>OX244042.2:16886054-17515082 GCA_945859785.2 Tridacna gigas | reverse complement strand
TGAAAACCTCTTCAGCAACTGCTTTCAACTTGGTCAAGTCTAAAATTTTGTTTGGTAAAGTGTTAACTCCTTTACAAGGTTTATATTTTGGACTCTTCCATTTTGAAAGCATTTGCTGAAATCAGTCGCACGTAATGTGGCTCAAAGTCCCAAAGAGGGTGGCAAATCATAGTAGGAGATGGGAAAAAACACTGTTTTCCACCACTTTCTCTTTTTCCAGTAAAGTCTTCAAAGTCTGTACAAGGGTCATGTTAACATGGCACGAACAGGAGGTTGCTGGTTTGATCTCCGGCTCTGCCAGTTTCTTTCTGAGGACTGATGATAGTCATTGCAACAGGATTCATTTCTCTCTTACCGCTGACCATCGCTTTGACGATGGTTATATGGGAAAGCAGCCAGTGGCTGGGAAAGAATATTGTGCGTAGTACTGGGAAAAGAAACTCCAGGAAAGCATGGATAGGTGCACTGGCCGCCGCAATATAACTGAAATAATGTTGAAAACAGCATTAAACAACATACAATACAAAACATGGAACATTTTAGTCATAGGGTTTGTGTGATGTGATATGTACCTGTGATGACTGCATGCTTTTCTGTGATATGTTGGGTGCAGAGTTCTGCTTAACTCTTTACCACACAAAATTTTAGACCTGTCCAAATTGAAAGCATTTGCAGGCGACAAATTAAATGTTACTTAAAGGTAAAATTTCTCTTTGGATGTGTAGAAAACATTGTGGGAAAAGGAGAAAATGCTGGTTACCAGCATTTTCTACTTTTCCCACAATGTTTTCAAAGGCCTTCTTTCCTAGGGTCGTTAAAACTTGGGATTGTGTGGTAAAGGGTTAAGTGGAGATTTAGTGACATTGTCCCAGTGAATGGGAAAAAATGTCCAATCATTATGCTCACAGGTGGGACATTGTCCCTTTTGGAATGACTGTAATAACTTGAGTGCATTTACCTCGATTTCGAAAGTGTCTCTTTCTGCAAGTGAATGAGACATTAATACAAACTAGAAAAAAATTGACAAGTCCACATTGAAAGCATTTGCATATAACAATTTAAGTGTGACTCAAATAAAGGAAATTATTTTTGATGGGATAAAAAACATAGTGGGAAAAGGAGAAATTTCTGGTTGCCAGCATTTTCTCCTTTACCCGTCGTTTTCAAAAGCCTTCTTTGTTAGGGTCATTAAAACCTCGGGATTGTGTGGTTAAGAGTTAAAGCAGAAATAGAGGGATTCATTTAACCCTCTACCATACAATTCTGTGTTAAAACAAGTTGAGATAGAAGGCCGGAAAATGTTTAAGGGAAAAGGAAGACTGCTAGTGACCAGCATTTTCTCCTTTTCCCACAATTTTCTTCACCTTTTTAAGGACAGCTATTTGAGACATGTAATTTGTTGTCTTCAAATGCTGTCTTAGTCTCTAATTTTAATTTATGGTAAACAATTAAATTTAAATACTTTTGTTTACCTGGTTGTAGGTCCTTGCTTGAGCCCTAGAGCTATACATGAATCTAAGGTTTCTCATGTTGCAGAAGCATCTGTTATTTACCTTTACTAAACAACTCTCTGTCGTAAGAACCAAAGTAAGAAGGCTTTTGAAGACATTGTAGGAAAAAAGAAATGCTGGTGGCCTATCAAAGAAAAAGCTTGATCCATCAAAGACAAATGCTGTCACTTCAATTTGTTGTCTTCAAATGCTTTCAATATAGACTAGTGTAATATATATAGCCCCAAAAATAAGGGAACCCTGTTGCTTGTTTCTTCTGACATGATATGACATGGTGATTTTACCTCTCAATATCTCAGCAGATTCCTAGAGCAATGATACAGCTTATCATTTCCATTATGCCTGCCAGGTGTCATGCAGGTGTTGTTGCAAATGGAGATCAGATGCGATATTGATGCAGATTCCATAATTATGGCTTAATATGGCTGAGGTAAAATAAAGAAATATCACAAGATGAAATGCAAGGGTTCCTTTATTCTTGAGTCTGGTAAAGATTTATATGCCCAGATTTTCTTTACTACTGAATACATCAAAGTAAAGTTGATCTGCTTGCTTCGGAAAAACTTGGCAAGACTGTAAATGAGGGCATGAGTTTCTCAAGAAATAGGACAGATATTTTTTATTTCATGGTAATGTTTTGGATAGGTCTTAGTGATGATGCAAGAAATGATTTCAATTTGATGAAGGATGTAGCTGTTCATACACGTATTGCACCAGCTGGCAGAGAAAAAACATTAACTGATTTTGTTCAACAGTTAGAGAGGTAAGTTTCTCTGAAATTTACTGATTTTGTGTTGCTTATGGCAAGGTGTCTATGAAACATTGTTAACTCATTACCAAATGACAAAATATTTGATCATATGGCATGCAACATATGAAAAGGGTCCTTCGGACATATGCATAAAAGTGTGTCGTCCCAGATCTGCCTGTGCAGTCTGTGACAACACTTCCCGTTTTTTTGCGATTTTCTGTTTCATGTAAGTCTATTGCATGAAAAATTCTTATGTAGTCTTAAAGTGCCGTCTCGGATTAGCCTGCGCAGACTGTGCAGGCTAATCCGGGACAATACTTTAAGCAAATGTCCGAATGTCTCATTTCGCATGTTGCAGGCCATATAGGGCCGAGCCCCAGTAGCTCAGTCAGTACCGTGAAGGACTTGAGAATAGGGGTTCACTGGTTCGATCCACGGTTCTGCCAATTTCTTTCTGAGGTTTGATGATAGTCATTGTGACAGGATTCATTCTTCTCTCTACACTGACCATGCTTCAACAATGGTTATGTGGGAAAGCAGCCAGTGGCTTGGAATGGAAAGAATGTTGGATGTGTAGTACTGGTTAAAGAAACTCCAGGAAAGTATGGATAGGAGCACTGGCTGCCATGACATAACTGACATAATGTTGAAAACTGCATTAAAAAACCATACACTCAATCAATGAATGTATAGGTCCTAGGACAAGGTTACGCTTTAAGGTTAAATGATAAAATTATCATAAATAGATCTTGTCCAAGCCATTCTTCACATATGGATAGATTTCAAAATAAATTTGCACAATTGTTCTCCATTATAAGTAAATGTGCCACTCAAAAAAAATTGTTAAGGTAGGTCGAAGGTCAAGTTCACACTTGGTCAAATGATGAAATGTTTGACTTTTTAACTGAAAGAGCAGTACATGTCTCTCAGAGTTATTCACTTAAGTTTTTTTAAGTTCAAGGTTATAAGTTGAAGGTCATAGATTAACATAAGATACATCTATATGCGTTTTCAGCCACTTTTTAACCCATTTTATCTTTATTTTCAGACAGTTCTTAACCCATTTCATCTTTATTTTATGAAACTCTAATCATTCTTAGATCTTCATGGTAAATGTTGCCCGAGACAGCTGCAAGGTTGCATAGATTCCGACGGATAGAAAATGCAGCCTTCAAAGAAATCAGTATTGTCATTTCTGGTTTTAAATGAGGACAAAATTCTTCGAGTTTCTCTACCCCTTACACCATATATATTCGTAATTTATCCGCGTTTACACAGCTGACCAAATTCTTAACCAGTCTACAAACGAAGTTTGAACAGCATTGTTAGCGCGGCTGTTTTTGAAGAAAACGTCAAGGTATTGTTGTAGTGCTGGTGTTGTCTGAGCCGTCATGCAAAATCTTAAGATTTTATATCTCTGTTATTACCAAAGATATTTGCTTCAAACTTGTACAAGTTGTTAATTATCAAAAGGGGAACCTAAAGAAGTGTCCTTTGAATAGTTAAAAATACAACACATAATAAACAAAAAATACGAGGGAAAACAGCAAGTATTAATGAAACAAATAGAAAATCAACGGCTGATAAACCTGTGAAAGTCTTCAATTTCAAGACTGATTGAACTTCAAGCGAAAATTATGATGATGCACCTAGTTTGTATGTGTAGACAAAGGATTTAGTTGCCCAAACAATAAAAATTGCCTTAAAAAGGGTAGAGTAGAAAAATAGTGGGGAAAGGAGAAAATTCTGGGTACAACCTTCTTTTGCCTCTCACATGTTTCAGAAGCCTCTGGATATTAAAATAGATTATTGATCAGTGAAGGTTGAAAAAGTACCTAGATCTGTTGTGGGTTGTTTTGGTTCGACAGATTTACAAATGGAATATAAAAATAGTCAGCATTTCTGTGTGGTTGCATATGGTCAAGTTGAGTATGTATAGAGGTGCGTATTGGATGAAAATTAAGGTCGGATCTGTGCACGCAACAAGACCTGATCTGACTACAGAGAAATGCAGACTTGTAATCTTCCTGTTATTATGTGTGTTGCATTTATAACTTTTAGAAAACATCAGATGATAAATGATATGGGAAAAAACAAATGATAGGAACAAAAAAAAAAAATATCAGAGAACTGCACTTTTGTGGGATTCTACTGAAAGAGCCGAACATAACTACATACAATTTGTCATTGAACATGATGATATACACAGAGTACAGCCGAGCCCCCCGTAGCTCAGTCGGTAGCGTACAGGACTTGAGAATAAGAGGTCGCTGGTTCAATCCCAGCTCGGCCAATTTCTTTCGGAGGATTGATGATAGTCATTGCGACAGGATTCATTCCTCTCTCACCACTGACCATTGTTTCGACGATGGTTATGTGGGAAAGCAGCCAGTGGCTTGGAAAGAATATTGTGCATAGTACTGGTAAAAGAAACTCCAGGAAAGCATGGATAGGTGCACTGGCCGCTCGATATAACTGAAATAATGTTGAAAACGGCGTTAAACACCATACAATCAATCAATCAATAGACAGAGTACATGTGTGATGTGGAAAAAAACATGCTTTGTGAAAAGGGGGCTTAATGCATCTGCAAAAAGTATGGACCTTGGTCAGCCTGCAGTCCACGCAGACTGACCTGGGTCAAAACTTTTTGTTATTGGTCAGTTCTTTGCATGTCAAAGGACCATTTAACTTCCTGATTCAGCCGGTTGTGAAAGAAAGTTGCTATTATTGATCTCTAATTATGTGATGGCTTGAATTGTATAATGCATTATGGAGATGCATTAAGCCCTCTTTTCTCAGAGCATGGCTCATGTTTTGGATTAATCATTATCTTATCGTTTATAGCCATATGTCAAAAGGTTTTATTCTATCAATTACAGGAATCAAAGAGTGAGGCAGGAGATGGATGGTTGGGGCCTCAGGTTTGCCAAAAATCTTGTCCAAATTAATGCCAGAGTAATGCCTAAGGAGAGGATCTTCCAAGATGGTGTAAGTGTTTTAAAGAATTGATATAAGGAGAGTACTTGCCAAAGGGGTGCAAACTTGTGTCATTGTGCTGTGTTCATCATTCATGGTACACTTTAAGGCACATGTACATCCAACAAAACCTAATTAAATATGTGCACCAGATTCTCTCACTACCTAGTTCACTAACCTTTATAGAGAAAGGTCATCAGTGAATATGAAATCAGTCAGATGCCTTGCTTAATTTACTTTTCTTATGGCATTGACTTTTTCTTCTGCCAGTATCAAAATGAAAGAACTAAATCAAAGTATGCTAAGTATCAAAAATTCAGTTGTCTCATTTGCCTTAAAAATTTCACTTGCCATAAGATTTAAGTAAGACATAGACTCTTGCTAAATTTTTCTGTAGACTGCAGTGCAGACTAGGGCTAATGCTATGTTGGTACTTCCAACAATCTCCTCATTGTGACAGATCTGATTAGTACCTGCACTATGGGTCTTTTTCTTTGCTATTCAAGAATTTAGTTATTAGCTTTAGAGCTTATGTCATGGTGTGGTTTCCAGTGTTCTCTCCAGTTGGAAAATTTTGTGGGTCATTTTGATCCCCATTTCAGAACTTTAGGGGTCATAAATCAAAACTGGGAGTAAAATTTCTTTGTGTCATTTTCAAATCAATGAAGAATAAACAAATTTTCAATATTAGTTTGTTAGTTTTTCATTGACATCACCAAATATAAATATACTCGGTGATACAAGGACTTCAGCATGCCTGGGTTTTTCTTTTGGGTTTTTTGTTTGAGGGTACATGTTTTGAATTGGATGTACAAAGAAAAATTGGGGGTTACAGTGTACCCCGTAGGTTTTGAAATGGGGGTACACAGAAAAATTAGGGGTTCATTGTAACCGTGGACTGTTTTAGTTTTATCAATGAATATTAACACCCTAGCTACTTTACTAGTATGAATGGGCTCTTGGTTATATTATTAAATTGTGTACTTGATAATTTACTATCATGTCTACATCTGCACTACAAGTTATAGTTATGAATTACAGTATTGTACAGCCATCAACAGTTACAAGCCATAATAACTACAACTTATACAGGGTTCCCCCTGGCCATTTTTAGCTCCACTGGCCGAAGGCCAGCGAGCTATTGTCATGGCGTTGTGTCCGTCGTGCGTCCGTCCGTTCGTCCGTGCGTGCGTCCGTAAACTTTTTCTTTAAAAAACTTCTCCTCAGAAACTATTGACTGGATTTTTACCAAATTTCACAGGAATGTTCCTTTGGTGGTCCTCTTTCAAATTCCTTCAAATAATTGTGTTCCATGAAGAATTCTGGTTGCCATGGCAACCAAAGTAAAAAACCTTTAAAAATCTTCTCCTCCCAAACCGCTATTTGGATAGCATTATTATTTTGCAGGAATGTTCCTTAGATACAGGTTTACAGAATTCCTTTAAAAAAAAATGATCTGTCAAAAAACATGGCTTTTATGGGAGACTCATTTTCCTTTTATGGTATAAAGTAAAATCTTTGAAAAATTTCTTCTCTGAAAACTATTCATTGGATTTCATTGTTGTTTTGCAGGTAAGTTCCTATGGTGGTTGTCTGCCAAATTGTTTCTATGGTGGTTGTATACCAAATTCCTTTTAAAAAAATGATACACCTAAAAACTCATTTTTTTATAGACAAGGCTTATATTTCAAAAAAATGTTCTTCTCCAAAACTATTTATTGTGTTAGTTTTATCGACTAACAAAGAAAAAGGAAGAAAATTGGATTGACTTGACCTAGTCAGGGCTGTCCTATTTAAGCCCACACATTTTTAGCTCACCTGAGCACATAGTGCTCAGGGTGAGCTATTGTGATCGATCGTTGTCCGGCGTCCGTCCGTCCGTCCGTCCGTGAACAATTACTTAAAAAATCTTCTCCTCTGAAACCGCCCAACAGATTTCAGTGAAACTTCACAGAAATGATCCTTAGGTGATGCACTTTCAAAATACTTCAAAGATTTGAATTCCATGAAGAACTCTGGTTGCCATGGCAACCGAGAGAAAAAACTTTAAAAATCTTCTTGTCCCAAACCGTAAGGGCTAGAGCTCTCATATTTGGCATGTAGCATCATCTAGTGGCCCTCTACCAAAACACTTCAAATTATGGCCCTAGTGTTGAAAATGGCCCTATGTTGTGGGTTCTCGGATTTCACATAGAGATAAAGAAGGAAATCTGTAAAAATCTTCTTGTCCCAAACCTTAAAGGCTAGAGCTTTCATATTTGGCATGTAGCATCATCTAGTGACCCTCTACCAAAATACTTCAAAATATATCCCTAGTGTTGAAAATGGCCCTATGTTGTGGGTTCTCGGATTTCACATAGAGATAAAGAAGGAAATCTTTAAAAATCTTCTTGTCCCAAACCATAAGGGCTAGAGCTGTCATATATGGCATGTAGTATCATCTAGTGGCCCTCTACCAAAATACATCAAATTATGGCCCTAGTGTTGAAAATGGCCCTATGTTGTGGGTTCTCGGATTTCACATAGAGATAAAGAAGGAAATCTTTAAAAATCTTCTTGTCCCAAACCATAAGGGCTAGAGCTCTCATATATGGCATGTAGTATCATCTAGTGGCCCTCTACCAAAATACTTCAAATAATGGCCCTAGTGTGGAAATTGGCCCTATGTTGTGGGTTCTCGGATTTCACATAGAGATAAAGAAGGAAATCTGTAAAAATCTTCTTGTCCCAAACCTTAAGGGCTAGAGCTTTCATATTTGGCATGTAGCATCATCTAGTGGCCCTCTACCAAAATACTTCAAATTATGGCCCTAGTTTGAAAATGGCCCCATGTTGTGGGTTTTCGGATTTCACATAGAGATAAAGAAGGAAATCTTTAAATATCTTCTTCTCCCAAACCATAAGGGCTAGAGCTCTCATATATGGCATGTAGTATCATCTAGTGGCCCTCTACCAAAATACTTCAAATAATGGCCCTAGTGTGGAAATTGGCCGTATGTTGTGGGTTCTCGGATTTCACATAGACATAAAGAAGGAAATCTGTAAAAATCTTCTTGTCCCAAACCGTAAGGGCTAGAGCTTTCATATTCGGCATGTAGCATCATCTAGTGGCCCTCTACCAAAATACTTCAAATTATGGCCCTAGTTTGAAAATGGCCCTATGTTGTGGGTTCTCGGATTTCACATAGAGATAAAGAAGGAAATCTTTAAAAATCTTCTCGTCCCAAACCATAAGGGCTAGAGCTCTCATATATGGCATGTAGTATCATCTAGTGGCCCTCTACCAGAATACTTCAAATAATGGCCCTAGTGTGGAAAATGGCCCTATGTTGTGGGGTCTCGGATTTCACATAGAGATAAAGAAAGAAATCTTTAAGAATCTTCTTGTCCCAAATCATAAGGGCTAGAGTTCTCATATATGGCATGTAGTATCATCTAATGGCCGTTTACCAAAATACTTCAAATTATGGCCCAGTGTTCAAAATGGCCGTATGTTGTGGGTTCTCGGATTTCACATAGAGATAAAGAAGGAAATCTGTAAAATTCTTTTTGTCCCAAACCTTAAGGGCTAGAGCTTTCATATTTGGCATGTAGCATCATCTAGTGACCCTCTACCAAAATACTTCGAATAATGGCCCTAGTCTTGAAAATGGCCCTATGTTGTGGGTTCTCGGATTTCACATAGAGATAAAGAAGGAAATCTTTAAAAATGTTCTTGTCCCAAACAATAAGGGCTAGAGCTCTCATATATGGCATGTAGTATCATCTAGTGGCCCTCTACCAAAATACTTCAAATAATTGCCCTAGTGTTGAAATTGGCCCTATGTTGTGGGTTCTCGGATTTCACATAGAGATAAAGAAGGAAATCTGTAAAAATCTTCTTGTCCCAAACCGTAAGGGCTAGAGCTTTCATATTTGGCATGTAGCATCATCTAGTAACCCTCTACCAAAATACTTCAAATTATGGCCCTAGTGTTGAAAATGGCCCTATGTTGTGGGTTCTCGGATTTCACATAGAGATAAAGAAGGAAATCTTTAAAAATCTTCTTGTCCCAAACCATAAGGGCTAGAGCTCTCATATATGGCATGTAGCATCATCTAGTGGCCCTCTACCAAAATACTTCAAATAATGGCCCTAGTGTGGAAATTGGCCGTATGTTGTGGGTTCTCCGATTTCACATAGAGATAAAGAAGGAAATCTGTAAAAATCTTCTTGTCCCAAAGCGTAAGGGCTAGAGCGTTCATATTTGGCATGTAGCATCATCTAGTGGCCCTCTACCAAAATACTTCAAATTATGGCCCTAGTGTTGAAAATGGCCCTATGTTGTGGGTTCTCGGATTTCACATAGAGATAAAGAAGGAAATCTTTAAAATCTTCTTGTCCCAAACCATACAGGCTAGAGCCCTCATATATGGTGTGTAGTATCATCTAGTGGCCCTCTACCAAAATACTTCAAATAATGGCCCTAGTGTGGAAATTGGCCCTATGTTGTGGGTTCTCGGATTTCACATAGAGATAAAGAAGGAAATCTGTAAAAATCTTCTTGTCCCAAAGCGTAAGGGCTAGAGCTTTCATATTTGGCATGTAGCATCATCTAGTGGCCCTCTACCAAAATACTTCAAATTATGGCCCTAGTTTGAAAATGGCCCTATGTTGTGGGTTCTCGGATTTCACATAGAGATAAAGAAGGAAATCTTTAAAAATCTTCATGTCCCAAATCATAAGGGCTAGAGCTCTCATATATGGCATGTAGTATCATCTAGTGGCCCTCTACCAAAATACTTCAAATTATGGCCCTAGTGTTGAAAATGGCCCGATGTTGTGGGTTCTCGGATTTCACATAGAGATAAAGAAGGAAATCTTTAAAAATCTTCTTGTCCCAAACCGTAAGGGCTAGAGCTTTCATATTTGGCATGTAGCATCATCTAGTGACCCTCTACCAAAATGCTTCAAATTATGGCCCTAGTGTTGAAAATGGCCCTATGTTGTAGGTTCTCGGATTTCACATAGAGATAAAGAAGGAAATCTTTAAAAATCTTCTTGTCCCAAACCATAAGGGCTAGAGCTGTCATATATGGCATGTAGTATCATCTAGTGGCCCTCTACCAAAATACTCCAAATAATTGCCCTAGTGTGGAAATCGGCCCTATGTTGTGGGTTCTCGGATTTCACATAGAGATAAAGAAGGAAATCTGTAAAAATGTTCTTGTCCCAAACCTTAAGGCTAGAGCTTTCATATTTGGCATGTAGTATCATCTAGTGACCCTCTACCAAAATACTTCAAATTATGGCCCTAGTGTTGAAAATGGCCCTATGTTGTGGGTTCTCGGATTTCACATAGAGATAAAGAAGGAAATCTGTAAAAATCTTCTTGTCCCAAACCATAAGGGCTAGAGCTCTCATACATGGCATGTAGCATCATCTAGTGGCCCTCTACCAAAATACTTCAAATAATGGCCCTAGTGTGGAAATTGGCCGTATGTTGTGGGTTCTCGGATTTCACATAGAGATAAAGAAGGAAATCTGTAAAAATCTTCTTGTCCCAAAGCGTAAGGGCTAGAGCTTTCATATTTGGCATGTAGCATCATCTAGTGGCCCTCTACCAAAATACTTCAAATTATGGCCCTAGTGTTGAAAATGGCCCTATGTTATGGGTCCTCCGATTTCACATAGAGATAAAGAAGGAAATCTTTAAAAATCTTCTTGTCCCAAACCATAAGGGCTAGAGCTCTCATATATGGCATGTAGTATCATCTAGTGGCCCTCTACCAAAATACTTCAAATAATGCCCCTAGTGTTGAAATTGGCCCTATGTTGTGGGTTCTCGGATTTCACATAGAGATAAAGAAGGAAATCTTCAAAATCTTCTTGTCCCAAACCTTAAGGGCTAGAGCTTTCATATATGGCATGTAGCATCATCTAGTAACCCTCTACCAAAATACTTCAAATTATGGCCCTGGTGTTAAAAGTTGACCCTATGTTGTGGGTTCTCGCATTTCACATAGAGATAAAGAAGGAAATCTTTAAAAATCTTCTTGTCCCAAACCATAAGGGCTAGAGCTTTCATATTTGGCATGTAGCATTATGGTGTTGAGCTGAGTTGCATTTCAGGTGAGCGATTTAGGACCATCATGGTCCTCTTGTCCTTGGTATTAAGGTCACAATTTACTCCAATGATATGCTATTAGTTAGTACTAGTAATAAAATATCACTGGCCATAAATAAGATAAAAGCTTGAGCACCTTTCACAACTTGAGCTTTTCAATTTTGCCTTATTACTAAGCCTGAGTAACCATGCCAAGATAAAAAAGAAAAAGTATTTTAATAACAAAACCCCCATGTTGTAGGTACTTTATAGTCCTTTTGATATAGAACAAGAGAACCTCTGCACTTTTATTAGTTCTGGTAAAGGTTTGTTGACCTACTAATGAGTAAATGCAGAGTGGACAGAAGGGGTGTAAATCCTGGTGACCTGGTACAAAGTGGGACAGGGCTTTACATTTGTGATAAGGCATTAATGTTATCCAGTCAAACTGATCCTGCAACTTCAGTACACCAGAATTAATCTGTGCCCTGGAGCAGGATATTTGATTTATGTAAATGCATTTGTAGACCATTTTGTGTTGTTTGCCACAGAAGACATTCTGTGACTGTGAAAAGTTGATTATTAGGGATTAGGTGTTCATTGTATGCCAGCATATTTCATTCTATCTGGTGTATTGATGTAAGTTGATCTATATTGCTATAACATTCATTCATTTGCCCTCCTAGCTGTTCTTTTAGATTACCCCTTTACCACACAATCACAACTTTTAACGATCCTGAGAAAGACATATTTTCTATATTTTGATGTTTCCCCACCCAAAATGGTTTGTGAAAGGACCTGTTGCAGACAACATATCTTCAAATTAGTAAGACATATATAAAAAAGGATAGAAATTATTGTGGGAAACTAAGAAAATGCTGGTTACCATTTTTTTCTTCTTTTCTCACAAGTTTTTTCCATACCTTTTTTCTTCAGTGAGCTAAAATGCAGGATTGAATGGTAATTGTTAAAAACTTCTTTTCGCCATTATAGAAATATCAGGCCTGTGGAGCGATACAGGCACTCAAGCGCCTCTAGTTTTTCTTGCGCCACCACTTTCGCCAAATTAGAAAAGTTTGCGCCACATTGAAATAATTGGAGCCAGTTTGGTGCCATTTTTGAAGTGAAAGTACATGGGTTTGGCCATGATAAAAAATTGGTCAATAAAATGTCTTGTCTTTGTTGTATCATGATCATCGAAATAAATGAGAAAACATTTATCCATTTGATTAGTTTTTTACCCATATCTATATTTATTGCATGAATTTAGTTCTGCAGCAGGAGCTTGATTTTCAGGGAAAATCCCAAAGTGAAAAAAGAGAATGGCTGTGCTTCAAAATGCTTTTTTGTTACCTGCTTGTTGTATAGGTTCCCCTTTTGATAGTTACTAAGTTGTCCAGGTTTGAAGTAAATATCTTCAGTAATAACAGAGATATTAAAAAAATTGCAAACTTGTTGCACGACGACGACAGGGCTACGGCAATAACTCGATGTTGTATTCTTTGAAAACAGCCGAGCTAAAAATGTTGACTTGTCCGTAATGAAAGCTCTGGCTGACAAGAAATTGCTGAGTTACTCATGGTTCAAGTTACAAATCTTGTCTTTTGAAGGGTAAAAAACATTCATGGACAATAAGATCATAATCGTAATCTACCGATCACTGTTAACATAAAAAAAAAAATAGCCACCGACTTCTTTGACTGTGAAAGGAATAATCGATCGCAAAAATTCCAGTTGCAAACATAAGTAGCGAGCCGAGTAATCAGTTATCCCGAGGTTCAATCTTCTTTAATTGATGTGTTAATTATGGAATTAATCCACCCGAGCTTAGTGTGGTCATCGCTAAATACACACCATAATGCCCGTCATATATCTGTAACAGGATGCATGTAACACAGAATCAAGGCGGGGCTTTAGAAATTGTGGGTGGCTACTAAATCTCTATGTGATTCCTGATTGGTTCGCAGTACTGCATGTTGTGTAAAAATTCTGTGTTAACACCCTTAGATGCAGATGGGGTGTGGCGAAATTGACATTTGATCGATTATTAGAATTTCATGGTGTATGTGTGTGTGACTAGACAAACCCCATGTAATATACAGACTGTTATTTAGATCACCTGCCGTGACGGGGTGTATCGGCGACAATTACTGTTTATTGATTTTTCGTTTATAGATACCTTTCACGCATTGCGGTGACGGGTACCAGTATCAAAATGTACGGCACCCCAATGTGAAAAATATCGGCGCCATTCATTTTCACCATTTGGCTTTTTCTTGCACCACATTACAAAATCTATCGCAAATGGCGCCAAATGTGAAGCCCAGCTGGAACCCTGCTTATAGATAGTGTTGGGAAATCGGTTGAAAATGCTAAATGATGATCAGTTAGAATGGAATTGCACTTCCGATGTGATAATCGGTAATGTAATCTTTTGTAGAAGAATATAAAATTTGGTGTTTGGTTATGGGTTTAAGTCTTAACCACACAATCCCGACTTTTAATGACCTGAGGAAGAAGCATTTTGAAAACATTGTGGGAAAAGGAGAAAATGCAGCATTTTCTCATTTGCCCACAATATTTTCTACCCTGTCAGAGGAAAATCTCATCATTTGAGCCAAACTGAAATTGTCATCTACAGTTGCTTTCAGTTTCGACTGGTCTAAAATTTTGCCGTGTGGTAAAGGGTTAAGTGAGACAGATTAGTTTGAAAACATTCTTGGAAAATGAAAACATGTACCTAACATGGATGTTCTCCTTTTTCCCACATTTTTGAACACAGGCTTGTTTAAAGATTCAAACAGTTGTCACATACGGTGATTTGCTTTTTGAAAATGTTCAATTGCAGCAAGACTTTTTTTACCAGTATTTCAGTATGTCGTCCGACATATTTTACAGACAGATCTACTCAGATCTAAATTATATTTCATTGGAGGCTTATCTTGTTAGCTCACCTGAGCACAACGTGCACAAGGTGAGCGTTTGTGGTTGTCCGATGTCTGTTGTCAGTTGTCAAAATTTACCTTGTGGACACTCTAGAGGCCACATTTCTTACTCAATTGACCTGAAAATTGGTCAGAATGTTTGTCTTGATAAAATCTCGGATGAGTTTGAATTTGGGTCACCTGAGCTCATAAACTAGGTCACTAGGAATTTGGGTCACCTAGGGTCATAAATTAGAACACTGGGTCAAATTAAATACCTTGTGGGCACTCTAGAGGCCACATTTTTTGCTCAATTGACTTGCTGTTTAGATGGCAGGATACATATTACAAAATTGAACAACAGCAATAAGGATCAAAAAGAAACCATTGTTTCAACATTCAAGCAATTTTCACTTGATGTGATTTGTGGATGTAATCATATTTTTAGTTAAGTTTAGATGTAGTATGTTTCATAACAGCATAACTGCATAACAGACAAGAGTGTTTCGACCAGATATGCTTGAACTTCATGGAATATTTTATAAAACCTTCGTTACATCACTGTAACGAATGTTTAAGTTTAGTAAAATTGAGCGTAATCATAGAGAGGGTTAAAATGTGGTACTGGTTTTCAGGCAATCATAGAAATAGATTTAGTTGCAGAAAATAACTTTTAAAGGAAAACATGTCTTTTCATTGTGAAAAAATAAGCCATGCAAAAGTATGCCCACTCTTCTGAATGCGTATTGGTGA
Source organism: Tridacna gigas (assembly GCA_945859785.2). Taxonomy (NCBI): domain Eukaryota; kingdom Metazoa; phylum Mollusca; class Bivalvia; order Cardiida; family Cardiidae; genus Tridacna; species Tridacna gigas. The sequence continues at coordinate 17,500,078 of OX244042.2, read as the reverse complement.
ATGCCTTAAATTGGCCTTAAAAACCATATGTCAGCGACCTTTCTTGTCTATGGTATACCACAATGATAAGGTAAGAGTAGCATCAACGTTAAAGTACTGTTTGCCATTGAGAACATGACTTTTCATCAGGTACCGTATTTTGTGAAACAAAAGTTTATGTAATGAAGAATTTAATAACCACTATTTCATGGATAATGCTTTAGGAACAATCTGTCCCCCTACTTTTCCCTACTTTTTTCTGAAAAAGCCCTACTATCCCTACTTTTTTTTTTATAGGAAAACAGAAAATATTTATAAAAAAGGGTAAAAAAAAAAAGTGAAAAGTCATCAGTGAAAGTTTTTGTATTATGATTGAATTCTATATTTTCAGGGTCCAACTAGGTCAGTTTTCCAAATTGTCTTAATAAATATTGTATTTATGGCATATTGCAAGTCAACTGATCTCCAGGTCTTTTATAAAGTTTATTTCCTATTGCTCTGCATTTTCTTTGAGGCTATTCCTGGTCATTTAGGGCTCTCGTCAAACATCTGGTAACAGATTCGGTTAAGGAATTGGATGAGTTTAGTGGCTGAGTATACTTTGAATATTCATAGAAGCATTTCATGCTACCTACTTGAAAAACATCTTATGATTGGACCGAAACATGTCGGTCAACCAGTAGATAATTATTGAACGGCGAAATTTCTTTCTACATTGTAACATGGCTGCCGAGTGAACATGAAGATTGTGACTTTAAACCTGGTTTTAATTCAAAGAAATTGAAAAAGGACATACAAAATAAATGGGGGTGGGAATGGCTAAAAGAGAGAGATTTAGGTGGCAAAGGATATGCATCGGGCTAATAATGTCCCTTGTAACTGGTCTTGCACTTTTGAAGTGTGCACGAAAATGATCAACTACAGATCAAATGGAAAGAAAGCCTATAGGCCTGCATGCCGATACACATAGAAGATTTTTATGTATAAATTAAAGTAAGTTGAGGGGTTGATTATTAAAAGAACCATGTCCTTGAAAGTATCAATCCCTCTGTTGGCCTGCCTAGTATATTGACAAAAACTTAAGTTGTATGTTAACTTAGAAATAAAAATTGAGAGGCAAAAATACATGGAACCTTTTTGAAATGAGGTTGTCAGGAAAACTGTTTTAACATTAATAAAAAAGCAGTGTTTCTGGAGCTTCCAGGGGCCACTTTTTCACTACTTTTTCAAAAAGTTAATCCCTACTTTTTCCCTACTGTTTTGCATAAGGGCACATAAAAGCCTGTAAAGTATCTACTATCTAGTACAAGAAGAAATGTGGTTTCAGAAAAATGGTACATATTTCACATAAAGCCCATAGCAAACTGAAATGGTTGAAATGAAGTTTGCATTGAGAGTGATCTTGAAAACCCTCTTCCCCCCCCCGGACAACAGATGAACTTAAGGTATCAGTAATTTCTGAGCTGATCACAACCCAGATCGATGAAAATGAGTTTCATGAAGAGACTGAATGCCCTGCAAGGTAAAAATGGACATCTGAACATTTGATGTAAATCGAAGTATATTTTGAAAGGCACTAGCTGCCTGTATTGTTCAGTGTTACCTTGTATGCTGTGTATATCATAAAACTGCTTTTTAGCTCACCTGAGCACGAAGTGCTAAGGTGAAGTATTGTGATGGGTCGTTGTCCGGCGTCCGTCTGTTCACAATTCCTTTGAACATCTTCTCCTCCTAAACCGCTGGGCCAATCTTGATGAAACTTGTCAGGGATGTTCTTTGGGTGAAACTCTACCAAAGTTGTTCAAGAGATTGAATTCCACCCAAATCTCTGGTTGCCATGGCAACAGAAAGGCAAAAAATAGGAAAATCTTTGAAAATCTTCTTCTCTGATTCTAGAAGGCGTAGAGCTTTGATATTTGGTATGTAGCATCTCCTAGTAGACCTCTACCAAGTTTGTTCATATGATGCCCCTGGGGTCAAAACTGGCCCCGCCCCGGGGGTCACAAGTTCGAACATAGGAACAAAGAAGGAAAACTTTAAAAATCATCTTCTCTGAAACTGGAAGGCGTGGAGCTTTGATATTTGGTATCTAGTATCTCCTAGTGGACCTCTACCAATTTTGTTCATATGATGTCCCTGGGGTCAAAACTGGCCCCGCCCCGGGGGTCACAAGTTTTGAACATAGGAACAAAGAAGGAAAACTTTAAAAATCTTCTTCTCTGATTCTAGAAGGCGTAGAGCTTTGATATTTGGTATGTAGCATCTCCTAGTGGACCTCTACCAAGCTTGTTCATATGATGCCCCTGGGGTCAAAACTAGCCCTGCCCCGGGGGTCACAAGTTCGAACATAGGAACAAAGAAGGAAAACTTTAAAATTCTTCTTCTCTGAAACTGGAAGGCGTAGAGCTTTGATATTTGGTACAGGGTTTTCCTTGACGCATGATTTTGTGCATTTTGACGCATTTTTAAGGAAAATGACCCGTCTTTTTAGCTCCACTGGCTGAAGGCCAGCGGGCTTATGTCATGGCCCAGTGTCCGTCGTGCGTCCGTCCGTCCGTGCGTCAGTCTGTCCGTCCGTCCGTTAACTTTTATTTCAAACATCTTCTTCTCTGAAACTACCCATCCAATTTTCATGAAACTTCACAGAAATGATCCTGCCATGGTCCTCTTCAGAATTTCTTGAAAGAATTTGATTCCTTCAAAAAATCTGGTTGCCATGGCAACAAAACTGAAAAATATTGGAAATCTTTAAAAATCTTCTTGTCTGAAACTGTAAGGCATAGGGCTACCAAATTTGGCATGTAGCTTTATGTAGTAGGCCTCTATCAAGTTTCTTCAAATTATAGCCCTGGGGTCAAAATTGGCTCTGCCCCAGGGGCCACAAGTTTTACATAGGCTTATATAGAGAAAACTTTAAAAATCTTCCTGTACCTAGCCATAAGGCTTAGAGCTACCAAATTTTGCATGTAGCTATATCTAGTGGCCCTCTACCAAGCAGGCCAAAATTTTAGCCCTGAGGTCAAAATTGGCCCCGCCACAGGGGTCACAAGCTTTACATGGGCTTACATAGTGACAACTTAAGAAATCTTCCTGTTTTGATTTTTTTTTTTTTGAAATTAGCCTTGCATCAGGGGTCTTATGTTTTACAGAGGCTTCATATGGACAAAACTTGAAAATCACCTTATTTATAACCATACAGCGTAGACTTATATTATTTTGACATGTGGCTTTATCTTGTGGACCTCTACCAGGGTTCAAGTAATTATAGCTTTGGGATCAAAAATGGCTTCGCCCTGTGGTTCTTAACTTTCACATGGGCTTTTACAGAGAAAACTTTGTAAGTCTTCATTTTGAAAGCATTTGGCTCAGAATTGAAATGTTTAGTATTTATGGGTTATATTTATAAGCCAGTGGAGCGATACAGGGCCATCATGGCCCTCTTTTTTTCAATAGTGCGTCACTGTGGACGCACAAAAACTATAAAGGTTACTTACGATCGTCTTTATTACTGACAATGTTACATTGCCAGTACATAAGAAAGCTTAAGTACGAGAAGAAAATGGGATGAAACACTAGACCGTATATTGATTTTACGAGAATACCGTCAGTCTTTAAACTCATTTAAACTAAACCGTTCGATCTCTAATGAAAACAATATGGCTCAGTCAAAATTGGCATAATTCTTGCCATCTGCAAGGAAAAGAGACCTTGAACAACGATCGGATGATGATCGCCTGGTTCGAGTCGAGTAAGGAGAAAAACATTTCAAGGCCCTGAGGGTTTACTGAAAATTGGCTAAAGACAAATGCTTAATTATTTGTCGAAAACAGCGGCGTATCAAAACACGGGAATCGGATGTTTGATTGGTGAAAATAGTTTGTTGTCGGATGGATACTCTCTATTTAAAAAGAATACACACACAAAATAGAGGTTATCAAATCCGCCCGACAACAAGCTATTTTGTATCAAATAAACGGTTGATTCCTGTGACAAAAACAAAACACAATAACCACTTTACCACAGAGAGTGGCTGCACAAATGTGCGTCACCAAAACATTGTGGTCACACTGATGCCCTTCAAAGATTGAAAATGCATAAATAAACGACAGGTTGTCCGCAGCTAGAGCATTTTTGCCTGTTAAGACAAGGCTTTTAACAAAGCATACTCAAGATACTCTATGAAAAAGATGTCATCTAGACTGAAAGCCCCTCTATACAGAGAATCCCTTACATCTTGCATCATTTAATAATTCATAAATAAGTATAATGATAAAGCTTTGGGATGAATAAGAAACAAAAACACTCATTCTTTCATACATTGTAGTCTTTAATGTTTAACCTAATTACATTTTTTGTGACCCCCTCAAAATCCAGAATGACCCCCATTATTTATGACTAGGGGGTCACAATGACCCCCTATTTTTTTTGCCAAGGGAAAACCCTGTTTGGTATGTAGCATCTCCTAGTGGACCTCTACGAAGTTTGTTCATACAATGCTCCTGGGGTCAAAACTGGCCCTGCCCCGGGGGTCACAAGTTCTAACATAGGAACAAAGAAGGAAAACTTTAAAATTCTTCTTTTCTAAACCTTGAAGGCATAGAGCTTTGTTATTTGGTATGTAGTGAACCTGTTCTAAGTTTGTTAGCCCACCTGAGCACAACATGTTCAGTCAGTTCGAAATTGGGTCACCTGGGGTCATAAACTAGGTCACTAGGTCAAATTAAAAAAATACCTTGTGGGCACTCTGGAGGCCACATTCATTGCTCAAATGACCTGAAATTTGGTCAGAATGTTTGTCTTGATAAAATCTTAGATGAGTTTGGATTTGGGTCACCTGGGATCATAAACTAGGTCACTAGTTCAAATTAAAGTAATACCTTGTGGGCACTCTAGAGGCCACATTTTTGGCTCAATTGACTTGAAAATTGGTCAAATTGCTTGTCTTGATAAAATCTCACATGACTCCGAATTTGGGTCATGTGGGGTCTTTAATTAGGTCACTAGGTCAAATGAAAGAAATACCTTGTGTGCACTCTAGAAGCCACATTGTTCAATTGATTTGAAAATTGGTCAAAATGTTTGTCTTGATGAAATGTAGGATGACTTTAAAATTGGGTCACCTGGGCTCATAATCTAGGTCACTAGGTCTAATTAAAGAAATACCTTTAGGGCACTCTAGAGGTCACATTTCTTGCTCAATTGACTTGAAAAGTGGTCAGAATGTTTGTCTTGATGAAATATTGGGTGAGTTTGAAATTGGGTCAGCTGGGGTCATAAACTAGGTTACTGGGTCAAATTTAAGAAACACCTTGTGGGCATTCTAGAGGCCACATTTATAGCTCAATTAACTTGAAAACTGTTCAGAATGTTTGTCTTGATAAATTTTGTGATGAGTTCTAAATTGGGTCATGTGGGGTGATAAATTAGGTCACTAGGTCAACTTACGGAAATTCCTTGTGGACTCTCTTGAGGCCACATTTTAAGCTCAGTTGACCTGACAATTGGTCAGAAATTGAATTATGCACGTTGAGTGAATTTCGCCTATCGACTCAGCTGAGCGTCCAGGGCCATCATGGCCCTCTTGTTTAAACTTACTGAATGTTGTTATTGTGTTGCCTTTATGAACAATATACCCCAGCCATATTTGAAAGTAGCATCTATTATGAAACACTGTGTATAAATAGCCTCATAGGACATAAAAAAGTTTTAATACATGTATTTGCATTCCCCCAAATTATTTTTAGTGCCCCAAAATTTCAGTAGTTATAGGGGCATATCTCTCTCTCTCTCCCTCTTCCCTTCTTCCCCCAGGAAAAGAAGAAAATGCTGGTAACCAGTATTTTCTCCAAGTTCCACAATCATTTCTATGCTTTTAAAAAAAAGTCAGTTACTTGGTCCACCATTAACATGTGTCATCTGCACATGCCTTCAATTTTGCGGTCTGCACTTGTTTTCTTGTACAGAGTAAGAAAGTTTACACAATGTATATCCCTTTCCTCTCCCCACCAGGAACTTAGCTATAAGGAAGAAGAAGCTGACTGGTCCAGAGATATGAGGGGTAAAAGACTCGTAACGGCTGTAAGTTTACATGACTGGTTGGTTGTAGCTACCAAACGAAATGAGGCACAATGTGAGGATCTATGCTTTACTCTTGGAAAAGTTGGACCACCAATGGGTATGCAGATTAACAAGCCTCAAAAGTGAGTAGTTTTGTATGTCTGTAGTGTAAGTCCACCACCTTTTTAGCTCACCTGAGCACAATGTGTTCAAGGTGAGCTTTTGTGATCGTGCCGTGTCTGTTGTCCTTTGTCCAGGTCGTCAACATTTACATTTTCAGTCAGATAACCATGAAACTTGATCAGAATGTTTGTCTTGATAAAATCTTGGACAGGTTCGAAATTGGGTCATGTTGGATAAAAAACTAGGTCACTGGGCTAAATCTTAACCCCTATCCCGCCATATAAATCGGGGTCAATCTGCTCTCCACTGCCGTGAAAGATACACACCTGGAAGCTATTTACTTAACTGGACCACTGACAGCTATATAATTACCCTTATCTGATTAACCGTTAGATATGGATCATTAATGTAAGAACAGAAAATACTCTTTGACAAATAAGCTATACATATAATTTACTTCTCAAACTTAATGTAGGTAAAAAATGATTTTATTGACACTGATATTACATAATAACATGTGGGCGCAGAGAAAAAGAAATATAAACCAAGGTACGATGGAACAAAAATAAGTAATGAATTACACCCATATTGTGATTTTTTCTATGAGTATTTCATGTATATCAAGAACTCATACAGACAACAGTAGATACTACGAAATAATTGTTGAAATTGTTATTCATATAGCCTAAATATTCATGTTTTGTTACCGATACCCGAGCTTCATTTTTAGCTCCACTGGCCAAAGGCCAGCGGGCTTATGTCATGGCCCGGTGTCCGTCGTGCGTCCGTCCGTGCGTCCGTACGTTAACTTTTATTTCAAACATCTTCTTCTCTGAAACTACCCTTCCAATTTTCATGAAACTTCACAGAAATGATCCTGCCATGGTCCTCTTCAGAATTTCTTGAAAGAATTTGATTCCTTCAAAAACTCTGGTTGCCATGGCAACAAAACTGAAAAATATTGGAAATCTTTAAAAATCTTCTTGTCTGAAACCATAAGGCATAGGGCTACCAAATTTGGCATGTAGCTTTATGTAGTAGACCTCTATCAAGTTTCTTCAAATTATAGCCCTGGGGTCAAAATTGGCTCTGCCCCAGGGGCCACAAGTTTTACATAGGCTTATATAGAGAAAACTTTAAAAATCTTCCTGTACCTAGCCATAAGGCCTAGAGCTACCAAATTTTGCATGTAGCTGTATCTAGTGGCCCTCTACCAAGCAGGCCAAAATTTTAGCCCTGGGGTCAAAATTGGCCCTGCTGCAGGGGTCACAAGTTTTACATGAGCTTACATGGTGACAACTTAAGAAATCTTCCTGTTTTGATTTTTTTTTTTTTTTGAAATTAGCCTTGCATCAGGGGTCTTATGTTTTACAGAGGCTTCATCTGGACAAAACTTAAAAATCACCTTATTTATAACCATACAGCATAGACTTGTATTATTTTGGCATGTGGCTTTATCTTGTGGACCTCTACCAGGGTTCAAGTAATTATAGCTCTGGGATCAAAAATGGCTTTGCCCTGCGGGTCTCAACTTTCACATGGGCTTTTACAGAGAAAACTTTGTAAGTCTTCATTTTGAAAGCATTTGGCTCAGAATTGAAATGTTTAGTATTTATGGTTTATATTTATAAGCCAGTGCAGCGATACAGGGCCATCATGGCCCTCTTGTTTACAGATCCTCACGGACTCCCTTTTTGTTGTTAGTTTTCATAGAAATACAACAAAATTAAACCTCTAAAATTATTTTTTCCATTGCAGAGACATGTTCTTCCTACAAATTCAATCCAGATATCTTTTTTTTTTTTTAGGAAAACAATAAGTGGAATGCTGACGAAAAATCACACTGAACACTAGCTCAATCCCTCACCCTCTCCCACTCTACTGAATATAATCAATAATATAAACTTACACAAATGTGTCTTTGCAATTTCCCAAAAAGTGCACTCTGTAACCTAAAAATCCAGTAATTTTCTAAAGCTGTTTGTACCAACAGTTTACGTCAATATTGCAGTTTTGATCTGGTAAGAATAGTGACATTTTTTTTCCATTTTTGAGGTCGACGATGCTGTCCAATGTTCCGAATTTCGATACGCATTCACGCTTATTAAATTGTGTTCTAAACAAAAATTTGTCACAAACAAACACTAAAAACAGTATTTAAATGGTCCACAAAGCTTGTTTTGACTGAGATGTCTTCGTTTAGGAGAAATTCTTTACTTGATGGCACTGGTAGTGAATGCGAGTTGGCGTTATCCCACCCACTTTATGTTTCGCTGCGTTTCACCCGATTATTTGGCAATTGCAAAACATCAAATGCATGTTACGATACAAAATTCCTAAATATCTCTTCTTCAAACATTTCTTGGTCAGTTTATCCTTTCTCTTAATATTATTTTCATTGTTTAAGTAGAAAATGATGCGAAAATCCTTCAACGGTCACTGTGTTAGCCGCCATTTTTTTACTTTCGTTTTCTGGCTTTTCACTCCTTGGTAAACATCGTTCTTTGTTCGCTTAGAATTAATCCGATTGGAACTTACTTTTGGAAAGGCTGGCATAAAATCATGTGGTAACTATATTTGTTCATGTCTACACACTTTATCAATGAAGATTGGTAGTGAAATGCGAAAACGAGGCAAAGTTCCCATGGATAAACTGGAGACGGACACTGTGTCCGCAACCGGCAGGAGAAGGGTTAAAAAAAAACCTTGCAGGGAATAAGCTACCGGGCGACCTGTGTGAAGAATTCGCCTCCAATGGCTCAACTTTGCCTTGTCAAGCATGCACAGCGAAAAAACTATGCCCTAAAATTTTCTGACCTGATCATGTTCATGAAATATAGGCAGTCTAATACTAAGGGTGATGTCATGCCACTTGTCCTTTATAAACTTGGTCAATTATACAGGACAGGAGAGTGTTATGATCCTTATCTGCCACTGACTCACTAAATCCACCGCTTTATCCCATGGAACCGGTCTTTTTTCACAGGTATTTGTGTCTGCTAATTTGCTTTTCAAAGTGACATCACACATCAATACTGATTCTCACTTGTGATATGATTATTAGTAAAACAAAACAGAATTACCTCTGCTTACAACTGGAGATATTCATCAACAGTATTTTTAGCTCACCTGAGCAGGAAGTGCCCAAGGTGAGCTTTTGTGATTGTGCTGTGTCTGGCGTCGTCAGCCGTCATGCGGTTGTCAACATTTACCTTGTGTGCACTCTAGAGGCCACATTTTCAGTCAGATACTCATGAAACTTGGTAAGAATGTTTGTCTTGACTGAATCTCTGACAAGTTCAAAATTGGGTCATGTTGGGTCAAAAGATAGGTTACTTGGGCTAAATCTTGATAAAATTTTGTGTGCACTCAAGGGGCCATACTTTCAGCCTGATACTCTTGAAACTTGGTCAGAATGTTTGTCTTGATGCAGTCGACAGATAAATGTGACCCAAAAATTGAAACTTGTTTTGGGAAGGGTAGAAAACATTGTGGACAAAGGAGAAAATGCTGGTTACCAACATTTTCTCCTTTTCCCACAATGTTTTCAAACGGCTTCTTTCTCAGGGTCGTTCAAAGTCGGGATTGTGTGGTAAAGGGTTAAGCCCCCTTTTCAACTTAAATTTTCACTTACAATCAAGCAACTGATGCTGAGTGATCGCACCGGCATGCGGTGCTCTTGTTAGCTCACCTGAGCACAAAGTACACAAGGTTAGCTTTCTTTATTATGCTGTGTCCATCATGCGTTGTCAAGGTGTCACCAATTACTTGATCAGAAGACTGAAACAATGGAATATGCAGCATCATAGTAACAGAGCAGAACATCATTTATTTGACAAAAAACTTTATGCAGTTTATAGCTATACATATTGTCATAGATGATAGTATGCATAGGTCGCACAATTTGTTTTAGTATTCTGTTAGATATTTTAAACAGTCCGTAATCAGGGTCTGTATTCACCAGCCATTCTTAAGAACGTTCTTAGTCTTATTCTCCAGAATTTTCTAGATTTGAGAGTAACACAACTTTTGAATGGCTAAACCATTTGGTTTAGTCAATGAGAAGTTGTGTCACTTTCAAATTCAGAATATCTTGGAAAACAAGACTAAGACTCTTCTTAAGAATGATTGGTGAATATGGACCCAGATATTCAATATGTGATTAAGTGAATAAGGAAATAGAAGTTTGACAGCTGTTTTAGTTTCTGATTGTGTTTAATTTTACTGCTAAAAGCTCACTTCAGGCCATTTTTGATAGGTTCACACTATCGACTGATTAATCTTTTACCGCATGATCCTGACTTTAAATGGTCCTGAAGGAAGAAGGCTTTTGAAAACATTCTGGGAAAAGGAGAAAGTGCTAGTAACCTGCATTTTCTTCTTTTCCCCCCACAATGTTTTCCACCCTGTCAGAGGCAAATTCAATCATTTGAGCCCCATTTTAAATTGTGGTCTGCAAATGCTTTTAGTTAGGACAAGCCTACATTTTTATCACGTGTTAAAGGGTTGAATAATGTGGAAAACTACACACACAAACCAAGAATGACTGTAGTTAACATGCTGATAGCTGATTAACCATTTACCACACAATCCCGACTTTTAACTACCCTGAGGAAGAAGCCTTTTGAAAACATTGTGGGAAAAGGAGAAAATGTTTACAACCAGCATTTTCTTCATTTCCCACAATGTTTTCTACCCTACCAAAGACAAATTCCATCACTTGAGCAACATTTAAATTGTCATCTGGAAATGCTTTCAATTTGGACTAGTCTAAAATTGTGTCGTTTGGTAAAGATTTAAACCATTATCAGATGACAGAATTTAGACTTTAAGATTGAAAGCATCTAAAGACGAAAAATGAATTTGTCTGAAATGAAGGGATTTGCCCTGTGAAAGGTTTGAAGACATATTGGGGAAAAAGAAAATGCTGGTTACTATCATTTTCTCCTTTTCCTACAATGTTTCAAGAAAGCTTTTGCCATGGGATCATTAAAATACAGGATGGTTTGGTAAAGTGTTAACCCTTTTCCACACCATTTTGAGTTTTAACAAACCTTTTGAAAAGGGGGTTTGCAAACATTGTGGGAAAAGGAGAAAATGCTGGTAACTAGTATCAGTGTTTTCTATCCTTCGAAAGACAAATTTTCTTTTTTTTAGCTCACCTTAGCACAACGTGCTAAAGGTGAGCTATTGTGATCGCCCTATGTCCGTCGTCCGTCGTCTGTCGTCCGTCGTCCGTCAACAATTTCTTTAAACATCTTCTTCTCCTAAACCACTGGGCCAATCTTGATGAAACTTGGCAGGGATGTTCCTTGGGTGAAGCTCTACCAAAATTGTTCAAAGAATTGAATTCCACCCACAACTCTGGTTGCCATGGCAACAAAAAGGAAAAAAAAGCAAAATCTTTGAAAATCTTCTTCTCTGAAACTAGAAGGCGCAGAGCTTTGATATTTGGTATGTAGCATCTCCTAGTGGACCTCTATCAAGTTTGGTCATTTGATGCCCCTGGGGTCAAAACTGGCCCCGCCCCAGGGGTCACAAGTTTGAGCATAGTAACAAAGAAGGAAAACTTTAAAAATCTTCTTCTGTAAAACTTGAAGGCGTAGAGCTTTGATATTTGGCATGTAGCATCTCCTAGTGGACCTCTACCAAGTTTGTTCATATGATGCCCCTGGGGTCAAAACTGGCCCCGCCCCGGGGGTCACAATTTCCAACATAGGAACAAAGAAGGAAAACTTTAAAAATCTTCTTCTGTAAAACTAGAAGGCATAGAGCTTTGATATTTGGCATGAAGCATCTCCTAGTGGACCTCTACCAAGTTTGTTCATATTATGCCCTTGGGGTCAAAACTGGCCAAGCCATGGGGGTCACAAGTTTGAACATAGGAACAAAGAGGGGAAACTTTAAAAATCATCTTCTCTGAAACTGGAAGGCGTAGAGCGTTGATATGTGGTATGTAGCATCGCCTAGTGGACCTCTACCAATTTTGTTCATATGATGCCCCTGGGGTCAAAACTGGCCCCACCCCGGGGGTCACAAGTTTGAGCATAGTAACAAAGAAGGAAAACTTTAAAAATCATCTTCTCTGAAACTTGGAGGCGTAGAGCTTTGATATTTGGCATGTAGCATCTCCTAGTGGACCTCTACCAAGTTTGTTCATATGATGCCCCTGGGGTCAAAACTGGCCCCGCCCCGGGGGTCACAATTTCCAACAGGAACAAAGAAGGAAAACTTTAAAAATCTTCGTCTGTAAAACTAGAAGGCATAGAGCTTTGATATTTGGCATGAAGCATCTCCTAGTGGACCTCTACCAAGTTGTTCATATGATGCCCTTGGGGTCAAAACTGGCCCAGCCACGGGGGTCACAAGTTTGAACATAGGAACAAAGAGGGGAAACTTTAAAAATCATCGTCTCTGAAACTGGAAGGCGTAGAGCTTTGATATTTGGTATGTAGCATTGCCTAGTGGACCTCTACCAAGTTTGTTCATATGATGCCCCTGGGGTCAAAACTGGCCCCACCCCGGGGGTCACAAATTCGAACATAGGAACAAAGAAGGAAAACTTTAAAATTCTTCTTTAAAACTGGAAGGCGTAGAGCTTTGATATTTGGTATGTAGTGATTCTGTTCTAAGTTTGTTTGCCCATCTAAGCGCAATAAGTTCATTGAGATCAAAATTGGGTCATCTTGGGTCATAACCTAGGTCACTAGGTCAAATTAAAGAAATACCTTTTTGGCACTCTCGAGGCCACATTATTTGCTCAATTGCCTTGAAAATTAGTTAGAAAGTTTGTCTTTATAAAGTCTCACGTAAGATTAATTTGGGTCAACTTGGGTCATAAACTAGTTCACTGGGTCAAATTAAAGAAATACCTTGTTTGCACTCTGGAGGCCACATTTATTGCTCAAATGACCTGAAATTTGGCCAGAATGTTTGTCTTGATGAAATACCAGATGAGTTTGGATTTGAATCACCTGGAACCATAAACTAGGTCACTAGGTCAAAATAAAGAAATACCTTGTGGGCACTCTAGAGGCCACATTCTTTGCTTAATTGCCTTGAAAATTGGTCAGAATATTTGTCTTTGTAAAATCTGACATGAGTCTGAATTTGGGTCAACTGGGGTCATAAACTAAGTCACTTGGTCAAATTAAAGAAATAGCTAGTGGGCACTCTAGAGGCCACATTTATTATTCATTTGATTTGAAAATTGGTTAAAATGTTTCTTTTGATATAGTCACTGACCAGTTCAAATTTGGGTCACCTGGGGTCATAATCTAGGTCACTAGGTCAAATTAAAGAAATATCTTTAGGGCACTCGAGGCCACATTTTTTGCTCAATTGACTTGAAAATTGGTCAGAATGTTTGTCTTCATGAAATATGAGTTTGAAATTGGGTCACCTGCGGTCAAAAACTAGGTCACATAGTCAAATTAAAGAAAAACCTTTAAGGCACTGTACTAAGGTGAGCGACCCAGGGCCATCATGGCCCTCTTGTTTTTTTTTTTTCAAAGCCACTTTAAATTTGTCGTTAAGCCCAATTTTATTCTCGCTTTTTATCAATGAATTGTATAATAAATTAAAGACAAGTGACGTCAGAGGAATTCAACTTTTTCCAGACTTAACTGAAATCTTCCTCTTAATGTTTGCTGATGACATTGGCCTAATATCTGATACAGTCACTGGTCTACAAAAGCAGCTAAATATTTTGCATGAATATTGTAGAGAATTCAAGCTCAAAGTAAACATTAATAAAACTAAAATTACGGTCTTTAAAAGGGGTGGTGGGTTATCAAAAAAGGAACATTGGTCTTATGGAAGTAATTTACTTGAGGTAGTGAAAGGGTTTTACGTATGTAGGAATGTATTTCACCAACAGACTGTCTTTATTCCAAATGGCTGAAAGCTCTACGCTTAAGGCCAAAAAGGTGCTGAATTATCTGTTCAGTTCATTTAGTAAACTATCATTTTTGCCTGCTAAAATTTTTTTTAAGGTATTTGACGCTAAAATTTATCCAGTCATGCTATATGGGGCTGAATTATGGGGACTCCCAATATATGCATTGCGTAGAACAATTGCAAATTTATGCTTGTAAACGTTTATTAAGTGTTAAGACAAACTCTTGTAATCTTTCTATACCTGGTGATACTGGCAGATTCCCTGTACAAATTATATCTTCAAAAAGATGCATTAAATATTGGTTACGTATTCTCAAAATGTCAAGGACTAGGTATGTAAAATTGTGTTATGAAATGTTGTTGCATTTAGACAATCTAGGTTATTCAAATTGGGTAACTGCAGTTAGATTAAATTTATCTAGTAATGGGTATGGTTATGTTTGGGAAAATCAAAATGTTGCAAACGAAAAACTTTTTCTATACTATTACACTCAACGCCTTAAGGACCAATACATTCAAAAATGGAGGGCAGGTTGTATTGATAATGTTAAACTATTAAATTATCATGGCTATAAAGAATCTTTTTGTTGTGAATTGTACATAGAATTAATCAATATAGATAAATTTAGGTCTTGCTTAGCGAATTTTAGGAGCGGATCTCATTCCTTAATGTCTGAAAAGGGTAGATATTATGGTGTTCCCAGAGAATTCAGATTTTGTGTCTATTGTGGTGGTATCGTTGAGGATGAAATACATTTTCTATTAGTCTGTCCGTTATACTCAAATCTTCGTGAAATGTACATTGATGTTAGGTTTACTAGTAGTGCTAATACATGGTCTTTCCTCAGAATTATGTCATAGAAATGAGATAGTTATTAGAAATCTAGCAATGTTTCTGTATTTTGCATTTAAAAGAAGGTCTGAATACATCAAAAGCCATGAATTTTAAGTTTTTCAAGAGCTGGAATACGTGAAATACTTCTATTTAACTTAATTATTTATTTGCTAGTGCTGGTCCTCTTGTCAAATCAAATTGTAAAGTATTTTTCATATGGATGTTTTCTGAACACTTCCCACATTACTGGATTGAAATTTAATTCTTTACCAAACGTCAAAATTATATACTGGTCCAAATTGAAAGCATTTGCAGACGAAAGCATAAATGCCACTGAAAATCTGTAATTTGGTTTGGGACGGGTAGAAGACATGGTGGGAAAAGGAGAAAATGCTGGTGACCAGCGTTTTCTCCTTTTTTAGCTCCACTGGCCGAAGGCCAGCGGGCTTATGTCATGGCCCGGTGTCCGTCGTGCGTCCGTCCGTCCGTCCGTCCGTCCGGTCGTCCGTCCGTCCGTCCGTCCGTCCGTGCGTTAACTTTTATTTCAAACATCTTCTTCTCTGAAACTACCCATCCAATTTTCACGAAACTTCACAGAAATGATCCTGACATGGTCCTCTTCAGAATTTCTTGAAAGAATTTGATTCCTTCAAAAACTCGGGTTGCCATGGCAACAAAACTGAAAAATATTGGAAATCTTTAAAAATCTTCTTGTCTGAAACCATAAGGCATAGGGCTACCAAATTTGGCATGTAGCTTTATGTAGTAGACCTCTATCAAGTTTCTTCAAATTATAGCCCTGGGGTCAAAATTGGCTCTGCCCCAGGGGTCACAAGTTTTACATAGGCTTATATAGAGAAAACTTTAAAAATCTTCTTGTCTGAAACCATAAGGCATAGGGCTACCAAATTTGGCATGTAGCTTTATGTAGTAGACCTCTATCAAGTTTCTTCAAATTATAGCCCTGGGGTCAAAATTGGCTCTTCCCCAGGGGTCACAAGTTTTACATAGGCTTATATAGAGAAAACTTTAAAAATCTTCTTGTCTGAAACCATAAGGCATAGGGCTACCAAATTTGGCATGTAGCTTTATGTAGTAGACCTCTATCATGTTTCTTGAAATTATAGCCCTGGGGTCAAAATTGGCTCTTCCCCAGGGGTCACAAGTTTTATACATAGGCTTATATAGAGAAAACTTTAAATATCTTCTTGTCTGAAACCATAAGACCTAGAGCTACCAAATTTGGCATTTAGCTTGATCTAGTTGGAGTCTACCAAAAGTGTCCAAAGTATAGTCCTGGGGTCAATTTGGCCTCATACTTGGAGGGGGGGGTTCACAAGATTTACATAGGCTTACATAGGGAAAACTTTTAAATCTTGGTGTACACAGCCATAAGGCTTAGGCTACCAAATTTTGCATATAATTATAGCATTATTTAGTGGACAGTTACAAAGAGGGCCCAAGTTACAGCTCTAGGATCAAGTTTGGCCCTGCACCAGGGATCACAAGTTTTACATGGGTTTATGGAGTGAAAAGTTCAGAAACCATCTTGTTACCAGCCATAAGGCCAAGAACTCCCACATTTGGCATGTTATTCTTCTAATACAATATTCCCCATTTAGTCAGACTGTAGCCATGAGGTCAAAGTTTTATAAGGGCTTATATAGTGAAGACTTTTCTTCGTGGTTTATATTTATAAGCCAGTGGAGCGATACAGGGCCATCATGGCCCTCTTGTTCTACAATGTTTTCTAAATGCTTCTTTCTCAGGGTCGTCAAAAGTAGGGATTGTGTGGTAATGGGTTGACCAGTTCTTTACTTTATTTGCAAGTAATACGCATGTACTATTTCTCTCTGCATATGCACTGTGTTGATATTTGTAATTGCTATTATCATTTGTATATGGGCCGGTGGCCTGAAATTACAATAAACTATTGAATATTGAATATATTGTCATTTGCAAATGCTTTGGATTTTTGACAAGTCTAAAATCTATCTGTGTGGTAGAGATAATTTGACTGCTAGCTCAGATTTTACTGTACTCTGAACATTTTAAAATTCTGTCGGTCTAATAAATGGGTATTTTTCCTTTCTTTCTGTGAATAGACTGCTTTTGAATGATGACAGAAATGATTCCTTCTTGTCCGCGATGAGAGGTAATATAACACCAAATACTCAGCTAGTTATGTGCATTGTGCCGACCAATAAGAAAGATCGCTATGATGCTATCAAGAAGTTCACCTGTGTGGATCATCCAGGTATGTGAAAGAATGGTCAGTGATATAGAAGGGGTTTTTCTTTATGCTTTATTAGCATCATCCATTAGTATGTGGGGGCCATGGCAATCCTTCATTATACCTTGCCCACTTCCAACAACACCTCCCCCCCCCCCTCCCCACACACACAGAGATATATATTTACACATAATTATATATGCTCAAACAATAATCTTTATAGAGTGTCTAGACAATAAGGTAACAAAGCTTTTTGGGAAGGAAAATGAGGAAGAGAAAGAATAAAAATAAAAAAAAAAAAACAGGAAATGGAACAAAAAACACATAATATCAATGGAGTTGTGTGGTTGTAACTCTTTACCACACAAGAATAATTTTAGACTGGTCCATATTGAAAGCATTTGCAGACAAAAAATGTTACAGCGCACAGGTGTTGGGATTCACTTTAAAAGGACAGAAATCAATACAGGAAAAGGAGAAATCCTGATAACCATTTCACAAATTAACACACATTGTAGACGAAGATTTGGCCAGGGGTCCTGCATGGCTCAGTGGTAAATGGAGGCCCCGGGTTTGAACCTCTGGATATGCTGGGTTTTTCATCCCTGAGCAAGACACTTCAGAGCCCCAGCATAGCACTGATGAAACCCAGGAAATACAGATGCGAGTTGTTGCTGTGATACGACTGAAATAATGTTGAAAATGGTGTAAAATACCATTCATTCAATCAATTAAGACCTTGCCACATGATTTATGCAGGTGCTTGGTGTCCAAGTGGTTAGATTAGAGAAAAAATACAATAAGAATAGAAAAAAACAGTTCACAGTTCTACTTGATGTATCTGAAACTTGGCAAAAGACATGCCATGCATTTTTCTTGGCAGCCTGTTGATTAATAACTGTTAACTATTTGCCACACAGTCCCGATTTTAAGATATACAGAACTGGTTTTGAAAACATTGTGGGAAAAGTAGAAAGTGCTGGTAACCAGCATTTTCTCCTTTTCCCACAATAATTTCTATGAAATCAATGACAGAAGTCATCACTTGAGCTATATTTATTTTGTCATTCCCAAATGCTTTCAATTTGGTCCAGTCTAAAATTTTGTCGTTTGGTAAAGATTTAATTGATTAAAACATATCTGGAGCCCTGTTCACCAACCACGCTTAATTGGAATATTCTTAGTCTTTATACTGGTAGCTGAGATTTTCTAAAGTTGAAAGCAACACAGCTTAGTTGATTGATGTAAATGGTATAGCTAAATAGAAGTGTATTTTCAAATGCAGAAAATCCGGAAGAATAACACTCAAGTATGTTCTAGAAGGATTATTGGTTAATACGTACCCTGATGAATTTAGTCAATAGGCATTTAGCAGTTCCAGTATCCTAAAACAGTACATTTAATATATTTACCTTTTACTTTTGCAGTCCCAAGTATTAAGCACTCCTGGAAGCTTTTAAAAACATTGTGGGGGAAAAAAAACACACTCACACTTTTTTTTCCCCTCATCTTTTTTACCATTTCAAGACCAAAGTCATCTTACAAGCTATATTTGATTTGTCATCTGTTACTGCTTTCAGTTTTTTGGCATCTAAAATTTTGTCATTTGGTAAAGATTCTTTTTTTCCAGGTAACATGTTCTACCCTTGAAAGCAGTTGCAGATGACAACTTAAAATATTACTCAAGACAAACATGGAATTCTTTAACTCTTATCCTGCCGTGTAACTATGGGCTTATCAGCTGACCACTGCCGTGGAACTTTCACATCTGGAGGCTATTAAACTAATCACCCCAGTTGCCATCATTTAATCCTCATTATCTGATAAACCGTTAGATATGGGTAATAAGTGTAAGAAGAGGAAATGATCCTTGATAAATAAGCTTCACACACATATAAGATTCAGACATTTATCTAAAGTACAAACAGTATATCCTTTCCAATAAACAACCATTTTCTACACAAAAAAGGGAAAATTACTTGGAAAACATGAAAATATTCTAATATACTCATAAAAAAATACATAATTACAAACTTTAAATCAATTTTGAAGAAAATGCTAAATAAATACAATTTGAACTGATGTGTGGGAAAAGTAGCAAAACAAATATGTACAACAGAATAATAAAGCACTGGTCAAAAAATCATATATACATTTACATGAATTCATATAAGTATTCAATTTCAAACTTTACATTGTATTTGACAGATTCTTACTGATGTAACATATTCCAAAATGCAAGGATTCGATAAAGAATTCATTATTGTAGTATTTTGATTGTTTATTTAGACACTGGATCAATAATAAACAATCAATATGCAACAATATCAGTCTGACTCGGAATCAGATTCATTTTGATTCCTAGGAGCTACTGGCTTATAATATTTCAATGTGTGGTACCTTTGAAAACATTCAGGATTGCACATTGATTTCTGACAATTGATGCACTCATAGGCTGTCTGCTTTCTCTTGAAACCCTCCCTATTTTTTGCCTTTTGATTGCATACAACACAATCTCTTACAACCCTCTGTTTCTTGGCACCGGGCTTTGGTTGGATGTGTCCAATAAAATGTCTTTCAGTGAGGCGCCCAAGCATTTCAGCAGACTTTCTGCCTTTTTTTTTTGTGGCCTTGGTGCATCTGTTGCAGATTCAACAAGTGCCAAGACAATAGACTGTCTGAAATCCATGTGCGCACGCTTTTTTAGCTCCACTGGCCGAAGGCCAGCGAGCTATTGTCATGGCGTTGTGTCCGTCGTGCGTCCGTCCGTTCGTCCGTGCGTGCGTCCGTAAACTTTTTCTTTAAAAAACTTCTCCTCAGAAACTATTGACTGGATTTTTACCAAATTTCACAGGAATGTTCCTTTGGTGGTCCTCTTTCAAATTCCTTCAAATAATTGTGTTCCATGAAGAATT
Organism: Tridacna gigas; assembly: GCA_945859785.2. Lineage (NCBI taxonomy): Eukaryota > Metazoa > Mollusca > Bivalvia > Cardiida > Cardiidae > Tridacna > Tridacna gigas. Next base: position 17,480,037 of record OX244042.2, on the reverse strand, counting down.
CTGGTTGCCATGGCAACCAAAGTAAAAAACCTTTAAAAATCTTCTCCTCCCAAACCGCTATTTGGATAGCATTATTATTTTGCAGGAATGTTCCTTAGATACAGGTTTACAGAATTCCTTTAAAAAAAAATGATCTGTCAAAAAACATAGCTTTTATGGGAGACTCATTTTCCTTTTATGGTATAAAGTAAAATCTTTGAAAAATTTCTTCTCTAACACTATTCATTGGATTTCATTGTTGTTTTGCAGGTAAGTTCCTATGGTGGTTGTCTGCCAAATTGTTTCTATGGTGGTTGTATACCAAATTCCTTTTAAAAAAATGATACACCTAAAAACACATTTTTTTATAGACAAGGCTTATATTTCAAAAAAATGTTCTTCTCCAGAACTATTTATTGTGTTAGTTTTATCGACTAACAAAGAAAAAGGAAGAAAATTGGATTGACTTGACCTAGTCAGGGCTGTCCTATTTAAGCCCACACATTTTCCTTGGTATTAAGATCACAGTTTACTCTAATGATATGCTATTAGTTAGTACTAGTAATAAAATATCACTGGCCATAAATAAGATAAAAGCTTGAGCACCTTTCACAACTTGAGCTTTTCAATTTTGCCTTATTACTAAGCCTGAGTAACCATGCCAAGATAAAAAAGAAAAAGTATTTTAATAACAAAACCCCCATGTTGTAGGTACTTTATAGTCCTTTTGATATAGAACAAGAGAACCTCTGCATTTTTATTAGTTCTGGTAAAGGTTTGTTGACCTACTAATGAGTAAATGCAGAGTGGACAGAAGGTGTGTAAATCCTGGTGACCTGGTACAAAGTGGGACAGGGCTTTACATTTGTGATAAGGCATTAATGTTATCCAGTCAAACTGATCCCGCAACTTCAGTACACCAGAATTAATCTGTGCCCTGGAGCAGGATATTTGATTTATGTAAATGCATTTGTAGACCATTTTGTGTTGTTTGCCACAGAAGACATTCTAACTGTGACTGTGAAAAGTTGATTATTAGGGATTAGGTGTTCATTGTATGCCAGCATATTTCATTCTATCTGGTGTATTGATGTAAGTTGATCTATATTGCTATAACATTCATTCATTTGCCCTCCTAGCTGTTCTTTTAGATTACCCCTTTACCACACAATCACAACTTTTAACGACCCTGAGAAAGACATATTTTCTATATTTTGATGTTTCCCCACCCAAAATGGTTTGTGAAAGGACCTGTTGCAGACAACATATCTTCAAATTAGTAAGACATATATAAAAAAGGATAGAAATTATTGTGGGAAACTAAGAAAATGCTGGTTACCATTTTTTTCTTCTTTTCTCACAAGTTTTTTCCATACCTTTTTTCTTCAGTGAGCTAAAATGCAGGATTGAATGGTAATTGTTAAAAACTTCTTTTCGCCATTATAGAAATATCAGGCCTGTGGAGCGATACAGGCGCTCAAGCGCCTCTAGTTTGATTTGGTGCAAATTTTCGATAAAGTATGTAAGCATTGACTAACATCAGGTTGAAGAGGTGAAAGAACAACTTTTTCCACCACTTTATACATTTACGCAGCACATCATAATATTGGACAATCTGATCAGACAAATCAACACCACCCATTTTTTGAATATAATGTACAATTGCTACAGGCTTAGATATGGGTTCGTTGGTTCGCCTGTTCACTCTGTCTGTCATCATGAATTTGGCCTTGTGAATGGTTGACAGCATATGTACAGCTCTCTTATCATAATACTTCAAAGCAAGAAGGTTGTCTCTTCTTCTGAAGATGACCTCCCCCTGTCTTAGACGTACCATCTGAAAAACACACGGGACTTCAGTTCTGCTTGTACGGACAGTTCCACATGCATATGTGTCATATGAATCTAGGACATCAAATAGTTCGGGAGAAGTATAATAGTTGTCCATATAAATGTGGTGACCTTTCCCAAGAAATCCATTCTTAGCCATCATTCCGAGAACTAATTTTGATGTTTGAGACAGGTCACCATAATCATAATTCAACGTGTCGACAAACTGTGCGCAATCTGTGCTTCCGTGATAGACATCAACACCTACACAATAACCCGATGAAGCCTCACAAAGTTGAAACAATTTTATTCCAAACTTGTTTGGCTTCATGGGGTTATACACTCTAAATTGAACTCTTCCTTTGAAGGGACAAGTACCTTCATCAAAACTCAAGTCTCTCTCTGGTTTATATTTAGAAAAATTATCTTGAAGCATAGAAAGTAACGGTCTTACTTTGAAAAGCTTGTCCAACCTATGATCTGCATCATTGTCAACAATGTGAAAATTTGACAAAATCAGTAAGAATCTGTTTTTCGACATATAATTTCCGAAAAAAGGGGTGTTAGACACTTCATTATTTGTCCAATAGTCTTCGATACAACTTTTCCTCACAGTCCCCATTGCAATTACAAGGGCAAAAAACACCTTTATCTCGTCCACGGTGACATCCTTCCATTGTTGGAGTCGGCTGTTCGGCTTCAGGTTACCTGCCTGGATGCGTCTGTTGGCGTACAGATTTGTTTGTTCTGCGAAAATTTGCCACATCTCCATATTAAATAATATGTAAAAGTAATCTATAGCATTATTATCCTCCGGCACTTCGACTGTCAGCCCCGATTCCTCGCAGAACGGCATCAAAAGCGGTGGATTGTCAACATTACCCCACCCACATTTTTCGTCGGCATCATGCTGGCGATCATTCGCCGATTGTTCCATCGGGAACTCATTCACAACGACAGCATTTAATAATACTTCTTCTAGAATGTTTTCATCGTCGCTTTCCTGCAATGATTCACTGTCACTGCCACTTTCAACCAATAAATTTTCCAGAACTTCATCAACGGTGTATCTTCTGTTCACCATTTTCGGTTTAGTTTCTCCGAATGACCGACAGATGTAAACAACTTCTTTGTGTATCTAGAATTAATCCTATTAGCTCTTATTTTTAGAAATTTGACGTAAAACCACGTGGTTATCTATATTTGTCGATGTCTACACACTTTATCAATGAAAATACGATAGTAAATACGAAAACGAGGCAGATTACTGAGGGAACCCTCCATCGCGGACTGAGGTCGCGTACGGCAGTCAGGAATGGTGTAATAGCTTCGCGGACAGTGGTCGCGTACGGCGGGATAAGGGTTAACTCTCTACCAGATGACAAAATTTTAGCCTTGTCCAAATTGAAAGCACTTGCAGGGGACAATATCAGTGTGGCTCAAATGGTGCAATTTTTCTTTGATAGGGTAGAAAACATTGTTGGAAAAGGAGAAAATGCTGGTTACCACAATGTTTTCAAAAGCCTTCATTCCCAGGGTAATTGAAAGGCGGCATTGTGCGGTAAAGGGTTAAAGGCCCAGTAGCGGCAAAAGTAAACAATGCAGTCAGTCCAAGTGGTAGTCACCAGCCAAAAAACTGAGTTTTTAAAACCAGCTAAAAAGTTGCCAAGCCACTCTATCGTTTGTTTACTTTGCACCTGGCTTAAAATTCTTCTTTCTGACAGGGACTAACACTTGGACCAACAGTGCAATAACAGATCGTCATCTTCACAATAATTTCCATACTCTTAATTGTATGATTTAAATTTAATGCATTTTAACACCCACGTTGTTCACATTTTGCCGCTACTAGGCCTTTAAAGGAATAGTAGTAAACTTTGTACTTGATAAATGATAAACAGTTTCCTTCACATTTAACCCTTTACCGAACGACAAAGTTTTAGACTGGTCCAAATTGAAAGCAGTTGCAGAAGTCAATTTTGATGTGGCTCCAATGGAGAAAACTGTCCTAGAAAGAGTAGAAACGATTGTGGGAATAGGAGAAATTGCTGGGTTACTAGCATTTTCTCCTTTTCCCACAATGATTAACTCTTTACCAAACAACAAAATTCTAGATTCGTCCAAATTGAAAGCAATTGCAGACGACAAATTGAAGGAGGCTCAAAGGACGAAATATGTCCTTGATAGGGTAGAAAACAATGAGGGAAAAGGAGAAAATGCTGGTTACTCTCCTTTTCCCACAGTGTTGTCAAAGGGCTTCATTTTTCAGGGTCATTAAAACTCGGGATTGTGTGGGAAAGTGTTAAAAGGCTTTCTTCTTCAGTGTCGTTAAAATTTGGGATTTTGTGGTAAAGGGTTAACCCCTATCCTGCTAAATAACTGACATAAAACTTCAAGCCGGCAGTAAGAACCCAAATTCGGCTATTTCGAAGGGATTTTGGGGAGGGGGGGAGGGAAATCTTCTTACCGGACAGTGTAGATCTAAGATCAGACTGTACATTCTGTACAGTGTGATCTTGATCTGGACTGTCTGCAAAAGGTCTTTGAGTAGTGCCTAGCAGCCTAAGGGTTAAACGTACTGGCCAGTAACTGCCAGTGCTGAGCTTCAGGCCGCCTGCAGGGTTCTTTTCTTTACAATTCTTCAAGATTGGGGAAAAACACTACATAAAAACCATGGACAGAAATGTTTAAACTCTTTGTACTACCGTTTGCGACCAAATAAGCTTTTATGGACAGTCTAGATCAAGATCAGACTGCTTATTCTGTGCAGTCTAATCTTCGATTCATACTGTCAACCAGTTTTCTTTTGTATTATGATCATTTCATAGTCCCTTTGTTTACAGCAGACCTGTATTTTCACCCCTTAGAGTGATGAATAAACCTAGCCGACATTTACACTTTAGAATCAAAATAGTCGGAGCTTTAAGGGTGCTCAAGTCCAGACTGTCTCGGCAAAGTGTACGATGTAGATCAAAGATCAGACAAGTTTTTGTGCAGTCTGATCTTGATTTACTCTGGCTGTAAAGGCAACTATGGCTGTGACAGGCTCTCTTTGGGTTAGAGGCTCTTTACTTGCCAAAAGTAAACAGTCAGGTGGTAAAATGCATTTGAATCATACCATTTAAAATTTTGGAAAATATTATGAAGATGACAATCTGTTATTGTGTGTTTGGTCCTAGTGTTGGCAGCTGGCAGAAATGTGAATCTTAGAATCAGGCAAAAAGTTAACAAAAGATAGAGTGAGCTGGCAGGTTTTAACCTAGTTTTGAAATTAATATCTCTGCTAGCAAGTATTACTTGGACAGACCATACAATAACAGATCATCATCTTCACAGTGATTTCTATACTTTTAAATGGTATGATTTAAATGTATTTTTACATCTTTGTTTACTTTTGGCAGCTATTGTTACTTTAAATAACAGAAAAAAAATCCAATATATTTTTTTAGCTCTACTGGCTGAAAGCCAGCAGAGCTTATGTCATGGCGGGGTTTCCGTCGTCCGTCCGTCCGTCTGTCTGTCCATCCATCTGTCTGTCTGTCCGTTCGTTAGTCTTTTTCTTGTTTACGCGATAAAGTCTGCATTTGTTGCCGGATTTTCATGAAACTTGCACAGTTTGTTTATCTCATCAATAGCTTCAACCCTATTGAATTTGAAAAAAATCCAACAAACAGTATGGGAAAAGTAGCCATTTCAAGTTGAAAATTTCCAGTTCTTGTTTACGCGATAAAGTCTGCAAATAACTTCAGATTTTCGTGAAACTTGCACAGTTTGTTTATTTCATCAATAGCTTCAACCCTATCGACTTTGAAAAAAATCCAACAAATAGTATGGGAAAAGTAGCCATTTAAAGTTGAAAATTTAAATTTTCTGTTCTTGTTTACGCAATAAAGTCTGTATTTCTGGTCAGATTTTCATGAAAATCACACAGTTTGTTTATCTCATCAGTAGCTTCAACCCTATTGATTTTGAAAAAAAAATCGAAGAAACAATGTGGGAAAAGTAGCCATTTCATGTTGAAAATTTCCAATTCTTGTTTACATGATAAAGTCTGCATTCCCTGCCAGTAGAGCATATTCAGGCCCTTTAGGGCCTTCTAGTTGACAGCAGAAGAACCTAGAGAAGAGATAAAAGACAGCATATATAAGCTCTGTGGCGACTTATCCCTCACTTTGTATATTTCTGTTTTCAGTGCCAAGTCAGGTAGTGGTGGTAAGAACGCTCAATAAAAAACAGATGTTAATGAGTGTAGCTACAAAGATTGCTATCCAACTAAACTGTAAACTGGGTGGTGAAGTCTGGGCTTTAGAAATACCTGTAAGTGTAGTTTTTACCTTTACCCTCTGTTTCAAGTGTGGAAGACCTTACTTTTAACTCTTTACCAAACGACAAAATTTTAGACTTGCCTAAGTTGAAAGCATTTGCAGACGACAAAATAAGTGCGACTCAAAATTGTTAGTTCTTTTTGGAAGGGTAAAAAACAATGTGGGAAAAGGAGAAAATGCTGGTTACTAGCATTTTCTCCTTTTCAAACAATGTTTTCCAAAGCCTTCCTTAGGATCGTTAAAACTCAGGATTGTGTGGTAAAGTGTTAATTAGTAATTTATTTATTATACCCCCGCAAACGAAGTTTGTGGGGGGTATACTGGAATCAGCCTGTCGGTCGGTCGGTCGGTCATGCGGGCGGTCGGTCTGTCCGCAAAATCTTGTCCGGACAACTCCTCCTACAGTTTCTGTCTGATTCACGTTAAACTTGGCAGAAGTGTTCATTAGGAGCTGTAGATGTGCAAGACACACATTTTGTAAAAATTCCATCAAGAATTACTGAGTTAGTGCCCCTGATTTGACTTAAAAATGCTTGTCCGGACAACTCCTCCTACAGTTTCCGTCTGATTCACTTTAAACTTGGCAGAAGTGTTCATTAGGAGCTGTAGATGTGCAAGACACACATTTTGTAAAAATTCCATCAAGAATTACTGAGTTATTGCCCCTGATTTGACTTAAAAATGCTTGTCCGGACAACCCCTCCTACAGTTTCTGTCTGATTAACTTTAAACTTGGCAGAAGTGTTCATTAGGAGCTGTAGATGTGCAAGACACACATTTTGTAAAAATTCCATCAAGAATTACTGAGTTATTGCCCCTGATTTGACTTAAAAATGCTTGTCCGGACAACTCCTCCTACAGTTTCTGTCTGATTCACTTTAAACTTGGCAGAAGTGTTCATTAGGAGCTGTAGATGTGCAAGACACACATTTTGTAAAAATTCCATCAAGAATTACTGAGTTATTGCCCCTGATTTGACTTAAAAATGCTTGTCCGGACAACTCCTCCTACAGTTTCTGTCTGATTCACTTTAAACTTGGCATAAGTGTTCATTAGGAGCTGTAGATGTGCAAGACACACATTTTGTAAAAATTCCATCAAGAATTACTGAGTTATTGCCCCTGATTTGACTTAAAAATGCTTGTCCGGACAACTCCTCCTACAGTTTCTGTCTGAATCACTTTAAACTTGGCATAAGTGTTCATTAAGAGCTGTAGATGTGCAAGACACACATTTTGTAAAAATTCCATCAAGAATTACTGAGTTATTGCCCCTGATTTGACTTAAAAATGCTTGTCCGGACAACTCCTCCTACAGTTTCCGTCTGATTCACTTTAAACTTGGCATAAGTGTTCATTAAGAGCTGTAGATGTGCAAGACACACATTTTGTAAAAATTCCATCAAGAATTACTGAGTTATTGCCCCTGATTTGACTTAAAAATGCTTGTCCGGACAACTCCTCCTACAGTTTCCGTCTGATTCACTTTAAACTTGGCATAAGTGTTCATTAGGAGCTGTAGATGTGCAAGACACACATTTTGTAAAAATTCCATCAAGAATTACTGAGTTATTGCCCCTGATTTGACTTAAAAATGCTTGTCCGGACAACTCCTCCTACAGTTTCTGTCTGATTCACTTTAAACTTGGCATAAGTGTTCATTAGGAGTTGTAGATGTGCAAGACGCAACTTTCGTGAAAATTCTATGAAGAATTAATGAGTTATTGCCCCTGATTCACATTTAAAATGCTTGTCCGGACAACTCCTCCTACAATTTCAGTCCGATTCGCTTTATACTCTGTCATATGTATAGTTGGCCAACATTATGCGAAAAGGCACCTTTGGACATTTGCAACAAGTTTGGATCCAGACCAGCCGCTGTGTCTTAGACATATTATCAGATCATGGTCTGCACTTTTTTACACTCATTTAGTTTTGTGTCCAATTAAATTGATACTTTGCATAAATATTTACCAGGAGCAGTAGAGGTTCAAGATGCATTTTTCTCAAATGTTAGCCAAATTAATTACCCCTGAATTTACTCAAAACTTCTTGTCCAGAGAACTATTCCTTCAGTTTAAGTCTTATTCACTTGATATTTGTCATGATATTTACCAGGAGCAGTAGATGTGCAAAGCACAAATTTCATGAGTGTTGGCTTAATGATTACGGAGTTATTGCCCCTAAATTGACATTGCAGAGTTATTGCCCCTGTGACATGAAATATAGGGGCGGGGGTATTTATCACCTTTAGTGATAGTTATTCTAGTTTAATTTATTCCATTACATAGAAATGTGGCTTTTTATACCCCTTTGGTTTTCAGTTTTCGAGGAAGACTAATTGAGTGAATTGGTCAAAAGGTTTATATGCTTCTCAGAAGTAATTGCCCCATTTCATTCAATGTTTTTTCAAACGTTTGACGAATTGCAGGGTTTTCATTTAAAGCCGATTGCCGATAAAAAACATCGGTTGAAATCGGCCTTTAATCGGTTGTTTTTGCTGGATCTTTGAGAAATCAATCGCATTGTTTATATTGAAAATATTTCACGCGTTGGTAACTGTACCACGACACCGGTTCAATTTTACCACGAAACCAGAAAAAATTGGTTTATGAATGTTACACGGTCATTCATTGGATACTTGCATCCAATTACCCAGTCGTAGGCGACGATATGTTTCTCCGATCTCCATTTGGTAATCATGGACGCCAAAGCCTAGGCGGCCCCCTTGACCCCCGGCCTGTTGTTTTTGTCAATCAATCTGTTGCTTCATTTCAAAATGAAAACCCTGGAATTGTATTTTTGGTATTCACTTATCCCTATTGTAACATATAATAGCTTAGGTAATTTTTGAAAGAGTCTGTGTACTTGTGGCTTTCCCCTTTACCAAACAACATAAATTTAGACTCGAAGCTCCAGATAGAGGGAGTGATTTTGATTTCATAATTGAAAATAATCGCTCTCCACTAAACCCTATGTTATGGGTACTCATTAGAATTGTCTCATCGAGACGATTCTAATGAGTACCCACAACATAGGGTTTGGAGGAGAAATAATGGATTTAGAATACTGTCGCTCCCTCTTATCTGGAGGACTGAAGACTGATCCAAATTTAGGAGCTTTTGCAGATGACATACCAGATGTAGCTCTAATACTAGTTGTCTTCCCTTGGGTAGAAAACATTGTGGGAAAAGAAGAAAATGCTGGCAATACCAGCATTGCCTTCTTTTCTTGCAATGTTTTCAGAAGCAGTTTTCCTCAGGGTGTGAAAACCGGATTGGTCATTAAAGGGTTAGACCTCGTCTATTCTGGAATTGCAAAGGCTACTTGTACCTGTACACACATACCCTCACCCTCATAACAGCGCCCCCCCCCCCCCGCCCCCTCCAATGGTAAGTTGGGAGGAAAATGCAAGCATCCGATAGACCAGCCATTCCAAAGTTAACGAAATTGGGTCTTCTGCAATGCTTATTGTCAGGAGTAAACTGCAAGAATACACAATAAACCTTATAATTTAACTCTTTTTTTTTTTATCACGTGTCAAAAATTTTGGTCACATCTGGGTTTTTCCAAGGCATGTTTTTATTAACCCTTTACAAAATGACAAAATTTTGGACTTTACCAAATTGGAAGCCTTTGCAGATGACAAATTGAATGTAGCTCAAATGATGATTTTGTCTTTGATAGGGCAAAAATCATTGTTGGAAACGGAGAAAATGCTGGGTACCAGCATTTTCTTCTTTTGCCACAATGTTTTCAAATGCTGTCTCTTACAGGGTCGTTAAAAGTGAGGATTGTATGGTAAAGGATTAAGCAGTCAATAGGGTGGAAAGTGAAATTGTCAGTAAAATAATTCCCCGTTTTAAAATTTCTTTTGTGTTGTTGGGTTGACTTTAAAATTTTGCATTTACTCCATTGCTGCAATAATAGCCATTCGCTGAGCATCTGTAATTGTTCTGTAAGTATTGCAGGAGAAATCTTTTTCCCCAAATATTTTTATTCCCAACTTCTTTAGTTAGTTAAACTCTTTACCAGACGGCCTGGCTGGGTAGCTCAGTGGATAGCATATCTGACTTGTGACCTGGTGGTGGCAGTGGTTGTTACAAACTTTCTGTCCGGCAATTTTCTGCCTCTTCACCTTTGATGTATGTAAGATAAGTAGTCGGTCACTTGTAAAGCAAGCTGTGTCAGTACTGGTGTGAGAAAGCCAAGAAACACATGCATAGGTCTAGTGATGTCAGCTAAACTGTTAAAACGGCATTTAACTCCCAATGCAAATGAACAAAATACTTAGCAGACGACATTTTTTAGACTTGGCAAAATTGAAAGCATTTGCAGATGGCCTTTTAAATGTGACTCAGATGATGGGATGTGTCTTTGGAATTTCCATTACCAGTACTCCGCACAATATTCTTTCCAAGCCACTGGCTGTTTTCCCACATAACCATCGCCGAAACAATAGTCAGCGGTGAGAGAGGAATGAATCCTGTCGCGATGACCATCATCAATCCTCCAAAAGAAATTGGACAAGCCGGGGATCGAACCAGCGACCTCTTGTTCTCAAGGCCTCTTTGCTACCGACTGAGCTACGGGGGGGGGGCTCAGCTGTTAAGGATTGGAACTCTTTACAAACCACAGAATCTCATACTTGTAAAAATTGAAACCAATTGCAAACTACAAATTATACATGACTCAGACATTTGGATTTGTCTTCAATAAAGAAGAAAACATTGTGGGGAAAGGAGAAAATGCTGTTTTCTCACAATGTTTTCAAAGGGCTTCTTTCTCAGGGTCATTACGAAACAACAAAATTTTGGACTGGTCCAGATTGAAAGCATTTGCAGACGGCAAAATAAATGTTACCAAAAAATTGAAGTTTGTTTTGGAAAGGGCAGAAAACATTGTGGGAAAAGGAGAAAATGCTGGTTACTCCTTTTTCTCCTTTTCCCACGATGTTTTCAAAAGGCTTATTTCTCAGGGTCGTTAAAAGTTGGGATTGTGTGGTTAGGGTTAACAGCATTTCCTTCTTTTCCTGCAACATTGTCCAAAGCCCTCTTGCTCTTTGTAGTTTAATTTTGGGATCATGTGGTAAAGATTTTGCTTTGTATTTAGTATCTATATGTATGACTTATCTTAGCTGTTTAATGCTAGTTTCCATCTGTGTGGCTTTTTTATTTAGCTTAAGAATTTAATGGTTGTTGGAATCGATAGTTATCATGATTCTGCAAAGAAAGGGCGATCAGTTGGCGGAGTAATTGCCTCTATGAACCAAGCACTGACCAGATACTACTCCAGATGCATTTTCCAGACTTCGATGCAGGAATTGATCGATGGCCTCAAAGTTTGCATGAAAGGTTCATACCTCAGAGATCAGTTATCAAGAATTCTGAAAGTTTATGTTTTTGTTTTGTTAAAAATTTGGTCATCAAATAGATGGCAAAGCTGGGAATTATTATTTGCTTTTGCATGGCTTAGTTTTTAGTGCTTGCTAATTCTGCCCTAATTCTAGCAAATGTTTGCAGAAAACAGCTGTTCACTTTTTTTTTTAATATCTATGGTAAGGAATTTGATCATTTGTCACTATGTTTGCTGGTCATTCTTATGGTCAAGCTTGCATTTGTGTTTTTTAGTCCCCCATTTGTAACATTCCCACTGACGAGTATAATGTATAATGGGTCTGCTATCCGCCTTCAGGTGTATTTACTCTTTACTATTTAATCTCGAGTTTCGATGACCCTGAGAGGAAAACTTGAAAACATTGTGGGAAAAGGAGAAAATGCTAGTAACCAGCATTTCCTCCTTTTCCCACAATGTTTTCTGTCCTATCAAAGACAAATCTCACTATTTGAGCAATACATTTGAGCAATTTTGAATGTTATCTACTTAGACCAGTCTAAAGTTTTGATGTTTGGTAAAGAGTTAACCGTCTATCAGAGCGGCACCATGTTTTTACTACCCTGTGGAAGAAGGCATTTAAGTCTTTACCAAACGACAAAATTTTCGACTTATCCAAATTGAAAACATTTGCAGACGACAAATTTAAAGTCACAAAAATGATGATTTCAATCTCTGAGAGGGTAGAAAACATTGTGGGAAAAGGAGAAAATGCTGGTTACTAGCATTTTCTCCTTTTCCCACAATGTTTTCAAAAGGCTTTTTCCTCGGGGTTGTTAAAACACGGAATTGTGTGGTAAAGGGTTAAAAAGTTTGAGGGTAAAGGAGGCTGGTTACCAGCATTTTCTTCTTTGTCCATAGCTATATATACCCTTTCCATCGCAAACCGTATACAATATGTATTGGGTCTATGGATTATAATGAACTTTTATGTTGCCATGGCCAAATGAAGTTGCATAGACAGTGTATATGAACGTCAGTGTGCCCAGAATATGCAGTCTGATCTTCGAATTTCACACTGATATTTTGTAAGATATACTGCGTAAAAAAGCCTGAAAACTATGATTCCTAGAACTTTTGTGCTTTGCAATTGTTCAATTCAGTTGTTTGGTGTTCTCTAACTTAACTCTTTACCAAAAGGAGAAAATGCTGTAACCAGCATTTTTTCGTTTTCCCATAATGTTTTCTAAAGGTGTACCTCAGAGTCGTTAAAACAGGGTTTTGTTGGGAAAAGGGTTAACCACTGTTAATTCTGTTTTATAAACCTTTTCTCGCAGCTTAAAGGGCTCATGGTAGTGGGTATCGATACCTACCATGATTCGGCGAAGAAAGGGCGGTCCGTAGGTGGGTTTGTTGCCAGTCTGAACAGAAATCTGACACGGTATTATTCTCGTGTAGCATTCCACATGCAACACCAGGAACTCTTGGATGGAATGGTTATCTGTTACTCAGGTAGGGAAGCATGTGGGAGTTTGAAATTCTACTGGTATGCCCAGACTATTCATTTTGTAGTATTAACCTGTAGAATAAATTTTTCGGCTGTAATGTGTGAAACTCTTAATTCTACTGGTGTGCATAGACTATTCATTTGTAGTTTTAACCCATCGAATGAATTTTGGGCTGTAATGTATGAAATTCTAACGTTTTCTCTAAAAAAAGGGAAAAAAACACAGAGGCCCTGTTTGTATAGATACTTTAGTGTATTAGTTTTTGCTACAGACTGAAGAAAAGTAATTTTTTAAACAGTTTCATGATTCTTTACCAGACAACTAAATTTTTTGTTTGTCCAAATTAAAAGAATTTGTAGATCTGTAACAAAAGTAGATAAAGCTCGAACAATGAGATAGGTCTTTGAAAGAGTAGAAAACATTGTAGGAAATAGAGAAAATGCTGGTTACCAGCATTTTCTCTATTTCCCACATGGTTTTCAAAAGTCGTCTTGAACAGGGTTGTAAAACATGAGATTGCATAGTAAAGCATTGACATTTGGTAAAGCTAGAACAGGTAGAAAAATTATTTTTCCAATGTTGGTACACCCTGCTGTACAGGGGAGCAAAAATTGTAGGGAAGGGCCTAGAAAATTCGTGAATGTTCTCAGTAATTTAGATCTTGTTTAACCCTTTACCACACATTGCCAACTGTTAACGACCCCGAGGAAGAAGCCTTTTGAAAACATTGTGGGAAAAGGAGAAAATCACACCCTGGCTGTACAGAGGAGCAAAAATCGTAGGGAAAGGCCTAGAAAATTTATGAATGTTCTCAGTAATTTAGATCTTGTTTAACCCTTTACCACACATTGCCAACTGTTAACGACCCTGAGGAAGAAGGCTTTTGAAAACATTGTGGGAAAAGGAGAAAATGCTGGTAACCAGCATTTTCTCCTTTTCCCACAAAGTTTTCTACCCTATCAAAGAAAAATCCCATACTTGAGCCATATTAAAATTGACGTCTGCTGGTGTTTTAATTTTGGACTAGTCTAAGATTTTGTCGTGTGGTAAAGGGCTAAAAGTAGTCAAGAGATTAGTAAGCCTTGTGGTAAGTATAGAATTCCAAGATGAATTTTCATGGAGAAGCCTGGTAACTCTTTCGAGATGAACCACAATTGAAAGTGCTGAACAGTATTGAAAGTCAGTAAGGCTTTACGCACATAATACAGTGTTGCATATAGGACTTTCATCTGATGGGACAGAAAACTTTGCAGGAACATGTTTTGAAGGAGCCTTGCACCTACACGAACAAAGTTCCAATACTCTAAATAATTTTTAAAAAAATGTTCTGCAATACATACTACCATAATTCATCAAAAACATGCATGAAAAAAGGAGTTAAAGAATTCAAATCACCACGCTTTGGCTTAACAACACGCTTTGGCTAAAGAAAGACTGGTTCACCATAGAAAGGTTGTTTTGAAAGGGCTATATTCAGATGGGTAGGAGTCGATCTTTTAGATCAGTCAGCGCAGAATTTTTGTCGGCAGGCCCCAGCTATGTATACATGTATAAAAATCTAACCCATTTACATCACATATTAAAATCTGAGTTTGTGTGTAAGAATAACCAACTATCCAACCAATTACGATTCATGATCGTAATTAAAGTGAGATGCTGGCCACGCATGCATAGTCAGTTTGCGTAGCGTTAACTGATAGTCTGTGTTCTATTTTTTAACCCTTATCCTGCTAAATAAGTTTACGAAACTTTAAAGCCCGTCGTAAAAAAAAAAAAAAAAAACAGACTAATGCCATTTCAAACTTACTTTTTAGAGAAAAATACAGTAAAACCCCACTATTAAGACCACTTTGGTTCTTTGACAAAGTGGTCTTAATAGCGGGGTGGTCTGAATACTGGATCTTGACTGCCATGCAATGTAAAAAGTCTTCTGTATCTTGAAAAGGCTTAATTAATCCTTTCGTTTTCGGCAAAGTCTTCTTTTCCCACAATGTTTTCAAAATCTTTTTATCTCAGAGGCATGAAAAGTCTTTCCAAACAATTCTTATTTTCTCATAATGTTTTAAAAAGCCTTTGACATCAGAGGCATTTAAAGTCGTTCCCAAAAATTTATTTTTTAACTTCAGACTCATAAACTGTCTGTACAAGGAAAATGCTTAATTAGTCCATTTCTTCTGAGCAATGTCTTCTTTTCCCACAATGTTTTCAAAATCGTTATATTTCAGAAGCATGAATAGTCGTTCCAAGCAATTTCTTATTTTCTCATAATGTTTTCGAAAGCCTTTCAGAGGCATGAAAAATCTGTCCAAGCAATTTCTTCTTTTCCCATATTGTTTTAATAAGCTTTTGACTTCAGAGGTGTGAAGTCTTCTCTAGCTGCGAAAGGGTTAGTAAAATGCTTCTTGTTAGCTCACCTTAGCACAACGTGCTAAAGGTGAGCTATTGTGATCGCCCTATGTCCGGCGTCCGTCGTCCGTCGTCTGTCGTCCGTCGTCCGTCAACAATTTCTTTAAACATCTTCTTCTCCTAAACCACTGGGCCAATCTTGATGAAACTTGGCAGGGATGTTCCTTGGGTGAAGCTCTACCAAAATTGTTCAAAGAATTAAATTCCACCCACAACTCTGGTTGCCATGGCAACAAAAAGGAAAAAAAAGCAAAATCTTTGAAAATCTTCTTCTCTGAAACTAGAAGGCGCAGAGCTTTGATATTTGGTATGTAGCATCTCCTAGTGGACCTCTACCAAGTTTGTTCATTTGATGCCCCTGGGGTCAAAACTGGCCCCGCCCCAGGGGTCACAAGTTTGAGCATAGTAACAAATAAGGAAAACTTTAAAAATCTTCTTCTCTGAAACTTGAAGGCATAGAGCTTTGATATTTGGCATGTAGCATCTCCTAGTGGACCTCTACCAAGTTTGTTCATATGATGCCCCTGGGGTCAAAACTGGCCCCGCCCTGGGGGTCACAATTTCCAACAAAGGAACAAAGAAGGAAAACTTTAAAAATCTTCTTCTGTAAAACTAGAAGACATAGAGCGTTGATATTTGGCATGAAGCATCTCCTTGTGGACCTCTACCAAGTTTGTTCATATGATGCCCCTGGGGGTCAAAACTGGCCCCGCCCTGGGGGTCACAATTTCCAACATAGGAACAAAGAAGGAAAACTTTAAAAATCTTCTTCTGTAAAACTAGAAGACATAGAGCGTTGATATTTGGCATGAAGCATCTCCTAGTGGACCTCTACCAAGTTTGTTCATATGATGCCCTTGGGGTCAAAACTGGCCCTGCCCCGGGGGTCACAAGTTCGAACATAGGAACAAAGAGGGGAAACTTTAAAAATTATCTTCTCTGAAACTGGAAGGCGTAGAGCTTGGATATTTGGTATGTAGCATTGCCTAGTGGACCTCTATCAAGTTTGTTCATATGATGTCCCTGGGGTCAAAACTGGCCCCACCCCGGGGGTCACAAGTTTGAGCATAGTAACAAAGAAGAAAAACTTTAAAAATCTTCTTCTCTGAAACTTGAAGGTGTAGAGCTTTGATATTTGGCATGTAGCATCTCCTAATGGACCTGTACCAAGTTTGTTCATATGATGCCCCTGGGGTCAAAACTGGCCCCGCCCCGGGGGTCACAATTTCCAACATAGGAACAAAGAAGGAAAACTTTAAAAATCTTCTTCTGTAAATTTAGAAGACATAGAATGTTGATATTTGGCATGAAGCATCTCCTAGTGGACCTCTACCAAGTTTGTTCATATGATGCCCTTGGGGTCAAAACTGGCCCTGCCCCGGGGGTCACAAGTTCGAACATAGGAACAAAGAGGGGAAACTTCAAAAATCATCTTCTCTGAAACTGGAAGGCGTAGAGCTTTGATATTTGGTATGTAGCATTGCCTAGTGGACCTCTACCAAGTTTGTTCATTTGATGTCCCTGGGGTCAAAACTGGCCCCACCCCGGGGGTCACAAGTTTGAGCATAGTAACAAAGAAGGAAAACTTTAAAAATCTTCTTCTCTGAAACTTGAAGGCGTAGAGCTTTGATATTTGGCATGTAGCATCTCCTAATGGACCTCTACCAAGTTTGTTCATATGATGCCCCTGGGGTCAAAACTGGCCCCGCCCCGGGGGTCACAATTTCCAACATAGGAACAAAGAAGGAAAACTTTAAAAATCTTCTTCTGTAAAACTAGAAGGCATAGAGCTTTGATATTTGGTATGTAGCATCGCCTAGTAGACCTCTACTAAGTTTGTTCATATGATGCCCTTGGGGTCAAAATTGGCCCTGCCCCGGGGGTCACAAGTTCAAACATAGGAACAAAAAAGGAAAACTTTTAATTTTTTTTTTCTCTTAAATGGGAAGGCATAGAGCTTTGATATTTGGTATGTAGCATCTCCTAGTGGACTTCTGCCAAGTTTGTTCCAATTATGCTGCTTGGGTCAAAACTGGCCCAGCCCCTGGGGTCACAAGTTCGAACATGGGAACAAAGAAGGAAAACTTTAAAAATCTTCTTCTGTAAAACTAAAAGGCATTGAGCTTTGATATTTGGTATGTAGCATCGCCTAGTAGACCTCTACTAAGTTTGTTCATATGATGCCCTTGGGGTCAAAATTGGCCCTGCCCCGGGGGTCACAAGTTCAAACATAGGAACAAAAAAGGAAAACTTTTAATTTTTTTTTTTCTCTTAAATGGGAAGGCATAGAGCTTTGATATTTGGTATGTAGCATCTCCTAGTGGACTTCTACCAAGTTTGTTCCAATTATGCTGCTTGGGTCAAAACTGGCCCAGCCCCTGGGGTCACAAGTTCGAACATGGGAACAAAGAAGGAAAACTTTAAAATTCTTCTTTCCTGAAACCAAAAGGTGTGGCACTTTGATATTTGGTATGTTGCATCTCAGAGTAGACCTCTACCAAGTTTGTTCATATGATGCCCCTGGGTCAAAACTGGCCCCGCCCCGGTGGTCACGAGTTCGAAGATAGGAACAAAGAAGGAAAACTTTAAATTTCTTTTTCTCTTAAACGGGAAGGTGTAGAGCTTTGATATTTGGTATGTAGCATTTCCTAGTGGACCGCTACCAAGTTTGTTCATATGATGCCCCTGGGTCAAAACTGGCCCAGCCCCGGGGGTAACAAGTTTGAACATAGGAACAAAGAAGGAAAACTTTAAAATTCTTCTTTAAAACTTGAAGGCGTAGAGCTTTGATATTTGGTATGTAGTGATTCTCTTCTAAGTTTGTTTGCCCATCTAAGCGCAACAAGTTCATTGAGTTCAAAATTGGGTCATCTTGGGTCATAAACTAGGTCACTAGGTCAAATTAAAGAAATACCTTGTTGGCACTCTCGAGGCCACATTATTTGCTCAATTGCCTTGAAAATTAGTTAGAAAGTTTGTCTTTATAAAGTCTCACGTAAGATTAATTTGGGTCAACTTGGGTCATAAACTAGTTCACTGGGTCAAATTAAAGAAATACCTTGTTTGCACTCTGGAGGCCACATTTATTGCTCAAATGACCTGAAATTTGGCCAGAATGTTTGTCTTGATGAAATACCAGATGAGTTTGGATTTGGGTCACCTGGAACCATAAACTAGGTCACTAGGTCAAAATAAAGAAATACCTTGTGGGCACTCTAAAGGCCACATTCTTTGCTTAATTGCCTTGAAAATTGGTCAGAATGTTTGTCTTTGTAAAATCTCACATGAGTCTGAATTTGGGTCAACTGGGGTCATAAACTAGGTCACTTGGTCAAATTAAAGAAATAGCTAGTGGGCACTCTAGAGGCCACATTTATTATTCATATGATTTGAAAATTGGTTAAAATGTTTCTTTTGATATAGTCAAAGACCAGTTCAAATTTGGGTCACCTGGGGTCATAATCTAGGTCACTAGGTCAAATTAAAGAAATATCTTTAGGGCACTCGAGGCCACATTTTTTGCTCAATTGACTTGAAAATTGGTCAGAATGTTTGTCTTCATGAAATATGAGTTTGAAATTGGGTCACCTGCAGTCAAAAACTAGGTCACATGGTCAAATTAAAGAAAAACCTTAAAGGCACTGTACTAAGGTGAGCGACCCAGGGCCATCATGGCCCTCTTGTTTTTTACAATGTTATTCAAATGATTTTCTAAACACAAAAGAATGCAATGATCAAGAAGAAGAATGATTTAGCTGCGAAACAGTTTTTCTAGAACAAAAAAAAATGTTCGTCAATAAATCCTTTTCTTTTTGTTTCACAATAGTTTCACATTTCAAACTAACACGAAAAAAAAAAATAACAAAAGCACCCACCTGTGTTTTCCCTGTTTTAAACTGTCAAAACAGTGCATCCGAAAGACAGAATTTGTTTGAATGAAAGTCTTTAATCAACAAACTGGTGGTCATTAATTGCCAATCAAGTCCAATCAGTCAAATCAACAAACAGAACAGTTTGTGGTAGTCGTAATTGGTGATTGCCGTAAATCATATGTCATAAAACCCAGATCAAATGTGAACAACTTTGTTCGCCACCTAGTATTGATAATGGTTTCACAAGGTGTGAAGTGATGGTCGTAAGTCGGGTGTCATTTTAGACTGTTTCCTTTAATTAGTTGTTAATTTGCTGGTCGTTATACGGAATAGCGGATGCCCGTTTTTACGGGAGGCAAATCAATTGAAATAAAGAACACAAAGTTTGGTTCTGGAAAAAAGGGGTCGTAATAGCGGGTTGCCCGCTTCACTGAGAGGTCGTTAGGCAGGGTTTTACTGTATCTCCTTATCGGACAGTGTAGATCCAAGATCATTCTGCACATTCTGTGCAGTCTGATCTTGATCTTCACTGTCTGCAAAAGGTCAGCGAGTCGCGCTTAGCAGCATATGGGTTAACACATTGTTGAGTTTTGCATGATCTGTATACAGTTGTAGTTCAATTTAATTTCCTGTTCTCTGCTTTGAGTTAACAAAATTTTACTGTATTTGGTCCACCCTTTACTAGACAGCAAATTTCCAGACTCATCTATGAAAGGATAGAATATACTGTAGGAAACAGTGAAAGTGCTTGTTACCAGCATTCCTCATCCTGCACTGTTTTAACCCTTTACCACACAATGCCGCCTTTTAATGCCCCTGGGAAGGAAACCTTTGGAAAACATTGTGGGAAAAGGAGAAAATTCTCCTTTTCCCACAATGTTTTCTACCCTATCAAAGAAAAATTGCACCATTTGAGCCAAATTGAAATTGTCGTCTGCAAATGCTTCAAATTTGGACAAGGCTAAAATTTTGTCTGGTAAAGGGTTAACTCTGTACCAAACAATAAAATTTTAGACTTATCCAAATTGAGAGCATTTGCAGACGATGAATTAAATGTGGCTCACAAATTGAAATTAGTTTTTGGAAGGGTAGAAAACAATGTGGGAAAAGGAGAAAAGGCTGGTAACCAGCCTTTTCTCCTTTTCCCACAGCATTTTAAAAAGCCATTTTCAGAAGGGTCGTTAAAATTGGGATTGTGTGGTAAAGGCTTAACTCTTAACCATACGACAAAATTTTAGACTTATCCAAATTGAAAGCATTTGCAGACAACATGATAAATGTTTGTGAAAAATGCTGGTTACCAGCCTTTTCTCCTTTTCCCACAACGTTCTAAAAAGCCATTTTCAAAAGGGTCGTTAAAATTGGGATTGTGTGGTAAAGGCTTAACTCTTTACCTAACGACAAAATTTTAGACTTATCCAAATTGAAAGCATTTGCAGACAACATGATAAATGTTAGTGAAAAATTGAAATTTTTTTTGGGAAGGGTAGAAAACATTGTTGGAAAAGGAGAAAATGCTGGTCACCAGCATTTTCTCCTTTTCCAACAATGTTTTCAAGCGGCTTCTTTCTCAGGGTTGTTAAAAGTCTGGATGTGTGGTAAAGGGTTAATACATTCTTTAGGGTCATTAACTTGTTACCAATTACAAAATTTCAAGACTTTCCGGATGGAAAGCATTTGCAGATGAGAAACTAAATGTGGTTCAGGTTAGTATTTATTTTTGAAAGGGTATATAGAGTTGTAGGAAAGCGAGCAGATATTGGTTTCCAGCATTTTCTCCTTTTCCCACAACGTTTTCAAAGGCTTTCTACTTCAGGATCATTAAGACAGGGGAGCATTTGGTAGATTGTTAGGACACATTATCATTTGGTAAAGAATTAAACCCTCTACCACACAATCTTGACTTTTAACGACGCTGAAAAAGAAGGCTTTTGAAAACATTGTGGGAAAAGGAGAAAATGCTGGTAACCGGCATTTTCTCCTTTTCCCACAATGTTTTCTTACCTATATAGTTTCTTTGAAATTTAGAAAATCCTTGTCAGTTACGGGGAAAATTTGAAATATTCATGAATAGGGCCTAGGATGATTTATTAGTTTAAACACACCATATTTATTTTTCATTGATTGAGAAACAAGTTCTTGCAACATAAGTTATCTCTCTTGATTCTGCTTCCTGGAAACTACACCAGTACCTGCTGCTGCACCGAATGTTTGGGCCAATGAATAGTCCAAAAGTTGCCGCTCCCGGGTATCAAACTCAGAATCTTATGATTACGAGGCAGAAGCTCCGTCATGGAGTCATAGGACAAAGTGATTTGCCGCTGTATTCATGTCAAATACTAACATTTTCACATACACAGCTGTCTTTGCTTTTGTAGAAAGATTCATTTTAATCCTTTACTACAGAATCAAGTGTTTTAACTACCCTGAAGAAGCTAGAAAAAATTGTTGGAAACGGAGAAAAGGCTGGTAATCGGCATTTTCTGCTTTCTCAACAATGTTTTCTACACCTTTTAATTCGAAATCCATCATTTGATGTCTCGTCTGCAAATTGTTTGGATTTGGACAAGTCTAAAATTTTGTTGTTTGGTAAAGGGTTATGCCTTTAAAGTTTTAGTGAATCTCTGCCTTGATTTTACCTCCCTGTGAGCTAAATGTTGTATGTTTGAATTCATTTAGGTGCCTTAGAAAAGTTCCATGAAGAGAATGGCTGTTTACCAGAACGTATTGTTGTATATCGGGACGGAGTGGGTGATGGTCAGCTCCAGAGTGTCCATGAACACGAAGTGCCACAGATGTTAGAAGCTTTTAGAAGGGCTGCAGGACAAAACTATGCGTATGGCTTTCCTTTACTATGCAATAAATTTTTAGCTCGGCTGTTTCCGAAGAAAACGTCAAGGTATTGTCGTGGCCCTGGCATCATCGTCTACATCGTGCAAAAACATTGACGTTTTATAGTATCTCTGTTATTGCTGAAAATATTTGCTTCAAATTTGGATAAACTGCTTATTATCAAAAAGGGGAACCTCTATGACAAGGGTGGGTAACTATCAAAGTATCTTTGATAGAGTTATGCCCCCTTTTCAACTTACAATTTTCACTGAAAATCAAGCAACTGTAGCTGAGTGTTGGCACCCACATGTGATGCTCTTGTTGTAACTTTTGACCAGACAACCCTTTTTACAACCTTCACAATTAACCCTTTAGTGGATGACAAAATTTTAGCCTTGTCCAAATCGAAAGCATTGCAGATGACAATTTCATTGTGGCTCAAGTAATGCAATTCTTCTTTGACAGGGCAGAAAACATTGTGGGAAAAGGAGAAAATGCTGGTTACCAGCATTTTCTCCTTTTCCCACAATGTTTTTAAAATGCTTCTTTCCAAGGGTCGTTAAAAGGCAACTATGTGCAGTAAAGGGTTAATGCTTTTGTGAACATAATTTGGAAGGAGAAAATTGCGGGTTACAAGCATCTGCTTTTTCCACAACCTTTGCAGTGACAATTCCAACCATTTTAGCGACTTACTATATCTTGATCTGCAAGGGAAAGCAGTCAGCAATATTTTTTTAACTCTACCAAACAATCCTGTGTTTTAACTGTCCTGAAGAAGAAAGCTTTTGAAAATATTGTGGGAAAAGGAGAAAATGCTGGTAAACAGCATTTTGTCCTTTTACCACAAAGTTCTTTATCGTTCGAAAGACAGATTCCAACATTTGAGCAACATTTGTCATCTGCAAAAGCAGCATATGGCATAATGCCAGCATACCTTCCATGCAGAACATGAGTATTTTATCTGCTAACCCTTTACCACACAATCCCAACTTTTTATGACGCTGGGGAAGGAGCCTTTTGAAAACATTGTAGGAAAAGGAAAAAATGCTGGTAACCAGCATTTTCTCCTTTTCCTACAATGTTTTCTATCCTGTTAAAGACCAGTTCCATCTATTGAGCCACATTTGTTATCTGCAAATGCCTTCAATTTGGGCAAGTCTACAATTTTGTCATTTGGTAAAGAGTTAACCTTTTACCGCACAATGACACCTTTCAATGCCTCTGGGAAAGAAGCCTTTTGAAAACATTATGGGAAAAGGAGAAAATGCTGGTCCATTTAATCCAAATTGAAATTGTTGTCTGCAGATGCTTTCAATTTGGACAAGGTTAAACTTTTGTGGTCTGGTAAAGGGTTAAAGGTATTGTTTTGGTGCTCTACCTTTTTACCAGATGATATAGATTTAAGAATTCTGAAGATGGAAAGGATTCACAGAGAGAATTGAATGTGGCCGAAATGATGGAATTTTCATTTGAAAGGGTAGAAAAAATTGAGGGAAAAGGAAAAAAAAAAAAACAATCATCAGCATTTTCTTCCTTTCCCATAATATTTTTCCCAAAACTTTCTCCTTCCAGGTTGTTAGAACTTGGGATCATTAGGCAAAGGGTTAACATCACTGATTGATTGTATGGTGTTTAATGCCATTTTCAACATTATTTCAGTTATATCGCGGAGGCCAGTGCACCTATCCATGCTTTCCTGGAGTTTCTTTTACCAGTACTCTGCACAATATTCTTTCCAAGCCACTGGCTGCTTTCCCACATAACTATTGTCGAAACAATGGTCAGCAGTGAGAGAGGAATGAATCTTGTCACAATGACTATCATCAATCCTCGGAAAGAAATTGGCCAAGCCGGGAATCGAACCAGCGACCTCCTGTTCTCAAGTCCTGTACGCTATTGACTGAGCATCCAATCATTAAACTCACGTTAAAACTGATGTGTTTTAAGTACTTACATTATGGATTATTCTGAAACTTTGTAGCCAAGTAAAGAGGTCAGCCATTACCTTCAGAAATGGATTTCCAGCAGGATCATTGCAAAAGATAACCTGGGAATTAAAATTCTTATTTAAAAAAGTTTGTTAGCCTTTACCACACAAGTTTTATCAACTGTAAAGAAAAAGCCTTTTGAAAATATTCTGGTAACCAGCATTTTCTCATTTTCCCAAAATATTTTCTTCCCTATCAAAGACAAATTCCATTTTGTGGAATGCGTTGAAGTGTACGGTCCTTATTCATTTGACTATTATACGTTCAGACCCAAGGTTGGTGTGGTGGTGGTGAAGAAGAGAATCAACTCGCGGTTCTTCGCACGTGCTGGTAACACTTTGGTCAATCCTCCACCAGGCACAGTGGTTGATACCCAGGTCACAAAGCCAGAATGGTAAGTTTTTTTATTAGCTCACCTGAGCACAAAGTGCTGAAGGTTAGCTTTTGTGATTGTGCTGTTTCTGTCGTGTGGTCATCAACATTTACCCTGGCATTTTCAGGGTGATCCTCATTAAACTTGGTCAGAATGTTTGTTAGATGATATCTCAGACAAGTTCAAAATTAGATCTTGTAGGGTCAAAAAATTAGGTTACTGGGCCAAATCTTGGAAAGTCCTTGTGTGCAGCCTAAAGGCCACATTTTCAGTCTGATACTCATGAAACATTGTCATATTCAAAAACAGGTCAAGTGAGTCAAAAAGTAGGCAACTTAGACTATGTGTTTTACAAAATCACAACCAGGATTATTTCAGCTTTATCAGTCCCAAGATGACCTTGCTCAGGTGAATGCTTTAGGGCCAATGGCCATCAGTGTGGTTATAGTGCTGATAATCCAGGGGTGTTTATGTTGGAATATGAGCTCAGCCAAAAACTTTTTGAGGAGTGATGATACTTATTGTTCCTCTCTCACCGCTAAAGATTGGTTTGACTATTATTGAATATTTGAGCCATGCTTTGAGGAAAGGGGGGCTTAATGCATTTGCAAATATTATCGACCCAGGTCAGCCTGTGCAGACAGAGCTGGGCCAAGACTTTTCGCTATCGGTCAAATTTCAGCTTGTAAAAAGACGAGTCTACTTACGATTCAGTGGATTGTTGGACAAAATGGGTTTTATGAATCCCTGATTATATGATGACATGCTTGGTACAAAGCATTACTGAGATGTATTAAGCCTCCTTTTGCCAGAGCATGGCTCATTCGTAAAGGAAATTGCCAGTGGCTTGGAAAGTGTTTTTCAAAGTACTGGTGAAAGGAACTCCAGGGACACATGAATAGTTACACCAGTTTCCATGGCATAACATACGATTTTGAAAATCCATAAAGAAAAATATCAAGTGTCTCTGATGCAGTTTTAAGTGTAATTGGTTTAACCCTTTACCACATGGCTAAATTTTAGACTGGTCCAAATTGGAAGCATTTGCAGATGACAAAATAAATGTGACTGAAAAAAAAATTGAATTTTGTTTTGGAAAGGGTAGAAAACATTGTGGGAAAAGGAGAAAATGCTGGTTACCAGCATTTTCTCCTTTTCCCACTATGTTTTCAAGAGGCTTCTTTCATAGGGTCATTAAAAGTCAGGATTGTGTCGTAAAGGGTTAAGAAGGTCCTAGATGAACGCTGTGCTCGAAAGCACAGTCAATAGCGTACAGAGCTTGAAACAAGACAGGTACTGGTTGGAATCTCCAGCTTTGTGAACTTCTTTCCAATGATTAATGATAGTCATTGCTACAGGATTCATTCCTTTTTCACTACTGATAATTTTTTTCAAGAATGGTTACGTGCGAAAGCAGCAAGTGGCTTTGGAAGAAGATTAGGCAAAGTACTGGTGAAAGAATCTGTAGGAAAGCATGGATAGGTGCATTAACCCTTGTGATATAACTGAAAAAACTGTTAAAAAACAGTGTTAAAACAAATAAATCTAGAACCCTTTCAGTTTTGGGGTAACTCATCTTTTTGCAATTGATGAAAAAAGGCAAAAAATGTCCTGGGAAAAGGAGTAATTGTTGGCTATTCCCAATTTAGGTACGACTTCTTTGTGGTGTCACAGTCTGTGAGACAGGGAACAGTTACCCCAACACACTACAACATAATCCATGATACTTTGGGCCTGAAACCTGACCATATGCAGAGATTAACATATAAACTTTGTCATCTCTACTACAACTGGCCGGTAAGTGGTTCTTTCATTACAGCAATGGACAATTTAAAACTGGAGGAAAGATCAAAATAAATGAGCAGTGCTCTTAGAAAATGGAGTATAATGCATCTGTGATGCTTTATTAATACCAAGCAAGACATAATTGTGGAGCCATAAAATCTATTTTGTCAAGTAATTAACTGAATCAGGAGGTAGAATGGTCCTTGGACAGACAGAAAATTGACCAAAAGCAAAAAATTTTTTACCCATGTCAGCATGCACAGGAATGTGCATGCTGATGTGGGGGCGATGCTTTTTGCAGATGCTCTAAACCCCCTTTTCACAGAGCATTGACTTGAATTTAATTCCATAAAAGCTGCAAATTGGACTGTATGTCACAGCATAGGGAACACTAGATCCAAGCTTCACTAACCTCAAAAGCAACCCAAGCAGTGCTAGATTAAATTCTTTACTTGAAAGTTTCATCTTGCCAGGATTTTTTAACATGTTTGATAAATTTCATTTCTGATAATTAACAGAATATATACTTAGGTAAAGGTCCTGTAAGGAAATCCTAGGATGTTTTTTATCAGTAATTTTGTGGTCATATTTAACTTTACCACACAGTTCCAAGTTTTAACAACATCTCAGGAAATAGCCTTTTGAAAACTGGAAAAGAAGAAAATGCTGGTAGCCAGCATTTTCTCTTTTTTCTCCACATTGTTTTCTACCATTTCAAAGAAAAATGTTATTTTGAGCAACACTGAGTTTGTGGTCTGCAAATGCTTTCAATTTGGACAAGTCTAGAATTTCTTCATCAGATTGTTTGGTAAAGAGTTAGGATATGATTGCTTATGGCCTGCTTTCATCACAGGCAAATCATCAGTCATATATTATTATACTGCAAGGAAATTTCTGGCAATCTGATTGGATTATACGACCCCAATATATATATATATTGCTGTAGACTGGCAACTCACAGGGAACAGCACAGCTTCCCTGTTGGGGGCCCAGGAGACATTTATACACTTGTACACCAGGCACTAGATGGGGGTGTCAAAGCCAGTTTCACGCAAGACATAATTTAACCTTTTCCCAAACGATGAATTTGAGGCTGGTCCAAATTGAAAGAGTTTGCAGACGACAATTTTAGATTTGATGAAAATGACAGAAAGTTCTCCAAAAGGGTAGAAAACACTGTGGGAAAAGGAGAAATTGCTCGTTACCAGCAATTTCTCTTTTCCCACTGTGTTTTCAAAAGACTTGTACTGCAGACACGTGAAAACCAGGGCTTGTTTGGGAAAGGGTTAATATTACGAATGGAAGCCAGTTGCGCACAAGACAAATAGACCTTAACATTACTTATTTCTCTTGATGGTTGTCATCAGGGTGGAAAGAATGGATTATTTTTCAAAATAAAGATTAGCTATCTATATTTTGAAAAATAATCCATTTCGGTGTGATACACTTTCATTTGAACAGCGAATTAAACATCTTCAAGGTATGCAACTACTGATTTTATTATTCGTTAGTAAAAGTAAAGAACCATTAGTTGCTTCCAACGACCATTAGTTTATCATTATTTTTTTCAAACGTTACAATGCATACCTTTATCACTTCACAGTTTGTTTCCAAGATGAAGGGATGGCTAATTTTAACCCTGTGTAGTGATTTGTTTTATAATGACAACAAACAACCATATATTTAACCCTTTACCACACAATCCCGACTTCCAATGACCCTGAGAGAAGAGCCTGTTGAAAACATTGTGGGAAAAGTAGAAAATGCTGCCAAATGACAAAATTTTAGACTGGCTGAAATTGAAAGCATTTGCAGAGGACAAAATGAAAGTGACTTTAAAATTGAAATTTGTTTTGGGAAGGGTAGAAAACACTGGGAAAAGTAGAAAATGCTGGTAACCAGCATTTTCTACTTTTCCCACAATGTTTTCAACAGGCTCTTCTCTCAGGGTCGTTGAAAGTCGGGATTGTGTGATAAAGGGTTAAATATATGGTTGTTTGTTGTCATTATAAAACAAATCACTACACAGGGTTAAAATTAGCCATCCCTTCATCTTGGAAACAAACTGTGAAGTGATAAAGGTATGCATTGTAACATTTGAAAAAAATAATGATAAACTAATGGTCGTTGGAAGCAACTAATGGTTCTTTACTTTTACTAACGAATAATAAAATCAGTAGTTGCATACCTTGAAGATGTTTAATTCGCTGTTCAAATGAAAGTATATCGCACCGAAATGACCCCATGCCCAAAACTGCATGTTTTACTCAGTCTGCAGTGATGTCAGTTTTCAGTGTTGGGGGCACTCAGAAGGAAAATTTGATGTAAGTGTTCTTGATCCATGAAACCATAAAACAAGAAAATTTCACTTGAACATATGTTGGAATGGTAAAACTTGGCAGTATGATTAATTCATTGTCCAGTCAGGTGGCAGGGCACTTAGAAACTTGTTCATGGCTATGGCAAATTATGTCACCCCGAGCTGAGGTGGCGATATGATTTGCCACAGCCGTGACCAAGTTTTCAAGTGCCCTGCCACCTGACCAGACAACTAACACAGCATTTGTCATGCAACCTTATGTACTAAATTGTTTTCTTGGTTTTGACAGGGCACCATTCGAGTTCCAGCTCCCTGTCAGTATGCACACAAGTTGGCATTCTTGGTTGGACAAAGTATCCATAGAGACCCAGCCATTGAGCTGTCAAACCGCCTCTACTTCTTGTAAGACTGTTGGAGACATATTGATCTCACCATATGTGTTCTCAAAACTATCAGTTAAGCCATGTGTATTTTTGGTAGAAGTTTGGGATGTTACAACTCCGAGGTCCGGATTGTGAAAATCAGCTTGCTTTAATCACTTGACTTTAGTTGTGAAGTTTTAATGACATGTTATAGTCAATTACGCTAGGCAGCGCAATTGCAAGAGCCACAATTTATCAGCTATGACTGATATGGAATGATTGAAATGGTATTAATACCAAATTCGTGTAGGGTACTGATACCAAGCAAGTCATCATATAATTATGGATTTATAAAATCTGTTTTGTTTAAAAAACCAATTGAATCCTCAGGTAGAATGGCCCTTGGGCAAGCAGAAAATTGACCGATAGCGAAAAGTTCCGATCCATGTCAGCCTGCACAGGTTGTCGTGGGTCGGTATGTTTTGCATATACATTAAGCCCCCTTTTCACAGAGCATGGCTAACATGTACTTACAATTTCAGGTTTGCTTTTGCATAGAATGTCTTGGTATAGAGGACAAAATAGATCCAAAGATCAGACGGCACTTTTTGTGCAGTCTGATCCTGATGTACTCTGGCCGCTAAAGTGACTGTGGTTGCAATAAGGGTTGATTTGTGAAAACTATAAAGGATAGAATAAAGAAAACAAGAGCAACAAAAGGAGAGTTTTGTTTTTGAAGATCTGTTCTTCATTTGGTCAGAAACTGTGTTATTTCACTGAAAAAAGACAACTGAAAATTCTTACCGCCTCGAAGAAACAACGAAAGTGTGGAATCTGGACTGAAATGCCAATAAAGATTAAATTCCTTACCAGAGTCTCTTTTCTGGATATATTTTTGGTCTGTTTGAAAACATCTATCGAGTACTCGTAAAAAGGGTTTTACTGACTTTCATGTGGTTTAATGCCGTCCAACTGGAATATCTGATGACTGTTTTAGACAAAGTGTACATGTGTAAATAAGGCAGCAGAAAGGGTTGCAAAATTTTGTTTTATGATACACTTTGTTTGTTATATACTTTGATATTGTTCTGATGCATTTGCACAGGATGAAATTTTTCATACTGGACACTTGATATTTGACTTGGACCTTTTTCACACGTAGCTAAGGACGAAACTATTTTAGAAAAACACATCTGTCGAAATGTCAAGACAAGAATGGCTTCCAATATTGCAAAGTCTGTGATTAGATGTCGCTTTTTAAGAGCCTAGCTTAGCAGAACAGTTACACAAAAACAGAAATAAACAGAAAGTGTGTTTTTCAAATAACCGACTAAAAAGAATAAAAAAGTTTCAAATGTAACTCTCACCAATGTTGAAAGAGAGGCAAACAACATTTGGTCACCATGGTGTTTGTTTAAATCTTCTAGCAATGGTGACATCCTGATTTGTGGATATGAAAATTCCACAATGGTAAAATGATGAAAAAGACTTTGGAAGTACGAAAATTAACACAAAAAGAAAAACGAATTCTGTTAAATAAAGAAATTATCTGAACAAGTCTTGTTACATGATTATAAGGAAAGTACATAATAAAAAGAAAGAAAGGTATGAAAATGAATATATTAAAAAAAAAAGAAAAAAAAATATTTTTTAACCATGGGAAATTATGTTAACAATATTTGTTACCTAAAAGGTTATTGGATTATGTACTTAGGAATACAGTGTGTCCGATGACTTTTTTTGGTGTGGTTGACCTAGGGCAGCTCTACCAATAGAGCTTGGCTGACACAATATGAGCCATGCTCTGTGAAAAGAGGGCTTAATGCATCTGCCGAAAGTCTCAATCCCTCGCAGGCTGACATGTGTCAAAACTTTGCTATTGGTCCATTGCATGCTGAAAGACCAGTTCGCCTCCAGATTCAGTTGGTTGTTATACAAAATGGATTTTATGGATCCATAATTATGTGACGACTTGCTTGGTATAATGGATCATGACATTAAGCCCCCCCTTTTGCCAGAGCATGGCTTGTATATTTCCATACAAATCCAATAACCTGTAGTACTTTTTAGCTCACCTGAGCACATAGTGCTCAGGGTGAGCTATTGTGATCGATCGTTGTCCGGCGTCCGTCTGTGAACAATTACTTAAAAAATCTTCTCCTCTGAAACCGCCCAACAGATTTCAGTGAAACTTCACAGAAATGATCCTTAGGTGATGCACTTTCAGAATACTTCAAAGATTTGAATTCCATGAAGAACTCTGGTTGCCATGGCAACCGAGAGAAAAAACTTTAAAAATCTTCTTGTCCCAAACCGTAAGGGCTAGAGCTTTCATATTTAGCATGTAGCATCATCTAGTGACCCGCTACCAAAATACTTCAAATTATGGCCCTAGTGTTGAAAATGGCCCTATGTTGTGGGTTCTCGGATTTCACATAGAGATAAAGAAGGAAATCTTTAAAAATCTTCTTGTCCCAAACCATAAGGGCTAGAGCTCTCATATATGGCATGTAGTATCATCTAGTGGCCCTCTACCAAAATACTTCAAATAATGGCCCTAGTGTGGAAATTGGCCCTATGTTGTAGGTTCTCGGATTTCACATAGAGATAAAGAAGGAAATCTGTAAAAATCTTCTTGTCCCAAACCTTAAGGGCTAGAGCTTTCATATTTGGCATGTAGCATCATCTAGTGACCCTCTACCAAAATACTTCAAATTATGGCCCTAGTCTTGAAAATGGCCCTATGTTGTGGGTTCTCAGATTTCACATAGAGATAAAGAAGGAAATCTTTAAAAATCTTCTTGTCCCAAACCATAAGGGCTAGAGCTCTCATATATGGCATGTAGTATCATCTAGTGGCCCTCTACCAAAATACTTCAAATAATGGCCCTAGTGTGGAAATTGGCCCTATGTTGTGGTTTCTCAGATTTCACATAGAGATAAAGAAGGAAATCTGTAAAAATCTTCTTGTCCCAAACCGTAAGGGCTAGAGCTTTCATATTTGGCATGTGGCATCATCTAGTGGCCCTCTACCAAAATACTTCAAATTATGGCCCTAGTTTGAAAATAGCCCTATGTTGTGGGTTCTCAGATTTCACATAGAGATAAAGAAGGAAATCTTTAAAAATCTTCTTGTCCCAAACCATAAGGGCTAGAGCTTTCATATTTGGCATGGAGCATTATGGTGTTGAGCCGAGTTGCATTTCAGGTGAGCGATTTAGGACCATTATGGTCCTCTTGTATCTTACATTGAATCAGGGTGCGCTGTTTTTGATTTGCGCTGTTTTTTATTTTTCTCTGCAAAAAGCAGTTTTCTTGGTACTCTTTTTGTACCGCCTCACTGTTATTGTTTCATTTTAACTCTTTGCCAAACAGCAAAATTTTAGACTTTTCTAAGTTCAAAGCATTTTCAGAAGACTAAATATACCGCAAGCATAAAAGGGTAAAAAGCTTTATGGGTAATGGAGAAAATGTTGGTTACCAGCATTTTCTCCATTACCCACAATGTTTTCTAAATCTCTCTGAGGGTCACTGAAAACCTGGGATTGTTTGGTAAAGGGGCAGCTTTTAACTTTTTCATAATCAAAAGTAAATTGGTTGTTCGATATTAAATGCAGAATTCATGCATGTAACTTCATTTTAATTTTCTAATGGTTATGTTTTAGACGTTTCATTTTTGGTTACTTGAATTACTTTATGTAAAAAAAAAGTAATAAAAAAATGAATGAAGAAAGTTGTTCAGAATCAGCGTAATTTAGTTTGTTATTTCATGGCATTATTGTTTATACAAATACATTCAGGTTATGTCAAAAATTGTCTCTCAAAGGAGGCACGGAGAACAGTAGCCTGGGTTCCAGTCTGTTCATTCTTTCCTGTTCTATC
Organism: Tridacna gigas; assembly: GCA_945859785.2. NCBI lineage: Eukaryota > Metazoa > Mollusca > Bivalvia > Cardiida > Cardiidae > Tridacna > Tridacna gigas. The sequence goes on along the minus strand of OX244042.2, from coordinate 17,447,242 downwards.
ATTCAGACATTACTTGGTAAAAAATGATGGTAATAGTAACAGAAGCAATAGGCAGATAGCTACCAAAGTGTAATAGCAGATTGGGATTAGGAGAGCATGATAGGGAATAATAAAGAGATTATTACTGCCTGGACCCATAGGAGAACAGATGATTGTACCCTGAATGTTGTCAAAAATTGTCTGTCAAAAGAGGCATGGATAACAAACAATGCACCAACCATGCTATATAATTATACGATCCTAGTCCTCAATCGAAGGATCAACCATCTGATTGGCAGGTCTGTCAGAACATATCGGCCAATCCAGTGGCATGTCATAGAACAAAATTGACCAGTAACTCGATAAACCTTTCATTAACAGTGTATATTAGTGTTTGGTTTTTGGGAATACTTGTTTAAAAACACGAACCAGTCTTATTCTCCAGAATTTTTTTTATATATTTAAAAGTAACACAACTTCTGATTGGCCAAACCATTTGGTTTAGCCAATCAGACGTGTTACTTTCTAATTTGGAAAATCTTGGAGAATAAGACAAAGAATGTTCTTAAGAATGGTAGGTGAATACGAACCAAGGTGACAAAACTTTATTTTAGACTCTTCCCACATTGAAAACATTTGGAGACGAAAACCATATGACAAAACGTTAGCCAACCCACCCCCACCCCCCTTATTTAGAAGCATTTGCTTACGACAAATCAAATGCGGCTTCAACGCCAGTATGAGTGTTTCTGTGAAAAGGAGAAAATGGTAATTACCAGCATTTTCACTTTGCCACACAATTTTCAAAATTATTCTTACTTGGAGTTACTGATCGTATATAATAGCATGATGCGCTTATGTACTATTTTAGTAACACTATACAATGGTAGACCAATGAAAATATCGGTGTTCCATGATAGACCAACCTTCAAAGACCTGTGGTTATCTAATTTTATAAACTTCTGGAGAATTTATCGTATTTGTACTGCAAAATTGGATGGAAAAAATCTAGATGGCTGGACGTCATTGTGACAAGACTATTAGTCACTATAACCAAACATTGTTTCGACTTGGTTTAAGTGAGAAAGCTGTCAGTCTTGGAAATAGTATTGGAAAAGTGCTAGTGTATAATCCCTAAAAACAAATGGATATTTGAACTGACACTGTAATATATATCAGGGTAATTGTTTTCAAAATCATTACCAGACGACAAAATTTTAGCCTCGTCCAAAGCAGGTTGAAAGTTAAACTGTCACCAAACTTATCATGGAATGTGGTGAAAATCTATTGTAACATTGAAAAAGGTGAAAATGATAGTAACCTTTTTACTTCGTCAAGATCGAAGATCGAGAGCTTACGAGTCGTGCTCTGTCAAAAGGAGGCTTAAGTCTACCACACGACAAAATTTTAGACTGGTCCAAATTGAAAGCACTTGCAGACGACAAATTAAATGCGACTCAAAAATTGAAATTTGTTTTGGGAAAGGTAGAAAACATTGTGGGAAAAGGAGAAAATGCTGGTTACCAGAATTTTCTCCTTTTTCCAAAATGTTTTCAAAAGGCTTCTTTCTCAGGGTCGGCATTGTGTGGTAATGAGTTAAGTCATCTCCATAATGCTTTATACCATCCAGGTAATCACATAATTTTGAATCCATTATAACCATTTTCTCTATCAAATGACAGGATCCTCGGGCAGAATGGTCCTTGGATATACAGAGAATTGACCGAAAGCAAAATGTTTCAGTCAATGGCTGCTTGTGCAGGCTGACCTGGGTCGATACTTTTTGTAGATGCATTAAGCACACATTTCACAGATCATGGCTCATTATTTTTGGTTCATCTGTTTGTTTGTCTTCATAAATTGATTTCTGCTGGATAACTTTGATGTTAGATGCATGGAAATCTAGCAGGTGTCTTTTTTTCTTATATAAATGGGACTGGTTAACCCTAAGGCTGCTAAGGGTGACTCAATGATCTTATGCGGACAGTGTAGATTAAGATCAGACTGCACAGAACGTACAGTCTGATCTAGGATCTTCACTGTCCGATATGGAAATGTATTTCCCAAAAAATACTTTTGAAACAGCAAAAGCTTGGTTTTTAGCTCCACTGGCCGAAGGCCAGCGAGCTATTGTCATGGCGTTGTGTCCGTCGTGCGTCCGTCCATTCGTCCGTGCGTGCGTCCGTAAACTTTTTCTTTAAAAAACTTCTCCTCAGAAACTATTGACTGGATTTTTACCAAATTTCACAGGAATGTTCCTTTGGTGGTCCTCTTTCAAATTCCTTCAAATAATTGTGTTCCATGAAGAATTCTGGTTGCCATGGCAACCAAAGTAAAAAACCTTTAAAAATCTTCTCCTCCCAAACCGCTATTTGGGTAGCATTATTATTTTGCAGGAATGTTCCTTAGATACAGGTTTACAGAATTCCTTTAAAAAAAAATGATCTGTCAAAAAACATGGCTTTTATGGGAGACTCATTTTCCTTTTATGGTATAAAGTAAAATCTTTGAAAAATTTCTTCTCTAAAACTATTCATTGGATTTCATTGTTGTTTTGCAGGCAAGTTCCTATGGTGGTTGTCTGCCAAATTGTTTCTATGGTGGTTGTATACCAAATTCCTTTTAAAAAAATGATACACCTAAAAACACATTTTTTTATAGACAAGGCTTATATTTCAAAAAAATGTTCTTCTCCAGAACTATTTATTGTGTTAGTTTTATCGACTAACAAAGAAAAAGGAAGAAAATTGGATTGACTTGACCTAGTCAGGGCTGTCCTATTTAAGCCCACACATTTTCCTTGGTATTAAGATCACAATTTACTCCAATGATATGCTATTAGTTAGTACTAGTAATAAAATATCACTGGCCATAAATAAGATAAAAGCTTGAGCACCTTTCACAACTTGAGCTTTTCAATTTTGCCTTATTACTAAGCCTGAGTAACCATGCCAAGATAAAAAAGAAAAAGTATTTTAATAACAAAACCCCCATGTTGTAGGTACTTTATAGTCCTTTTGATATAGAACAAGAGAACCTCTGCACTTTTATTAGTTCTGGTAAAGGTTTGTTGACCTACTAATGAGTAAATGCAGAGTGGACAGAAGGGGTGTAAATCCTGGTGACCTGGTACAAAGTGGGACAGGGCTTTACATTTGTGATAAGGCATTAATGTTATCCAGTCAAACTGATCCCGCAACTTCAGTACACCAGAATTAATCTGTGCCCTGGAGCAGGATATTTGATTTATGTAAATGCATTTGTAGACCATTTTGTGTTGTTTGCCACAGAAGACATTCTAACTGTGACTGTGAAAAGTTGATTATTAGGGATTAGGTGTTCATTGTATGCCAGCATATTTCATTCTATCTGGTGTATTGATGTAAGTTGATCTATATTGCTATAACATTCATTCATTTGCCCTCCTAGCTGTTCTTTTAGATTACCCCTTTACCACACAATCACAACTTTTAACGACCCTGAGAAAGACATATTTTCTATATTTTGATGTTTCCCCACCCAAAATGGTTTGTGAAAGGACCTGTTGCAGACAACATATCTTCAAATTAGTAAGACATATATAAAAAAGGATAGAAATTATTGTGGGAAACTAAGAAAATGCTGGTTACCATTTTTTTCTTCTTTTCTCACAAGTTTTTTCCATACCTTTTTTCTTCAGTGAGCTAAAATGCAGGATTGAATGGCAATTGTTAAAAACTTCTTTTCGCCATTATAGAAATATAAGGCCTGTGGAGCGATACAGGCGCTCAAGCGCCTCTAGTTACTATCGGCTGTAAAGTGTCTAATATTACTCTTATTTAGCAGAATTGGGGTTTTAAGTACGATTTATTCATCCTTAACCTGCTGTATGACTGAAAAGAAACTTTCAAGCCGATAGTAAACACCTGAATTAGGGTATTTCAAAGTTTTTTTTTTGGGGGGGGGGGAGATATCTCCTTGGACAGTGTAGATAAAAGTTCAGACTGCATGTTCTGTGCACCAGCCATTTATAAATATTACCCATTTAAGCTTTGGGAAAAGCCCCGGTACAAGCCCAGCAAGGTTGGGCGTTATTTTTGTTGTCAGTCTGTTGCTCAGATCCAGGTTTTCCGCATGTCTATATTTAGAAAATGTCTACGGATGTTTGCAGTAAACAATTGTTATTACTGAAAAAGATTTTCCCCGGTTGAAATCATTTTGGTTGTTAAGAAATCTTGTGAAAAAACGGGCTTGATTTTTCCACATACATTTTGTTTATTGCCATTTTCCGCCTGCATTTTTGACTCTTTATCAAATGACAAAATTTTAGACTGGTCCAAATTGAAACCATTTGCAGACGACAAAGAAATTGTTGCACAAAAACTGTTATTTGCCTTTGGAAAGGTAGAAAACATTGTGGGAAAATGAAAAAATGCTGGGTACCAGCATTATCTCCTTTTCCCACGATGTTTTCAAAGAACTTCTTCATTAGGGTCGTTAAAACTCGGGATTGCTTGGTAAAGGGAAATTTACGCACTGCATATTAATATTCATCCTGTACGGGATAGTGATGCGTCATGGTAGACAACTCAAATCTTCGAAAAATATTGACATGCGCAGACCCACGTTTTGAAGGTGGTGTCAATGTTCTGTACACAACAATATTTTCGTATCATTTATTCGTGATACGACTTTCACGTGCACTCCTGTTGTTGATTGTTCATTGAAAAAAACACACACTCGTGTGTACAGGATGGGAACGAGCCAATATTAAGGCGATGGCTAATTCAACACTCCTACATTGGATACTTTTCGTCACTTTTTTTGCCCAACTGTTTCCTGCGGGTAAGCTTTGTTTTAAAACTCAAAACTTGTGATTTATTATCGATTTCGGCATAATCCCGGGAACTGCCCACGGTGGATTTTGCTTGGCAATTTGGGAGAATAATGCAAGAAAAGTACGGAATGAATGATAAAATGTAGAATACAAAGGACTTGCTAATTAACCATTTCAACATTCATTCCGTAGTTTTCTTGCCATTATTTCCCGAAATTGTCGAGCAAAATCCACCGTGGGGAGTTCCCAGGATTATGCCACTTATTAACCATTTACTACACAATCCCGACTTTCAACGACCCAGGGGAAGAAGCCTTTTGAAAACATTGTGGAAAAAGGAGAAAAATGCTGGTGACCAGCATTTTCTCCTTTTCCACAATGTTGTCAATCCCATGAAAGAAAATTTTAATGCTTTGAGTTACTTCTTATTTGTCGTCTGTAAATTCTTGGAACTTAGGCGCAGTTAAAATCCTGTCGTTTGGTTAAGTGTTAAGTAGCATATTGACAGGCGTAGGAAGATTTTAAAATAACATACCTACTAATGGACCCCGTTTTATGCTACATTGAAGAAGAAGAAGATTGAAAACAGTGTTATGAAAATATGATTGAAAACATTGTGTAAAATTGAAAATAAGTAACCAACATTTTCGCATTCCTAAAAAATATTTTCTACTCTGTCAAAGCAGGAACTCTACGTAGACTCTCTGATCAAAGACGGTATCCATTTTTTTTTTTTTAGCCGAGTTTTATTTGTCGTCTGCAAATGCATGCAATAAGGGCGAATCGAAAACTTTGTCCGGTGAGACACTCACGTGTGAAAAAATCGAAAGAGATTAAAAATAGTTCAAAGACGGTGGGGCCGGGGGAGGGAACCAAATTATTTTTGGGTCTGGGGGTAAACTGTCAACCTCATCCGGAACAATATAAATTGGCCTCTATGCGAGTAAAAATAAAATACTAGTAACTCATATCTAATTCAGAATTTACTCAGTTGGTAAAGAGTTAACGCGATGCGCATGTACACCAATAGCCATACACCCCCATGTTAATGTCCATATTTATATACCAAACTCACGTGACTGTTGGCCAATCAGATTTTGTACCCGACTTGTTCCTCGTGATGGTAATTTTGCCACTTCATTGGTCGGCTACTTGTCTTATATAATCACAAAATGTTGTTAGTTCAGCGTCCAGAAGCATAGCTATTGCAATATGTTTATCTAGATGCGTGGCATGAGCATACCAAATGGTACAATATCACCATTTTTCTACATATTTTAGTTGGGTCCGCATTTTGTTACATCTGTACGTCGAAGGAGAAGAAGACATGTGGCTACATGTTTATGATGACAGAGAAGGACGAGGCCCATGTTAAATGGTGTTCTACTTCCTGTTATAAACTGTCTACAAAACGAGGCGATCAGGAAGGTAAGCGTTTTTACCAATAAAAGCCCGCAGACGACTCTTCTCGTGATATAGCGGATTATTTTTGAGATCACTGGTGCAAAGGAAGAAGTTTTTTTCATCATGAGCGAATTCTATTGTCAAAATATTTTCACTTATATTAATGTTTAACCTTTTACCGCATGACGAAATTTTGAGACTTGTCATTTGAAATGAAAAATGTTTGCAGTTTGCTGAGGACATATTAAATGTGGCTCAAATTGTGTCTTTTTCTTTGAAAAGGTAGAAAACATTTTCAGAAAAGGAGAGAACGCTGGTTACCAGCCTTTTCTCCTTTTTCAACAATATTTTTAAAATTTCTTTTACATATACATATATGTAGTCGTTAAAACTTGGGATCATGTTGTAAAGGGATAAACCTCAACTCATGTCTGACGTCAAATTCTACTGGAAGCTGAGGTCGGTACTACCATAGGGCCGTCAGTAGCGTACAGGACTTGATACCATAGACGTCGCTGGTTCGAACCCCCAGCTCAGCGAATTTCTTTCCGAGAATTAATGATAGTCATTGCGACAGGATTTATTCCTCTCTCAGCGCTGATCATTGTTTCGACAGTGATTATTTGGGAAAGCAGCCAGTGGCTTGGGATGAATATTGTGCGAAGTACTGGTTTAGGAAACTCCAGGAAAGCATGGATAGACCTGTATAATGGGCTAATGGCTGCCGCGATATGACTGAAATAATGTTGAAATCAACGCTAAACGCCATAGGGCCTACAAACAAACAATTTCTAGAAGGATATTTTCAGATCGTCTCACCATAGAAACAGAAAATGGACGACAACTTTTTATGCACCAAACTTGTTAAAGGATGTTTTAGTAAAGTAGCAGAAAAAAATGAAAAAGTTTTATGATACTGAGGGGGAAATAAACTTACCCCTTCAACCCCCCCCCCCAAAAAAAAACGGGGGAAGAAAGAGGTCTATCCCCTACTGCCCCCCTTTTTCCCCATTTAAAAAAAAAAAAACAAAAAAAAAAAAAAACTGTCAGTCTGGGATGTGAGTTATTTCTTAATAGCTTTATATTTTTCAAAAATAGATACACTTATTGCCGAACCTTGTTTTCCATTGAAGGCTATGCTTTGTGTGTTTTAAATACATTTATTGTTTGTTTATTTTCAGTGATAAGTCGAGGCTGTCTTCCGGATATGAAAACAATCGAGTGGTGTCGCCATGACCGGAAACGTGACGTCAAAGGTGTGATGTGCACCTGTAATACAAACTTGTGTAACTCTTCACCCAGCTTGCGTTCTTTCTTTCATTTACGTGCTTTCAGTTTCTTGATCCTTCTGTGTTTCTTGTTTGTGTTTTTGTCCAATAAATGATGAGTTAAAATAGTTGCTTCTCTCTCGCTTTTATTTCCATTTCATAGACAAATAAGCAATGGAGAACTCGGAATGCAAGACAGATTATGGACCAATGAGATTCCGTCACCATCATGCAGAGCCCAGTGGCCCAGTCAGTAACTCAAATGGCATCGAATTGAAGCTCAGCAAAGCTGTCTCCGATGTTGATGACAGTCATTGCTTTAGGATTAAATCCTCTCCCACGTGTATGTATCCGAACATTTTGTCGACGTTCTTCATTTGGGAAAGCAGCCAGTAGCCTAAAAAGAGTGTTGCGGGTAGTGAGCCTACTGCTAAAAACCAGAAACGTTTGGTTGTGTACACTGGCCTTCGTATCAGCACAAACATTTTTGCAAACCGCTCAAATCCAAAATAAATCATCAGCAACAGAATCATAATGAATGGTCATAATGCAGTTCATTGGACCCTGTCCTATATACATGTACATTTATTTACATGAGCCTCTCGACACATCTATAGACCGTTTCGAGTCTTTCCGATTACGTTTCACAGAACGACTAATTTATCCGTTTGTCACCATTTTGTGCTTTATTCTTCTCTTCCAAATTTACGTTCGGGCCATGCTCTTCGAAAATGGGATTGAACTGAGTTCATCTGCAAAAAGTATCGACTTAGGTCATCAAATGCAGTCCGCGCAGGCTGACCTTGGTCGAAACTTTTTGCTTTTGGTCAATTTTCTGCATGGCTAATGACCATTCTACCTCATGATTCAGCCGATTGTTAGAGAAAATGAATTTTATGGATCCACAATTATGTGGTGACTTGCTTGGTATATACTGTATAACGAGAATGCAAACCCCTTTTTTGTCAAAGCATGGCTCGTTTATATGACGTTTTTCAGCAGATGCTTTTTATTCCAGTTATATCACGGCGGTCCGAGCACTTGTCTATACATTCCTGTACTAGTACCATGCACTTGTAAGTCTCTTTAAGCCACTGGCTGCTTTCCTAAATAAAAAAAAGTCCAAACCACGCAAAGCGACGCGAGAGGTTTGAATATTGTTGCAACAACTCTCATAATTAACGAGAACTAAAACAAAGCTTAACCTGGATTTCTCTGCCAGAAAGGCCCAAAAGTTCCGTAAAACTTTATTTTACCTCTTTACATCAATTATTTATTCTTTTCCAGTTATGAGTGAAAAGCTGAAGTTGGATGCACTGCTTCATAAGAAAAGTAACGTTACCAGTCGGGTAGCTAGTCCAAAATAGCGTACGCAAAAGTAATACCAGCGGTATATACTCGAGGCGCGACGTGCCGAGAGGGGGGAGGGGGGTTTCCGAGGATGGTCTGGAGGGCCTCTCCCAGAAAATTTTTGATTTATAGAAGCCACTGATTTATAGAAGCCATTTGATGGCCTCTGGTGACGTTTTTTGGCACAGTTTTCTTTCTTATTTTTGAAAAGTATACGCAACTGCTTTTTTGTGTATAGGCAACTACGCCTCGGCCAGCCTCTTTCTTTCTCTCTCTCTCTCTCTTGCTAGCTAGCTCGCGTTTAACACTAATAACAGTTTTTACTGCCCCCTCCGAATGATTTTAAATTATTGAAAATAAGGACCAATATAATTACTGCTGTGAACGGTTGAAATTTCGTGCCTCTCTCCCTGCGTTTCTCATACAATTATGTGAAAGTGATTTTACTTAATTCATATATGAGCTGTACTCTGTGAAAAGGGTGCATAATGCATCAGCGAAAAGTATCGACACAGGTCAGCCTGCGCATTCCGCAGGCTGACCTTGGCCGAAACTTTTCGCTACAGGTCAATTTTCTGTATGTTAAAGGACCAGTTTACCTCATGACTATGTCGGTTGTCAGACATTTAATAGAGTTTGTGGATCCATGAACATATGATGACTTGCTGGATTCACAACGGCGATGCATTAAGCCCCTTTTTTCCAGAGCATGGCTCAAATCTTTCTTCGGCCTGTATCAGTTCTTAGTTGGGACTTAACTCTTTACCGAATGACAAAATTTAAGACTAGTCCAAATTCAAATCATTAGCAGACGTTACGATAGAAAACGTTGTGGAAAAAGTAGAAAATGCTGGTGACCAGCGTTTTCTCCTTTTCTCACATTTTTTTTTTTTTTCTCTCTCAAGGTCGTATAACGTGTGTTAAATGGTTAACCCTTAAAGTACCCCTAAACAAAAATTTCCACATAATAGTAAAAAACCAAATACTGCTATTTCAAAGTTGATTTCACCGGAAAGAAGATACCATATCGGACAGAGTAGATCAAAAATCAGACTGCACGTTTTGTGCAGTCTGATCTTGATCTATATTGTCTGTTAAAGTGCCCCGAGTCGCACTTAGCAGTCGAAGGGTTAAACGGATTTTAATAGTAGTCTTGTGCAGGACAATAAAAAAAAAAACGTCTGCAGGTGTACTTCATAACGCAGAAAGTTGAATGAAAAAAAAAAGGGGTCAAGAAGAAAGGAAAACCTAGATGATATAGACGATCCATGCCCTGTGAAAAGGGGGCTTGATGCATCTGCAAACAGTATCGATCCAGGTCATCCTGCGCAGTCCGCGCAGGCTGACCTGGGCCGAAACTTTTCGCTATTGGTCAATTTTCTGTTTGTCCAAGGACCAGTCTTCCTAATAATTAAATCGGTTGTTAAAGAAGGTGGCTATTATGGATTCATAATTATGTGATGGCTTGATTGGTATTATGGATCATGGAGATGCATTATGCCCCCTTTTCGCCAGAGCATCGCTCAGATCTATTTCTGGTGTGGAAATATATCTACCAAAGTTCACACCATTTTTTTTTTAATAAACAAGTTCTTACTGAAACAGAGCTGGTCATCATAATCTGCATGACATGTTTGATAAGTATCTGCCGGCCGATCGTCAAAAAAAGGCTAGCAACCCCGTCTAATAATTCGGGAAATGTTTTAAATTTAAGCTTATGAATTCCTAAGATGGTCAAACCTATTGTTTTCCCTTTCAGTGATCTTAAAAAAAAAACTTGCCTGAGCAACGTTCTTAGGCGTCTCAATCTCGAGAAAAAGGTGAGCGGTGGGTACTGTACAGCACACAATCTATGCAATGTATCTCCTTTCACACCACTCCTTTTCCTCCACATCTGAAAATGGATCCTACAGTATGTGTCCAATTATAGATCTACAGCACGTCCTGAAATTGAGTTTTATGAAATAAAAATATATATTAAATGAAAGAAACCTACAACGGCAAGTAAATCAGAGTCTAGCTATAAGCTTTCGGACACAGCGGTCAGTAAATTGTAACAACTACAACAATATACAGGGAAGTTTTAGGGGGACGCTTCAACCAATTCGGAATGGAAATGGGGACGCTTTAACCAAAAGTGGGACGGTTTGACTGTAGGATGTTTTGACTGTGGGACGTTTTAATTGGATACCAACAACAACAACAACAACACGGGGCGGGAAACCATTCAATACGGAAATGGAATTTGACATTTGATGTGAGAAAACAACAATGTGCTTATCGCTGTTTACGTGTTTAATCGAGTTTTTACCGTACATTTGTATAGTGACGGTCCCTTTCTTTGGCTCCTTTTGTGGGATTGATACAATTTTACGGCTGTCAATCATTATTATCATTTTTACAGTTCTAAGCGAGGTTATACCAAAGGTTTTGGTAAGTCAACAAACTTTTGATTCAACTAAAGACAAATGCATTCAATATCCCATTGATAACAGAAATCTGTTTGTGAAAAAAAATGTAAACATAATGTTGTGTGCCATGATTAAATGAATCCACAAGTCCAATAAAATGAAAGGAAGCCTTTTGAAAACGTTTAGGGATAAGGAGAAAATGTTAGTAACCAGCATTTTCTCCTTTCCCACAATGTTTTATACCATAGCAAAGACAAGTTTCTTCATTTGAGTCACCTTTGTCTTCAGCAAATGCTTTCAGTTTGGGCGGGTCTAATTTTTTGTCATTTGGTAAAGCGTTAAAATAACAAGGATATGTGAATAAAACTTCAAGCTGATTATCGGAAAAAATTAAATAATTAACTAACCCTATAGCCCACAGATGGCAGGAATTTTCTTATGAATACCAAAGCATACAAGTGCTTATTAGCTTGGCTGCTTTTGAAGAAAACGTCGTGGTAATGACTAGCCCTGGCGTCGTTGTCTACGTTGTCATCTGAAGTGTCATGCAAAAACTTTGACATTTTATAATATGTCTGTTATTACTGAAGATGTTCAGGGTTCGCTCTGGGTCTAAAAAAGTTGTCGCCAGCTCTTTCGCCAAATGAAAAAAGTTGGGGCCAATCTGGGGACAGTTGGGGCCAAAAATTCAGGGTCAGAAAGCCAATAGTCCTTAACCCTTTCCCAAACAAGCCCTGGTTTTCACGTGTCTGCAGTACAAGTCTTTCGAAAACACTGTGGGAAAAGGAGAAATTGCTCGTAACGTGCAATTTCTCCTTTTCCCACAGTGTTTTCTCCCCTTTTTGATAACTTTCTGCCATTTTCATCAAATTCAAAATTGTCGTCTGCAAACTCTTTCAGTTTGGACCAGTCCAAAATTTGTTGTTTGGGAAAGGGTTAAATAATCGTTTTGCAACTTTTGAAGGCGTGCCGAGTTGGCTAGATTCACTTTCATTATCTGAGTCATCGGCTTTACGTTTTCTCACAGACATAGTCACATAGCAATCCATTTTTACACAGAAAGAAAGAGCTAAAAAGTTACCTATTTATACAAAATCGGGAAATAATTGACTCGTGATTGTTTTTTGGACTTACTGAGTAGCGTCCTTTAATTAAAAGCCGGAATCTAATTACCACATTAATCCGTCGTATTAAACAACGATTACTTACCTTTTCGGACTTTCATGCCATGCGGTGTTCAGTTAACAATTATACAATCAACGGCCATTAATCGATGTGATAATAGACCAATTTGTCAAAGTGTTGAAATTGTCCTTATCGCTAAGAAACACCGCTATCGATGCAAAATGTGTCATAAACTTACAACAATCAATATTGCAGCAAGCGTGTAAACACCATCGACAGTTAGTCAAACCTATCAACCAATCAGCGTACGTCAAATCTCCTTTGGTTCTTATTGGAGGCGTTGTCATGACGCGTGACATTCACATGATGTGCTGGCGACTCGAATAAACAATGTCATTGAACTCGCTTAGCTCGCAAACGCTTACGACAATGAATTTCAAAAGAAATTCTTTTTGGGGCCAGCTTGAAAAAAAGTTGTCGCCACGCATTTTCGCCAAATGAAAAAATCTTGCGCCAAATTTTTATTTTTGTCGCAATTGGCGACAATGGCGATCGGCAGCGCGAACCCTGATGTTTGTGTTAAACTTGGACAAATTGTCAGTTATCAAAAGGGGAATCGATACATCAGGGGCAGGTAACAGTCAAAGTATTTTTGACACAGTTATCAGCATGCCCACTGGGTTTTCATTTTGGGGGTACATGCACCCTCCAGATTTTGAACTGGGAGTACAAAGAAAAAATTGGGGGTCACTGTACCCTCTAGGTTTTGAATTGGGGGTACAAAGAAAAATTCGAGGGTACAGAGTAACTGTAGGCTGTTTCAGTTTTATTAATGAATTTTAACACCCTAGCTCCTTTACCATAATAAATGGGATCTAAATTAAATTTGTAAATTGTGCATTTGGTGATTATATGGATGCATCATATGTCTCCAGGGCATGCACATACTTTGATATAATCACAACAGCGGTCAGGGTTTAAAAGCCGAAAACGGCCATGAGTTTTGATAATCGACCGCCTTTTTGGAAGATTTTTCACCTTTATTCCTTTCTCAAAGTTGCGAAGTACATTAAAACTGCTTTAAAAAGGAAGCATAGACAAACTGATGCTCGTTGTCCAAGATGATGTTCGTAGATCTGGCTATTTTAAAATCACAGAGGAGCAAGCTGATTGGCTTATCGTAAGCTCAAACTCTGTCAAATAAAGGTCATGCCGTGTTACGGCAAAATAAAACAAAATGTGTAATGGTAGAATCACTTGTGTAAACCTACCTTTCTCAGATCTTCACGCTGTAAAATATTTTAACAGCTTTTGTTTCTGCAGCAGACGCCATACATATGAAAATTACATGTTTAATTTGCGGCTCAATTTTTCAGCTTTCATATGTAAAAAAAAAATGTGTTTTTAACAGTAACTGCGCATCATAATATTTTTAAATGATTTTAATTTCTCATCGAAAATTAATTACCAGATTTCCTGTACACGTGGTAGATTTTGACACCATAAAAATATCATAGCGAAAATTATTTAGATAGACGAGGGAGCCGCAAAATATATATAGCGAAAATATTTGGTAACCCACTCTATGTTGAGGACAAAGCGTGGTACCCACTTACGAGGAAAACTACGTTCGTTTTGTTTGTTGGGCATGCAATACAAAATGGTATCTAATTTGTACAAGCAGTGTACGTAATTACTTTCCTTTTTGTACTTGCATACTTTTGACAGTGCATGCATGCAAGTAAGCACAAAAAATTTGTACGCGTGGGGTAGAATTTATAAGTGAATTACATACTGCAGTACGTGATTGGGCACCCTGGTTATGCCCTTTTTTCGACTTAGAAGTTTCACTGAAAATCAAGCAACCGCAGCCGAGTGTTGGCACCCGCATGCGGTGCTCTTGTTTTGAATTGTACACAGTGCTTTGAGAGAAAATAACAGTCACATGATGCAAGCAATTGCTCTTTTTCTGTCGGTGTTCTTAAAAGCTGAAGATATACATGAGAGGCAGACACTTAGACCCCTATATAAACAGTCAGGAGTCTATTTGTCCGATATCTGATGTACATGACCCTTGCATGTGAATCAGGGTCTGTATTCACCAACCATTCTTAATTTCATTCTAGGTCTTATTCTAGATTTAGAAAGTAAAGCAACTTCCAACTTCTGATTGACTAAACCATTTGGTTTAGCCAGTCAGAAGTTGTGTTACTTTCAAATTTAGGAAATGCTTCAGAATTAGACTAAGAATGTTCTAAAGAATGGTTGGTGAATATGGGTAAAGTTTTCACTCTGACCTTATACTTGTATATATATAAGACACTCCATCAAATTATTTAACCCTGACTGTCAGTGCCTGGTGGTTTTAATACATTGAGAAAGATTGTTTTTGGAACATTGAGGGAAAAGAAGACCATGCAGGTGACGAGCATTTTCTTGTTTTCCCACTATAATTTCAAAAGACTTTTTCCTGGGAGTCATAAAATGACTGGATTGGCAGGTAATTGGATTGACAGGTTATGGGAAAAGGATAAAATGCTGGACCACCATTTTCTCCTTTTCCCACAATGTTTTCAAAACCTTTTTCAGGCTTTGTAAATTTTAGAATTGTTTGGCAAAGGGTTAAGGAACTTGTTTGTCTGCACTTATTTTGCCATTTCTTTTTTCTTTGTTTATACATATTTGTATATGTGTGTTTTTTGCTTTCCAGTACAGTGTGATTCCATACCTACGCTTTGCATTATTTTTACTGGTCATTTTTTATCTTCCTGTGGGGATAATACCGTACCCTGTGATATGGCTATATGATAAAGTTTTGTGGTTGTCTGACCCTTTTTTGATGGTGAATGAAGTTGTTCTTGGACTGAACTTTGTTATGCACTGTAGTAGGCGTTGTGCAGAAAATATACAGGAGGATGAGGAGGACGCATGGAAGTGGAAGGTGAAGTTTGTGCATGTTTTGTTCTAAGTCTGTGGCTGTACTGTTTATATATCCTCAATGCTAAATGACCCTGAATAAGGAAGCGTTTGAAAATATTATGGATAAAGCAGGGTCATTTGACCCCCTTCAAATGGATATAAGAAGGCACACACATAAATTTGGGGGGTCATTTAGAAAATTTGGGAGTCCAAATTGAAAGAAACAGGGGGGTCAGGGAAAACCCTGACTTGTGCTTTATGACTTGTAGGAAAAGCATGGGAAAAAGAAAAAAAATGCTGGTTGCCAGCATTTTTCCTTTTTTCACAATGTTTTTTTTTTTGTAGATAATTTTTACCTTTAAAAAGGGGAAAAAAACTACTTTTAGAGCAGTGATTTCAGTATGGGTAATTTGGATAATTATAAGTTTTTTATTTTCTGGTAAATAGATAAATGCCACAGAAATGCCACAGAAACTGCCAAGCAAACAATATTATAGCATGACACATGAATTTTGCTCTATAAACACAATGCAACGGAAGCATGGTAAAATCTATGTTATTCAATATAAAGTAGGATACACATAGCTGTTCCATGTCTCCGTCCTCGGATATTTTATCAGTAAAACATGTCAATTCATAATTATTAACATGGTTTACATCTAAATTCATTCTTCTTCGCCGTTTGAAAGGGAGAAAATAAGATTATTAACTATGAATAAAGATGAAGAACTGTTCGTGTTAAATGTCTGTATACTGTATATGTAGCTGCAATAATGCCGTCATTTCATGATGTATGATTACATCATGAAATGACATTTACCTGTGGAAAAAAATTGTGACAAATGAAGACAAAAATTTCTCTGTTTTTTAACTTGCTTCCTGTTGATCAAAGTGTTTGTCATGTTAGAATCAAAATAATCTTTTTTCTATCGTGGTTGGTCGTTCAGTAAACCATGGTTATGAATAATGAGGCACAATGAATAATCAAATCAGGCTATTACCTTTGTGGTTTATTTCTGTTGGCCACCATAACTCACAATCATGGTTTATTGAACTGCAAGCGTAGAAAGAAGATTATTTCTTAACCCTTTCCCAAACAAGCCCTGGTTTTCACGTGTCTGCAGTACAAGTCTTTTGAAAACACTGTGGGAAAAGGAGAAATTGCTCGTAACGAGCAATCTCTCCTTTTCCCACAGTGTTTTCTACCCTTTTTGAGAACTTTCTGCCATTTTCATCAAATTTAAAATTGTCGTCTGCAAACTCTTTCAGTTTGAACCAGTCCAAAATTTGTCGTTTGGGAAAGGGTTAAATGAACATACAGGAAGCTGATACCTTTGGCCAAATTTGTTGAAAGAACCTCTTTCAAAAAGGGTTAATGCATCTCTGTGATGCATCATACCACAGGCCTTTGAAGCTCCATTGGTCTATCACAGAACACTAAAATTTTCCTTGGTCAATCATTGAACATTTTTGCATATTGATGCATCGCTTGTATATCACGGAATACTCAAATTGTCATTTACACCGTTACTATAAATAGCAGATTGGCAACTGCCTCTAAATTGTAGATAATATAAGACAATAATATAAGGTTGCACACCTTGTCCTACTATATACGATATAGAGGCAGTCACCAATCTGCTATTTATAGTAATGGAGTCCGCTAAGGAAAATTTCTTTATCCCATGATAGACCAATGGAATTTCAGTGGCCTATGATCATACAAAAGCAAGCCATCACATAATTATGCATCTGTAAAATCATTTTGTCTAACAAGTGGCTGAATAATGAGACAGAATGGTCATTGGACTTTCAGAAAATTGACCAAAAGCAAAATATTTCGACACAAGTCAGCCCGTGCAGACTGCGTAGGCTGACCTGGGTTGAAATTTTTGCAGATGCATTTACCTTTTACGTCACAATCTGGAGTTTGACGACCCTGACAGAGAAGGCTTTTTAAAAAAAGTTTGGGAAAAGGAGAAAATGCTGGAAACTAGAATCTTCTCCTTTTCCCAAATTGTTCCCCACTTTGTCACAGATAAATCCCAACATTTAAGCCACATTTAACTTGTCACCTGCAGATGCTTTGGACTTGGACAAGTCCAAAATTTTGTAGTTTGGTAGAGAGTTAACCCTTAAAGCGCCTTTCATGACTATAGTCGCATTTGCGACCAGTGTAGATCAAGATCAGGCTGCACAAAACGTGCAGCCTGATCTTTGATCTGCACTGTCCGCTTCGCTGAGTCACTGTAGACTGAAAAGAATGAAGTAAGTTTCTGTATTTTCAGCTTCTCCTGACCCTTTTTTCTGCTTCCTGTTATGCAATTTTGGCTGTCTTGGTGTTGAAAATCTACAATGAAGGATCAAACCTGCAGTTTTGGTAGGTAGTATTTTTCCCTTTACCTTTTACAATACAATCCTGAGTTTTAACGACCATGAGGAAAGAAGACTTCAGAAAAACATTGTCGGAAAAGGAGAAAATGCTGGTATCCATCCCCACTTTGTTGTCATTTTCCTTTCTTTCAGATGCTTTTCCTTCATGTATTTTGATTAAGTTTAGGTAGGTCTAAATCTAACCTACAAGGTGAATAATTTACTGTAACCCTTTATGACACAATCCCAAGTGTTAATGACCCTGAAGGAGAAAGCTTCTGAAAACATTGTGGGAAAAAGCAGAAAATGCTGGTAACAGCATTTTCTCGTTTTGCCACAATGTTTTTGTCTTTCCAACAAAAAACATCAATTTTTTAGTCACCTGTATTTTTTCATCTGCAGTGCTTTCAATTTGGACAAGTCTACAACTTTGCCATTTGGTAAAGGGTTAACTCTTTACCGAATGATAAAATTTTGAACTCTACCAAAGCGATCTACCAAATTGATGAAATCAAATCTACCAAATGATGGCAACTGTCTTTGATAGGGTAGACAGAATCGACAACAGTGATTTCTTTGATGGCCTGCAGAAAACAAAATCCTTTTTCGATCGGTCTTAATCCATACAACCTTGCAAGTATCGGGGGCAACCTTTTGCATGAAGTAACAAGAATGATTATAGTTTGATAAAATAAGGATGAAATCGGTTAAAATGGCTGAAAAGTTGAAAACGAGTATATAGTATCTTTGACCCGTTACCACTTTATCCCAATCCAGATAAAGAAGCCTTTTGAAAACATTGTGGGAAAAGGAGAAAATGCTGGTAACCAGCATTTTCTCCTTTTCCCACAATGTTTTCTGCCCTTCCCAAATCAAATTTCAATTTTTGAGTCACATTTTATTTTGTCGCCTGCAAATTCTTTCAGTATGGTCCAGTCCAAAATTTTGTTGTCCTGTAAAGAGTTAAGGGAAGCCTTAAGTTCCTACTACAGGCCATGTTCAATAACCATTCCAAATAGAGATTCAAATTCTTAGCTGCAAGACTACCATTCTGATTTGCTGAGACATTTTCTCTCAGCCAATTAGATGGCTTGTCTTGGAAATTAGAATAGTTGATACCTACAGTGTCTGGAGTGTGGTTTCTTGTCGACTGAGTCATCCTTGAAGTGTCCATGGGCAAGACATTTTGCCTCTGCAATACATTTACTACTGTACTTGCAAGAAACCATGGAAGGATAAAAAGGTATACTGTCACTGTTACAGGACTGAGGCACTGTGAAAATGGCATTTAGAGTGCCTTTTAAGGAGAGAGATGTCTATTCAATGTAAATTGTTTGCTCTGTGTATATATCTACAGGTTAGTGCTGCTAGTGGTGTGTTTCAGTTTGATGCTTGCTGCACACAACATGATGTGGATGTCACATGAAGGTGGTATATTTTCAAGTGATCTAACCCTTTCCTCACAACAAAATTTTAGACTCATCTATATTGAAAGTGTTTGTAGAAACGAAACATGGCTGAAATGATGAGATTTGTTGTTGAAAGGGTAGGAAAATTTTGTGGGAAAAGGAGAAAATGCTGATTTACAGCATTTTCTTTTTTTACTACAATTTTTTTTAAAAGCTTCCTTCCTCAGGTTCGTTAAAACTTAGGATTGTGTGGTAAAGGGTGAACTCTTTACCAGACGACAAATTTTTAGACTTTCCAATTTGAAAGCATTTGCAGCTTTTGATTGTATTTTGTTTATTTTTCCATTGGTTTACCCTTTACCATGCAACAAAATTTTGGATTCAATTAAATTGAAAGCATGTGCAGACAACATAGTAATTGTTACTCTAATGATTATTTCTGTTTTTAATAGGGTAGGGTTACCAGCATTTTATCCTATTCCCAGAATGTTTAAAAGCCTTCTTTATCTAGGCTCATTAAAACTTGGGATTGTCTGGTAAAGGGTTGAAGAATGAACGCAAATGAAATGTAATTATATAATATATTACAGGTATTGTTAGTGATGTTGCCTTTGTTACACTGTGCTCAATGGTAATTTTATACATGATGAAAGAAGAAGTAGCAGTTTTACATTCTCCATTAAACAGACCCTTTTCCTGGCAGAGGTATGTGCTTTATTTCAACATCTTATTATACCCCAGCCTACAAAGAAGAGAGGGGTTTACTGGTTTCACCATGTCTGTCTGTCTGTTCATCCATCCTTTTGTCTGTCAATCCATCCATGTTTTTGTTTCTGTCCTCTAACTCAAAAGCCATTTGACCTAGGATCCTGAAACTTTTTACAAGTGTTGCTCATGACCCAAGGTGGTGTCCTGTTGTTTTTGGATCCTAGGTCAAACTGCTTTGGTCAAAGGCCAAGGTCACAGTCAAACTTTGTTTGAAAATTGTTTCCATGCTCTAACTCAAAAGCCATTTGACCTAGGACCCAGAAACTTTATACAAGTGTTCCTCATGATCCAAGGAGGTGCCCTATTGTTTTTGGGACACATGAGTCAAAGGTCTAAGTCACATGGTAACTTTGCTTGAGAATTATCCATGCTCTAACTCAATAGCTGTTTGACCTAGGACCCTGAAACTTGATACACGTATTGCTCATTACCCAAGGAGGTGCCCTATTGTTTTGGGGTCACATGGATCAAATGTCAAGGTCACAGATGAACTTTGTTTTGAACTTTGTTTTGAAAATCATTTCTGTTTCCTGATTGTGCTGCCTCAGCGACTAGGTGCTGGTGGGGGGATAGTTAATATGGGGGTAAGGGAGTGGGTTAGGTGAGTGATTAAGTTTGTAGGCAAAGTGCCCTGGAGTTCAACCCTTACCTCAAACTCTGAGTATTTTGTGGGAGTGTCCTTGGGCAAGACACTTCAGAGCCCTAGCCTAGCACTGGTGAAACCCAGGACATACATGAGCACAGGAGCTGTTGCCATGATGCCATGAGATGTCTGAAATAATTTTGAAAACTGTGTTATATATGGAGTGCAACACACGAAAAAGGGCCTTCGGACAATTGCGTAAAGTGTTGTTCCGGATTAGCCTGTGCAGTCCGCGCAGACTAATCCGGGACAACACTTTACAGCTACATAAGATTTTCTCATACAGTAGACTTTCGTGAAACAGAAAATTGCACAT
Organism: Tridacna gigas; assembly: GCA_945859785.2. NCBI lineage: Eukaryota > Metazoa > Mollusca > Bivalvia > Cardiida > Cardiidae > Tridacna > Tridacna gigas. The sequence goes on along the minus strand of OX244042.2, from coordinate 17,426,461 downwards.
AAACGGGAAGTGTCGTCTGGAATTAGTCACAGGCTGATCTCGGACGACACACTTTTACGCACTTGTCCCAAGGTCCCTTTTCGTATGTTGCATGCCATATGTGAATACATTGCAATATTAACCCTTTCCCAAACGACAAATTTTGGACTGGTCCAAATTCAAAGAGTTTGCAGACGACAATTTTAAATTTGATGAAAATGGCAGAAAGTTATCAAAAAGGGTAGAAAACACTGTGGGGAAAAGGAGAAATTGCTCGTTACGAGCAATTTCTCCTTTTCCCACAGTGTTTTCAAAAGACTTGTACTGCAGACACGTGAAAACCAGGGCTTGTTTGGGAAAGGGTTAAAAGCAAGAAACATTATTCAATCAGACATTCAGTCTCATGAATATGGGTGTCCCACAGCATGTGTTACACCGAGTTGCACATTCAGTACAATATAGGGCTGGTAAATGGGTTTGGATCCAGTTTGAATCTCAGCTTGTCCAAAGCTCTTTTTCAGGACAAGGGTTCATGATAGTCATGACAAATTTCACTCCACTCTTACAGTTGATCATTATTTTGAAGATGTGTATGTGGGAAAGCATGATGTGCAAAATACTGCTTTAAACCTTTACCACACAATCCCAAGTTTTAACGACCCTAAGCAAGAAGCCTTTTGAAAACATTATGGGAAAAGAAGAAAATGCTGGTAACCAGCATTTTCTCCTTTTCCCACAATGTTTTCTACCCTGTCAGAGAACTTAAGCTCGTTTGTACTGATTTTGAAATTGTCGTCTGCAGATGTTTTTAATTGGGAAGAGCGTAACACCTGCTGTGTGGGAAAGGGTAAAAGGTCCACTAGCAGCCAAAAGTAAACAATTTGAGATTCTAAATGTAGGCAAATCTGATTTATAACATTTCAAAGTATGGATGTTACTACAGGTCTGACAATGCGTTACAGTAAGGTATGTCAAAGTTTCAGTCAGTGGCAGAAACATGAATCTTAACTCTTTACCAGATGACAAAATGTTTTGTGTAGTCTGATCTCAGTCTACACTATCCACAAAAGAAACTTAGGTCTGTTTCAGCAGTTGAAGGGTTAAGAGAATATTCTTTCTCTCTTTCCGGTGATTTTTCGCCTCTAACCTCTGACGCTTGTAAGAAAAGTACTCAAGTGACTTGGAAACATAGTAGTGGTGTCAGTACTAGTGTGAAAAAGCCAGGAAAGACATGCATAGGTTGACTGACTGCCATGATATGACGTAGGCTGTTAAATTGGAGTTAAATTCCGATACTACCAAATCTCTCTTTCAGTGCCAAAAGAATGGGTTCTCTCATAGAGGTGGCAACACATATTCTGTATGTCCCTTTAGGTAAGTTATCAGTAAGTTATCAGTATGGATCGAAATACACAAGCCATGCTCTTGCAGAAGGGGACTAAATGCATCTCTGTGATGCATTATACCTATCAAGCCATTACGTAATTATGGATCTATAATATCCAGTTGCTTTTTAACAGCTAACTCAATCATGGGGTAGATTTATGCTTGGACACACAGAAAATTGACCAGTAGCGAAAAGTTTCGTCCCAGGTCAAGCCTGTGTGGACTGCACCGGGTGGCCTGGGTCGATACTTTTCGTAGATGCAGTAAGCTGTCTTTTCACAGAGCATGGCTCACTTGTATTGACATGCAGCTGTACATAGAAAAATATTCGTAGTGAGAGACTTTGAAAATGGCCACTTCATATAGATACTATCTACAGTCAATGGGCATTAACTATTCCTTCTCTTTCAGAATCTCCATTGACTTACATGTGTTTATGTTTACTTTGTAATTCATTGTGGTTTAAAAAATGAAGCTACTGTTATGGAACTAATATAATGCAAAATGGCTTTGAAATATATATTTTTAGACTTGATATAATAAAGTTTGATCAAAATGTAGCAATTGAAAGTGATAAGAGACTAAGTTTCAAAAAAATGTTTTTTTTATATCAACGTCAGTGGCCAAAATTAAACAAAATAATTATACCATCTGGTTTCAGAGAGCTACTTAGTCGATGCCAGGTGAGGTACAGTAGTAGCATTTTTTTGTAAATAAAGTAACCTCCCTTTCCAGCAGTATAATTTTCAAACTTTTCTAGATAGCAAAAAGACACAATTTCTGATTGGTTTATCAGGTTTAGCCCATAATAATTATGTTTCGTACAATCTTAATATAGAATGAGAGTCCAGTTTAGAATGGTAGTGAATAGGGACCCTGTTCTAAAATTAACCAGAAATGGGTTATATATCTTTACCAAAAAACAAAATTTTTAACTGGTCCAAGTGAAAAGCAGAGGACAAAATAAATTGACTTAAAAATTGGAAATTGGTATGTGAAGGATAGAAAACATTGTGGGAGAAGGAGAAAATGCTGGTTACCAGCATTTTCTGCTTTCTCACAATGTTTTCAAAAGGCCTCTTTCTCAGGGTGTTAAAACTCACGACTGTGTGTTAAAGGGTTAATTCTTTATCAGACAACCAGCATTTTCTCCTTTTCCCACAATGTTTTCAAAAGGCCTCTTTCTCAGGGTCACCAAAACTCACGATTTTGTGTTAAAAGGTAAATTCTTTATCAGACAACAAAATTTTAAGATGTCAAAAGCATTTGCAGACAAATGTGATGTGGATCAAGCGCTAGGATTTGTTTATAAAGGGTAGAAAACATTGTGGAAAAAGGAGAAAATGCTGGTTACCAGCATTTTCTCCTTTTCCCACAATGTTTTCAAAAGTGTCCTTTATTAGGGTTGTCAAAACAGGGAATTGTTTGGTAAAGGGTTATTGACAGAATGGATTGACTGGTGTATGGGTTGATACGTTCCTGAATGGAGAAGAGAAATTTTTGCAGGTGCCTATATTTTTGGGTGGATAAATGGATATGATGTGTCGTTGAGTTGTTTGTGTGTGTCAGCACCATGGAATGAAATTTATTCTATATTACAGAAACAGCTCAAGCTGCCATTCTGTATCTAAAACAGTTCCTGAATCCAGTATTTATGGTGCTCCTTGGTGTTCGGTTGTACAGTATCTTGTTTTTTATACAACGTTTAATCAACAATTTTCATCTTGAGGTAAATTTTTTTCTTTTTGTTTCAGAAGTTTTGTTGCCATGGTAATAGGCTCATTATACAAGCATTAACCCAATACCAAGCAATCCCAAAATTTTAGCAACCCCGAGAAAGAGGACTTTTGAAAACAATTTGGAGAAAGGGAAGCAACATTTTCGGGTTTTTTTTTTTTCTTTACAACAAATTTTTCTTACCTTCAGAAGACAAATTACAGTTGAATTGCATTTACTTTGTTGTCTGGAAATGTTTTAAATTTGAAATAGTCTAAAACTATGTCGTCTGGTGAAGACTTAATGAAAAGAGGACATGGGAGACAGTTGTATAAGGGTAGAGGCCCAACCTCTCATATCAGACCGTCTGTTGTAGAATCTTTGTTACATGTGATTGAGAATAAGATGGTTTAACCCTTTACTGCACTTTGCTGCCTTTCAATGACCCTGGGAAAGAAGCCTTTTGAAAATATTGTGAGAGAAGGAGAAAATGCTGGTAACCAGCATGTTCTCTTTTTCCCACAATGTTTGGTACCCTATCAAAGAAAAATTGCAGTGTTTTAACCACACTGAAATTGTCATCTGCAAATGCTTTCAATTCAGACAAGGCTAAATTTTAGTTGTCTGGTAAAGGGTTAAGGACCCTGAAGAAGAAAAGTATCAGAAAACTATATGGGAAAAGAGGAAAATGCTGGTAACCTGCATTTTCTCCCTTTCCCACAAGGTTTTCTACTTGTTCAAAGACGAATCCCATCATTTAAGCCATATTTAATTTGTTATTGGCAAATGCTGTCAATTTGGATGAGTGTAATATTTTGTTGTGTGGTAAAGATTTACCTCTTTACCAAACGACAAAATTTTAGACTTCTCTATATCGAAAGCATTTGCAGACAACAATTTAAATGATGCTCAGATGATTGAACCTGTCTTGGATGCGGTAGAAAACATTGTGGAAAAAGGAGACAATACTGGTTACCAGAATTTTCTTCTATTCCCTCAATGTTTTCGAAAGCTTCTTTCTTGGGGTTGTTAAAACATGGGATTGCATGGTAAAGTGTTAAACTCAAAAATGCATGCAATCTTTATCTTGTTACAGAAGGAAGAAATTTATATAGAAGACATAGACATCGAGGTATCACCCTGGAGATCCACCTTGACAATCAAACTGTCTGTGCTATTTATGGTAACACAGACAACAGTTAAACTGTTCAATCAATGTAGTGGGAGGAACGTGTTACCCAACTCTTTAAACCAAATTGTCAGTTACGTGTGGCCACAAGACCTACTGTTTGGTCGTCTCTTACAAATAGTAGTAGTGAACAGTTTTTATATTTGGAGGTTGTACTGTGCTGATGACTGGCAGTGGAATGACTGGTTTTCAGCTTGATGATTCACATACTATCCTAAAGTGTTACAACATATTTAGTTTTAAGGAACAGTAGTTTTATTACCTCTTTACCAAACAACAAAATTTGGACAGGTCAAAATTGAAAGCATTTGCAGACAACAAATTGATTGTTGCTTAAATGTTGATTTTTGTATTTGATAGGGTAGAAAACATTGTGGGAAAAGGAGAAAATGCTGGTCACCGAACCAAAATGTTTTCAAAAGGCCGCTACCTCAGGGTAGCTAAAACCTGTGATTGTTTGGTGAAGAGTTAAGAGGCTCTGTGGAGAGGACAGAAAATGGAATGACTAATTTTCACCTGTTTTTAACAACCCTGAAAAAGAAGGCTTTGAAAACTGCATAGGAAAAGGAGAAAATGCTGGCACTCGGCATTTCCATCTTTTCCCACAATGTTTTTCCCATAATAACACTAAATGATTATGTTGTCTGCAAGCCTTTTTGAATTTGGACAGTACAAAATTTTGTTGTCTGATAGAGGTTGAAGGAAATAGCAGTAATATATAAAGGCCATGCTCTGTGAAAAAGGGAGCTTAATGCATCTGCGAAAAGTATCGACCCAGGTCAGCCTGCACAGTCTTGCCCTGGGCCGAAACTTTTCACGGAAGATCAATTTTCTGTATGTCAGTGGATCAGTCTACCTCATGATTTAGTCAGCTGTAAGACAAAATGGACTTTATGGATCCATGATCATGTGATGACTTGCTTGGTATCATGCATTACAGAGGTACATTAAGCCCCTTTTGCCAGATTATGACTCATTATAGGTGCACAGACATTTACATAGTATTTATTTTTAATCCAAATATGCATTCATGAAAAAATCAGATGCTTGTTCCTAATATAGATTTATACCATTTGTTATAGATGAAGAAACCTTGAGAGAATTCTTGTAACGGTGACAGATTCTTCTTGTTTCTTAACTTGAATAATTCTTTCACCTGCCAGTTTATAGTAACGTCCTTCATCAAAACTAAATAGATTGTGCTGTTGAATTCAAAAATATATTTCATTTTTTTTTTTTTTTTTTGCTGCTCGGTTGTATGGTGCTTTAACCCTTTACTGCACAATGACGCCTTTTGACGCCCCAGGGAAAGAAGCCTTTTGAAAACACTGTGGGAAAAGGAGAAAATGCTGGTAACCAGCATTTTCTCCTTTTCCTACAATGTTTTCTACCCTATCAAAGAAAAGTTGCACCAATTGAGCCACATTGAAAATGATGCCCCAGGGAAAGAAGCCTATTGAAAACATTGTGGGAAAAGGAGAAAATGCTGGTAACCAGCATTTTTTCCTTTTCCCACAATGTTTTCTACCCTATCAAAGAAAAGTTGCACCAATTGAGCCACATTGAAATTGTCGTCTGCAAATGCTTTCAATTTTTCAATGCTTTTCCCACAATGTTTTCTACCCTATCAAAGAAAAGTTGCACCAATTGAGCCACATTGAAATTGTCGTCTGCAAATGCTTTCAATTTGGACAAGGGTAAGATTTTGTCGTCTGGTAATGGGCTAACTCATGACAACCTGCAGGTAATGTTTTTTCTCGTACAATGAACCAGTTTTGAAAAAAAAAATTATTGCAATAATAAAAGCTTCTTTTAACCCTTTCCCAAAGAACAAATTTTAGACTCTTTTAAAGTCAAAATATCTGCAGACAACACATTCAAAATTGTTACAAAAGAACATAAGCTCTCTAATAGGATAGAAAACATTTTGGGACAAGGAGAAAATGCTGGTTTCCAGGTTTTTTTTTTTTCCTTTTCCCATAATGTTTTCAAAGGTTCTCTTTCCCAGAGTCATGAAAACCTGGGATTGTTTGGTAAAGAGTTAACAAGGGATTTCTCCCTATTCCTGAATGTGTTCACATGTATTTGTTTATCAAACCTTTACCCATTAGCACACGACCCCGAATTTTAACAGCTTTGAGGAAAAGGCCTTTGGAAAACAGAGGAAAAAGGAGAAAATGCTAGTAACCAACATTTTCTTCTTTTTCCACAATGTTTTCTACCCTTTCAAAGAAGACACCCATCATTTGGACTACATTTAATTTGTCGTCTGCAAAGATGTTCAGTTTGGACACATCAAAAATTTTGTCATCTGGCTTAGTTTATGTTGACCATCCCTATTTTTCAGTGGAGTTTCAAGGTCTTCTACCTCGAATTGGAGCTAAATAATCTTACATTATCTGGATAAATACCACAAAAGTTATACATCAAGGTACAACTTTAACTCTTTACCACACAATCATGAGCATTAACGACCCTAAGGAAAGAGAATTTTTAGCTTGGCTGTTTTCGAAGAAAATGTTGATGTATTATCATAGCCCTGGCATCGTCTGCGTTGTGCGAAAACTTTGACATTTTATCATATCTCTATTATTACTGAAGATATTTGCTTCAAACTTGGACAAGTTGTTAATTATGAAAAGGGGAACCTATACAACAAGGGTAGGTAACCATTGAAGTATTATTGACAGAGTTATGCCTCTTTTTTTACTTAGAATTTTCACTGAAAATCAAGTATCCGCAGCTGAACTTTGGCACCCGCATGCAGTACACTTGTTTTAAAACATTGTGGGAAAAGGAGAAATGCTGGTAACCAGTATGTTCTCCTTTTCCCACAGTTTTTTCCTACCCCTTTCAAAACAAACTTCATAAATTCAGCCACATTTAAATTCTTGTCTGCAGTTGCTTCCAATTTGAACAAGTCTTATATTTGTCTTGTGGTAAAAGATAAACTCTTTACAAGATAACAAACTTTAGACTTGTCCATTTTTTAACCATTTGCCAAACAATCCTGAGTTTTAATGACCCAAAGGAAAATGTCTTTTGAAAACATTGTGGGAAAAGGAGAAAATGCTGTTAGCCAGCAATTTCTCCTTTTCCCACAATGTTTTTTACCATTCCAAAAGTGAATTTCTATTTTTGAGTTACAATTGTTTTGTTGTGTGCAAAAGCTTTCAATTTTGGCAAGTTAAATTTTGTCGTTTGGTAAAGAGTTAAGCATTTGCAGGATAAATGAAGGGGAGCTCATATGATAGGATTTCTCTTTGAGAGGGTTGAAAACATTGAGGAAAGGACAGAAATGCCTGTTTCCAGCATTTTGCCTTTCTCATACAATGTTTTCAAAAGCCAGTTTACTGAAGGTAGTAAAACTAATGCTCAGCTTTTTTTTTTGTAAAAGGTGAAATATGTCAGAACCTCATCAGAGCCTTTTGGGGTTTTTTTTTGCATAATTTTTCTGCTTTTTCATTTCATAGATCTGAGACATGCATAATTTTGAAAGACTAACACTTATACCTTAAGAAAATTTTTGTAGGTTTTGTATGTTTTATACTTCTCTTAAAGAGCTGTAACTCGGTTTATAGTAAAAATTGTTTAAAATTGAGTTTATAGTTATGTTTATTAAAACCATTTTCATAGCAGTTGTTTGGAATTCGACGAGAGATTGTAAATTTAACCTTTTGCAGTTTGTGGGTTTCTATGAATTTTATTTTTAGCTCCACTGGCCAAAGTCCGCCAAGCTTATTTCATGGCCCTGTGTCCATCTTGTGTGCTTGCGTGAGTGCGTGTGTTAACTTCTATTTCAAATATTTTCTTCTCTGAAACTACCCATCCAATTTTGACCAAACTTCATGGAAATGATCCTTCAATGGTCCTCTTCAGAAATTCTTGAAAGATTCGGATTCCTGTTAAAACTCTAGTTGCCATGGCAACAAAACTGAAAAATATTGGAAATCTTTAAAAATCTTCTTGTCCAAAACCATAAGGCCTAGGGCCACCAAATTTGGTATGTAGCTTCATCTAATGGAACCTTACTGAATTTTTTTCAAATTATAGCCCTGGAACCAAAATTGCCTCTGCCCCGGGGGGGGGGGGGGTCACAAGTTTTACATGGGCTTATATAGGGAAAACTTTAAAAATCTATTGGTTCTCAACCATTTGGCCTAGGGCTACCAATATTTGCATGTAGCTTCATCTGATGGACCTATACTAAATTCTTCAAATCATAGCCCTGGGGCCAAAATTGGCCCTGCTCAGGGGGTCATAAATTTTACATGGGCTTATATCATGAAAATTTCAAAAACACTTCTGGCTCTAAACCATATGGCCTAGAGCTACCAAAATTTACATGCAGCTTCAACTGATAGACCTCTGTCAAGATTCTTCAAATTATAGCCCTGGGGCCAAAATTGGCCCTGCTCAGGTGTCACAAGTTTTACATGGGGTGATATAGAAAAAAATGTAAAAATTTTCGGGTTCTAAACCATATAGCCTAGGGCTACCAAATTTGGTATGCATCTTCACCTAATGGACCTTTACTAATTGTCTTCAAATTATAGCCCTGGGGTCAAAATTGGCTCTATCCTGGGGGTCACAAGTTTTACATGGGCTTATAAAGTGAAAACTTTAAAAATCTACTGGTATCAAACAGTAAAGCCTGGGGCTACCAAATTTGGCATATAGCTTCATCTAGCCTCTTCTGAATTTGTTCAGAATTTAGCTGTTAAATTGAAATAAGCATAGTCTCTCATTTTTCATTGAGGAAACTTTGAAAACCTTCTTTGTTTATATAACCATATGGCCTAGACCTATATTATTTGGTATGTGGCTGTATCTTGGTGACCTATACTAGGATTCAAGTTATTATAGCTCATAGTTATGGCTCAAAAACGTAGTTATAAGTCAAAAATTGACTCACAACGGGATCACAACTTTCACATGGGCTTTTATTGAGAAAACTTTATCAGTATTCTTGTTCAAAACCATTTGGCCTAGAATTATAATGTTTGGAGTGTATGATTTGTACATATTAGCAGGTGGAGCAATACAGGGCCTTCATGGCCCTCTTGCTTTAAAGTCTCTCCCAGAATAAAAATAGACACAGGAAATACAAACTTCCTTAACTCGTTACCACACGACAAAAGTGCAGACTTGTCCAAATTGAAAGCATTTGCAGACGACAAATTAAATGTGGCTCAGATGATGAAATTTGTCTTTGATATGGTGGAAAACATTGTGGGAAAAGGAGAAAATGCTAATTACCAGCATTTTCTCCTTTTCCCAAAATGTTTTCAAAAGGCTTCTTTCCCAGGGTTGTTAAAACCTTGGCTTGTTTGGTAAAGAGTTAAAGAATTTTAAGGAAAAGACGGGAAACATTGAAGGAAAATGTGAACAGTTTCTGCCTTTTTGTAGTTTAATTTTACCCTTTAGCAATCAGTCCCTAGGTTTTACAACCCTAATGAAATAGACTTCAAAAAGGCTTTGGAAAATCTTGTGGGAAAAGGACAATTACAGGTAATCAACATTTTCTTTCTCCCCTGCAATGTTTTTTCACCTTTTCAAAGGCAAATCCCTTCATTTGAGTCACATGTATATTATCATTTGCAAATATTTTCAAATTGGACAAGTCTAGGACCTTTTCATCTAGTAAAGGGTTTAACCTTTTACTTACATTGATTGTGAAACAAATTCTTACTTCTTGGATCAATTCTTAATGGGAAACCAAACCAGTAAAGACAGTTATAATGTGTTTTTAGCTCCACTGGCCAAAGGCCAGCAGGCTTATGTCATGGCCTGGTGTCCGTCGTGTGTCCATCCGTCCGTGCGTCCATCCATCCGTGCGTTAACTTTTATTTCAAACATCTTCTTCTCTGAAACTACTCATCCAATTTTCATGAAACTTCACAGAAATGATCCTGCCATGGTCCTCTTCAGAATTTCTCGAAAGAATTAGATTCCTTCAAAAACTCTGGTTGCCATGGCAACAAAACTGAAAAATATTGGAAATCTTTAAAAATCTTCTTGTCTGAAACCATAAGGCATAGGGCTACCAAATTTGGCATGTAGCTTTCTGTAGTAGACCTCTATCAAGTTTCTTCAAATTATAGCCCTGGGGTCAAAATTGGCTCTGAGCCAGGGGTCACAAGTTTTACATAGGCTTATATAGAGTAAACTTTAAAAATCTTCCTTTACCTAGCTATAAGGCCTAGAGCTACCAAGTTTTGCATGTAGCTATATCTAGTGGGCCTCTACCAAGTGGGCCAGAATTTTAGCCCTGGGGTCAAAATTGGCCCAGCCGCAGGGGTCACAAGTTTTGCATGGGCTTACATAGTGACAACTTAAGAAATCTTCCTGTTTTGATTTTTTTTTTTTTGAAATTAGCCTTGCATTAGGGGTCTTATGTTTTACAGAGGCTTCATATGGACAAAAATTGAAAATCACCTTATTTATAACCATACAGCATAGACTTGTATTTTTTTGGCATGTGGCTTCATCTTGTGGACCTCTACCAGGGTTCAAGTAATTATAGCTCTGGGATCAAAAATGGCTTTGCCCTGCGGGTCTCAACTTCACATGGGCTTTTACAGAGAAAACTTTGTAAGTCTTCATTTTGAAACCATTTGGCTCAGAATTGAAATGTTTAGTATTTATGGTTTATATTTATGAGCCAGTGGAGTGATACAGGGCCATCATGGCCCTCTTGTTTCAAGTAATGGCTGCACTCACTGCAGGATTTGAACCAAAAATATCTGTTGTGAGAAGCCGATACTCTATTTTTGAATTGCCTTTGTCCACAAAATTTGAACGTTTCAAGTAATAGATCTAGCAATATTTTCATTGTTAAAAAATCAATATGGATCTATAGCAATAATTTCATTGTTAAAAAAATCAAGCAATATTCAGGAAACGAACCTTTGAGGCCCTTCTCTTCATTTTTATGATAAATTAATGTTTTAAATTTTCAATAGAGTAAAGAAGGAAAAAAAGAATTAACTTGGCGGTTATTAAGTTCGGAATTACTTTCGACACTTTGATTAAGAAAAAAATACTTGAGATACTTTGATTTTTTTTGTGGTCTAAGAGTTACCTCGCTTCTCTCAAGGTCGATAGAGGTCGTTCCGAGGAAAAACAACAATAATGAAATAGAATAACTGTGGAAGATATTTTACGTAATATGTGACAATGCAGTGGTCAATGTTTAATTTATACATGTTAAAAGTATTTTTACGGAGATGACTTCTACTTGGGTTCGATCCTTTTTTAGACTTTTCGCATCCAACGTTCAAACAGAACTAAAAAGTAAACAACAAACAAGGGATCTCAAGTTTGTCACTGGGTGCTCGGGGTTTTCCAAAAGTTTGACACCATGCAGCACAGGGCCGAAAAAGTGGACATTTGGAGATGATTCCTATTTTATAGCTAGGAATAATACGGCGGATGTAATCGGTAATTCACATGGAGTTGTTTTGCTTTAGAAATTTATTGACCGTCACCAATCGTTATTGTTTGTGACCTCTCTTCACGTGCATGTCACACGTGATGAATTGTATCCTGTTGTTAACTATTTTATTTTTTAACGCTTTACCAAAATCACAAAATTTTAGACTGGACCAAATTCAAAGCATTCGCAGGCAGCATATCAAATTAAACTGAAATGATGTTAAACCTTTACCACAATTGCAGTGTTTATACCCGTCCATGTTGAAAGCATTTGCAGACGACAATTTCCATGTGATGTGATGTTTGTTTGATAGGGTAAAAAACATTGTGGGGAAAGAAGAAAATGCTGATTACCAGCGTTTTCTCCTTTTCCCACAGTGTTTTCAAACTTCCTCTGGGTTGTTAAAAGTGGCATTGTGTGATAAAGGGTTAATTGTGTGATAGTGTAGACAGCCTTGTCGGAAAAGGAGAAAATGATTGTTAGCAGCAATTTTTCCTTTTCCGAAATTCACACAAGGTTTTCAAAAGGGTATTTCCAGGTGGTCACTTAAATTCAGGATTGTGTGGTTCATAGTTAATGTTTGAATCTCCAAAGTCACAAGTTGCTTTTCAGTGTGACTTATCAGCTCCAATCTTGGGCTTGTAGCAGTAGTATTAATCCTAAGCTTTATATTGCTCCGAGATGGTTTTTGTGTCTTATTCTCAAAAACACACCATATGATGTTTGTCAGATGATAATGTCATTACGTAAAATCTGATTCCAGATACATATAATTTAATATTACCGGTAGTTGTTTTCATGAATATTGGTGAGTTCTGATTGGCTGAAAAAAGAAATCATAGCTCCATGGAAAAAATAATCATGCAGTGCCAGAACTACTTTTGCTGTCAAACTAATGTAAACAAGCATGTATACGAGATTTCATAACATTTTTCTTTCTAATTTCATTCCGAGGCTGAAGTTCAAATACTAGTTTAAGTGTATTTTCTCTGCAATTCGGAATATCATAAATTGAAAAAAATATCCAACAAAAAATTCATTAAGTATAAGAGAGGTTTAAATTAATTGCCAGTTTACTTGGTACAAATTTGATCAATCTAATTTTCAACTTCCTTTCAGCGTATTAAACTTCATGTTATAGATCAAATAGTTTTTTATGTCGTGAGCCAGCAGTTACTCGAGCTATGAAATACCAATGAAATAGGCATTAGAAACTGCAATATTGGATTTACAAAAAAAAAAAAAAAATGCTATTAGCATTATATTTGTGCATATTTGTAGTCTGTGACATTGAAATATGAGGAATGAAGAGATTTTTTTTTGTTGTTTTCATGGAGGTATGAAAACAATACACCTAATCACACTTTTGCATGAAACCGCAAGCCTTGTATGAAAACACATACCAAAGTGTGATTAGGTTTTTTGTTTTCATACCTCCATGAAAACAAAAAAAAAATCTCTTCATTTGTTAAATGGTTGCCAAAGAAATTTAGGAGGGGAAGATAATGTATACAGGCTATTTTGAATTGAACATTGTAAGAAAACGTCGCACTGCATAATATTAATTCAAATTTTAACAGGTTTTACTAAAACTTCTGATCGATACACTCTTCAAGACCTTTCTTCAAATTTTGTTACTTAGACCACTGTTAGCCAGTTTACTAATTTGTCTGTGGGTCTGGCTATACCACTTTTTACATTAACCCTTTACCACACAATCCCGAGTTTTAACGAGCCCGAGGATGAAGCCTTTTGAAAACATGGTGGGAAAACGAGAAAATGCTGGTAACCAGCATTTTTTTTCCTTTTTTCCACAATGTTTTCTAACCTACCAAAGAAATATCAGTTTATTTCAGCCACATTGACATTGTCGTCTACAAATGCTTTTAATTTGAACATTTTTTCATGTGGTAAAGGGTTAAGTAAACAGCATATGATATACATTTCAGATGGATTTACAGCAGAGGTTTTATATGGTTGCCTGTTACCCTTTACCACACAATCCTGACTTTTAACAACCCAGAGAAAGAATGTATTTGTAAACATTGTGGGAAAAGGAGAAAATGCTGATAACCAGCATTTTCTCCTTTTCTCACGATGTTTTCATAGCTCTTAGATACAAATTCCATTATTTGAGCCACATTTGTGGTCTGTAAATTATGCTTGCAGTATGGACCAGTCCAAAATTTTGTTGTTTGGTAAAAGGTTAATAGGACATATATAGTTTAAAGTTTTTTTTTTTTTTTTAATTGCCCGACATGACAACAATGTATGTTTTTTATTCTTTCCTTCTAAAGGATTTTCTGCCTTATTCACCTTTCACAGGAGTAGCGGATGGTGTTGGTGGATGGAGAAATTATGGCATTGATCCCTCAGCTTTTTCTACATCCTTAATGCGAGAATGTGAAAGACTGGTAAACAACGGGAGATACAAACCTCATTTACCAGCAGATATTATTCAAGACAGTTACCAAGAACTCTTGAATTTGAAATATCCTCTTTTAGGTATTCCTTTTGCGTGTACTATTGTCGTTTGCATAAACTCTGCATTTATTTAAAAACATAGCCTCATAGGTACATGAATACAGAAAGGGGAGTAGTTTTGGATTCTCAAAATAAAAATCTCTTCATATTCACTGTATGCCTGCATAGAATTTACTCTCTAGAAATGCTACTTCATGAGAAATTGCTCAGAAAACTAATAACATGGACTTCCATGAGCAAATTACACCACTAGAAAAAGAACCTTTCCGTAGACTGTGAAGAATATGCACAAGCATGTGCATAAAAAGTGGCATTAGCTGTTCTAGCAATTTATGTAATGTAAAGTCAGTCATTCTGTACTCTATCTACCAGATGACAAAACTTTGGACTTGTCCATATTGTCCACGTGCAAACAACACAATTGTGCCTCATATGATGAGACTTTTCTTCGAAAGAGTAGGAATTATGATGGGGAAAGGAGAAAATCAGGGTCATAAAATAGCAAGATTGTATATTAAATGGTTGACTTTGCAATCAGTTTCAAATGAAAAGTTTTGAGGGTTGATTTTTTTGCGTGTGTGCATAATATGTGTATTAACCCTTTCCCAAACGACAAATTTTGGACTGGTCCAAATTGAAAGAGTTTGCAGACAACAATTTTAAATTTGACAAAAATGGCAAAAAGGTCTCAAAAAGGGTAGAAAACACTGTGGGAAAAGGAGAAATTGCTTGTTACGAGCAATTTCTCCTTTTCCCACAGTGTTTTCAAAAGACTTGTACTGCAGACACATGAAAACCAGGGTTTGTTTGGTAAAGGGTTAAATAGATAATATAATGCATTGCAGGTGACGATTAATGTAATATATGTACCGTAATCCAAAATTAATTTGGCATATTGATGTGTTATACATAGATGTCCTCTTTTTCTAATTGCTTATGGTAAAAAGTTAAACTTTTCAAGAAAGTCACCTAAAGCAATCTTAGAGATCATTTGTCAGTCAGACAAGACAGCAAACACTGAATCTACCAAGAAATCAGCAGTCCTACTTTTGAAATGAGCCTTGCTGTGTGAAATGGGTGCTAAATGCATCTGCGAATTGTATCGACCCAAGTCAGCCTGTGTAGTCCGCGCAGGCTGACCAGGGCTGAAACCTTTCGCTATTGGTCAATTTTCTGTATGTCCAAGGATCAGTCTACCTCATGATTGAGTCAGTTGTTAAAAAAAGTAGCTGTTATGGATCTTTAATTATGTGATGACTTGCTTGATATCATGTATCATGGAGATGCATTAAGCCCCCTTTTTTGCCAAGCCCCCATAGCTCAGTCGGTAGCGTACAGGGTCCGCACCAACCATTCTTAAGAACGTTCTTAGACTTATTCTTCAAGATTTTCCAAGTTTGAAAGTAACACAACTTCTGATTGGCTAAACCAAATGGTTTAGCCAATCAGAAGGTGTGTTACTTTCAAATTTGGAAAATTTTGGAGAACAAGACCAAGAATATTCTTAAGAATAGTTGGTGAATACGGACCCAGGACTTGAGAACAGGAGGTGGCTGGTTCGATCCCCGGCTTGGCCAATTTCTTTCTGAGGATTGATGATAGTCATCGCGACAGGATTCATTACTCTCACCGCTGGCCATTGTTCCTACGATGGTTATGTGTGAAAGCAGCCAGTGGCTTGGAAAGAATATTGTGTGGAGTACTGGTAAAAGAAACTCCAGGAAAGCATGGATAGGTGCACTGGTTGCCATGATATAACTGAAATAATGATGAAAACGGCGTCAAACACCATACAATCAATCAATAAGCCCCCTTTTGCCAGAGAATGGCTCAAACGTAATTGCTTTTCTTACATGAAGGTGGCAGCACAGCTTGTGTGGTGGCTCTTCACAAAGCTGAGAAGACCATTTACACGGCTAACCTTGGTGACAGTGGTTTTTTACTGATACGTGATGGTGAGGTAGTTCACAGATCAGAGGAACAGCAGCATTACTTCAATACTCCATTCCAGCTGACAGTAGCTCCTCCAGAGCAGGAGGGTATGGTACTCAATGACAGGTACGTGTGTAGACTGCATACCACAGTACATCAACCCTTTACCATATAAGTCTGTCTTTTAACTCTTTACCCCACAACAAATTTTTAGACTTGTCCAGTTTGAAGGCATTTGCAGAAGACAAATAAAATGTGGCATAAGTGATGGAATTTGTTTGTGATAGGGTAGAAAACATTGTGGGAAAAGGAGAAAATGCTGGTTACCAGCATTCTCTCCTTTTCTCACAATGCTTTCAAATGGTCTCTATCTCGGGTCGTTAAAACTCGGGATTGTGTGGTAAAGAGTTAACCCTTTACCACACAATCCTGACTTTAAACAACCTTATGGAAAAATGCTTATGAAAACGTGTGAGGAGGAGAAAATGATGTTTGCCAGCATTTTCTCCTTTTCACACAGTGTTTTTTACACTATCAAATACAGAAATCATTGTTTCAGCAACATTTAATTTGTCGTCTGCTAATGCTGTCAGTTTGGCCCCATCCAAACTTTTTTTGTTTGATAAATAGGTAAATAACCTTACGAAGGCTTTTTGAAAACATTGTTGGAAAAGGAGAAAATGCTGGTAACCAGCGTTTTCTCCTTTTTCCAAAATGTTTTCTACCCTTTCGAGAGAATCGTCGTTTTAGCAACATTTAATTTGTTGTCTGCTAATGCTGTCAGTTTGGCCCCATCCAAATTTTTTTTGTTTGATCAATAGGTAAATAACCTTACGAAGGCTTTTTGAAAACATTGTTGGAAAAGGAGAAAATGCTGGTAACCAGCATTTTCTCCTTTTTCCAAAATGTTTTCTACCCTTTCGAGAATCAATCGCATCTTTTTTGAGATCATATAATATTGTCTACAAATGCTTTCAAAATAGTCTAAATGTTTACCATGTGGTGAAGAGTTAAACTAGTAAACAAAAACAGATCTTTACTTTCCTACAGAATAAAGCTTTTGAAACACTGTGCACAAAGATAGCTTGAAACCAGTAATTGCCCAGTTGTATCATTGGGAAAAAGACATTTCCCTTGAAACTTTCACATTCCTTTCTCACCGCTGACCATTTTTTCAACGATGGTTATGTGGGAAAGCAGCCAGTAGCTTGGAAAGAATATTGTGCGGAGTACTGGTAAAAGAAACTCCAGGAAAGCATGGATAGGTGCACAGGCCGCCGTGATATAACTGAAATAATGTTGAAAATGGCGTTAAACACCATACAGTCAATCAATCAATCAATCAATGGAACCTTTTACCATATGAGGTTACGCAAGTTAAATAGAATTTGGGAGATAGAGAAAAGGCTGTTTGCCAGCATTTTCTCCTTCCCCTACAATGTTCTCTATCCCTTGCAACACATATTGCTGTCATCAAAGACCTAGTTATCATTTGCAAATGTGTTCTTTATTGATGATTCTGTAAGTTTTACTGCAAGGTAATGATTTATACAAGCCATGCTCTGTGAAAAGGGGGCTGCATCTGCAAAAGGGATTGACCCAGGCCAGCCTGCACAGTCCGCACAGGCTGACTTGGGCCAAAACTTTTCACTATTAGTCAATTTTCTGTATGTCAGTAGTTCTACAAAATTCATTGTATGGATCGACATTTAGGTGATCGACTTGTTTGGTATCATGCATCATGAAGATGTATTAAGCTCCCTTTTGCAAGAGCACAGCTCATATAATTTCTTTCTTAACCCTTTCCCAAACAACAAATTTTGGACTGGTCCAAATTGAAAGAGTCTGCAGACGACAATTTTAAATTTGATGAAAATGACAGAAAGTTATCAAAAAGGGTAGAAAACACTGTGAGAAAAGGAGAAATTGCTCGTTATGAGCAATTTCTCCTTTTCCCACAGTGTTTTCAAAAGACTTGTACTGCAGACACATGAAAACCAGGGCTTGTTTGGGAAAGGGTTAAAAGAGAGGAAAGAACTCTGCCAATCGACAAAAGTTTAGACTAGTCCAAATTGAAAGCATTTGCAGACGACAAAATAAACATGACTGAAAAATTGAAATTTGTTTTGGGAAGGGTAGAAAACATTGTGGGAAAAGGAAAAAATGCTGGTTACCAGCATTTTCTCCTTTTCCCACAATGTTTTCAAAAGGCTTATTTCACAGGGTCGTTAAAAGTCGGGATTGTGTGGTAAAGGGTTAACACAGAAGCAAATGATTGAAAAACATTCATTCTGACAAGTGGAAAAAAAAAACTGCTCATCAGCTAGCTGGAGAAATTGTTCAATCCAATTACTTAATCAGACAAAAAGGTTTTTGACATATCCATATTGAAATCATCTGCTGAGGACAAATATAATGTGGCACAAATAAAAAGTTTGTCTTTGATGGGGTTGAAAATATTGTGGGAAAAGGAGAAAATGCTGGTTACCGGCATTTTTTTCCTCTTCACTACACCTTTCAACACCTTCATTTGGGTCATTAATACACGGGATTGTGTGGTAAAGAGTTATACAGCTGTCCATCAAATATACAAAGAGATGACTGAGGATGTATTTGTACCTGACTACAGTATTTTATGCAGTTTATAAGCATATAAAGAGACAAATGTGGCTCAAATGATAGGATTTGTCTTTGAAAGAATAGAAATCATTGTGGGAAATGGAGAAAAAACCAAGGTTGCTCATTATGTTTTTGTGAACACCTGTTTTGTTTGTTTCATTATCATACAGTGCATACAAGACAACCGGTAAAACACTGGCCAATCCTTATTTAGGAAACTATTTACTAAACAGTCCTTGGTTTTAACGACTTTGAGGAAGAAACTTAAAAGCATTTTGGGAACCAGCATTTTCTTCATTTCACACAACGTTTTCTACCATTCCATATATATATGGACAATATCAATAACTAGTGCCACATTTAGATTGTTGTCTGTAAATGTTTTTAATCTGGACAAGTCTAAAATTTTGTTATCTGGTTTTAAAGTCATTGCTTTAACCCTTTACCACACAATTCCCAGTTTTAATGACTTGGAAATTACAGGCTTTTGAAAACATTGTGAGAAAAGGAGAAAATGTTGGTAACCAGCATTTTCTCCTTTTCCCACAGTTTTCTACCCTATCAAAGACAGAAATCATCATTTGAACTACATTTGTATTTTCTGCAAATGCTTTCAATTTGGTTGTCAGAAATTTTGTTGTTGGGTAATGAGTTAAACTCGTTTTTCAGAATTGAAATGGCCAGTAAGAGCTCATATAAAGTAGAGGAAGGTGATATATTACTGATGGGTACGGATGGGTTGTTTGACAACATGCATGAAGATATGATTGTGGATTATATCACCAAATACAAGGTATAACCAGTTCACGTATGTCATAATATTGGCTTGTGTAACTTTAAAGGTGCATCCTTACAGCCAGAGAGCGAAACTCTGCGAAATTTTGATAATTGTAGAATGCTTCATAATTCAGTCAGCTGTGTAAACATATATAAATTACTGATGTAAGGGATAAATACATATTTTGGTAAGCTTTTTTTTACAACCTGAAATGTCACAACAGTGATTTTATTTTTTGATGGCCTCCAGAAAATGAAATGCATCATAATCTATGCAACCTGGGAACTGGCATATGCAACATTTGGCATGAAGATCCAAGAATGATTATAGTTTAGTAAAAGATGAAAAGGGTTGAAAAAGATTAAAAGGGTTGAAAACTTGATGAAAGTAAGCATAAATGTAGAAAACATTATGGGGAAAGGAAAAGAATGCTGATTACCAGCATTTTCTCTCAACATTTTCATAAGTCGTCTTCTTTAGGGTCGTTAAAACTTGGGATTGTTTGGAAGGGGTTAAAGAGTGGATGCTGTCCAATTAGCATATATAGAAACATCAGAAATCTAAAAGAAAATTTGTTGTTATGCAGACTAAAATATTTTATTTTGCAGAATCACAGAGATGCTAGTAAAGTAACTGCAACAAACATAGCTCAAAAAGCTCATGAATTATCACTTGATCCCGACGTTTTGTCTCCGTTTGCTGTTTCTGCTATAGATGCTGGTATTTACATAAGAGGTAAATATTGTTATACATGAGCATGCTTTGGCAAAAGGGGGCTTAATGCATCTGCGAAAAGTATAGACCGATTTCAGCCTGCGCAGTCCACGCATGGGTCTGAAGCTTTTTGCTATGTGTAAATTTTCTGCATGTGGAAGGACCATTCTGCCTCCAGATCTAGTCGATTTTTAGACAAAATGGAATTTATGGATCCATAATTACTAGATAATTTGCTTGGTATAATGCATCACGGAGATGTATTAACCTCCTTTTTGCCAGAGCATGGCTCATATGTATCATTACATCAGTACAGTTGTTTGTATACTTTGAGAGGCAAGGATACAGGTTATGTTTCAAGGAAGTAATAATCAAGAGATTTAAGTTGTAGAATATGTTTCGTAACTGATGTTAACCCTTTCCCAAACAAGCCCTGGTTTTCACGTGTCTGCAGTACAAGTCTTTTGAAAACACTGTGGAAAAAGGAGAAATTGCTCGTAACGAGCAATTTCTCCTTTTCCCACAGTGTTTTCTACCCTTTTTGAGAACTTCCTGCCATTTTCATCAAATTTAAAATTGTCATCTGCAAACTCTTTCAATTTGGACCAGTCACAAAATTTGTTGTTTGGGAAAGGGTTAAATAAATAGATTCAAATTATTAAAATAAAATAGAAACACCTTGAAGTTCTTCAGGAATTTTGAACTTATTACATTTGATTTGAAAGAAATCCATCTTGCTGGAAACCAACTGATTAACTGGCCACAGGCTTTTATTTGGTAAAAATAGATTGCTTTAGAATATAAAGACTTACGCACAAGGTAAAATATAAGATGGTATTACAATTGTACCTACCCTTTGGTAGAAAAAATATTACAAATGGGTGCTGCTCTTCGTAATGCATTATACCACACAAGTTGTTGCATGATGTGGATACATTCCGTCTAAAAACAGGCTGAATAATGAGATAGAATGGTCTTTTGACATGCAGAAAATTTACCTATCGCATAGCTTTGACCCCAGGTCAGCATGTGTGGACTTCGCAAGTTAACTTGGATCATTGGTTTTTGCAAATGCAATAAAGTCATAGTAGCAGCTAAAAGTAAACAATGAGGTTTAAAATGGATTTAAATTTAAATCATACCATTTAAAAGTATGGAAATTATTGTGAAGATGACAATCTATTATTGTACAGTTGGTCCAAGTGTAACAAGCTGGCAAGAAAATGGATGTTAAAACCAAGTAAAAAGTAAACAAAAACAAAAGATTTAGCAACTAGGCAACTTTTGACCTTGTTAGCTCTGCTGTTTTCGAAGAAAATGTCAAGGTATTATCACAGCCCTGGCATCATCATCTGCGTCATGCAAACTTTGACATTTCATGGTATCTCTGTTGTAATTACAGAAGACATTTGCTTTAAATGTGGACAAGTTTGTTAACAAAAAGGAAACCTATGCAACAAGGGCAGGTTACCATCAAAGTACTTGACACAGTTATGCCCCTTTTCAACTAAAATGCATTGTATGAGCAATACATGTTTTAAGGGTTTTATTCCCTTTGTTGCCAAGCCTCGGTAGTGAACTGGACTTGAGAACAGGGGGTCACTGGTTCAATCGCTGGCTTGGCAAATTTCTCTCCCAAGACTGATGATAGTCATTGCAACAGGATTCATTCCTCTCTCACCAGTGACCATTGTTTTGACAAAGGTTATGTGGGAAAGGAGCCATTGGCTTGGAAAGATTATTGTGCAGAGTGCTGGTGAAAGAAAAACTCCAGGAAAGCATGGATAGGTGCACTGGCCGACACAAAATAACGGAAATAATCTTGAAAATGGCATTAAACTTCATACAATATTCGCTTTGTTACAGGTGGCAAACCAGATGATATCACTGTAATTGTGGCGACTGTATCCTGTGATCCCATGTCATAGCACAACCACACCTTCATAGCTCAGCATGTAACATTTACTAGTCCATCCTTTAGGTTCTCTGGTTTGTGTGTCTTGCCTCTGGGTAGAGAAAGAAACCATACAGAACAAGCCTTGTGTGCTCATTACTAGTTAGATCACCTTTCTGTTGATATAGTTCTCATGTGAAAAGTTAACCCGTAAATCGGAGTTCTAATGAAATGACCACAAGAAAGAGGCCTTTTGAAAACATTATGGAAAAAATAGAAAATGCTGGTAACCAGCATTTTCTCCTTTTTCTTACACAATGTTTTGTCCTTTTGCAAATAAATCTCACCATATGTGCCAAACCTAAGTTTGTCATCTGCAAATGCTTTCACTTTGGACAAGTGTAAAATTTTGTCGTTTGGTAACGGGTAAGAGAAAGGGGGAAAAGGAGAAATTTGCTTTTGAAATTAACCAGTGTAATAGTGATGTAAATCTTTACCAGACAACATAATTTTAGAATCCTTTGTATTGAAAGCACTTGCAGATGTCAAATTAGATGTTGCTGAAATTATTGAATTTGTTAAAGGATAGAGTACATTCTGAGAGAAAAAAAGCAAATGCTGGTTATCAGCATGTAGTCCTTTTCTCATAATGTTCTCAAAAGC
Source organism: Tridacna gigas (assembly GCA_945859785.2). Lineage (NCBI taxonomy): Eukaryota > Metazoa > Mollusca > Bivalvia > Cardiida > Cardiidae > Tridacna > Tridacna gigas. The sequence continues at coordinate 17,403,669 of OX244042.2, read as the reverse complement.
CTCTGTTGTCAGCGCTAAAACCCAGGATTGTGTGGTGATGAGTAAAAACAGAGGAGGCGTTTCGGATTAGGGCCTGTATTCACCAACCATTCTTAATTAAGAACATTCGTTGTCTTAATCTCAAGAATTTTCTGAATTTGAAAGCAACACTACTTCTGATTGGCTAAACCAAATGGTTTAGCCAATCAGAAGTTGTGTTGCTTTCTAAATCTAGAATCTTAAGACTGAGAATGAAACTTAGGATATGGTTGATGAATACGGACCCAGATTACATATATAACAACACAAAATCGTTATAATTGGTGCAGATAGGTATAAATGTATGTGATAATCAAAGTATGCAATTTACTAAGGGTCTGGAGTCATCTGTCACGGTTAGAATGTAACCTTTTAATGTCTTAAGTTATTCACAAATTGGATGAAGTGCTTGGCCGTGCACAATGGTTCAGTTGAAGGCATTTATGTGATATGCTTTTATAATTGTGAGAAATGTACATTGTATCTTTGAATGCTTTCTTTCACTAAGAAGAAAAATTTGCCTGCCTTAGGAATTACCAGATATAACTTTCAATACATGTTTTTTTCACATTGAGGTTTATAAGCACAAGCTGACCAAATGTGCTTTGTGTTCATTAACTTTTTACCAAACAATACAATTGAAGCATTATCCAAATTGAAAGCATTTGCAGATGAGGAAATTCGTTTTGACTCATGTAATAGTATGTGTCCTTGAAAAGATAGCAAACAGTGTGGGAAAAGGGTAAAACGCCAGTTACCAGTCTTTTTTCCTTTTCCCACCATGTCTTCAAAAGCTTTCTTCTTCAGGGTCATCATAACACAGTATCCTTTTGTAAGGATTTAGCTTTTCTGATAAAAATGAGGTAAATCATCATGTGAGGAAAACACTGCTGACAGACAAAACTTTTGTTTTAACCCTTTACCACACAACAGATATTTAGACTTGTCCAAATTCAAAGCGTTCACAGATGAAAAATTGAATGGGTTCAAACTGTGGAAGTTGTCTTTGAAAGGATAGAAAACATTTTGGGAAAAGGAGAAAATGCTGGTAACCAGCATTGTCTCCTTTCCCCAACAATGCTTTCAAAAGCCTTCTTCTCTCAGGGTTGTTAAAACTTGGGATTGTGTGGTAAAGTGTTAATCGTTAACCTGCTTAACAAGTTAGATGAGATTTTTCAAGCCGTTAGAAAAAATCCAAATTTTAGTATTTCAAAGTCATTTTTTGGGGAAAATATCCTATCGTACAGGGTAGATCCAAGATCTGACTGCACATTCTGATCTTGATCTACACTGTCTTCAAAAGGTCCTCGAGTCGTGCTTTGCAGACTTAAGGGTTTATGTTGTGTGTGTGTGGGGGGGGGGGGGGGGTGGAGGAGGAAATACATGCAAGGTAGACTGGTCATTCCCTGCAATTCTATAGAGGAAATGTACATTAATATATTAGACAGCAGAATACATGATATGATCAACTTTTCTCTGTAACAAAAACAAACATTTCTTAGTAACAAAAAATATGCCTGTATGTTGCATCCTTCTGAGTTTTACAGTAGTGATGATGTAACTCGTAAACTTTCAAGAGAACATTTACCATACTCATACACTGTACAAATGTTGTAATTGCTGTTTGGTTTAGTTCTCAATCCTTCTTCTCTGTATTCATTTTTCTGTGTGTTCAGGCAATCCTACTTAGTACTTTCTGTGTCATTTTCCTTTTGTTATTTATGTTCATGTATCAAAAACCATATTGATCTCTCCCTACATTATTTAGCTGTAAGGGACCTATTTGTTTTTTATAAGAAGTACAAAACTGATACAGCTCATAGTACATGTATACCAAATGACCTAGAAGCTTTTGAAAACTTATTTGAAAAGGGAGAAAATGTTGGTAGACAGCTTTTTCTCTTTTCTTTTTTCCCTATTTTTGTTACCCTGAAGAAGGCTATTGAAAGCACTGTGGGAAATAGAAAATAAGCTGGTAACCTGTATTTCTCCTTTTCTATAATGTTTCCTCCCATTCAGAGACAGATCCCATTTGAGCCCAGTTCAGTTTGTTGTGTGTAAATACTTCAGTGTGGTAAGAATTAATCCTTTACCACACAATCCTGAGTTCTAATGACCTTGAGGATAAAGCCTTTGAAAACAATGTGGCAAAAGGAGAAAATCCTGGTGAATAGCGTTTTCTCCGTTTCCCACAATGTTTTCTGCCCTATCAAATGCAGAAATCATCATTTGAGTAACATTTATTTATTTGTCTGCAAATGCCTTCAATTTGGTGGAGTCCAAAATTTTGTTAAGTGGTAAAGAGTGAAACACTTATATCAAACATCCCTGACAACATAATAGAAACTGTTTCAAGATTGTGATGCATGACTTACACATATGCTTTGTGTGATACATGTACGTTTATGCTAAGCTACTCTTTATCCGTGAACTAAAATATTTCCTATTATACAAGTTTGCCCATTGCTCTATGTCATGAAACATTCCTTCAATGTTAAATGTGCTGGACTTGTGTTTCAAGCTTAAACTTGGTCTTTAACCCTTTACCACACAATCCCAAGTTTTAACAAGCCTGAGAAAGAGGCCTTTTGAAAACATTGTGGGAAAAGGAGAAAATGCTGGTAACCAGCATTTTCTCCTTTTCCCACCATGTTTTCTGACCTTTTACAGACAAATCTCACTATATGAGCCATATCCAATTTGTTGTCTGCAAATGCTTTTAGTTTGGACAAGCGTAAAATTTTGTCGTGTCATAAGGGATTGACTGGACTTCATTAGTGTTTGCTGGCAACATATTTAGTGTGGGAAGAGACCAAACTATTATACACATCACTATTGAGTTGTTTAGAGCAGAATGTTTGGTATTAACTCTTTACCAGACGATAAAATTTTAGCCTTGTTCAAATTGAAAGCAGTTGCAGATGACAAATGTTACTCGAAACATAAAAATTGTCTTTCATGGGGAAGAACATATTGTGGGAAACGGAGAAAAAGGCTGGTTTCCAGCATTTTCTCCTTTCCCACAATGTTTTCAAAAGCCTTCATTCTCAAGGTTGTTTAAAGGAGGCATTGCGCAGTAAAGTGTTAGACAAAGTGTAAGGTTTAGAACAGACTACTGCAGTCTGATCAGTAAGTACACGCATTGCTATTGGCTGAATATTACCCTCTCTAACTATACCTTAAATCAATGTATCCTATCACTTCATGAATATCTTCATTTTAAACTCTACCAAACAATTCCATGATTCAAGAACATAATAAAGAAAACCTTTGAAATCACTGTGGAAAGGGGAGAAAATGCTGGTAAATAGCATTTTTTTTTAAACGAAGTTTTCTACCTTTCCACACCATATTGCATCATTTTGGCAACAACTCTCATCATAAGAGAAATGTATCTTGTCATTCGAGCCGTATTCAATTTTCTTTGTCATTTGAGCTGTATTCAATTTTCTATGTGCAAACATTTTGTTTGTCTGGTAAAGAGCAACCTTAGGCCCTATTTATGTTATTTATGTTTTATGCATACCACAGCATGAGCAATGCAATAATTTTATCTATATGAGCCATGCTCGTTCAAAGGGGGCTTAATTCATGTACAAAAAATATTGACCAGGGTCTGTATTCACCAACCATTCTTAAGAACGTTCTTAGTCTTATTCTTCAAAATTTTCTACATTTGAAAGTAACACAACTTCTGATTGGCAAAACCATTTGGTCTAGCCCATCAGAAGTTGTGTTACTTTCAAATGTAGAAAAGCTTGGAGAACAAGACTAAGAATATTCTTAAGAATGGGTGAATATGGACCCAGCAGGTCAGCCACCCACAGTATGTGCAGGCTAACAGGGTTTGAAACTTCTTGCTACCTGTCAAATTTGTGTATGTCAACGGTCCAGTCCACCTCATGATTTTTACGTTGGATTTTATGGACCGCTAATTATGTATGAGGGAGATGCATTAAACCCCCTTTTGCCAGAGTATGGCTCATATAAAGAAGTTAGAATCAGGTTACATGAAATAATGTAGCAAGAGGCTTGTATCTAATAGCATTATTTATCACACATCTTCATTGTAGTATTACCATCATAATTTTTTTAATACTTGTATTACCAGTACCTAAGTTTGAGATAAGAACTAGGTAACATAAATGCTCTATATGACTTGCTTTTTACCACATGACAAAAATGTAGACTTGTCCAATTTGAAAGCATCCGCAGATTACAATTTAAATGTGGTTCAAATGATGGAATTTTTGTTCGCTAGGATAGGGCAAAAAACATCATGGGAGAAGGAGAAAATGCTGGTTACCAGCATTTTCTCCTTTTCTCACAATGTTTTCAAAGGCCTTCTCTTTCAAGGTCATTAAAAGGATTGTGTGGGAAAGGTTCAAAAGGTCGAAAGGGCTGTTTTCAGGCACCTTATTTCCAAAGCATGGCTGACGTAAATCTTTCCAATTAGTTTGAGAGTAAAATTCAAGCCATGATGAAATATTATGTAAGATTTGGTTTATTTTTGAAATAACAAAAATCAAGAATAGAAACTTCTTTGATACATTTTTTTTTTTCATCGTGGACATAAACACCTATCATAGAAGCGAGTCGGTCTCATCCATGAAAATGTCCTCACATGTATGTAAATGAATATTTTTACTGAACAATAATTTGTGAGATACAGTTTTGTGATAAAATTATCCCACATTTGTTGGCTTTTCAGATAAAATTTTATTAAACTCAAGAAAAAATGTTATGCCGCCCTAAAGGTTCCCACATAAAAATCCTCTAGATCCCTGCAGTGAATTGGATTTTTGCAGTAAAATCTTATCTCAAAAGCTATATCTATAAATGTCAAAGCCACTTAATGTCAGATCCTGTATGTATGTGTGTATAAGTTGACTCTGTTAATGTCTGAAAACAACAAGCTGTAATTCGAGTTGTTCATTGTATAGTATGTAAGTAAATAGATAGTGTAGAAAGATGACGTTAAATGGATTGTTGTTAATTTGTTGTAAAAAAAAAAATGAAATTCCAATTTGAAAAAAAAAAATTAATAAAAAAAATTAATTAGACAAATCCTGCAAAAGTTTGTCTTTGTTTTTCCTCAAAATTCACTCAATTTATTTTCACCATATCTCGGAAAAGATGACTTGAAACTGTTGTAAATGAGCTGTGCTCAGTCAAAAGGGGACTTAATGCATCTGCAAAAAGTATCGACCCAGCTCAGCCTGTGCACTCCACACAGGCTGACCAGGGCCGAAACTTTTTGCTATCATTAAATTTTCAGCACGTCAAAGGAACATTCTACGTCAAGATTTAGTTGTTGAACAATATGGATTTTGGGGATCCATAATTCTATGATGACTTGATTGATATAATGCATCACGGTGATGTATTAAGCCCCCTTTTGCCAGAGCATGGCTCAAATGTACAAGTGGTTTCTCAGCTACATTTTGTTCTTGTCCATCTGCACTCCGTATAATGACGAACGTTAAGAACATCAACTTTGTACAAAATTATGATTGTAAACATGTAAGTGAAACCCACAGTCCATGTTTTCCATGTTACAAGGGCCAAGGCTTGTGTTCATCAACCATTCAATATGAGCCATGCTCTGGGAAAAGGGGGTTGATGCATCTCCTTAATGCATTATACCACGGCATGTCATCACATAATCATGGATCCATAAAATTCATTTTGTTTAATTAACCCTTTACCGCACAATGCCGCCTTTTGACGCCCCTGGAAAAGAAGCCTTTTGAAAACATTGTGGGAAAAGGAGAAAATGCTGGTAACCAGCATTTTCTCCATTTCCCACAATGTTTTCTACCCTATCAAAGAAAAGTTGCATCATTTGAGTCACACTGAAATTGTCGTCTGCAAATGCTTTCAATTTGGACAAGGCTAAAATTTTGTCGTCTGGTAAAGGGTTAACAACCTACTGAATCACGAGGTAGATGGTCCTCCGACATGCACCAAATTTTACAACAGCAAAAAGTTTCGAATGAAAATGTCTGCTGGGTTAATTGGCTGCTCCAGATGTTAACCCTCTACAACACAAAACAGTGTTTAAATGACCCTGAGGAATAAAGCTTTTGAAAACATTGTTTGGAGAGAAGAAAATGCTGGTTACCTATCTCCTTTTCCCACATGGTTTTCTGCCCCTTCAAAGACAAACCCATCATTTGAGTCACATCTAATTGGCAAAGGTTTTCAATCCGTACAAGTCTAAAATTTTGTCGTCTGGCAAAGACTTAATATGGTCTTTTTTACATAACAGGAAGCCAGTCTTTAGAGAACCGGCTGTCAATCCTCTTCATCATCTGTGTCTGCTACTAAGACTTTTGACACTGAAAGGCTTTGTGACTTCTGACTTTGGCTTTGTGATGGACCAAAAAATATAGACCGGAACTGAAATGAAAATTGCCAGTCACAATAACTGTTTCTTTTATGCTTATCAGTAGTTTATAGAAATCTAACAGTGAATTATATAATTCACTGGTGAGTTATAACTTTTATTTTTGACATACCACAGATATTTATAGAACATGAATGAATTTTAGTGGGTGAGAGTCACGTTTTATGACATAGTCAACATCACTTATGACATGATATTTAAAGCTAGTTCATATCGGACTAGATTGAATAGATCTTTTTCACTTGAAAAACAAACATATTTTTCATGTTTTTCATGATGAGTAAAAATTTGACGTAAAAAGAAAGGTTAAAGTGAACAGCATAAAAGAAATAGGATAATTGTTTTATAAAGTGCATGATCAAAATTTCTTTCCTCTTGTGAAAAGCAAAGGCCATATTTTCACTCATGGCTTGGCGACTTGTGAACATATAGCCCTTTCTTTTAACTTGATGAAACAAAGTTCGATCATACACCAAAATGGACAATTTTACCCCGTTAACTTAAAGCTCATTTATTTATGGCTTCCCTTGGATTCATCTGAAGTAGGCTGGAGCTCTGCTGTGCCTTGCCACCAACACTTGACCAGCACTGCCAGCAAATATCAAACAAAATCCACTGCTTTACTTTAACAACTGAGTTTTAACAGCAAGTCACAGTACCGTGATAATCCTTTGCTAAGTTATCAAATGTTTTAGCAACCCTTAGGATAAATGCTTTTGAAAGCATTGTGGGGAAAGGAGAAAATGCTGGTAACCAGTATGTTTGCCTTTTCCCACAATACTTTCTGTACTTTCAAACAAGAGGGCCATGATGGCCCTGTATTGCTCCACTGGCTAATAAGTACAAACCATATATACCAACATTAGAATTCTAGGTCAGATGTTGAATTTATGACCCAAGGGGTGGGAACAATTTTGACACCAGGGCTTTAACTTGAACAATTTTGGAAGAGGCCTGCTAGATGATAACACTCGCTAAATATTACAGCTGTATCTCAAGGAACAAGAAAAATTTGAAAGTTTTCACTACATAAGCCTATGTAAAACTTGTGATTTTGTGGGGTGGGGCCAATTTAGGCCCCAGTGCTATAATTTGAACAGTCTGGGTAGAGGTCCAATAGACAAATATACATGCAAAATTTGGTAGCCCTAGGTCTCATGGTTAGGAGCAAGCAGGTTTTTAAAGTTTTCGCTATATAAGCCCATGTAAAAATTGTGACTCCAGGGCTGGGCCAAATTTGACCCCAGGGCTATAATTTGGACGATCTTGGTAGAGGTCCACTAGATAAAGCATACAAATTTTTGTAGCCCTAGGCCATGATTTAGAACCAGAAGATTTTTAAAGTTTTCACTATGTAATTCCATGTAAAAACTAGGACCCCTGGGGCGAGGCCAATTTTGACCCCAGGGCTATAATTTGAATGATCTCGGTAGAGGTCCATTAGAGATGATGCCACATGCCAAATTTGGTAGCCCTATGCCTTATGATTTTTGACAAGAAGATTTTTCAAGTTTTCACTATGTAAGCCCATGTAAAACTTGTGACCCCTGGGGTGGGGCCAGTTTAGACCCCAGGACTATAACTTCAAGAAACTTGGTAGAGGCCCATTAGATGAAGCTACATGCCAAATCGGAAGCCCTAGGCCTTATGGTTTTGGACAAGAAGATTTTTAAAGTTTTCACCCTGTGAGCCTCTGTAAAACTTGTGACTTCCATTGTGGGGCCAATTTTGACCCAAGGGCTATAATTTGAAGAAACTTGCTAGAAGCCCATTAGATTAAGCTACATGCCAACTTTGATAAGCCTAGGCATTACTGTTTTTGACGAGAAGATTCTCAAAATTTTTCAGTTTTGTTCTCATGGTTTTTACAGGAATCAAATTCTTTCAAGAAATTCTAAAGAGGACCATGGCAGGATCATATCTGTGAAGTTTGGTCAAAATTTGATGGATAGTTTCAGAGAAGATGTTTGAAATAAAAGTTAACACAGGGACAGGTGCAGGGACAGATGCAAGCACAGATGCACAATGGACACAGGGCCAAGACAGAAGCTCACTTTGGCCAGTGGAACTAAAAATGAATCCCATCATTTAAATACCAGTGACTTTGTTGTCTTGTAAATGTTTTCAACATGAACAAGTCTAAAATTTTATTTTCTATAAAGCATTTTTAACAGTCATTAGTGTGTGATTGTTTTCTACAGGTTAACACTGTATCCAATATGATTTCCATTGTATCAAGGCAACCAGTGCACCTACCCATGTGTTCAAAGAGTTGTGGCACATCATCCTATCCAGGCCACTGGCTGCTTTCTACCATAAATATCTTTGAAACAGTATTCAGTAAAGAGAAAAAAGAATTGGGTCTCAGTGACAATTTTCAACTCTTGAAAAGAGTTCAACCAAGCTGAAATTTGATCTTGTGACACCAGGAATAATAGTCTGTATGTTACTAAATAAATCAATAATAATTATTATCGCCCATTAGATAGAGTTATATATTTTTTAACACTCTTGTGCATGTTTGGTAAGAAAATGAACAAGTCTCACAGACGAATGTTCTATTTTTAGGTCAGATACGATGCCTCTAACATGGACAAAACATCATTTCTTTGCCACACAATCCTGACTTTTAATGACCTTGAGAAAGAAGCCTTTTGAAAAAATTGTGGGAAAAGGAGAAAATGCTGGTTCCCTTTTCCACATTGTTTTCTACCCTTTCAAAAACAAATTTCAATTTTGCAGTCACATTTATTTTGTCGTCTGCAACTGCTTTCAATTTCGACTGGTTTCAAATTTTATTATTTGGTAAAAAGTTAACGAACCCATGGTGAGAATAATAAATGAGAAGTTAAAGCCTGGTTTTTCTTATCAGGCACTGCATTGCAATGAAATGTACATACTTTAATAAAGATAGTTTCTTTCGATTGTTTTTATGCCCCCGCCATGAAATAGGAGGGGGGGGCATATAGAGTTACCTGTGTCCATCTGTGTGTGTGTGCGTGCGTTAGCGTGCATGTCCCATTCTTGTCCAGAGCATAACTTCTACATTTATCAATGGATTTCAAAATAATTTTGCACAATTGTTCTCCTTAACAAGTACTAGTGTCATGCGAAAAGTTTATTTCGATATGCCCAAGGTCAAGGTCATGGTTGAAGGTCAAATGTTTAAATTGACCTTGTCCGGAGCATAACTTCTACATTTATCAATGGATTTCAAAAAAACTTCGCACACTTGTTCTCCTTAACAAGTACTAGTATCATGCGAAAAGTTTGTTTCGATACGCCCAAAGTCAAGGTGACAGTTGAAGGTCAAATGTTTAAATTGACCTTGTCCGCAGCACCACTTCTACATTTATCAATGAATTTCAAAATAACTTGGCAAACTTGTTCTCCATTTTGAGTACTACTGCCATGCAAGAATTTTCTTCTGATGGGTTCAAGGTCAAGATCAACATTAAAGGTCAAAAGACAAAATTGATATTGTCCAGAGCATATCTACTAAATTAGCAGATAGACTTCAAGTAAATTTGTATAGCTGTTGTGCTTTAAGAGTTTTAGAGCCATGCAAAAAGTTTGTTCTGATATGCCCAAGTTCAAGGTCACAGTTGAAGGTCAAATGACAAACTTGACCTTGCATGCAGCGTAACTGGTGCATTTAAGAATAGATTCTACATCAATTATCATAGAACATTTGGCTCAAGTTTGTACCATTACAACAACAATATTGTATTTGATCCATTCTAAAATCAATATAAACTTCTCTTAAAAATTCCATGATTTATGGCATCATTGAAATTTTGAATGAATTTGTCATGAACCTCTTTTTTATCTTTATGTAATGGCTGCTGGCTGCTATGTCAACAAGAAGTGATATACCACCAATGTTAACCCTGTCTAAGCTGTTATCCGAAACAACAATTTTCTGCAATACCTACTGATTCTCTCATATGACATACCTGTGACCAGTACCATTTAGCGGGGGCATCCGTGTCTCCGACACACCTATTTCTAGTTTTTGTTTATGTTGCCATTGGTTTTTGTCTATGTGTGGTCTTAGTATCAGGTCTAAACACACCTTTAACTTGAAGAGCTCCACTAATGGAAATAAAGAGTATTCTGGCAAACGTAAACAAAATCTATTTTACCACACAACTCCCCTTGTTTTCGATGTAATACAGCCATTACAAATTTTCTTGTCTCACACATGTTGGAGATAAGAAAATAGTGGTGTCTTTAGTCAACACACTGTAATTATACACTTCTTTTCTAAAACATTGCTGACCTAGATTCCTGTGTGAAATTAACGATTAAAATTGGTAATCATGATAAAGTTGTGAATTTAATCACTTTTATATTAAAAACAAAATTAATTATGCAAGGTTCTTTGGAAATATTTTTCGTTCATAATGAATCTGTGAAAGAAGCGAATAGGCTTCATGTAAATTTCATAACACATTGTACATGTATGCCTATGTCTTAACACATCATGAACTTTAATTCTTGTTATATGTGATAAAAAGAATCTGACATTTGTTGGCATTTGAGGTAAAAATTTATTAAACTTGCCCACAAAAAAAATGTTATTAAGCTCGCCAAAGGCTCACTTAAAAACATTTTTTGAAGACTTGTATAATAGAATTTTATCTCAAAGTCAAACTCAAACACCAACTTAATATCCTTTATGTATAAAATATTAATTACCCTTTTAGCTGGGGGTGTTCCTGGAACAGCATCCTCATCTCCTGAGTCCTCTGCCATATCCACATCATCTGTAACTGTAGTGTCTAACAGGATCTGAATGAAACATCAACAACTACAAACAGATGACAGAAAAAGTAGCAACTGCCAAAAATGACAACACTCAATATATCAAACCTTTACGAAACAATCGCGAGTTTAAACGACCCTGAGGGAGAAGGACTTTGAAAACTTTGTGGGAAAAGGAGTGACCAGCATTTTCTCCTTTCCCTACAATGTATACTGCCCCTTCAAAGGCAAAACTTTATCATTCAAGTCACATTACATTTAATCTGTGCAAATGCTTTCAATTTGGATGAGTGAAAGATTTTGTTGTTTGGAAAACAGTTTAACCCTTTCCCAAACAAGCACTGGTTTTCGCGTGTCTGCAGTACAAATCTTTTGAAAACACTGTGGGAAAAGGAGAAATTGCTCGTGACGAGCAATTTCTCCTTTTCCCACAGTGTTTTCTACCCTTTTTGATAACTTTCTGCCATTTTCATCAAATTTAAAATTGTCGTCTGCAAACTCTTTAAATTTGGACCAGTCCAAAATTTGTCGTTTGGGAAAGGGTTAAAAGTTAATCCTCTTCAGCAAGTAATCTGAAAAATTTCATTTTCTTTGATCCTGTATCAGTATAAGAGAAAGGGTTAACTTTATAATTTTAACAAATTTGTGTTTTTTTTGTGAAGTTATCTATTCTTCAAATGGATTTAAAGCAATAGGATTGGCCAAGACGGGTCTTCTTATGGCTTTGTTAACCCTTTCCCAAACAACAAATTTTAGACTCTTTCAAATTCAAAACATCTGCAGACGACAAATTCAAAATTGGTACAAATGAGCTTAAGGTCTCTGATAGGGTAGAAAACACTGGGAAAAGGAGAAAATGCTGGTTGCCAGCATTTTCTCCATTTCCCACAATGTTTTCACAAGCCTTCTTTTGCACTGTCGTAAAAAAACAGAGACTGCTTGGTAAAGGGTTAATGTTTGTCTATGTTGCAGATTTAAATCAATAGCATTGGCCAACATTGGTTGGCCACAATATAAGAGAGTAGACTTTTTCAAATACAGCGGACTGAGAAGAAATGCTGCCAATCAGCATTTTCTCCTTTTACCACAATGTTTTCTAACCTTTCAGAGACAAATCCCTCCATCTGAGCCACCTTTACTTGGTATCTGCAAATGCTTTGAATTTGGATAAGTCCAAAATGTTGTCATTTAGTAAAGAGTTAATCTGTGTAGAAATTCTCAAGATTTCACCACAATATGGGTAACACAACAATACCTTGGCTTTAGTCCCCAACATAGGTATAACTGGGCTACCTTCACTCTCTCCTTTTGAACTACTGGGGACCTGCGAGTCATTGCCACCACCTTTATCTGTCGCATTCTCTACAACACTAGTGTCTGTGTCACATGGTCTGTTAACACTGTTATTATTGGTATTGTTATGAGAGAGGTTTTGCCTTGGAATAGTTAATGTTGTATTCTGTTCTATATGCACATAAGTATCCTCCTCCTCTTCCATTAGTTCATTGTATGCACTTTCTAATCTCTCTGATCTGTGACCTTGACCTTGAGATCTGAATACAAAAGTTTATTCCTTTTTCACCCTTTACCAAGCAACAAAATTTTGGATTTGTCCAATCTCAAAGCATTTGCAGATGATAAATTTTATGTGGCTCAAAGGATGGATTCTGCTAGTAAAAGCAAAGAAAACATTCTGGGAAAAGGAGAAAATGCTGATTACCAGCATTTTCTCCTTTTCCCACAATATTTTCCAGAGCATTCTCTGTTAGGGTTATTAAAACTCAGGACTGTGTGGTAAAGGGTAAAATCTTTTTCATTTTGATTTTGATAAAGTTGTTCTATATTAAATTAGTGAATGTATAAGATTAACCCTTTACCAGATGACAAGTGTTTAGATTTTTCCATTCGAAGGTTAATTCAGAAGACAAACGTCTTTCAAAGCATGAGATTGTTGTTGAATGGCTGATTGTAACAAGCATTTTCTCCTTTTCCACAACATTTTTTTTTCTTTTCAAAGAACCTAATTTGTCGTCTGCAACTGCAATCAATTTGAGCATGTCCAAAAGTTTGTTGTATAGAATTAATAAGTGTAGTTTAAAATATGTGCCATGCTCTTTGAAAAGGGGGTTTAATACATCTGCAAAAAGTATCAACCCAAATCAGTCTATGCAGTCTGCCCAAGCTCACCTGAGTTAAAACTTTTTGCTATTAGTCAACTCTCTGCATTCAAAAGGACCAGTCTACTTCATAATTCAGGTTGTTGTTCGACAAAATGGATTTTATGCATTCATATTTATGTGATGACTTTCTTGGTATAATGCATCACAGAAATGGATTAAACCCCCTTTTGCCAGTGCATAATGATTTAGTTTAAATATATTTGACTCAATATAATAATTACACACAAAGTAAATATTCTAAAAATTCAAGTTACACAAAAAGGATTGGAACGAAAGCAGTAAGCATTATCATTTTATATTTATCTTGAAACAAGTTCTTACACCTTTGATTAATCACTGACGATAATTGCTTCCAGAAAAAAAAAAAAATAGAACTGTTGAAAAGCGGACAAATACCCCACACCAGCATCTTGTCACTGAATCAGCACAATCAGAGAACAGAAATGATTTTCAAAACAAAGTTCATCCATGACCTTGACCTTTGACCCATGTGGACCAAAAACAATAGAGCATCTCCTTGGGTCATGAGCAACACTTGTATAAAGTTTCAGGGTCCTAGGCCAAACAGCTTTTGACTTAGAGCACAGAAACGATTTTCAAACAAAGTTCACTCATGACCTTGACCTTTGACCCATGTGACCCAAAAACAATAGGGCACCTCCTTGGGTCATGAGCGACACTTGTATAAAGTTCAGGGTCCTAGGTCAAATGGCTTTTGAGTAAGAGCATGGAAACGAAAAGATGGACAGATTGATGGACAGATGGATGGACGGAGGGCCAGACAGACATGGTCAAACCAGTATATCCCCCTCTACTTTGTAGGTGGAGGGGGGGTGTATAACAAACGAACCCGTACTTTGGCCATGATGTGGGTAGTTCTACAGGTTAACCCTGCTCATCATGGGATTTAAACTTGAACCTCTTTTATGAGACATTGATGCTATACCCCTTACATTATTGTCTCTAATCATGTCAATTTAAATTACTGACACAAAGCAAATACCCTTTACATAACAATCCAGACTTTCAACAACCCTGAAGAAAAGGGCTTTTGGAAAACACTGTAGGAAAAGAAAATGCTGGTAACCATTCTCCAATCCCGCAATGCTTTCTACCCTTTCAAAGACAAATTCCATAGATTTAGCCATACTCAATCTGTCTGCAAATGGTTTTTTTTGGACATGCTTAGAGTTCTGCCCTTTGATAATGGGTTAACCCTTTCCCAAACAAGCCCTGGTTTTCACGTGTCTGCAGTACAAGTCTTTTGAAAACACTGTAGGAAAAGGAGAAATTGCTCGTAATGAGCAATTTCTCCTTTTCCTACAGTGTTTTCTACCCTGTTTGATAACTTTCTGCCATTTTCATCAAATTCAAATTGTCGTCTGCAAACTCTTTCAATTTGGACCAGTCCAAAATTTGTCGTTTGGGAAAGAGTTAACCCTTTACCAAACAACAAAATTTTAGACTTATCCAAAGTGAAAGCATTTGCAGGCGACGAAATAAATGTGGCTCAAAAATTGAAATTTGTTATGGGTAGGTTAGAAAACATTGTGGGAAAAGGAGAAAATGCTGGTCACCAGCAATTTCTCCTTTTCCCACATTGTTTTCAAAAGCCTTCCTGTCCTGGGTTGTTAAAACTCTGGATTGTGTGGTAAAGGGTTAAGATGACTGAAAGGACAACAATTATTTTACCTGTTTGACAGGTTTGGACCTTCCTCCTGATTGTTGTTTGGCACATTGGATGACCTTGAGGTCGATGTACTAGGTTGTGGTTGGTGTGAACTTGAACCTGCTCTTTGACTTTGTCTGTCAAACAGAAATGTTTGAATATTCTTGACAAAGTTAACCCGTAAAGCCCCTTTCACTACTTTAGTTGCTTCTGCAGGCTGTGTAGATAAAGATCAGACTGCACAAAACATGCAGTCCGATCTTGGTTCTACACTGTCTGCTTTATAGAGATAAAAGTATTCTGGCTAGAATCAACCTTCACCCTGTAATGTGTTCAGATGGTGCTTTATCTTTTTCCATGAACTGGACATTTCCAGTCAAGATTGTGGAGGGGTGGGCGTGAGGGAGAAGTTTGTTTTCAATATGTTCAATTAGTCCTGGAGAAACTGGATTATTATAGATTCAAATTCTTGAGGTTATCATTCCATTTAACCCTTTACCACGCAATCACGACTTTTAACGACCTTTAGCGAGAAGCCTTTGGAAAACATTGTGGGAAAAGGAGAAAATGCTGGTACCCAGCATTTTCTCCTTTTCCCATAATGTTTTCTATACTTTCCAAGACAAACTGCAATTTTTCAGTCACACTGATTTTGTCGTCTGCAAATGCTTTCAATTTGGACTAGTATAAAATTTTGTCGTTTGGTAAGAGTTAAACTGTTTTGTTTTAGGTATTTGTAAACCCAGGGTTCCCTTAAACTTCACAACTGGGTTAAGGGGGTTAGCTGCAGTACTGTACATGTTGGATAGTGTAGATACAAAACCAGACTGCATGTTCTGCAAGGTGTGATCTTGATCTACACTGATTTACATAGAAAACGAAGCTGTCCTTAACATCTTATACATGTATAAAACTTTACCTTTTCTGTGTTGACATTCTGGACTGGGTCGAGGGCTGTGTGAGATCTGACTGTTCCGCCAAAGTTGCTAAAACAAAGTTTGCCTCGAAAGTGCTGTCACTGTCTATACTGAACACTATTGGTCTGTTACGGAAATATAATAATTGATTGACTGAGTAGTTTTTACGCCGCTTTCAACATTATTTCAGTCATATCATATTTATGTATTTCATGGCTTTCATCAGTACTTTGAGTGTCTTGCCCAAGGATGCTCCAAAAAAAAAAAACCCAGTGGATCCTGTGAGGCTTGAATTCTACACTTTACCACTGAGCCATGCAGGACCCCTGAGAATATAATAACAGCACTTCATGTAGTAAACATATACACTGGCTTTTCGTCTCGATAGTAAAAAGTACATAACCCTTTACTGAAGGTCCATGGGTCCATGAGGAGGAAGGCTTTTTAAAACATTGTGGAAAAAGGAGAAAAAGCTGGTAGCCAGCATCTCCTCTTTTGCCCACAATGTTTTCTTCCCTTTTCTTTTCCCTTATTTTTCCTATGATTGTTTCTGCATTTTAAAGCATATTTCATACATACCACAATCGACTTGTCTGCAAATTCTTTTGATTCAGACAGGCCTAAAATTTTGCCATCTGGTTGGGATTTTAATTCCACTCATTTCACAATGAGACTGCAGTTGAAAGCATATCCCCTTGTGTATGGAAATCAAGGATAAAAACAAAAGGAATAAATGAGAAAGGACCTTCCTAATAGCTTACGACTTTACCACACAACAAAATTATAGACTTGTCTAAATTGAAAGCTTTTGCAGAAGACAAATCATATATTGCTCAAAATGATAAGATTTGTCTGTGAAAGAGAAGAAAAATTGTGGTAAAAGAAGAGAATGTCGGTTACTAGCATTTTGTTCTTTTCCCACAATGTTTTCAAAAGGCTTCTTTCTCAGGGTCATTAAACTCCGGACTGGGTTGTAAAGGGTTAAAATCAATAAGAAGCATCTTGATTCTGTCCCCATTACTTTGCTAACCCTGAAAATATTAACTGGTCTATTATTTTTGTTCCTGTAAATATAGGATCTGACCCAAGTTTGTAATAATTTCATGTTATATGAGATTTTATCAGCAGAGTGTAGAAAAAATGACAGTGTGACTTGGCTTAGTAATTTTTTTCCAAATCATAATAAGAAACTTTCATCTCAAAGGCCAACAAATGACAGATTCATGAGAATTCCAGTGTGTGCATGTTTGTTGGAATATTCTAAACTTTTAATCCTTTACCAAACAATCCTGTGTCAAGCCTGGGAAAGTAGGCTCTTAAAAACATTGATATCTGACCCATTTTCCTTGCAGTAGTGTACAATGACACAAGATGATGTCAGCCAATGCTCATTAGTCTTTCAAGTTTGTGTAAGATATGAACAATAGTATTTTATCTGATATATAGGATCTGACATGACTTGGAATTTGAGATATAGAGGATATTTGGGTTTTTTTTGGTGAAAGATCGAAATTTATTTCATCGAGTGAAAATATTAATGATGATGTTCACTTGATGATGATGATGTTCACCTCCGCCACGACACGAGTGAAAATATTACTGATGATGTTCACTTGATGAAATAAATTTCATTTTTTTTTTTTTTTTTTTTTTTGTCACGAGTGAAAATATTATCGATGATGTTCACTCAATGAAATAAATTTCGATCTTTCACCAAAAAAAAAACAATTATTCTATTTATTTCATATTTCTAACCCCATTTATGTTGCGACTTTCATCAAAATCCAGTACAGTTGTTTTCGGTAACTCCCTGTGGTGTACCCCCCTCACATAACAACGCATTACACTATTATGTTAAGCACAAGAAATATAGCATAAATTACGTCATCTTTCTCTCTATTTGAAAGTTTACCTAGGTAACTATTGCGCCGTTACTACTGTTTCCACCTTCAATTGAAGAGTTAGACGTTTACCTAGGTAACTTTTGCGCCGGAACTACTGTTTCTACCTTCAATTGAAGAGTTAGATAATGTAAAATCGGTATTTTCACTGGTCGTAACCATGAAATATCAAACCATAATCCATCATTATTTCTCGATAAACTACTGAAACGCGTGAAATAAAAAATGATATTAAACAAATCTAGGAAAAATGTTATTAAGTGAGCCTTTAGTGAGCTTAATAACTTTTTTTCTAGACAAGTTTAATAAAATTTTATCTCAAAAGCTAACAAATGTCAGATTCTTTTTATCACATCATGATATTTCACAAATTATAGACCAGAAGATGCAAAACCAACCATAGATGCACACACAGAAATATGCATAAAAAACCCATTCATTTCTATGAGATATCTACAAAATGATGTCAAAGATGATGTCACATGATTGTTATATCAAACATGTGAGATAAGAAAATTTGTAATGGGTATAAGAGTGGTTATGTGATAAAAGCATTTCTCATCATTTAAACAATACAATTGCTACACAATAGTCTTGGTTTTGGCTTGTGTTTCAACATTTTGGAAAATAATTTTCAATCAAAATTGATATTTACCTGCCAGCAGTTTCAAAATGTAATGTTAATGGCAGCGTGGTGACCTCAGAAAATGCTAATATTGCCTGCAAAAATATAACATAATATATGAGCCATGCTCTGTGAAAAGGGGCCTTAATGCATTTGCAAAAAAAAAAAAAAAAAAAAAAAAAAAAAAAAAAAAAAAAGAGGGCCATGATAGCCCTGTGTATCGCTCCACTGGCTTATAAATATAAACCATAAATACTAAACATTTCAATTCTGAGCCAAATGGTTTCAAAATGAAGACTTACAAAGTTTTCTCTGTAAAAGCCCATGTGAAAGTTGAGACCCGCAGGGCAAAGCCATTTTTGATCCCAGAGCTATAATTACTTGAACCCTGGTAGAGGTCCACAAGATAAAACCACATGCCAAAATAATACAAATCTATGCTGTATGGTTATAAATAAGGTGATTTTCAAGTTTTGTCCATATGAAGCCTCTGTAAAACATAAGACCCCTGATGCAAGGCTAATTTCAAAAAAACAAGAGGGCCATGATGGCCCTGTATTGCTCCACTGGCTTATAAATATAAACCATGAAGAGAAGTCTTCACTATATAAGCCCTTATAAAACTTTGACCCCAGGGCTACAGTCGGACTAAATGGGGAATATGTGTATTAGAAGAATAACATGCCAAATTTGGGAGTTCTTGGCCTTATGGCTAGTAACAAGATGGTTTCTGAAGTTTTCACTCCATAAAACTTGTGACCCCTGGTGCACGGCCAAACTTGATCCTAGGGCTGTAACTTGGGCCCTCTTTGTAGTTGTCCACTAGATAATGCTATAATTATGCAAAATTTGGTAGCCTAAGCCTTATGGCTATGTACACCAAGATTTAAAAGTTTTCACTATGTAAGCCTATGTAAATCTTGTGAAACCCCCCCCCCCCCCCGCCCAGCATGAGGCCAAGTTGACCCCAGGACTATAATTTGGGCACTTTTGTTAGACCCCAACTAGATCAAGCTAAATGCAAAATTTGGTAGCTCTAGGCCTTATGGCTAGGTACAGGAAGATTTTTAAAGTTTTCTCTATATAAGCCTATGTAAAACTTGTGACCCTGGGGCAGAGCCAATTTTGACCCCATGGCTATAATTTCAAGAAACATGATAGAGGTCTACTACATAAAGCTACATGCCAAATTTGGTAGCCCTATGCCTTATGGTTTCAGACAAGAAGATTTTTAAAGATTTCCAATATTTTTCAGTTTTGTTGCCATGGCAACCAGAGTTTTTGAAGGAATCAAATTCTTTCAAGAAATTCTGAAGAGGACCATGGCAGGATCATTTCTGTGAAGTTTCATGAAAATTGGATGGGTAGTTTCAGAGAAGAAGATGTTTAAAATAAAAGTTAATGCACAGACGGACGGACGGACGGACGGACGCACGCACGCACGCACGGACGCACAACGGACACTGGGCCATGACATAAGCCCGCTGGCCTTCGGCCAGTGGAGCTAAAAATCAAAACAGTAAGATTTTTTAAGTTGTCACTATGTAAGCCCATGTAAAACTTGTGACCCCTGCGGCGGGGCCAATTTTGACCCCAGGGCTAAAATTTTGGCCTGATTGGTAGAGGCCCACTAGATATAGCTACATGCAAAATTTAGTAGCTGTAGGCCTTATGGCTAGGTACAGGAAGATTTTTAAAGTTTTCTCTATATAACCCCATGTAAAACTTGTGACCCCTGGGGCAGAGCCAATTTTGACCCCAGGGCTATAATTTGAAGAAACTTGATAGAGGTCTACTACATAAAGCTACATGCCAAATTTGGTAGCCCTATGCCTTATGGTTTCAGACAAGAAGATCTTTAAAGATTTCCAATATTTTTCAGTTTTGATGCCATGGCAACCAGAGTTTTTGAAGAAATCAAATTCTTTCAAGAAATTCTGAAGAGGACCATGGCAGGATCATTTCTGTGAAGTTTCATGAAAATTGGATGGGTAGTTTCAGAGAAGATGTTTGAAATAAAAGTTAACGGACGGACGCATGCACGCACGGACGCACGACGAACACCTGGCCATGACATAAGCCCGCTGGCCTTTGGCCAGTGGAGCTAAAAAAAAAAAAAAAAAGAAGTATCAAGCCGTGTCAGCCCGCGCAGTCTGACCTGGGCTGAAAGTTTTTGCTTTTGGTAAATTTTTGGCAAGTTGAAGGACCAGTCTACCTAATGATTTAGTTGGTTGTTAGACAAAAATGGATTTCATGGATCCATAATTACGTGATGACTTGCTTGGTATCATGGATCACTGAGATGCATCAAACCTTTTTTGCCAGAGCATGACTATAATATAACTGTAATTAATCTGACTTTTTGCTCAATAAATACCAAAGTAAGAAACATCACATAAATTTAAACTTACTCATCACCAGACAATCATATTCTTGGATTATTTCAGAAACATTAATTTACCAGCCAGATTACTTACTTACAACAGTTTACTAATTCTGGTCTTTTCCATGGTACAAGTACGAGACTGGGCCAAATAAAACTCGGGTAACAAGTGCCTAGTTACTAGCATTTTCTCCTTTTTCCACAATGTTTTCTAAAGATTTCTTGTTCAGAGTCGTTAAAACTCCGGGCTGTGTTGTAAAGAGTTAGCCACTAAGTTATGAGTGACCAGGACAAAGATATGATTTAAGACCTGTCCTAACTGAAAGCATTTGCAGACAACAAAATAAACATGACCAAAAAATTGAATTTTTTTTTTGAGGCACAGAAACCATTGTTTGAAAAGGAGAAAATAATGATTACCAGCATTTTCTCCTTTTCCGACAAAGCCTTCTATGTCAGGATTGTGTGGTAAAGGGTTTGCAAGAAACACAAATACAGAACTTTACCCTGAGTTCCTTTAGACAGAAAGTGATCTCTGTATCTACACCCACTTGGCAGTTGTCAAATTCATCCGGATCTAAAGTCAGGTTTGTGTGCATAACTTTGTTGGGATCTGAAACAGGGTATCATGCACTTTTCTGTGTATAACTGTTCATCAATTTCATAAAACACATACTAGTTAACACATAGAGTATGTTTCTCCTTTGTTAGGCGTTTTTGATTGACTCTACATGCAAATTTCATTCATCTTTCCAATCTTGTTTACAACACAAGGCCTTAATTTGGAGTAGTCCAAGATTTTAATGAGGGTAATTAACTCACTACCACACAGCAAAACAGTAGACTGCTCTATCATGAAAGCATTTGCAGATGACAAAATCAGTGTGGCTCAAAAATTGAAATCTGGTTTCAGTAGAGTAGAACAAAATTGTGATGATAGGAAAATATGCTGGTTACCAGCTTTGTCTCCATTTTGCACAATGTTTTCAAAAGCCTTCATCTTTGGGGTTGGCCAAGCCCCCCGTAGCTCAGTCAGTAGCGTACGGGACTTGAGAACAGGAGATTGCTGGTTCGATCCCCGGCTTGGCCAATTTCTTTCCGAGGATTGATGATAGTCATAGCGACAGGCTTCATTCCCCTCTCACCGCTGATCATTGTTTCGACGAGGTTAAGTGGGAGAGCAGCCAGTGGCTTGGAAAGAATATTGTGCAGAGTACTGGTAAAAGAAACTCCAGGAAAGCATGGATAGGTGCACTGGCCGCCGTGATATAATTGAAATAATGTTGAAAATGGCGTTAAACACCATACAATCAATCTTTGGGGTTGTTAACAGTTGTAATTGTGTGATAAAGAATTAAGTAAATAAAAGTGTAATGTATATTTGGACATTTCTCTCGAGTGTGGGTTGGCAACTTGACAGGTAAAAATAAAGATACATGTTTCAATGTCTCTCTTTTGGTTCCAATGGTTCTAATAATCACAAGATAACAAACAATAACCCGTAAAAATGGTTTGTTTAGATTGATGTGTAACATACTTTTCAAGTTTATTTTGGTCATGTCTTGGGTCCCAGTGCACATGAGAGATATCAAAGTTTCTTTAACCAATACTTTGAGTAACATCCTTCCCAAGCCACTGGCTGCTTTCCTACATTAGCTTCACCAAGCCCAGTAGTGCAGTCAATAGCATACAGGACTTGAAACCAGAGGGGTCATCAGTTTGAATCCGCCGCTCAACACATTTCTCTCAGAAGACTGAGGATGGTCATTGCGAAAGGATTTATTTCTCTCTCACCCCTGATCATTGTATGGATGTTATGTTGGTAAGCAGCCAGTGGCTTGGGAAGAATACTGTGGAAAGTACAGGAAAAAGGAACTCCAGGAAGCATGATAGGTGCACTGGCCCCTGCCATAAACAATTACATGTAATTGAAATAATGTTGAAAAAAGCATTTAACAACATACAAACAAACAATCAAACTATTTCAGTCATAACTTGGGTGCCAGGCTTGGCCAATTTCTTTCCGAGGATTGATGATAGTCATTGCGACAGGATTCATTCCTCTCCCACCGCCAACCATTGTTTTGACGATGGTTATGTGGGAAAGCAGCCAGTGGCTTGGAAAGAATATTGTGCGGAGTACTGGTAAAAGAAACTCCAGGAAAGCATGGATAGGTGCACTGGCTGCCGCGATATAACTGAAATAATGTTGAAAACGGCATTAAACACCATACAATCAATCAATCAATCAATCAACTTGGGTGCCAGAGCATCTGTAAGATCATAAAGCCTCTTTTAATACAACTTTGTGTAACACTCTTTCCAAGCCACTGGCTTCTTCCCCACCCAGGACAACGCTCAGGGGTGGGAGAAGAATGTACCCTAATGTGATGGCCATCATCAATCCTGAAACAAAGCTTGGCCAAAATGAGATCGGAACTCACAATCCCATGTTTTATGTACCTGTGTATATCTGACTGAACCACCGAGCTATCACCCTTTACCACACAATCCCGAGTTTTAATGACCCTCAAGAAAAGGGCCAAATTTCTGAAAACATTGTGAGAAAAGGAGAAAATGCTGGTAGCCAGCATTTTCTCCTTTTCCCACAATGTTTTCTACCTAATCAAAGACAGAAATCATCATTTCAGCTCCATTTAATTTGTTGTCTGCAAATGCTTTCAAGTTGGTCTTGGTGGCCAAATTTTGTTGTTTGGTAAGGAGATAACCAATGAATACCCAGAAATCAAGTGTTACGTACCAGGTTCATCATCAACATAATTTTTCAAAGAAATTTTTTCTGGATTCACAGTCAGACTTATCTCTTCTTGGTTGTTTTGGAAATTCAGGACAGCATCACACAACAATCTAAATACAGAAAAAAAAAAATCACTTCAAAATATTTTGTTGTCCAGTTGATTGATTGATTGTATGGTGTTTTTAACGCCGTTTTCAACATTATTTCAGTTATATCGCAGCGGCCAGTGCACCTATCCATGCTTTCCTGGAATTTCTTTTACCAGTACTCCGCACAATATTCTTTCCAAGCCACTGGCTGCTTTCCCACATAGCCATTGTCGAAACAATGGTCAGCGGTGGGAGAGGAATGAATCCTGTCACAATGACTTTCATCAATCCTCGGAAAGAAATTGGCCGAGCCGGGGATCGAACCAGCGACCTCCTGTTTTCAAGTCCTGTATGCTACTGATTGAGCTACGGGGCTCGGCTTTGTTGTCCAGGTATTTACCTTTGATTTGTTTATATTGTTTGTGGTTTGTATTGTTGAAGTGTTAATGCAGTTTTAACAGCTTTGGTCATATCACAGCCTTCACTGCACCTAGGCATGTGTTTCCTAGCTTTCTCACACCAGTACTGACACAACTTTCTTTCCAAACCACTGACTACTTTTCTCATAATTATGCGTCAGAGGTGAGAGGCCAAAAATCACCGGAAAGAAAGTTTGCCTTGACAGGGTATCAGACCCCCAACCATCAGGTCATGAGCCAGATACGCTAATCACTGAGCTACCCAGCCGACATTTACCATTGACAACGTATTCTTCCGTTCCACAACTTGGAACAAACAGCAGAAACATTTAAGTAAAGCTGCCAAAAAGGTAGCTAGATACTTCCACAGTGTGCTTCAATAAAAAAGACAGATGTTCAACATTATCACAAACTGTACAAAAAGATGTCAATGTTTAAAGGGAGATAATTCTTGAACTTTAAATCTTTTACCAAGTAATCCAATGTGTCAATCAGCCTGGGGAAGAAGTCTTTAAAAACATTGTGGGAAAAGGACAATTGCTGTTAACAAGCATTTTCTCCTTTTCTCACAATGTTTTCTATCCTTTCAAAGAAAAATTTCATCATTTGAGCCACATTTAATTTGCTATCTTCAACAGCTTTTAATTTGGTAACATCTACAAATTTGATGTTTGGTAAAAATGTTTAATGCAGACATTGAAAAATTATGGCTTGTACATCTATAGTTTCACATTAATAGTTTCAATGCAATAAAAGCAAAAATTTGGGAGTCTGCAAAAGAATATGTATGTGAATCAACACAGACAGACATTCCTTCCCAAACGAACTAGTAAATTCTGGAAACGATCAATAGATCAAAGCATGAATTCTTGTCTAAAATTCTTTCCATCAATCAACAAAAACAATGCAAAGAAATGTAACAGATTTTCATCTTCACAATAATTTCCATACTTTTAATTGATATGCTTAAAATCTAAATGCATTTTAACACCTGCTTTGTTTACTTTTGGCAGCTATTTTTTACTTTAAGATATCATTTTTAAAGGTGAAGCAGATGGACAATTCGTATAAAACACTCACTTGGATGATGCTGTCAGAGAATTAACACACATATCCTTTGAGAAGACTGCTTGCAGGGTTTCACATTCAATAAATGCCAAATTATGTGTCTTCACAATACCTGAAAAACAAGTGTTTTAATATCAATTACATTTGAGTCATGCTATGTGAAAAGGGGGCTTAATGCATCTGCAAAAAGCATCCACCCAGGTCAACCTGCGCAGTCCGTGCAGGCTGACCTGGGTGGATACTTTTTGTTATTAGTCAATTTTCAGCATCTCAAAGGACCAGAGAACATGTACCTCATTATTATGTCAGTTGTTTTACAAAATGGATTTTATGAATCCATAATGTGATGACTTGCTTGATATCATGTATTGCGGAGATGCATTAAGCCCCCTTCTGCCAGAGCATGGCTTGTTTCTTAAACAGAAAAAAAATAAAATAAAATAAAATAAATAAATAAATAAAAAAAATCATTTTGTCAATATTTTTTATGTCTAACGATAGTTTGTACCATATTGGGATAACTCTTTACAACAGGCTGAAATTTTAGAGTCATCCACACTGAAAGTCTTTGACAAAAGGTTTATATCAAAGGATTTGTTTCTGATAGGGTAGAAAACATTGTGAGAAAAGGAGATATTGCTGGTAAGCAACATTTTCTCCTTTTTCCACAATGTTTTCCATCCTTACAAAGACAAATTTAAATTTTTTGAGCCACATTTATTTTGCCATCTGCAAATGCTTTCAATTTGGACAAATCTAAAATTTCCTCATTCGGTAAAGAGTTAATGCTGACAGATTATTATGGAGGCATGCAAAGGTGCACTGTCTCTGTGACATGACTGCAATACTATCGTAAAAGGAATGGAATACGACTAGTGTCGAAGCCTCTTAACTCTGTACCAAACGACAAAATTTTGTACTCTACCAAATTGAAAGCATTTGCACATTACAAAATAAATGTGACGCAAAAATTGAAATTTGATTTGGAACCGGTAGAAAACATTGTGGGAAAAGGGAAAAATGCTGGTTACCAGCATTTCCTCCTTTTCCCACAATGTTTTGAAAAACTCTTCAGCTTAGGGTTGTTAAAACTCAGGATTGTGTGGTAAAGGGTTTAATTTGATATGTGAAATGCACTTCTTTAATATGGAGACATACTTATTAAAAAGAGAATATGTAAATTATTTTCAAAGGCCTAGCCAGTTCCCATGCTTATGAAACTTCAGTCCATGCTCAACTGAGTTTGTGCTCAAACTCTGGTCTCGATTGTGCTTAACTCTTTACCAAACGACAAAATTTTTGACTTGTCTAAATTGAAAGCATTTGCAGACAACAAAATGAATTTGACTCAAAAATTGAAATTTGTTTAAAGAAGGATAGAAAAAATTGTGGAAAAGGGAGAAAATGCTGGTTTCCAGCATTTTCTCCTTTTCCCACAATTTTTTTAAAAGCTTTCTTTCTCAGGGTTGTTAAAAGTTGGGATCGTGTAATAAAGGGTTAAGGCAGTATGAAAATTGAAAATGAACAGTTTGATCCAAAAGGCAAATACAAACAAAGGCTCTCAAGGTCAGATATTACTCCATACGGTTTAACAAAATGAGTTTACACAACTTCAAAATTTCATACTCAGATAAGTTGAGCACAAAAACGTTTCATATGCATTGAGCCTCCGCTAGCTCATTTGCTAACGTACTAGGAACGAAACCCAGGGGTCACTGGTTCCACTCCAAGCTTGGCCAAATTCTTTTCCAGGAATGATGATAGTCATTGTGATAAGATTCTTTTATTCCTCTCTCTCACCACTCACTATTCTTTTGAAGTTTATGTTTTGGTGTTTATGTGGGGAAAGCATCCCATGGCTTGGAAGGAATGTTGCATGAAGTGCTGGTTTAACGCTTTTCCACGACAAAATATTTTACCATTCCAAATTGAAAGCATTTGCAGACGACAATTTCAATGTGGCTCAAACGATGCAATTTTTCTTTGATAGCGGACAAAACATTGTGGGAAAAGGAGAAAATACTGGTTACCAGCATTTTCTCCTTTTCCCATAATGTTTTCAGAAGCTTCTTTCCTCGGGGCCGTGAAAACCTGGGATTGTTTGGTAAAGGGTTGCAAAAAATGCTGGAAGTCATGTATACATACACTGACTGCCACAATTTAACTGAAATAGGGGTTTAATGCATCTCCATGATGCATCATACTAAGCAAGTTATCCTATATGGATCTATAAAGTCCATTTTGTCTAACAACCAACTAAATCATGAGGTAGACTGTTTCTTTTATATGCAGAAAATTTAGCAAAAGCAAAAAGGTTCAACTCAGATCAGCCTGTGAAGTCTGACCTGGGTCGATACTTTTTTGCAAATGTATTAAACCCCCTTTTGACAGAGCATGGCTCATTTCTACAAAGAAGAATCCATACAAACCATGTCTACAGTGGAGCTGAAACACCAGTCTGGACTCTTTCAAATTTAGTTTGATCTTACACTGTTCTACTGTCTTCTCCATGTTTGAAAGTGACTTAAAGACTGTAAGAACTGACTGCAATACACATAAAACACAAGTACATGTATATCAAACACGGCATAATTAGCATAAGAATAGATAAGAATATTTATCTTTTACCAAACAATCCCCAATTTGTAATAACTTTATGAGGGAGAAGACTTGAAACATATTTTAGAGAATATGCTAGTTACCAGATTTGTTTGAATGATGTTAAATACCATTTTAACATTACATATTTTGACTATATCCCAGCGCCAAGTACACCTACCCATGCTTTCCCAGACTTTCTTTCACCAGCACTCTGCTAAATCTTCTTCTCAATCCACTGGCTGCTTTCCCACATAGCAAAAACAATGATCAGTGATGAAAAAGGAATGAATCCTGTCACCATGACCATCATCAATCCTTAGAAAGAAATTGGCAGAGCTTGGGATTCAAACCACTGACCCCTCTGATTTGAAATCCTTCATCCTACAGCCTTCACTACCAGGCTTGGCTGGTAACCAGCATTTTCTCACCATGCTTTTTATTCAAGCAAAGACTATTTTCAGCATTTTGAACCATACCTAATTGGTCATATCTGAAAAGACTCTCATATGGACAAGTCTAAAATTTAGACTTGTGGTAAAGAGTTCATAGTAACCCTTTACCACAGAACCCTGACTTTTAACAACCCTGGGAATGAAAGCTTTTGAAAACATTGTCGTAAAAAGAGAAAATGCTGGTAACCTGCATTTACTCCTTTTCCCTCAATGTTTTCTAACCTTTCAGAGACAAATCTGATCATTTGATCCACATATTATTTGTCATCTGAGAATGCTTGCACTTCCAGGAAGTCTAAAAGTTTGCCATGTCGTAAAGGGTTAACTTGATACCAGTCTACATCATTCGAAGACAACAAATCAAATGTGGCTACCATGACAAGGTTTCTCCCTTGAAAAGATAGAAAACATTGGGTAAAAAGGAGAAAATCCTGGTAAGCAGCATCTTCTATTCTGACAATGTTTTCGAAAGCCTTTTCCTCCAAATTCATTAAAACTTTGGATTGTTTAGTAAAGGGTTAAATCAAAAAGCAAAACTGCAAATATAAGTCTTTAGAAGGGTACAGAATGTATATATTGTATAATAACTTTTAACCAGAAGACAAACTTTTACACTTGCCCAAACTGAATGCATTTCCAGATGACACAATAAATGTGATTAAAAAAACTGAAGCTCGTTTTTGGGAGGTAGAAAACATAGTGGGAAAAGGAGAAATTGCTGGTTACCAGCATTTTCTCCTTTTACCACAACTTCGAGATTGTTTAGTACATGTAATTACCTACACAAACAATCTCAAGTGTTAACAACCCCTTGGTAGAAGACTTTTGAACACACTGTGGGAAAAGGAGAAAAATGCTTGTAACCAGCACAAGTTTTAACAACCTTGAGGTAGAATGCTTTTGAAAACATTGTGGGAAAAGGAGAAAATGCTAATAACCAGAATTTTTCCTGTTCCCACGATGTTTTCTACCATTTCCAAGACCATTCCAATCATGGGAGCATCATTTAAGTCTTTACCAAATGACAAAATTTTAGACTTGTCCAAATTGAAAGCATATGCAGACGACAAATTAAAGATGGCTCAAATGACCAAATTTGTCCTTAATAGAGCAGAAAACATTGTGGGAAAAAGAGAAAATGCTGGTTACCAGCATTTTCTCCTTTCCCACAATGTTTTCAAAAGGCTTCTTCTTCAGGGACGTTAAAAGTTGGGCCTGTTTGGTAAAGGATTAATGTGTAGTCTGCAAATTCTTCCAATTTGAACACGCCTAAAATTTTAGAAAAATTTTATCTTCAGGAAATAAATTTACAGTAAATGACCTTCAAAACATCCATGAAGTGTATTAGTTACCAAATGAATCAAAGTTTAACAGATTTTGTTCGTTTGTTTGTAT
Source organism: Tridacna gigas (assembly GCA_945859785.2). NCBI lineage: Eukaryota > Metazoa > Mollusca > Bivalvia > Cardiida > Cardiidae > Tridacna > Tridacna gigas. The sequence continues at coordinate 17,374,018 of OX244042.2, read as the reverse complement.
GGTGTTAAACACTGTTTTCAACATTATTGCATTTATAATGCTGCACCTATCCATGCTTTCCTGGAGTTTCTTTTCCCAATACTTTGTGCGATATTCTTCCCAACCCTCTGGCTGCTTTCTCATAGAACCATAATTCAAACAACGATTAGCAGTGACAGAGGAATGAATCCTGTCACAATGACTGTCATCAATCTTTGGAAAGAAATTGGTTGAATTTAGGATTTGAACGAGCCACACCAGGCCTCAATTCCTGAACACTACCGGCTGCATTAATGGGATCGGCGAGGTGTAACACATCCATGCAAGTAAGAAATATTGTGGCAAAAGGTAAAACTGCTTATGATAAGCAAATTTCTTCTAATGCCAAAATTTTGCTAAAAGTCCTCCGCTGCAGAGGAAAATGAGTCAAAAATATTTGAGCCATGCTCTGGCAAAAGGGGGCCTAATGCATCTTTGTGATCCATTACACCAAGCAAGTCATCACATAATTATGGATCCATAACAACCACTTTTTATCAAAACCCACTGAATCATGGGGTAGACTGGTCCTTGGACATACAGAAAATTGACCAATAGCGAAAAGTTTTGGCCCAGGTCAGCCTGTGCAGTACTTTTTGCAGATGCATTAAGACCCCTTTTCACAGAGTATGGCTAATCCAATTCATTTAGCATTACCATTATGGCATACTACTTTACCTTCATTCCAATTTTACATCGTACAGAATCATCACTATCTTGTGAGGATATTTGATCAGAACCATCATCGTAGTGCTGGAAAAAGCTGGGTGCAAACAGAAAACATGCATAGGCTGACCTTGAGGAATTCACTGTCCGTAGTGCAAGCTGAAGTATACATAAATATACATGTAACTAAGAAGAGCATTGGAAAAATGGGGCTTTATGCATCTTGGTAATCTCTTTACTGCACGACAAAATCTGAGACTAGTCCAAATTGAAAGCACATGCAGACAACGCATTAAATGTGACTTAAATGAAGGAATTTGTCTTAAATAGGGTAGAAAACATTGTGAGAAAAGGCAAAAATGCTGGTTACCAGTATTTTCTCCTTTTCCCACAATGTTTTTTCAAAATTGAGACATTTTTCCACATTGACTGAGAGAATGGCAGTCACCATTTAGGAGGCAGTCAACATTTACACATACTCTAATTTCAATTGTCTGAAATAGGGTAGGCTTAAAATACACACTGGAATTTTTTTCGACAAAATGGACGAAATGGAAATTTATCATGGTCTGAAAATGAGCAAAAAATTTCCAATGATATTTTAGACCTACTGTCTGAAAGATATTGGCGGTGGTCACCCTATTTAACAAAATGGAAAAAAAGGGCTCAGCATGAAGCACATAGCAAGAAATTGGCAAAAATATTTTTAAAAAAGTTTTACGTGTCGGCAGCATTTGGGTAGGGTCGGTCTGTTTACCCGAAACACAGGTGTTTTTTTTGGTTTTTTTTAGTTTAAACATATTTTATTGCCAAGTATTTTACAAGAATATAATTTACAACATAGAACAATATACACAATCAAAGGACAAGGCAAAAGGGTCTGACCACAATTTCTCTCAACTTAGATTCGGTCATTCCCTTTATGAAATTACTTTTTTTTTTTAGAGTCGCCCGTTTTTGCTTTTGGCATTTTAATATGCATTAAGTTTTCATTTGATTTTTGACGACAATTTTGTTCCAGTTACGCACTAACATCGTAATGGCAATTGATAAATTGATAAATCGAGTTGGAAAAGAAAATATGACATTTTTATATAAAAGAAAATGAAGGGAAAAACAAAAAAAACCACTCAGATTTTAGATTTTAACTAAATGATTACTGTAGATTAATCGTAAGTCAGTGGCGAATTGGTCAAATAAATTATCAATTGCTGCTTCAGGATTACTTGAATCGTCCTGTATCTTTTATATAAGTTTGTACAGTCCTAAATATCAATGAGTTGTCTTCGAAACTGAGATTATCAGATCCATACAATAGAATGTTGATATTTAATGGATGAAATCGACGTAAAGTTTGAAAGAGATTATTTCTCTGTATTGCGTATTGTGTACAACTGAAGAAATAATGTTCAGCATCTTCTTGATCATAACCGCACCTACAGCTTGCATTTTGAGATATATAATTCGAGAAAAGGTCAAAGTTCAGATTGCTGCACCTGTTACGAATTCTTGTATGTACAACAGAGAGATGGCGTTTACCGACGAAATAGTGCTTAGGAACATCAGAAACATGAAAAGTCTGTAGGATACGAGATTTAAATTGCGACAAAGATTGCAAGGATTTAATATCGTCGGAGAGTTCGTTCCATAGAGTAACTGCAGATGGTATAAATGACTTCGTCATCAATTCGGTTCGACAAGCAACTAAATCGATATCGTTAGCATTGCGGAGTAAATAATTTGTTCTTGCGTTAACATTTAAAGGAAAGATATCGTTTAAGTATTGCGGAGACTGACCGTTGACTATTTTATAAATAAGTACAAGTTTCTGATATTTACGCCTATTATCTAATGTTAACCAACCGATTTCTTTGTATAAGTCAAGAGTAGAAGCTGATCTTGTAATACCGGTTACTATTCTTGCGGCCTCAATTTGAATTTTTTCCAAACGATCCTTTTCCGACATAGTACAGTTATCCCAGACTACTGAGGAATATTCGAGAAGTGGTCGCAAAAAAGATATATATATTTGGTTGAGAGAATCTCTCTTTAGCCTAAATTTTAAAGATCTCATAATTCCCAGGATCTTGTTTGAAGACTGGGTTATATTATTAATATGTTCACGCCACTTACCATTACTACTTAGAGTTAGTCCAAGGTGCTTATGATTCGTAACAAACTGAATCGGAACATTGTTAAATAATAAATCTGGTGGCGGAACATTAGTATTTGTGAAGTGCATAGCTACTGTTTTTGAGGGATTAAATGATACCAGCCATTGTTTTGCCCATTGGGATATAATAAGCAGGTCATGATTTAAAATACCTTCAATATCTTCAATTTGAGTGGCAGTACAAGCTAGTGAGGTGTCATCTGCAAACAGACGAGATATACTTAAAAGATTGTCTGAAATATCATTCACGTAGACGAGGAAAAGTAATGGCCTGAGAACCGATCCTTGAGGAACGCCTGCATTTATTGATGTTGTTTTAGATCTGGCAGTTCTAATAATAACAGATTGTTGGCGATTGGACAAATAATTTTTAAACCATTGAAGAAGGGGACCATCGATGCCAAGTTGACGAAGTTTAAAAATAAGACCTCTATGCCAGACTCTATCAAATGCCTTCGATATGTCACAAAATACCATACACAGATTTTGTTTTGCATCAAAAGAAGAAACGATTTGGTGGTATATTTCAATCAGTTGATGGACTGTTGAATGTCCTCGCAAGAAACCAGACTGCTTTTCGTAGAGTAAATGATTTGAGTGTCGGTGGTTGTACAGATGTTTATATACACACCTTTCCATCAGTTTACCGACACAACTTAAAAGAGATATTGGTCGATAATTGCACGCTAAAGATTTATCTCCCTTTTTGAAAAGTGGATTAACTAGTGAATGTTTCCATTTTTGAGGGAAAGTTTGATCTTGTAATGACTTATTAAATAATATTTGTAAGGGTTTGGATATGCTCTGTTTAATATTTTTTAGTAATTTGTGACTAATTAAATCAGGGCCTGCTGCTTTGTTTACTTCTAAAGTGCTGATTATGTCTTCTATTTGTTGTCTAGTGATGTCAATTATATTCAGAATATTACAAGTCTTAGGATGAAAAGGTGGCAAACAAGCGTTAGACTCATCTACATTAGAAATAGATGAGAAATATTCGTTTAAACATTCTGCCTTCTCCAAGTCTGTATAATGAAATATTTCAACGTTATTACTGTTAGATTTAAGAATTGGAATAAGGTCAGATTTCTTGTTCATGTTGACTAGACTGCGGAGATATTTCCAATATTTTTTGGGGTCACTGATGCGGGAGTTTGAAATTGTTTCATCAAGATTACTAAAGTATCTTTGTTTGGCATGTTTTTTCAAATTATTTACTTTATTTCTTATGTTTTTATATCTAAGCCAATCCGAAGTTTGTCCATGTTTCGTCATGAGTTTCTTAAGTCTGTCGCGTTGTCTACTAAGTCGCCTTATTTCAGAGTCATACCACGGTCTGTCATTGGGTCTGATGGTGACTTCTTTTGATGGTATACATACTGACATCATTTCTAATAGGGTAGAAGTAAAATATTCACATGCTTTGTTTATATCAGAAGTTTTTTTTCTGGCCTAAATGGTTAAGAAAGGGTGTAGCATCAGAACAGTGTTCTCTTAATCTTAGCAGTTCAGTTGAATTACAAATGGTTGTTTTCCTTAACTCTTTACCAAATGACAAAAATTTAGTTCTGAGAGTACTTGCAGATAACATAATAAGTGTTGCTGAACAACAAACAATGTTTTCTAACCTCCCAAAAGTAAATTTGAATTTTCAAGTTGCATTTATTTTGTCATCTGCAAGTGTCTTCAGTTTGGACAAGCCAAAATTTTTGTCATTTGGGGGTCTTTATTAACCCTTTACCACACAATCCTGACTTTTAATAACCCTAAAGAAGAAGCCCTTTGAAAACATTGTGGGAAAAGGAGAAAATGCTGGTGATCAGCATTTTCTCCTTTTTCCACAATGTTTTCTACTCTTGGAAAGAAACATTTCAGGTTATGGGTAACTTTTAATTTGTCATCTGCAAATTCTTCCAATTTGGACAAGTCTAAAATTAACTCTGGTAAAGAGTTAAAGCAAATGATTAAACTTGCATAAAAGACCATCTGCTGTAGTAGACCAGGTTTCCCCTCAGTGTTTCCCTGAGTGCAGGATTAAGTGAATATAGAATGCTAGGTGAAAATGGTCCCTGTTCTTTTAAACAGTCTTAAATTGGGACAGCCGAAACAGAAAAGTTTAAACTAAATAGAGAAGGGTCTGAAGCTAGGTCTGTATTTACCCCATGTTCCAATGGTTCTATATACAACTCTTCTCCTATCTTTGATAGGGAATGGACAGCACGGCCAAACACTGAAATAAAATTTCAATACAAAAATATAATATTCTTGACCCTTTACCAAACAACAAACTTTTAGACCAGTCCAAATTGAAAGAATTTGCAGATTACAAGATAAATGTTAATGAAAAATTAAAGTTTGTTTTGAGAAAGGCAGAAGACATTGTGGGAAAAGGAAAATATGCTGGTTACCAGCATTTTCTCCTTTTCCCACAATGTTTTCAAAAGGCTTCTTTCTCAGGGTTGTTACAAGTCTGGATTGTGTGGTAAAGAGTTAAGCAATCTTTTATTGATTTATATAAAAAATCATCAATCCTTACACAGTACCTTATTTTTCTCTTATGTCATTTGTTAGGTATGCAGAGCTCCAGACAGATATGAGTGGATTTGATTTCAAAATTGAAAATATTAATTATTCTCCACTAAACCATATATTATAGGTACTCATTAGAATCATCTCATCGAGAAGATTCTAATGATTACCCTCAGCATAGGATTTGGAAGAGAAATAATGGATTTAGAATACCATCACTCCCTCTTATCTTGAGAGCCTCTAGGTATGCATCAATCAATATTGCATCAATATGACTAACCAGGGACTGAATGTAGACATGTAGTGTTCTGCCAAGACAGGGATTCTTGGGATATTGTCCCACTGAAGGCGAAAAATTTCCTATCAATGATTCATCACGTTAACTCTTTACCAAACAACAAAATTTTAGAGTTGTTCAAATCGAAAGCTTTTGCAGACGACACAATAAATGTGACTCAAGAATCAAAATCGGAGTCTGGAAGGTTGGAAAACAATTGTGGGAAAAGGAGAAAATACTATCAGGATACCAGCATTTTCTCCTTTTCCCATAATGTTTTCAAAGGGCTTTTTCGTCGGGGTTGTTAAAAGTCTGGATTGTGTGGTAAAAGGTTAAAACAAAGATGGGAAATTGTCTGAGAATTAGTCTTGTGTATATTTGTCTAACATGTTTTGAAAATTACCCTTGTCTGTGCAAGTTTTCTAGGACAATGGCCCCTTTCAAAAATCCTAGACAGAATGCTAGAGATGAAAAAAGCAAGTAATTGACTTTTCACAAATTGTGTTTCTATACATGTTTATTACAATGAGTCTCCTGTGTTATCTGTTTTATTGCATTAATTATTCCAATATCCAATGATCCACTAGTTTTTTTTTTTTTTTTTTGACCCCGAGTGAGATATGTACTGTACTGTAGTCCTCTGAAAATATTGTAGGGAAAGGAATATAATAGCAACCAATGAATGTAACTGCAGTAATAGCAAACTGTTCCCAAGACTTTGATCATAATAAAGTGTAACAAAAAGTACAATATAACTAATGTGAACAATTCCAGTAATGTATTTTGGGACGATTTCTGTCGCACAATACTGTAGGCATCTGTTTTACGCGATTTCACTAGTGGACGATTCGTCCCAATGCTGATAGATAGAGGATGTAAGTCTGCTGAAGAAAACAAAACCAATACACATGCAATTTATATACGGAAATAACTACCCCTGATATTTGCACCAGGAACTATACACTTCATTGGATACAGTCATATAAAACTCAAACCAATTGAAAAATATCAGGGAGATCGGTCTTTGGTACCGCGATTTTACGTCATGGCGGACCTGGTTCTCTAGGTTGGCGAGTAAGTCACTTCCACGCAGGGAGCCAATTGCTGGACCATGATAAACCGGTGCCCTGTTATAGGGGTTCCCGTAATATATAGGTAAAATCGCCTGAACTGATCATAGTATTTACCGTAGTGTTGGTATCAGACAATTTCGGCAATTTGAATTACAGAGTAAATCGGTTGAAAGTTTCGGTAACAAAGCAACAGTTATCATGCATTGTTATTTGCACTGTTACGTTTACTACACCAAATTACCTGTCTTCGATTTTAAGAACAACCCTTTAATTTCTGAGCATTATTTTAAAAATATAATTTGTAAAACTGATCTCTACCTTTAAGAACTGGGTTTTTTTTTTTAACTGGAAAAAAATCTAAGCCAGGTTTTTGGTGTGAAAATCCCCAGGTTTCATTAGGCCTAAATCAATTCTACATAATTACCTTGTTACCGAAATCTTAAACTGGTGTACACTTGAAGCGTAGTGGCAAAAATATAAGCTGAGCGGAAATCATACTTGTAAACGATAATAGTTGTACCCTAACTATATATTGTCTTTTTGACAAAATCACTTTCGACGTTTGTCAATGAGTGAATCAGTTGGATAGGTTTCATATGTCTTATCTCCATCCAGTACAGTGGCTTTCTGTCATCCAATTTATGGTCTAAGGGAGAATACTCGCACAGCTTTGGGCCATAAGTTGGAAAAAGTGACCTCCCTTAACCCCCCCCCCCCCCCCCATCCGCTCCTTGAAATGTTTAAGACGAATCAAAATTCTGTTTCGATCAACCGTCAGTAGATGATGTACATTCCAATTTCAAATCCTGATTTCTTTTTGTATCAAAGGTGAAATCTTACCTTGATATGAGTCATACCGTTATTTCCCACCTTTTAAATTTTGGCGGTTGTTATGTTAGTAACAAATGTGAAATACAAGGGAGACTACCCTCTGGTACACAGGTTACAAAAACGTTCTTTATCTTTCACTAAATTTCTTCTGTCTGTTATTTGAAAAACTGTTTGTATTAATAGTCCTATCACAGCAACATTTTGGACTTCACTTTATCTTGAAAAAAAAAAAAAGTTTTCTAAACTGATCGCCCCTGCAAACCCTAATTAACATAAACAAGTTATTCACCTTTGGTTTTATGTAGTCCTCGACAATAAGGGAGGTGACTTCTGTTTAAATACAGATGACATTATATCGGAGTTTCTCAGTTTAATAGACAATGTAAGGTCAACCAATAAAGGTTCTCTGAATGACATTTAGTAAGGGTCGATATACAAGTCTTCCTCCTTCAGACCAAAAATTGTTCGATGCAGTGAAAAGTCATACAGAAAAGGATGTTCTGGCAAAAGGAGGCTTAATGCATCTTCTTGATGCATGACACCAATAAAGTTATCACATGATCATGGATCCATAAAGTCCACTTGGTCTAACAACTGACTGAATCATGAGATAGACTGGTCCTTGATTGTGCAGGCTGACCTGGGTCAATACTTTTTGCAGATGCATTAAGCCCCCTTTTAACGGAGCATGGTGATTTTATTCTTTGGATAAGTTAGATTTGCTGGATTAGCCAATCAGTCTCTCCACTGGTCAAAGACGATGTCGTTTGGTGTATTTCTCTCTATACAAAGTAAGTCGTGTGCTTTATGGTTAGTGCTTGGATGATTTACCAAGTCGTTGCACATTACTAAATAAATGATTACTTGTACTTTACAAATTATTAGAATCTACAACTGAGGTAACAAAAATATAATCACTTCAATTTGCATATTGATCTGCGTAAGAGACCACTAAAAACGAGAGTGATCTCCCCTGAATTTAAAGTAAACCTCCTTTCGGCATACCTCGGGTGATCCAGTGATCAAAGTTAGATGTAGGTACGGAATCGGCCGAGTTGTGACGAGTGGAGTGACCTCCAGATATTCTAGAAATAGACTTCTGTCCGTAGCCTGTACTGATCACTTTCCTGTATCAGGGGAGGTAACCAATCTAATATACAATCTGGTGCCTCGTAAGATTTTGGAATCGAATGAATGCGTCATGGGAAGTGGTTGTCTGTATAACCACATAAAAGAGAGATTAGATTTAATTAGCTGTCACAGTTGTATGGTACTATGCGTGATTCACTGATGAAGTTAAACAACTAATTCATCATGTGGTTCTGAAATGTGTCTTCACACATTTTTTTTTTTCCAACGAATGACTGGACTTGTAAAATTCTTCAATGAAAAACTATGAAGGAAAAAGGCAACTACATTCGAGGCTATTTTTTACTATTTTTCTTCATAATTATTGAGCTAAAAAAGTTTAAATTTTCATTTTCCAGTTCCTCGTCTCCCATCTATCTTTTTTAATGTTATTAAGATGTTTCTTAATTTAACCGGATAACACCGGCTTTTATTTATAGAACTATTTAAATGTTACCACCTCCCTCATTGGCCGAAGGTTGTTGAATTAGACCAATCACACGAGCGGTTACGAATTCGCATCATCATATCGGAAGTCAAGCTCTTGGAAAAAACCGAGAAAGATGGTAAAAGCAACATTTTCTCATTTAGAGACAGTAAATCTTCATCAGTACAGTGCTAAATGCCAGAAAAAAAACTTTGTGCAGTTCACTATCTTAATTTTATTACCAGGCATGACCCACTTCAAAAATTTTCAGGGGGTGTGTCTGGTGCAATTTTAGGCCATTGACAACAGTCAAACATGGGATCATACGATCATGATGTGTGTTGACGCACACAAGTTCTGACGCCCTTTTTATTTTGCTCACCTAGCTGGTGAAAACGGCCTCTTTTGAAGTCGTACTCTGCTCATCAGCACTCGATACAGATTTTCTAAGAGTTTGGTCATTCAGTGATGACCCTTTTTCTCATCTATTCACACCTTCCCATCTATTTGATCCCTCCGCGAATTCCGAATTTTATCACGCGACGTGATTTAATTAGAACGACCAGACATTCGCGCACTTGACATAGTAAGTCAACAACGTTTTTCAAAATTGCTGAATTATGAGGAAAAAACAGGGTAATATTGCAAAAAATACATTTCTTTTTTGAAAATTAATTGAAAATGCAGGCAGAAGTCACAAAAATACTTAAAATAACTCCCAAAAATTACTGAAATCGGCTATGTTTTGTCACTTTTTGTTGCAGACACTTTCGAAACCTCTGACATGAGCGCTTGACTAAGGGAAGCTACTCGGTAATACAATATTCTACAGTACTGTTCATAAATTATGTTCCATATCTTCGGTAGGGGCACCTGTTAAATCACAGAGCATGCAGCTTAATTGACCCTGTTTATTTAATAACTCTCATTCTTTTACATGCATATGTAAACCACCCACTTTTTGAAGGTTTGACCTCAGCGAAATGAGCGGGGGTATAGAAGGTACAGAGAGGGTCCCTCAAGGCAGCCTTTAAACTGGTAAAGAAGGCTGGAAGACTTTCTGATGTGCCTAATAGTACCGTAAGGGATCGAGTGGCAGGGAGGGTTGACCCAGAAGATTATGGGAGAGAGACTATTTTTTCTGTAGAAGAGGAGAGAAAATTAGTCGAACATATTCAACTGAGGGCAGAGTTGGGCTATGGCTTGTCCAGTGCTAACACAAAGTGTCATGCTGAGGAATTGGCATATGAAATAAAAAAGAAAAAGAGAAAAAATATCATGCCACTGTGTAATAATTGGCTTTATTCGTTTTTTTAAAAGGTGGGAGTCCAGCATAAAATCAATAAAGCCTCGTCAACTAGACAGTGCTAGGGCTAAATGTTCAACACCTGAAGCATTCAATAACTACTTTACGCAGCTAGATCTGTCCTTGAAGAAAATCATTTATTAGATACCAAATCACGTTACTAAGTTATGAACAACCTATAAAGCTAAAAGACTTTGAACCATAAATTTTTACTTTTGGCAAGACAGAACTTCCTTTTAGACTTGATCTAGTTTGGATGTTCTATGGATTAAACCCTTTACCAGATGCCAGAATTTTTGACTCATCCATATTAAAGCATTTGCAGACAACCAGTTAAATATGATTCAAATGATGGAATGTATCTTTGAAAAAATAGAAAACATTGTGGGAAAAGGTAAGAAATGCTGGTTACCAACATTTTCTCCTTTTCGCACAAAGTTTTCACGTGTCACATTCTTCAGGGTTGTTAAAACATGATTGTTCAGTAAAGGGTAAAGAAAAGTGTTAGTGGATTATAACCAGATAGTTTCACTGCTGAGACTTAACTGCTAGTGAAGTTTAATGTCCCTGTATACAGCCAAATCCCTATATAGCCTAATTTTGGCTGCTTTGACAATAGATTAAAATTATAATACTGAGTTATGCTCTGTGAAAAGGGGGCTTATTGCATATACAAAAAGTATCGACTCAGGTCAGCCTGACCTGGGCTGAAGCTTTTTACTGTTGGTCGACTTTGTGCATGTCAGAGTACCAGTCACTGTCTACCTCATGATTCAATAGGTTGTTAGACAAAATGGGCTTTATGGATCCATAAGTCTAAGATAACTTGCTTGGTATAATGCATTACAGAGATGCATTAAGCCCCCTTTGCCAGTACATGGCTCATATTGATGATTGTTATTCATGAATGTGATGTTTTCCAGTGGAAATATAGTCATGTACAATAGGGAGAATGTTATAATGTTCAATTTTGCCAGTTTTATTCATGCAAGAAAATAGAAAATTGTAGGCTTTGGTGTAAGCCCAAGATGAATATAACTTCATGAACATAAACATCAAAATACTGTAGTACTAAGTAGTAGTCCAATATTTTGGTGTTCTTTCAGTGAAATAACATTTTGTTCTTGTACAGAAACAGTTTTTCACTATATGGGGACTGAGTTTACAATCCAGAAATAGATTGAAAAAGCTTCTATGACTTTGTACATCATGTACTGTGTACAGAAAGTCTTGGATGTGCAAGCCTAATAAACAAGCTGGGACAAAAAATTCTGTTCCCTTTACAGGCAATAAATCAAATAAGCTTACTTGTGAACTGCCAGTTTAGCACATGCTTTCTAGTGAGACAGATCAGGAAAAGGTTAGCACATAGAAAAACTGTAGTGCATCGTGACTTTTTAACTCTTTACCACACAATCCCGACTTTTAACAACCCTGAGGAAAGAGGCCTTTTGAAAATATTGTGGGAAAAGGAGAAAATGCTGGTAACCAGCATTTTCTTCTTTTCCCACAATGTTTTCTTCCCTATCAAAGGCAAATTCCATCATTTTAGCCACACTGAAATTGCTTTCAATTTGGACAAGGCTACAAGGCTACATTTTTGTCGTGTGGTAAAGAGTTAATTAAATTAATGAGGTAATGATAACAGTAACATAGCCCATGTTGGTCTGATGTTTATATTTTTGCAGTTGGTTCTAGTTCTTGGAGACATGCACGTTCCACACCGATGTTGGGGTGTTCCTGCCAAGTTCAAGAAATTACTGGTGCCTGGTAAAATTCAACACATACTCTGTACGGGTAATCTTTGTACGAAGGAGACCTTTGACTACTTGAAGACTTTAGCAAGCGATGTTCATGTTGTAAGAGGGGATTTTGATGAGGTGAATACTAGTTTGTTGAAAAAGTACATGTATGGATAAGGGATTTTGATAGCAAAATAATTGATTTCATTTGGAATCACATAGCACATTGATGTAACACCGTGCACTTGTTGCAGCCTTTCTTTTTATGTTGTGTTTTAGTTTGTTTGTATGGTGTTTAGTGCCATTTTCAACTTCATTTCAGTTATGTCGCAGTGGCCAGTGCACCTATCCATTCTTTTCTAGAGTTTCTTTTACCAGTACTGTATTCAAGTTCTGCATGCTACTGACTGCTTCTAGGCTTGACAAGTGTGTTTAAGATTAATTGTATTTCTTTACTAAACAACGTTTTAGACTTGTTCAAAATCGAAAGCACGGACAGATGACAAAATAAAGGTGACTCAAAGATTGATCTTTTTTTTTGAAGGATAAAAGAAATGGCACTGAAAGAGAAAATGCAGGTTACCAGCATTTTCTCCATTTTCCGAAATGCTTCAAGTCTTCTTCTTTATGGTCTTTTAATGTCTGGATTTTTTTTTCATAAAGGGTTTGGTAAAGTTGGTACCTGAACTTAACCAAACATTTTGTACATGTTTCAAAAAAGGTAGAGAACATTGTCGGAAAATGAGGAGATGCTGGATACCAGCATTTTCTCCCTTTCCCACAATATTTTCAACACCTTTTTTTCCTCAGGGTTGTTAAAGCAAGGGACTGTCTGATAAAGGGTTAATGTTAAGGAACTTTTATTTCACAGAATATGAATTACCCCGAACAGAAAGTGGTTACTGTTGGACAGTTTCGTATTGGTATGTGTCATGGTCATCAGATAGTTCCTTGGGGAGACATTGAGAGTCTGTCTATGGTGCAGCGACAGCTGGATGTAGATATCCTCATTTCTGGACATACTCACATATTTAACGCATTTGAACATGAAAATAAGTTTTTTATCAACCCAGGGTCAGCTACTGGCGCATACAGTCCATTAGAATGGTAAGTAAATTATCATGAACTTACCTTTGATTCGTCTACAGAGCTCCAGATAAGAGGGAGTGATGGTATTCTAAATCCATTATTTCTCTTCCAAACCCTATGTTGTGGGTACTCATTAGAATCGTCTCGGTGAGACAATTCTAATGAGTACCCATAACATAGGGTTTAGTTGAGAATCATTAATATTTTCAATTCTATAATCAAAATCACTCCCTCTATCTCGAGCTCTGCATATACCATGGAAGAGGAGGGTAAAATATGATCATGGAGTCATGATTGTGATCTATGATATAGAGGCAGTGGCTATGTACTTTCCTGTCATACTCATGATTTTTCTTGATTCAAAATTATCTTTCAATATTCCTGTTCACCATTACTATTACCTTGGGAAACAAGGGCTTAGAAAGAGAGTGTTAGCCTCTGATATCATACGCTCCAAGTTGGAATCACATGATGAGTGGGATTAACTTTTGGAACTTATCACATCAAGCTGAGCATTGCTCTTTGAAAAGGGGGCTTAATACATTTCTTTGATACATTGTACCAAGCAAGACATCACATGATCAGGGATTCCATAAAATCTACTTTGTCTTACAACCCACTGAACCATGAGGTAGACTGGTCCTTGGACATACAGAAAATTGACCAACAGCGAAAAGTTTTGGCTCAGGTCAGGCTGCTAAGGCTGACCTGGGTTGATACTTTTTGTTGATGCATTAACCCTTTACCACACAATTCCGACTTTTAACGACCCTGAGAAAGAAGCCTTTTGAAAACATTGTGGGAAAAGGAGAAAATGCTGGTAACCAGCATTTTCCCCTTTTCCCACAATGTTTTCTATCCTTCCCATGACAAATTTCAATTTTTCTGTCACATTTATTTTGTCGTCTGCAAATGCTTTCAGTTTGGACCAGTCTAAAATTTTATTGTGTGGTAAAGAGTTAAGTCCCCTTTTCACAGAGCCTGGCTCGGGTGTAAGTAAGGGCTATGTTTTCAGGAGCGACCAGAAACAGTGATCTATACAATGTTGGAGAACTTCACTCTTTACTAGACCACATATTGTTTGACTCATCCAAGTTGAAAGAATTTGCAGAAAACAAAGTTACTATTGCTCAAACAGATGATTTCTGTCCTAGAAATGGTAGAAAACATTGTGGGAAAAGGAGAAAATACTGGTTGCCAGAATTTTCTCTTTACCAACATGTTTTCAGAGACCTTCCCCAGGGTCATTAAAACTTATGATTGTATGACAAAGGGTTAATTCTCAGTGCATGTAAAATTAACAGTTTGACCTAATTAGAAATTTTCTATTTTTTTCAAATGTTTTATCTTAGCTCTTTACCAACTGACAAAATCTTTCATTCTCCAAAATGGAAAGCATCAGCTAATGTGACTCAAATGGTGAGAAGTGTCTGTCAAAGGTTAGAAAATATTGTGAAAAAAGGAGAAAATTCTTGTTACCAGCATATTATCCATTTAATACAATGTTTTCAAAAGCTTTCATTGTCAGAGTCGTTGAAACTTGAGATTGTTTGGTAAAGGGTTAAAATAAGTTTTTTTCTTAATGCACGAAGCTTAAAGTAACAATAGCTGCCAAAAGTAAACAAAAAGTGGATGTTCAAATGCATTTAGATTAAATCATATCATTTAAAAGTATGGAACTTTCTTGTGAATAAGACAATCTGTTATTGTATGGTTGGTCCAACTGTTAGTCACTGGCAGAGAAATTAATTTCAAAACTAGGTTAAAAGTTGCCAGGTCACTCTATCTTTTGTTTACTTTTTGTCTGATTTTGAAATTATTTTTACTACCTGCGGCTAACACTTGGACCAACCACACAATAACAGATTATCATCTTCGCAATATTTTCAATACTTTTAAATGGTATGATTTAAAATTTAAATGCATTTTAACACCTGCATTGGTTTTTAGCCACTTTTGGCCTTTAACCCTTTCCCAAACGATGAATTTTAGACTGGTCCAAATTGAAAGAGTTTGCAGACGACAATTTTAAATTTGATGAAAATGACAGAAAGTTCTCAAAGAGGGTAGAAAACACTGTGGGAAAAGGAGAAATTGCTCGTTACGAGCAATTTCTCCTTTTCCCACAGTGTTTTCAAAAGACTTGTACTGCAGACACGTGAAAACCAGGGCTTGTTTGGGAAAGGGTTAATGAACATAATAGAAAAAAAGTGTGATGATGAACATAAGAATTGTTGGAATAATGTGACTTTGCCAGTGTGACTAGGATCAAGACTTGAATGCATACCATAATTCAGATACTTTGAAGCTTGTTTAACTATCTACCACATGACAAAATTTTAGGCTTGTCTAAGCATTTGCAAATGATAAATAAAAATTGTCTCAAATGATGGAGATTTATCTTTGAAAAGGTAGAAAATATCGTTGGAAAAGGAGAAAAAGCTGGTTTCCAGCATTTTCTCCTTTTCCCACAATGTTTTCAAAAGTCCCTTCCATCAGGGTCATTAAAATTCAGGCTTGTGTGGTAAAGGGTTAACTGTTTACCAAGCAACAAAAAGTTAGTGCTATCCGAATTGAAAGGATTTTCAAGTGACAAATTACATACAATGAGTTTGTCTTGGAAAGGATAGAAAACATAGGGAATAAGAAAAGAAAAATCTCTGAAGTACAAAATTCTTTGTTTCCAACAATGTTTCCCAAGCTTTTTTACACAGGGTTGTTAAAACTTAGCATAGTTTGGTAAAAGGTCAATCAATACTTCATTAAACAATCCCATGTTCTTACAATCGGGATGAAGAAGACTTTTTGAAACATAGTGAAGAAAAGAAAATGCTACTAAGCAGCAGTTGTGCCATTATGTTTTCTGCCCTTCCAAAGTCAAACCAAACATTTGAATCACATTTAATTTTTTGCTTGCTTGGCTGTTTTTTCGAAGAAAACATCGAGGTATTGTCATAGCCCTTGCATCGTCGTCTTGCAAAAACTTTGATATTTTGTAATATCTCTGTTATTACTGAAGATGCATGTATTTACTTCAAACTCGGACAAGTTGTTATCTATGAAAAGGGGAACCCACACAACAAGGGCATATAACCATCAAAGTATTTTTGACATAGTCATGCCCCTTTTTCAACATAGAACTTTCACTGAAAATCAAGCAACTACAGCTTTAATTTTCACTGAAAATCAAGCAACTGCAGTTGAGCATTGGCACCTGCATGTGGTGTTCTTGTTCATCAACAAACAGTTTTTGTTCCTCTCAAGTCAGAAAAATTTTCTTTCGATAAAGGGTAAAGATGTAATGATTCCATGTTTTTTGTGTTTCAGTGAGATTTGTGCATCCTTTGTTATCCTGGATATACAGCAATCCACTGTCGTAGCCTACGTGTACAAACTCGTCAAAGATGATGTCAAAGTGGAACGGATAGAATTTAAGAAGAATTAGGGGCCAATGTCTCTCTGTATGTCTACTAAATATAACAGCTGTACATAATGTATAAGTGTATAAAATCCAAACCAATATCGCATGCAACACATGAAAAGGGACCTTCGGACATATGCGTAAAAACGTGTCGTCCCAGATCAGCCTGTGCCGTCTGTGACTAATCCGAGACGACACTCCCCATTTTTGTGTGATTTTTCTGTTTCATGGAATTCTACTGAATGAAAAAAAATCTTATGTGGTTGTAAAGTGCTATCTCGGATTAGGCTGCAGAGACTGCGCAGCTTAATCCGAAACAACACTTTATGCAAATGTTCAAAGGTCTCATTTGCATTTTGCGGGCCATTATGTGATATGTGGTTAAATGACAGTAAGGATGAGCCTTTATGGTAGGGCAAAACTTTCCACTTCGGAAGCATTTACAGAAGGCAAAGTAAATGTAGCTCAGATGATGAGGCTTGTCTTGCAAAGTGTGGAAAATATTATCGGAAAAGTAGAGAGTAAAAAGGATTGACCAGTGAAATGAAAATATAGACAGTCATGAAAATATTTTGGTAATTGGAGAATTTGTTTGTCATGATGGATTTATCCTCTTGCTTTAACTCTTTAGCTCATGACAAAATTTTCAAACTGAAAGCATGTGCAGACGACAATTCAAATGTGGCTCAACTGACGGAATTTCTCTTTGATAGAGCAGAAAACATTGTGGGAAAAGGAGAAAATGCTGGTTATCAGCATTTTCTCCTTTTCCTACAATGTTTTCGAAAGGCTTCTCTCTTGGTCATTAATCCTCGGGATTGTGTGGTAAAGGGTTAACTGTTTCAAAAGTGGAGAACTGCAAAACGTAACAGTATTTTTACAAAGATAAAAAGATAGAAGAGTTATCAGACAGTCTATTTTGCATTCACAAGTCACAGTAAATCTTTAACAGACAATATATGCAACGTGTCCAAACTTAGTGCCTTTGGATACAACAAATAAAGCATGTGTCAAATGATGAAATGTGAAAGGGTAGAAAACATTGTAGAACACCAGCATTTTTATGCGTTTCCTCTCTTTCAAAGATACTCATTAATTTGGCCAAATTTAATTTGTTATCTGTAAATGTTTTTATGATGGAGGAGTCCAGATTTTATCATCTTGTAAAGAATTAAATAGGTACTGGTCTAAAATTTGATGACTGGTAAAGATTTACTTGTAGTTAATTTTGTTCATTAACCACTCGTAAAAATATTACCGATGATGTTCACTTGAAATGAATTTTGATCTTTCACAAAAAAAAACCCCCAAATATCTTCCATAGATATATATTGCATTTTGAAACTGTCAGCCAGATTATTTCACAAAATACTGAAAAGTGTTGATCAAGATTGCTATGCATATTCTCTGCAATCTGATCTTGATCTAGATTGTCTGGAAAAGCAGCTAAGTAGTCTAAGATTAACGGATCAAAGCTCTATGCCTGTGAGCTCTCTCTTTTTTTTTTTTTTTTTTTTCTTTTAACTAGAAATGTGCACGTACATTTCATTTTTGATGCTTGTTCAAATACTGAGAGAAAACCAAAATTTTTTAACTCTTTACCAGATGAAAACTTTTAGACCCATCAAACTGGAAAACATTTGCTGGCTATAAATAAGTGTGCCTTAGATCATGAGATTTGGTTTTCTAACGGTGGGAAACAAGGACGAAAAAGGAGAAAATGCTGGATACCAGCATTTTCCACTTTTCCTACAATAAAATTAGAAGCAATCTTCCTCTTGAAAACATGGGATTGTTTGGTAAAAGATTAACTCTTTCCCACACAATCCCAAGTTTTTCGAAGTTTTAAAGGACCCTGGAGTAAAAAACATTTGAAAACATTGTGAGATAAAGAGAAAATGCTGGTTACCAACAGTGTCTTCTATCCTTTCAAAAGATTTATTGCCAGCAAATGCTCTCAATTTGAACAGGTCTGGATGTTTTTTCTTTGGGAAAGAGTTAACCCTTTACTAAAGAATCCAGTGTTCTCAAAACCCTGAGGAACAGGCCCTTTGAACACACTGTGGGCAAAGGAGAAAATGCATTTTCTCCTTCTCCCACAATGTTTTCTACCCTGTCCAAGAACTTCGTGCATTTGTACCACTGTCAGATTTGTTGTCTGCAGATGCTCTAAAATTTTGTTGTTTCAGTTTGGTAAAGGATTCAACAGTATTTTGTACAGTTAGGTATCTGTGTGGAAGATTAGTTATTTAGTATGTTTGATTATGATTATGTGCAATAAAGAGAACACACTGGAAATTATAACTCTGCTTCTGTATTATAACTCCCAAAAAGATATTTTTGTATTTAACTCTTTACCACACAATCCTGAGTTTTAACGACCCTTACATGATGGGCATTTGAAAACATAGTAGGAAAACGAGAAAATGCTGGAAACCAGCATTTTCTCCTTTTCCTACTATGTTTTCTACCCCATCAAAAACGAATTTCATCTTTTAAGCCACATTAAGATTGTTGTCTGCAAATGCTTTCAATTTGGAGGAGTCTAAGTTTAACCCTTAACATGCTAAATAAGTCTAATCAAACTTCTTAGCTGATAGTAAAAACCCAAATATTGCTATTTCAAAGGTATTTTGGGGGAATGGGATACTTCCTTATTGGACAGTGTAGATCCAAGATCAGACTGCCTATTCTGTGCAGTCTGATCTTGACCTACATTGTCTGCAAAAGATCCTCAAGTTGTGCTAAGCAGCCCAAGGGTTAATGAAAAGATGCAAAGCTGCATTTATTTTGAACAACAGCGCTAACATGTGTATGTACACAGGCTTACAAAGCTTTCAGCCATAATTCTGTTAATCCATAATGGTGGAACTCTTCAAAATGAAGGTCCATAAAGTACCAAATGTGAAAAGCACATGCTCTCTGAAAAGTGGGTTTAATGCATCTACAAAAAGTACCAACCCATATCAGCCTGCGCAATCCATGCACACTGACCTGGGTTGAAACTTTTTGTTATTAGTCAGTTTCCTGCATGTCAAAGGATCACTCTACTTTGTGATTCAGCCGGTTGCTAGACAAAATGGACTTAATGGATCCATAGTTATATGGTGACTTGCTTGGTAAAATGCGTCACAGAGATGCATTAAACCCCCCTATTCCAGAGTGCTGCTCAAAACATCTGCGCCAACCTAAACAATACATTGTCTTACTGGCATAATTTTGACTCTCATTTCTCTTCTGTTATTCCAGTTTTTGGTTTGTTGAGGGTTTGTCAACATCACATATTACTGTAGATATCCAGATAACCTTGCATGACATGTCCATTTTCTTACCAAATATGTACAAGAGTGCACAAAGAATGTAAGAACACAATCACACCAACAGTAATAAGAACTCTGATAATGATGAAATAAGCCACACCTTTCAGTAGAAATGATTTTTGCTGTCTACGTGTTTAACTCTACCAAACGACAAAATTTTAGGCTTATCCAAATTAAAAGCATTTACAGATGACAATTTCAGTGTGGCTGAAATGACAGAATTTGTCCTTGATAGGATAGAAAACATTGTGGGAAAAGGAGAAAATGTTGGTTACCAGCATTTTCTCCTTTTCCCACATTGTTTTCATAAGACACTCTTCCTTTCCCAAACAAGCCCTGGTTTTCACGTGTCTGCAGTACAAGTCTTTTGAAAACACTGGGGGAAAAGGAGAAATTGCTCGTAACAAGCAATTTCTCCTTTTCCCACAGTGTTTTCTACCCTTTTTGAGAACTTTCTGCCATTTTCATAAAATTAAATATTGTCGTCTGCAAACTCATTCACTTTGGACCAGTCCAAAATTTGTCGTTTGGGAAAGGGTTAACTCTTTACCAAACGATAACATTTTGGACTCGACCGAATTGAAAGCATTTGCAGACAACAAGTTAAATGTATTTCAAATGATGATTTATGTTTTTGATGAGGTAGAAAGCATTGTGAGAAAAGGAGAAAATGCTGGTTACCAGCATTTTCTCCTTTCCTCACAATGTTTTCAAAAGCCTTCTCTTTTAGGGTCGTTAAAACTCGGGACTGTGTGATAAAGGGTTAAAAGTTGGGATTGTGTGGAAAAGAGTTAACTAATTCGATACAATCAGACAAACTCGCCCCAGAGTTACCCCTTTTCATATGTCATCATCAAAGATATTAATAACGTGACTGAGGACCAAGTCAGTTAATCCTACTTTATGATAATCTGATTAAACCCATCACCTTGCCTCTTGACTTCTTGAAACAAAGTTGATACAAATTCGATAACATCCTTGTTTGCTTGGTGTTTATCACTATTTTCACTATTTCAATCTTATCACGGTGGCCAGTGCAACAGCTTTTGTGTCCTCAAGTTTCTTTTTGCAGCACTTTGCACAACAATGTTTCCAAGCCACTGACTGCTCTCCCACATAAACACCACTGAAATAACGAAACATTCTTAGTCGATAGGGATAATTCATATGAATTACAATTTTATACACAGAAATTTCGTGACAAATAACAAATTAAAATCAAATAAATTGTATCGTGCAAAACTCATGAAGTACCGGGTGCAGTTTACTTTATGAAAAGAAAAGCAATTTGGGAACAGATTAGTTAAAAATGTGCACATGTTTTTGCAGGCCCATTTATTACATCAGAATACTAGTGTTGCTACCGTTAATTGACATTTTACCAGACAACAAAATTTTGGCTTTGTCCAAATTCAAAGCATTTGCAGACGACAAATGTAACTAAAAACATGAAAATAGTGTTTCATAGAATAGAAAACATTGTGAGAAAAGGAGAAAATGCTGGGTACCAGCATTTTCTTTTCTCACAATGTTTTCTAAAGACTTCTTCCCCGCTAAATGCAGGGATTTTTGGTAAAGAGTAAATACTCTGGCAAGCTTCTTCACACCTTACTGAATCGAAATGATAGAGAATAATCTGTTTCTTGTACTTAATGGTAATTTGTTATTTTTTTATGTGTCACTATATTACCTGTTATTGTACAGCCTACTTGTATTTTCTGATACACTATTTTTAGCAGGAACTGCTCCTTTTCCCATGAGAGTTGGATTAACATCTTATCTTGAAAAATATTCTTATTTGAAAATTTCACCTCTCAACAAAATGCAAAACAATGAAGAAAAAGTGGCTGAAGAAGTTACTATTCATTATTTCTCTTCATTCTGAGCTACAAAGTAGTTTCAATATTCCTATTTCAGTTTTTCTTATGCTTTCTTTCTTTTTTTTGGCGTAGCAGAATTAATGTGTGGGCTTTTGACCTACTTCTTGGTATTGTTAAAGAATGAATAGAATGGTAATTTGCGACCGGTCAGAAATGTGCACATGTTTATTTGGCGGGACCCTGTTGGCATATTTGCTCACACATTTATGAAACCACCATTAACAAACAAGCCTTAACTGCTACTGCTAATCGATACCCCGGGGCCTTGATTGACACCAGAGCAAAATAATGTATAGTAGTAAAGAATAATTCTTTTCTTGTGCTATTTGGAAATATTTTCATAAGCATCTCCCAAAAACCCAATACACCTTTTCAACAAAAGGAAAAACAATGAGGAAACAGAGGTAACTGCTCGTGAGGTTACTTTTCATTATTTTACTTCATATTGAGCCACACACAAGTTTCAACACTTTACCAAACGACAAATTTTTAGACTGGTCCAAATTGAAAGTTGCAGATGACAAATTGAATGCTATTCAAAACCTGACATTTGTTTTTGAAAGGGTAGAAAACATTGTGGGAAAAGGAGAAAATGCTGGTTACCAGCATTTTCTCCTTTTCCCACAGTGTTTTCAAAAGGTTCCTTTCTCAGGGTCATTAAAAGTCGGGATTGTGTGGTAAAGGATTAATATACATATTCCAGACTTTCCAGCATCTCTTATGCCGTCTATCTTTTTTGAAGATATATCTTGTTTTTAGTATCTTTCTTGTTTGTTTGTGTGTTTTTTAGAGCTTTCTATATAATTAGCCATGCTCTTGCAAAAGGGGGCTTAATGCATCTCTGTGATGCATTATACCAAGCTAGTTATCGCATAATTATAGATCTATAAAATCCATTTACTCTAACAATCAACTTGATTTTGAGTTAAACTCATTCCTTGACATGCAGAAAATTGACGCATAACAAAAAGTTTTGACCCAGGTAAGCCTACATGGACTGAGCAGGCTGATCCTTGGTCGATAGTGTTTGCAAGTGCATTAAGCCCCCCTTTTCACAGAGCATGGCTCATACTAAGCAGCTCTATACCAGGCAGACAAAAAAAATGAAGTAAGCAATTTTTACTGTACCAGGGAACACCAGAGTTCCATAATCCTGTTGATTTATGTATAGGCAAGTTAATCTGAACTTCTAAAATGCAACATCTTGTGGGCATAAAGTCTGTTGTATACAGTAAAGACCAAAAGCTGATGTTAGATTTGATATAGTCATCACAGTAACAACCCTTGCCAAAACAAATTTAAAGTTTTGAGTTACATTTAATTTGTCGTCTGCAAATGCTTTGAATTTGGACCAGTCTAAAATTTTGTCGTTTGGTAAAGAGTTAATTGTACCGATCAAGTTATCACATAATCATGAATCCATAATAGCCAGTGTTTTTAACAACCCACTGAATCATCAGGTAGACTGATCCTTGGATGTACATAAAATTGACCAGTAGCAAAAAGTTCGGCGTAGGCTGACCTAGGTCGATACTTTTCGCAAGTGCATTAAGCCCCCTTTTCACAGAGCATGGTTCATATATGATGCTTTTGAAATATTGTGAAAAATGAGAAAGTTGCTAAGAACATGCAATTTCTCTACTTGCTAAATTTTAAAATGCGAATACTTCGACACTATTATGCGGGTCATATATTCATTTAAAATCTTTACTAAACGGCAAAATTTTAGACTGGTCTAATTCGAAAACACCTGCAGACAACAAAAATAAGCATGGCACAAATGATGGGATTTGTATCAGACTAGAAAACATTGCGGGTAAAGGAGAAAATGCTGGTTACCAGCATTTTCTCCTTTTCCCACAGTGCTTTCAAAAGGCCTTTTTTTCATGGTCGTTTAAACTCGGAATTAGGTTGTAAAGGTTAAACTTTTCTGCCTCTTTTTTCATTGACTTCTTGAAGAAGCCCTCAAGTCATTAAAGAAGCCAGCGTGAGGGGTATAACACTTCTGAGCACTGCCTGTATCTACTATAAAACCATCTGTAAGGAGTAAATTAATCATGAATTATTGGCGGTAAACAAATAGAAATCAGGTTTGTTTCTACTTAAGCTACATTTTTTGTGTTTTATTTTATACACAGCTTGTTTCATTTATTTATAACACTACCAGACAACAAAATTTTAGACTGGGTATCCAATTTGAAAGCATTTGCAGACAACATATTAAAGGTTCTTAAAATGATGGCCCTTGACTTTGCAAGGGTAGAAAACCTTGTGGAAACAGGAGAAAATTTTGATTAGCAGCATTTCTACCTTTTCCCACAGTGTTTTCAAAAGTTTTCTATGTCAGGCATGTAGAACTCTGGATTGTGTTGTACGTTCATTTAATTGTCAATACTTATTTCAACTCGCTACTACCATCTTCTTGCTTAGAAAATCTGCCTTCCTTTTGACTCTTTAAATTTCAAACTTTTCCAAATTAAAAGCATTTGCAGACGTCAAAATAAAATGCGACTCAAAAACTGAAATTTCTCTTTGGAAGTGTAGAAAACATTGTGGGAAAAGGAGAAAAGACATTTTCTCCTTTTCCCACAATGTTTTCAAAAGGCTTCTTTCTCATTAAGGTCATTAAGGGTTGGATTTATGTTGGGTTTATCTTTGGTCTTTTGAATTTCTAACTAGAAGAAAAATGTATGACATGTATGTCCAACTTCAGAGCAATTGCAGATTGCACATTAAATTTTGCTCGAATGCTTTTTAAAAAATAGAAAGCATTATGGGAAAAGGAGAAGATTCTCTTCAAAATCTTTTCTTTTACCCTACAATGTTTAAAAAATCCTTCTGCCTCGGGGTAATGTAAGCACTTGACTGCTTGATAAAAGGTTAACTCTGTACCACACAATCCCAAGTTTTAATGACTATGAAGAAAAAGCCTTTTGAAAACATTTTGGAAAAAGGAGAAAATGCTGGTAACCAACATTTTCTTTTTTCACCACAATGTTTTCTAGTCTATCTGATACAAATCCCATCATTTGCGCTATACCTATTTTGTCATCTGCAAATGCTTTTGAATTGGACCAGTCTAAAATTTTGTCGTTTGGTAAAGAGTTGAAATGAATATTATAACCCTCATAACAGTATCAAGGTATTTACTGTTTCACATTTTGGCAAATAAAGATTTCTCCTTGTCTCATAATATTTTCTACCCTTTCAAAGACAAATTCCACTATTTGAGCCACATTAATATTGTCGTCTGTAAATGCTTTCCCTTTGGACAAGTCTACATTTTTCTCATGTGGTAAAGAGTTAAATAACATTATCTACTTTTAGTGTCTTTTATTGCCTTTGTTTTAACCCTTTACCAAAGAATCCCAGGTTTTAACAACTGTTGGGTAGAAACCTTTTGAAAACAGTGTGGGAGAAGAAGAAAGTGCCAGTAACCAGCAATTTCTCCTTCCCTAACTATGTTCTCTACCCTGTCACAGACAAATCTTATCATTTGAGGCGCATTTAATTTGTTGTCTGCAACTGGCTTGAATTTGGATGTGTCTCTTTTGTACTGTATGTGTATATATGTATGTATTTAGATCTATGTTCTCTTCATTTCTAGATTTTATCTTCATAGTGTTGCACTTAGCCTACTCATTTGATCTGAGAAGCTGAATCAATTTCTACAACCATAATCATTAGTAGGTCTGCATTTGAGCTAACCTAGATGGCTAAAGCTCTTTCCCCAATAAAATTAATACACATGGCATTTGTATTCATGGCATTAATACCTCTGGCACATTAACCATTTTGACTCTGACCTTTTTGCCTCTGGCATTTTTACTGATGACATTTTATCTCTGACATTTTTTTTTACACACCCTGTCACCTACTGATGATTATAGTTGTGAAACTTGATGCAGCTATTTCTATTTCATCTTTTTGTATACCCTACAGGATGTGGTCGTTGTTGTTAACGGTGACGCTATTGTTTGACCTTGCCAGAGCACCAATGCCACCTGAAGAGATAACACTCCCACCACCTCCACCACCAACAACCACCTCCCCCTTTACAACGATACCTCCAACCACCATAGACCCATCTTCATGTGAATATGAAGGGAAAATTTACAAAAACAGTAAGACATTTTATTTTCATTCATGTATTTTTTTTTTGACTTATTATTTTGAAATTTGTAAACTGCTGCTGCATAATTTAGTGCTTGCGTCAGGAAGTGGCAAAATAATGTAAGTTTCAAATCTTGAAATCACTTTATGTAACTTAACCAACCTGAAAGTGTCAGATTCTTTTGTGTTTAACTTTTTACCACACAAACCAAAGTTTTAATGACCCTGAAAAAGAAAGCTTTTGAAAACATTGTAGGAAAAAGAGAAAATGCTGGTGACCAGCATTTTCTTCTTTTCCCACAATGTTTTCTACCCTTCCAAAAGAAATTTCAAATTTTGAGCCACGTTTATTTTATTTTCTGCAAATGCTTTCAATTTGGACCAGTTAAAACTTTTGTATTTCGGTAAAGAGTTAAGTCTGTAGCAAATAACTAAATTTCAGACTTGTCCAAATTCAAACCATTTGCAGACGACAAATCAAAGATAGCTCAAATGATGAAACTTGCCTTTAAATGAGTAGAAAACAGTTTTCAATGTTTTCAAAAGCTTTCATTCTCAGCGTTGTTAAAACTCAGGATTGTGTGGGATCCTTTTCCATACAACCTAGTGTCCTTCAGGAAGATGGCTTTTGAAAAAAATATGGAAAAAAAAAAGAAAATGCTGGTAACAAACATTTTTCCTTTTTTACCCACAATGTTTACAGTTGTTTCAAAAGCAAGTCTCCTCATATGAACCACATGCACATACATTTAATTAATTTGTTGTCTGCAAATGCTTTCAGTTTTGTTATGTATAAAAAGTTGCACTGTGGAAAAAAAGTTAATTTTTTCAGTATTTCATAGATCTTATTAAAGCCAATTATGTACAAGAAATCATATGAGCCATGCTGTGTGAAAAGGAAGCTCAATGCATCTGCAAAAAGTATCAACCCAGGTCAGCCCATGCAGTTTGCATAGGCTGGCCTGGGTCAAACTTTTTTGCTGTTGGTCAATCCATGATTATCTGACATATGGCTTACTTGGTACAATACATCATGGCAAGGCATTAAGCCCTCTTTTGGCAGATCATGGATCATATATTTCTTGGAGTTTACGTATGACACTCTTATTTGGCCACTGGTTTCTTTTCCACATATGTAAAGTACCCATGGCTGAGGATGTTTATCTTACCATACACTAGGTTTGCCATCAAACATATAACTCTTTACCAAACGACAGAATTTTAGACTGGTCCAAATTGAAAGCATTTGCAGACGACAAAATAAATGTGACTCAAAATTTGAAATTTATTTTGGGAAGGGTAGAAAACATTGTGAAAAAAGGAGAAAATGCTGGTTACCAGCATTTTCTCCTTTTCCCACAATGTTTTCAAAAGGTCTCTTTCTTAGCGTCGTTGAAAGTCGGGATTGTGTGGTAAACATATATAAAGGAATTTGGGCATATCAAGGGATTTGAACCTTGCAACACCTGTATTGCAAGTAAGCTGCCACCTACCTTATAGGAAAACTTTAGCATTTATCACATAACTTTCCTTGTTTTCAGTGTAATATACCCTTTACAAATTGACTTATCTTATACACGTTTAATGTCATGTTTGTGTGACATCATTTATGACATCATTTCGTTCGCATTTTACAGAATAACATTTTTCTAGACTCGTTTAACCCTTTCCCAAACAAGCCCTGGTTTTCACGTGTCTGCAGTACAAGTCTTTTGAAAACACGGTGGGAAAAGGAGAAATTGCTCGTAACGAGCAATTTCTCCTTTTCCCACAGTGTTTCTACCCTTTTTGAGAACTTTCTGCCATTTTCATCAAATTAAAATTGCCGTCTGCAAACTCTTTCAATTTGGACCAGTCCAAAATTTGTCGTTTGGGAAAGGGTTAACTCTTTACCACACAATCACGGGTTTTAATGACCCTGAAAAAAAAGCCTTTTGAAAACATTGTGCGAAAAGGGGAAAATGCTGGTAACCGGCATTTTCTCCTTTTCCCACAATGTTTTCTACCCTTCCCAACACAAATTTCAGTTTTTGAGACACATTTATTTTGTCGTCTGCAAATGCTTTGAATTTGGACAAGTCTGAAATTTTGTTGTTTGGTAAAGAGTTAATAAAATTTTATCTCAAATGCCAACTTATGTCAGATTCTATATATCTGTATCAATTTCAAAATTGTTGTCTGTCAGTGCTTTCAATGTTGAAAAGTCTAAAATTTATCATCATGGAAAGTATAACGATTAACCCTTTACCAAACAATCCCGTGTTTTCACGACCCTGGAAAAGAAGGCTTTTGAAAACATTGTGGGAAAAGGAGAAAATGCTTGAAACCAGCATTTTCTCCTTTTCCCAAAATGTTTTCTGCTCTGTCAGAGAGCTTAAGCTCATTTGTACCAAAGTTGGTCGTCTGCAAATGCTTTCAAACTGGTCTAGTCTAAAAATTTTGTCGTGTAGTAAAGGGTTAAGAACTTGACATTTCGGCTAAAAATCTGTCTATTTTTTCTTTCAGATGAGGATATAGAGCGTGACCCAGAGAACTGCTATGGCATGTACTGTGATTACGGTTCTGTGGTAGCTTGGGATGCTGCTTGTTTCTTTGGCACAAGTCCATGTTCAGGTGTAAATGTTGATGTCCCAGGACAGTGTTGTCCAGAATGTACTGAAACCACAACAACGACGAAAACTACTACCCCCACCACCACACTACCCAAGGGATGTTTGGTAAATGGAACGTTCTATGAGATTGGTAGGTTATTCTTTTTTAACTCTTTACCAGTTAAGTGACAAAAATGTAGAGTGGTCCAAATTGGAAGCATTTGCAGACGACAATTTCAGTGTGGCTAAAATGATGAAATTTTGATAGGGCAGAAAACATTGTGGGAAAAGGAGAAAATGCTGGTTATCAGGGAAATGATGGAATTCGTCTTTGATGGGACAAAAAACATTGTGGGAAAAGGAGAAAATGCTGGTTATCAAGGAATATCAGCATTTTCATCTTTTCCTACCATGTTTTTCAAAGGCGTTTTCCTCTGGGTTGTTAATTAATACTGAGGATTGGTAAAAGTCAATCAAAATTCCTTGTACTGAGCAAGATATAGTCATAAAAAACTTCAATTAGGCATATGTGTTAGGTAGTGTGTGTGTGTGTCTATCTGCTTGTTTCTGGGCAATAACTTCTACATTTTATTAACAGATTTCAAGATAATTTGACATTATTCTCCTTGATGCATAAAAATCTTATGTGAAGCGTCTGTACTGACAGGTTGACAGACCAAGGTCATCCTTGAAGTTCAAACTCTTTACCACATGATTACATTTTAGAGTTGTCCAAATCCAAAGCACTTGCAGTTGACAAATTGAATGTGGTTAGAATTGCAGGATTTACCATTGAAAGGGTAAAAACATAGTGGGAAAAGGAGAAAATGCTTGTTACCAGAATTTTCTCCTTTCCCTATAAGATTTTCAAATGCCTTCTTTCCTAGGGTTGTGAAAAATTGGGATTGTCTGGTAAAGGGTCAAATTGAGCTTTTCTTATTCTAAATAAGACACTTCAGGATGGATTTCATAAAAATTTGACATACATGTTCTCCCATATGAAGAAATGGGGATGGATTTCATAATAATTTGACACAGGTGTTCTCCTACATGAAGAAATGAGGAAGAATTTCATAATAATTTGACCAAGGTGTTCTCCCATATGAAGAAATGGGGATGGATTTCATAATAATTTGACAAAGGTGTTCTCCCATATGAAGAAATGGGGATGGATTTCATAATAATTTGACACAGGTGTTCTCCTACATGAAGAAATGAGGAAGAATTTCATAATAATTTGACCAAGGTGTTCTCCCATATGAAGAAATGGGGATGGATTTCATAATAATTTGACAAAGGTGTTCTCCCATATGAAGAAATGGGGATGGATTTCGTAATAATTTGACACAGGTGTTCTCCTACATGAAGAAATGAGGAAGAATTTCATAATAATTTGACCAAGGTGTTCTCCCATATGAAGAAATGGGGATGGATTTCATAATAATTTGACAAAAGTGTTCTCCCATATGAAGAAATGGGGATGGATTTCATAATAATTTGACCAAGGTGTTCTCCCATATGAAGAAATGAGGATGGATTTCATAATAATTTGACCAAGGTGTTCTCCTACATGAAGAAATGGGGATGGATTTCATAATAATTTGACAAAGGTGTTCTCCCATATGAAGAAATGGGGATGGATTTCATAATAATTTGACCAAGGTGTTCTCCTACATGAAGAAATGAGGATGGATTTCATAATAATTTGACAAAGGTGTTCTCCCATATGAAGAAATGGGGATGGATTTCATAATAATTTGACCAAGGTGTTCTCCTACATGAAGAAATGGAGATGGATTTCATAATAATTTGACACAGGCTTAGTTCACTCATAGGAATGTAAAAATCATTTTAAACATTTTCAAGGAAGGTCAAAGTGACACTTGCGGGACAAATAGTAAAATTGTTATAAGCTTAGTTTCTCCTTGGTAGGAGCTTGATTAACTTGTATGAATTAGTGGAGTAGAAGGTCAACGGTCAACTCTTTACCACATCACAAAATTTTATACTGTTTAAAAATGAAACCATTTGCAGATGACAAACATATAGCACAAATGATAGGATAGGGGCTGAAAGCATTGCGGGAAAAGGAGAAAGTTGAGGTAAACAGCATTTTCTCCTTTCCCAAAATGTTTTGAAAAGCGTTTTTCTTTGGGTTTGTTAAAACATGGGATTGCTCAATAAAAATTTGTTGATTTACTGGTAACTCTTTACCAAACAACAATATTTTAGACCTCTCAAAATTGGAAGCATTGGTAGACGACAAATTAAATGTAAATGAAATGTTGGAATTTGTCATTGAAAGGGTAGAAAACATTTTTGGAAAAGGAGAAAATGCTGGTTACCAGCATTTTCTCCTTTTCCCTATATGTTTTCAAAAGCCTTCTTTGACAGAGTCGTTAAAACTCAGGATTGTGTGGTAAAGATTTAATTTGAAATATGATTGTTTGAAATTACATTTTAGGAAGCGACATACCACAAAAAGATCCATGCAAGCACTGTACATGTACCAAGGACTATGCAGTTCTTTGTAGCTTGGAGTCATGTGGACCTGTACACTGTGTGAATCCAAGGAAGAAACGTGGAGAGTGTTGTCCCACTTGTCCTACGGGTATTTACTATTAAACTTTTTACCAAATGATAATTTCTAGACCCTTCCAAATTGAAAGCATCTGCACACGAAAAATTTGAAACTGATACAAATCAACCAAAGTTTTTTGACAGGGTAGTAAACATTGTAAGAAAAGGAGAATATGCTAATTACCAGCATTTTCTCCTTTTCCTTAAATGATTTCAAAAGCCTTCTCCATCAGGGTCATTAAACCTCATGATTGTTTGGTTAAGGGTTAATACTTAAAGTCTCAGGTGCAACTGATATTGCGTTGGAGGACAGTGTAGACTTCAAATTAAAAGCATTTGCAGACAGCAAATTGTATGTGGCACAAATAATAGGAGCCAAGCTCTTTGAAAAGCAGGGTTAACTCTTTACCAAACGACAAAATTTCAGACTGGTCCAAATTGAAAGCAATTGCAGACGACAATTTAAATGTTGCTCAAATGATGATATCTGTCTTTTATAGGGTAGAAAACATCCTTTTCCCACAATGTTTTCAAAAGGATTCTTTCTCAGGGTCGTTAAAACTCAGGATTGTGTGGGAAAGGGTTAATGCATTTGCAAAAAGTATCAACCCAGATCAACCTGCGCAGTCAGTACAGGCTAACCTGGATCAAAACTTTTTTGGTATTGGTCCATTTTTCGCATGTTAAAGGATCAGTCATGATTCAGTTTATAGTTAGAAAAACTGGATTTATGGATCCATAATTATCTGATCCCATGTTTGGTATAATGCATCACGGAGATAGATTAAATCTTTACCAAATGACAAAATTTTAGACAAGTCCAAATTGAAAGCATTTGCAGACGGCAAAATAAATGTGGCTGAAAAATTGAAATTTGTTTTGAGTAGGGTAGAAAACATTGTG
The DNA here is from genome assembly GCA_945859785.2 of Tridacna gigas. Classification (NCBI taxonomy): domain Eukaryota; kingdom Metazoa; phylum Mollusca; class Bivalvia; order Cardiida; family Cardiidae; genus Tridacna; species Tridacna gigas. The sequence continues at coordinate 17,341,951 of OX244042.2, read as the reverse complement.
GGAAAAGGAGAAAATGCTGGTAACCAGCATTTTCTCCTTTTCCCACAATGTTTTCGAAAGGCTTCTTTCTTAGGGTTGTTAAAAGTTGGGATTATGTGGTAAAGGGTTAAATCCTCTTTTCCCAGAGCATGGCTCATGTGTGTGTATCTTTGAAAGCATAGAAAACTGAGTAAGAAAAGGGGAAATTCCTGGTTATTCCAACATGTGGTAAAGAGTTTAGGTACAGTTTATCAGTTCTTTTAAAGTTTCTCCCATGTGTCTCTCGCATCATTTTTTTTTTCAGGTCTAAAACTACAATTTTCAATTATGGCTTGACCCTATTCCAAACATCTCATATTCTGTAAGACTGGGGACGAGTGGTTACCAGCATTCTTTCCTTTTTAGCTGATATCTATAGCAAATGCGCTTACTGTGATCGTTCTGACCGGAACCAAATACATCATGCCTAACGACACATGCGCACTCACACTGTACTATGATATCGGTTTGACCTGAACCAAATATACTGTCATTCGCGCTTGCGCCCATTCTACTTTCACTTTTAGCTAATACACCTCGACCTTGCTTTTGGCACTCCCGTATATACAGTCCTACAAGTGTGTACCATACATACTTATTCAGAAATCTAACACCAGCAAAAAACTGCATAAGATTGGCGGATCAAATAACAATAAACACTCCTAAACCCTTTACCAGACAACAAAATTTTAGACTGGTCCAAATTGAAAGCATTTGCAGACGACAAAATAAATGTGACTCAAAAACTGAAATTTGTTTTGGGAAGAGTAGAAAACATTGTGGGAAAAGGAGGAAATGCTGGTTACCAGCATTTTCTCCTTTTCCCACAATGTTTTCAAAAGGCTTTTTTCCCAGGGGTGTTAAATGTGGCATTGTATGGTAAAGGGTTAAACAATAATAGAATAACAGTTTCTGCGGGGCCCGCTCTGCAGAACAATTTTGACTTTCCCTGCCGATGCTAACTCCACTTTTGAAATGATTGCACATGTGTTGCATGTGATGTTATTTTTTTTTCATTACAACAAATTACAGCTTTATGCTACTCCACAAATCAGCTTTCCAGGACTTTGAGTCCTTTGATTCTCACTATGTTTCCTATCCCCTCAAAGACTAATTCAATCATTTGAGCCACACCGGATTTTTTGTCTGCAAAATTAATGCTTTAATTCAAAATCAGTCTTAAATTACTGTCTCTTGTAAAGAGTTCAACCATCATGAAATAAATGTACATATCAATGTGGACAGCTCTAAAATGTTGTCTCGTAAACTGAGTTTTGAATGGTGTACTAGTCGGTGGTTTATGGCATATCTGTTAGGGGGGCTGGTCAGCAGCTTTACCCAAGGTTACTTCGGTCATGATTAGCTCTGATTGCTATCAAACTCAGGAAACATCTGCCAGGGCTGGGCAAGGTTACCAACCTATGGTCACTTCCAGTGTTTACAGCTGGTATTAAAGTCAGGTTTCTAGTACCATAACTAACATGCCAAGAAAGTGCTTTCAGTCACACAAATTCAACAAATTCATTTGTCTGTTTATTTATCCATCATGCCAGTTCTTTTGTACAACTATGTCAGTTTTAATACTATGACTTGTAGTGTACTCCAGCAATAGCACTGATTTTACTGGAAGATCTTTTTTTACATTTAAAGCTATGTTTCTGACTGTCTGTCTGTCCATCCATCCATCAATCCATCCATGTTTTTGTTTCCGTTCTTTTTTTACATTTAAAGCTATGTTTCTTTGCAAAGAAGATACACATCAAAATTAGCATCTGTACTACTTTATTATACCCCCACCTACGAAGTATAGCGGCAAATACTGGTTTCACCATGTCTATCTGTCTGTCCATCCATCCATCCATCAATCTGTCCATGTTTTTGTTTCGGTTCTTTTTTTACATTTAAAGCTATGTTTCTTTGCAAAGAAGATACACATTAGCATCTTTACTACTTTATTATACTCCCACCGATGAAGTATAGTGGCAAATACTGGTTTCACCATGTCTGTCTGTCTGTCGGTCCATCCATCAATCAGTCCATGTTTTTGTTTCCATTCTTTTTTTACATTTAAAGCTATGTTTCTTTGCAAAGAAGATACACATCAAAATTAGCATCTGTACTACTTTATTATACCCCCACCTACGAAGTATAGCGGCAAATACTGGTTTCACCATGTCCATCTGTCTGTCCATCCATCTGTCCGTAAATCTGTCCATGTTTTTGTTTCCGTTCTCTAACTCAAAAGCCGTTTGCCCTTGCACCCTGAAACTTTATACAAGTGTTGCTCATGACCCAAGGAGGTGCCTTTTGTTTTTGAGTCACATGGATCAGAGGTCAAGGTCAGGGGTGAACTTTGTTTGAAAATCATTTCCGTGCTCCAACTCAAAAGCCGTTTGATCTAGGACCCTGAAACTTTATACAAGCGTATCTCATGACCCGAGGAGGTGCCCTTTGGTTTTTGTGTCACATGGGTCAAAGGTCAAGGTCTGATTGAAAATTATTTCCATTCTCTGATTGTGCTGATTCAGTGACAAGGTGCTGATGGGGGGGGGGGGGGGTAAATGTCCACTTTGCTTTTTTCTCCTTTTTCCACAATGTTTTCTACCTTTTCAAAGACAAATACCATTATTTCAGCAATATTCAGTTTGCTGTTTGCAAATGCTTTCAAATGCTATTAAATTTTTGATAAGGAGATACTAAATATTTGCAGGTCCTAACTGCTGGTATGGAAAACGTAGAATCAAAGTTGGTGAGATTTACAAACCGAAGCCCAACATTGATTGTTCATGTCCAGAGCCCTACGAACCCCTCGCCTGCTGCAGGAAAATACCTGAATCCAAGTCTTTTTTAAAAAGGAAGTGGAAACGACAGAGGAAGTTTATGAATCCAACATTGAGAATGTACATTGAAAAGTATCTTGGACTGTAGAGCCGAGCTGCAGCGAAATATTCCTGATTGTATTTCTTCGTATATCTTTGTTTCAAAACAAACCTTATGGTCTTGCATTGAAAAGTATCTTGGATTGTAGAGCCAAGCTGGATGAAAACATTCCTGTTTGTGCTTCTTTGTATATCTTTGTTTAACCCTTTCCCAAACCACAAATTTTCGACTCTTTCAAATTCAAAACATCTGCAGACAACAAATTCAAAATTGCTACAAATGGGCTTAAGCTCTCTGATAGGATAGAAAACATTGTGGTAACCAGCATTTTCTCCTTCTCCCACAGTGTTTTCAAAAGCCTTCTTACTCAGTGTTGTGAAAACTCGGGACTGTTTGGTAAAAGGTCAACTCCTTACCACTCAATCCCAACTTTAAACAACCCTGAAAAAAAAAAAAGATTTTAAAAACAATGAGGGAAAAGGAGAAAATGCTGGTTACCAGTATTTTCTCCTTTTCCAACAATGTTTTCTTCCTTTTAAAAACAAATTTCAAGTTTTGAGTCACATTTATTTTGTCGACTGCACATGCTGTTTTGGCTTGTCTAAAATTTTATCGTTTGTTAAAGAGTTAACAAACAACCTTATGGTCTTACGTTTACCCGTAGGCTGCTATGTCTGACTCAAGGACCTTTGGTGGACAGTGTAGAACAAGATCAGCCTGCAAAGAGTATGAAATCAGATTTTGGATCTACTGTCCAATAAGGAGATACCCCCCCCCACACACACACACACAAAAAAAAGATCTGAAATAGCGAAATTTGTTTTTTATTATTGGCTTGAAAGTTTCATTTCACTTATTCAGTAGGTGTAGAATTAAAAAGTGCCTTGGCTTGTAAGAGTATAATGTGGCAAAACTTTTTGGCTTGTTTTCTTTCTGAATCTTAGAACAGACATGTATCCCCCTGTTAGAGGGAAAGATTTTGATTTCAAAATTGAAAATATTAGTTATTCTCCACTAAACCCTATGTTATGGGCACTCATCAGAATCGTCTCATAGAGACATTTCTAATGAGTACCCACAACACAGGGTTTGGAAGAAAAATAATGGATTTAGAATAACATCACTCCCTCTTATCTGGAGCTCTGATGTATCATAACCAAACCTTGAGGTCTCACTTTGAAAGTTGGACTTCTGGAGAGTCAGAGCCAAATTTAACTAATTTTGTTTCACCCTCTACCAAACAATACCATATTTTAATGACCCTGAAGAGGCAGGCTTTTGAAAACATTGTGGGAAAAGAAGAAAATGCTGGTAACCAGCCTCTTCTCCTTTCCCACAATGTTTTCTACCCATTCAAATAGCAAATCATCATTTTAGAAACATTTGATTTGTCATCTGCAGATGCTTTCAATTTGGTCCATTCCAAAATTTTGTTGTTTGGTAAAGAGTTAATGCAGTACCAGACAACAAAATTTTAGTCATGATCAAATTCAAAGCAATTGCAGATGACAAATTTAGTCATACTCAAATGAATTTACCTTTGGAAAGGTAGAAAAACATTGTAGGTAAATGAGCAAATGCTGGTTACCCGCATTTTGTTCTTTTCCCACAAAAGTTTTCAAAAGCTGTCTTTCTAAGGGTCGTAAAAACTTGGGATTGCGCATTAATGGGTTAACTGATTACCAGATGACAAAATTTTACACTTGAACAAACTGACAGCATTTGCAGACGACAAAATTAACGTTGCTCCAGTGATGGGATTCGTCTCTGAAATATGAGCCATACTCTGGCAAAAGGGGTTTAATGCATCTCCCTGATGCATGATACTAAGCAAGTCATCACATATTGATGGATCCATAAAATCCATTTTCTCTAACAACTAACTCATTAATGACGTAGACTGGTCCTTGGACATGCAGAAAATTGACCAGTAGAGAAGCTTTGGTCTAGGACAGCCTGTGTGGACTGCAGAGGCCGACCTGGGTCGATACTTTTTGCAGATACATTAACCCTTTCCCAAACAAGCCCTGTTTTTCACGTGTCTGCAGTACAAGTCTTTTGAAAACACTGTGGGAAATGGAGAAATTGCTCGTAACGAGCAATTTCTACTTTTCCCACAGTGTTTTCTACCCTTTTGGAGAACTTTCCGCCGTTTTCATCAAATTTAAAATTGTCGTCTGCAAACTCTTTCAGTTTGGAAGGGTCTAAAATTTGTCGTTTGGGAAAGGGTTAACTCTTTACCAAATAACAAAATTTTAGACCAGTCCAAATTGAAAGCTTTTGCAGACGACAAAATAAACGTGAATCGAAAATTGAAATTTGTTTTTGGAAGAGTAGAAAACATTGTGGGAAAAGGAGAAAATGCTGGTTACCAGCATTTTCTCCTTTTCCCACAATGTTTTCAAAAGGCTCCTTCTTCAGGGTCGTTAAAAGTTGGGATTGTGTGGTAAAGAGTTAAGCTCCTTTTTCACAGAGCATGACTGATATCCATGTTTCCATCATGGCAGTCCACTCATTTCCAGTTCTTATAAATCAGTGGCAGATGTCTATGTTCTTGTAAAATACTGATAATCAGTATGAATGAAGAGTTAACCCTTTACTACACAATCAAAGGTTTAACCCTTTCCCAAACGACAAATTTTAGCCCCTCCCAAATTGAAAGCATCTGCAAATGACAAATTTAAAAGTGGTACAAATGGACTTAAGGTTTTTTGACAGGGTAGAAAACATTGTGGAAAAAAGAGAAAAAGCTGTTTGCCAGCATTTTCTCCTTTTCCCACAATGTTTTCAAAAGGCCTCTTCCTCAGGGACGTAAAAACACGGGATTGTTTGGTAAAGGGTTAATGACCCTGAAGAATAAATGCTTCTGAAAACATTGTGGTAATAGGAGAAAATGTTGGAAACCAACATTTTCTCCTTTGTCCAAAATGTCTCCTACTCTTTCAGAGTCGTAGCCCATCATTTGAGCAACATATAATTTGTCATCTGCAAACGCCTTCAATCTCGACAAGTTAACAATTTTGTTGTGTGGAAAAGGGTTAATGAACTAGAACTGTCGCAAAGTGGACAAATACCCCCACCGACACCTTGTCACTGAAGCAGCACAATCAGAGAAAACAAAGTTCACCTTTGACCCATGTGAACCAAAAACAATAGGGCACCTCCTTGGGTCATGGGGAACACTTGCATAAAGTTTCTGGATCCTAGGTCAAATGGCTTCTGAGTTAGAGCATGGAAATGAAAAGATGGACAGATTGATGGACAGATGGATTGATGGATGGATGGATGGACAGAGGGACAGACATAGTGAAACCAGTATACCCTGCTCTACTATGGAGATGGGAGTTGTAATAAATACATGCCAAGACATGGTAAATTGTGAAGAAGAAAATGATACCATAAAATAAAAATTTTCTGTTTGATCTTTGAATGATTCTAGCTTTAATCATAACCAAAAGAACAGTGAACTAAAAGACGGAAAAGTAAAATGGAAAAAATAAACCCTAGATCTACAAGTAAATTAAATTCATGAAGGAAAAAAAAAGAATAAAAAAAAAATCAAGTCAAAACAACAAAACTGACATAATATATGTACTATAAACCACCAGGGTCTGTATTGACCAACCATTCTTAGCCCTTAGAGCGCTAAATTAATGAAATAGACCTTTTCAATCATGAAAAATACCAAAGATATTGTGATATCACGGTAGCTTTGGCCAGAATATGTAATGTACGTAGCGGAGAGTGTTGATGCAAGACCAGATTGCACCTTCTGTGCAGTCTCATCTTGATCTACACTGTCTGCAAAAACAACTTAAGTCGGTTCGAGCACTTTAAGGGTTAGGAAAGTTTTCAGTCTTACTCTCCAGAATTTTCTAGATTTGAAAGTAACACAACTTTTGATTGGCTAAACCATTCAGTTAAGCCAATCAGAAGTTGTGTTACTTTCAAATTTTGAAAATCTTGGAAAATAAAAAAAAAAGAATGCTCTACAGAATAGTTGGTGAATACGGACCCAAGAAAACAACCACTAAACACAACTTGAAAAAAATTTATCTAAACTTGATAGGTTGCCTAGAAACTGAAAAAAACAAATTTAAGATGCCTTGCACAGCAGAATATCAAAACTACAAAACACACAAAGAAACATCTATCTTAATTTCATGCGAGTGTACAGTTCACTTAACCCTTAGCATTTTACCACACAATCCTGAGTTTTAACGAGCCTGAGGAATATGCCTTTTGAAAACACTATGGAAAAAAGAGAAAATACTGGTAACCAGCATTTTCCCCTTTATCCACAAATGTTTTCTGCCCTATCAAAGAGTAATTCCATAATTTGGACCATATTTAAATTGTTGTCTGCAAATGCTATCAATTATGGAAACTCTATATTTTTGTTTTGTGGTAAAGAGTTAACTTTTTTCCACATGACAAATTTTTAGATTGAAACTGAAAGCAATTACAGACAAAGAATTAAACATAGCTCAAATGGTGGGATTTGCTTTTAAAAATGGAGAAAACACTGTGGGAAAAGGAGACAGTTCTGGTTACAAGCATCCTTTTCCCACAAAGTTTTCAAAAGACCTCTTTCTGGGGGACTTTAAATCTCAGAATAGTGTGCTAAAGGGTTAAAACACTGAAATAATGAAATGCTTCATTTCAAACATCAAACAGGAAAAAATAGTCAAACTATTTCGATTTCAAGGTTGTTTTGATGATAATAGAATTAGTAGCCAAGTAGCTAACAGTGTAGATTCAGCGTAGATTTATTGTATTTTTGTTGTAAAACTTCCAACTCCATTAGTAAATGGTATAGTCGTTATTATATGGCAAGGGACGAGTACATTTTTAACACAATAAAGTATCAAAGTAAACGTTGGCCCCATAGCACAGTTGGTGGAGTTGCTGACTACTGGTTTGAAAGTAGTGGAATTGAATTTCTTCAGAATTTTTTTTTCCCCCAACTAAGAGTGACCAGTCACGTCCTAATGATTTTCTCGACAAAATATCATGTTTCTTAGCCCCCCCACCCCCCACCCCCAACACACACACAGAGATTCTCCTTTTCCCACAATTTTTCTATCCTTTCAAGAAAACATTTTGCCATTTGAGTCGTCTTTCATTTGTTGTCTGCAAATGCTTTGAATTTGACAATTCTAGATATTAGTCATTTTGTAAAGAGAAAAGGCTTGTTTGGCGCAATATATCTAAACATAGCTGACTGTATAGATTCAATACCAGACTACAGAATCTGGGCATTCTGATTTTGATCTACACTCTCTTCAAAAGTAACTAAACTTACAAAAGGTGCTTTTGCAAGTAGACCAGCAAAACAAGGCATAAAACACAAAGTAGCTGTGGTGAGAAAGCAAACTAATACACACACACAGACAAAAACAACATTTGCAAGCATTCAAATAAAAATCAAAGATCAAATTCTTTAGTAATTACCAGACAACAAAATTACAGACTTTTCCAAATTGAAAGCATTTGCAGATGACAAATTAGACTTGACTTAAAAGGTGAGGTAAGCCTTTGAAAGAATAAAAAAATATGTTGGGGAAAAAGGAGAAAATGCTAGTTTGCTGGCAGAAGGCTTTCGAAAGAGTTTTTTCCTCAGGGTCATTAAAACTCCACATTGTTTGATAAAGGACTAACTTCTTACCAAATGACAAAATTTTAGGCAGGTCAAAATTGAATGCGTTTGCAGATGACAAAACAAATGTGATTCAAAATAAAAATATGTTTGTGGAAGGGGAAAAAAACAATTTGGAAAAAGGAGAAAATGCTGGTAACCAGCATTTTCTCCTTTTCCCACAATATTTTCTTCCCATCCCGTAACAAATTTCAATTTTTAAGTCACATTGAAATTCTCCTCCGCAAATGCTTTCAATTTGGACTAGTCTAAAATTTTGTTGTTTGGTAAAGAGTTAAAGGCTTAAAATAACCTTCAGGACACTGAGAACAAAATGTTGTTGCCTTTGATAATAGAGTAGATCAAGATCAGACGTAACACAACAATCTACATATTATACATGTAATATAATGATGTACCTCAAATCTACACTATCTAATTTCAATTTTTGAGTCACATTTGTTTTGTTGTCTGTAAATGTATTCAGTTTGGACCTGTCTAAAATTTTGTCATTTGGTTAATCCTTTATTTCTTTACCAAACGGCCAAATTTTAGACCAGTCCAAATTGAAAGCTTTTGCAGACAACATAATGAATGTGACTCAAAAATTGAAATTTGTTTTGGGAAGAGTAGAAAACATTGCAGGAAAAGGAGAAAATGCTGGTTACCAGCATTTTCTCCTTTTCCCACAATGTTTTCAAAAGGTTTCTTTCTCAGGGTCGTTAAAAGTTGGGATTGTGTGGTAAAGGGTTATCAAGCAATGTGGAGTTTCTTTACCAAATGACAAAATTTAAGCCTGGTCCAAATTGAAAGCATTTGCAGATGACAAAGGTGGCACAAATGGCAAAAATTGTCCTTGACTGAGTAGAAAACTTTGTTGGAAAAGGAGAAAATGCCCGTTACCAGCATTTTCTCCTTTTCCCACACTGTTTCCAGAAGGCTTGTTCCTCAGGGTCATTCAAACTCAGGATTGTGTAGATAAGGGGTAAGTGAGGTATTTTTGCAAAAGCAGCCTTTGGATTTCATTCCCTTTCTCTTTGACTGAAATGTCTTATTCCACTTGGTACCTCGCAAGGCACTTGTGGGATTCAGACAAGAAAGAAATGAATTCTTTATGACGGAACAAAATTTTAGATTCATTCATATTCAAAGTATTGAAAGACAAGCTAGTGAATGTGTCTCAAGAGATGAAATTTGAACCAGTCTAAAATTCTGTCGTCTGCTTTAACTCTGTATCACACAATTCAGACTTTTAACGACCCTGAAGAAGAAGGCTTTTGAAAACATTGTGGGACAAGAAGAAAATGCTGGTAACCAGCATTTTCTTGTTTTCCAACAACATTTTAATGATCTCAAAGACAGATACTGTCATTTGTGCCCCATTTAATATGTCGTCTGCAAACACTTTCAATTTGGACTGGTCTAAAATTTTGTTGTGTGGTAAAGAGTTAACTGTTTACCACAAAACAAAGTATCAGACACTTCCAAAATGAAACTATTTGCAGACAACAAGTTGAATATGGCTCAAATAATGAGATTTGTCTTTGAAAGGGTAGAAAACATTGTTGAAAAAGAAGAAAATCTTGCTTTTCCCAAAATGCTTTGAAAAGCCTTCTTAACCAGGGTTGCTTGATAAAGGAGAGAAGATTTAATAAACCCTTTCCAAAACAGATCTACAGTGTGAGATTCATTCAGCTTTTGACTTTTGCCAGAGTTTTAGCAACTGTGAGGGTAAGGAGTTCAGAAAACATTGAGGGAAAAGGAAGAAAATGCTGATGACCTGCACTTTCTGCTTTCCCACGATGTTTTTTCTTGCTCTTTCAATCAACACTTTCCATTCTAATTCATTGTCTGCAACTGCTTTCAATTTTGACGAGTCAAAGATTTTGTTGTAAAAAATTAACTCTTTACCAAAGGACAAAATTTTCAACTAGTCCACATTGTAAGCATGAGCAGACGACTTACAAAAAGTCTTGTTGTCTGGTGAAGATTGAAAAGCTCTTAACCCTTTACCAGACGACAAAATTTTAGCCTTGTCCAAATTGAAAGCATTTGCAGATGACAATTTAATTGTGGCTCAAATGGTGAAATTCTTCGGTGATAGGGTAGAAAACATTGTGGGAATGAGAGAAAATGCTGGTTACCAGCATTTTCTCTTTTCCCACAATATTTTCAAAAGGCCTCTTTCCCAGTGTCATTAAAAGGCTGCACTGTGCTGAAAAGGCTTAAATGATGAAATTCTTCTGTGAAAGAGTAGAAAACATTGTGGAAAAGAAGAAAATGCTGGTTACCAGCATTTCCTTCTTTCTCCACAACCTTTTCAGGAATTGCTAGAAGCTGGAATTGTTTGATAAAGGGTTAATATTCGATTTTATCAAGATCCCTATTAACCCGTCTATCATCATCATCTTCTTCGTCAAAGGAATCTTGTCTACTGAGTCTATTTTTAGTTGTCTCGTGCTTGAGCTGATCTTTTCTTTGATTTTCAGACTCTTTTGCATCATCGCTTTTGTTAACATTGTAGGCGCCATCTTGATTTTCATATTTCTCCTCATCTGTTTTGTTAGCAATGTCTCCTGGGATATCAGAAAACTTCACACTTTTCTCTAATTCCTTTACTTGTGCCTGTTCCTCTTCAGTTTTCTGTTGTTCCTGTTGGCTTGTTTGATTGTCTTCTTTTATATCAATACCTTCTTCTTCATTGTCAGGGTCTTCTTTGAGTTCGACAGCACTTGGTATTCTATGCACCTTCATATCTTTAACTTCTGGATCATTCATACCAATTTTGTCCGCTTTTTTCACGCTGCTATTTGACGATTTACTGCTTATACTAGAGGTACTTCCCATTTTATCATTTTTGTCAAGGCTACTGATACTGCTGTTAAGGCTGTTGATTTTTTCATTTTGGTTTCTTGGTTTTTCTACATTGTCTGTTCTTTTATCTTCAACTACTTTTGATTTTGAATTGCCTGAAATATATACAGTAAAAGCTGTCTTAGAAGGCAGATAATTTTATGTTGCATACTCATAGTACCCGGAATAACTCTTTACCTCATCAGAAAAACATAGACTTGTCCAAATCCAAAGCATTTGCAGACGACAATTCAAATGTGATTCAAATGATGAAATATGTCTTTGATTGGGTAGAAAACATTGCGGGAAAAGGAGAAAATGCTGGTAACCAGCATTTTCTCCTTTTCCTACAATGTTTTCAAAAGGCATTTTTGTCGGGGTGGTCAAAAGTCGGCATTGTGTGGTAAAGGAATAAGCAAACAGCTTCGATGTATCCCATAACCCTTTACCACACAATCCCGACTTTTAACGACCCTACAGAAAAAGCCTTTTGAAAACATTGTGGGAACAGGAGAAAATGCTCGTTACCAGCATTTTCTCCTTTTCCCACAATGTTTTCTACCCTTTCGAAAACAAATTGGAATTTTTGAGTCACATTTATTTTGTTGTCTGCAGATGCTTTGAATTTGAACAAGTTTAAAATTTTGTTGTTTGGTAAAGAGTTCAGGGCTTGCTTCATACAGGTTGGACTGTAGATTATGTTAACCCTTTGACTCCTTAATACACAAAACCCAGTTTTAACGAGTCTGTGAAAGTAGACCTTTGAAAACATTGTGAGAAAAGGAGAAAATGATGGTAACCAGCATTTCCTCCATTTGCCTCATTGTTTTCTAAACTTTCAGAAACAAATCCAAGCATTTGAGTCACATTTAATCTGTCACCTGCAAATGCTTTCAATTTGGACTAGTCTAAAATATTGTCGTTTGGTAAAGAGTTAACACACAGAAAAATTTTAGACTCAGCCATATTGAAGTAATTTACAGATAAGAATTCAAATGTTTTTCAAGTGATAGTATTTTTCCTTGAATAGGTAGAAAACATTGTGGGGAAAAATAGAAAATGACGGTTACCAGCATTTTCTCTTTTCTCCACAATGTTTTGAAAAGCTTTCTTTTTTTACAGTCATTAAAAGTCAGGACTGAGTGGTAAAGGGTTAAGTAATAGAAATATTCATTCTTTGAAATATTTATGTCCTTTGCTCGTGTTTAGGATAAGCCATATTTATGTAATTTAATAAGAGATACCATGGTGTAGAAGCTTAACCCTTTACCACACAACAAAATTTAAGACCAGTCCAAATCTAAAGCACTTCTAGATGACAAATAGAATAATAAGGCTTTGTCTCGCAAGACTGTGGGAAAAAGGGAAAAGAGGGCCATAATTGTCCTTAGGTCACTCACCTGAGCCTAGTTGCTCCAAAATGACCAAATCTCTTGAGATATCACGACAAACCAAAAATGTGGCCTCTAGAGCACAAGCTTTTCCAGGATTCGTCTCAATGAACTACTTTTCGACCGTAACTTAACCGTTTACAAACTTGTCAGTGACATCACAAAGACAAACATTCTGCCAAACTTTCATGAGTATTGGACTGAATATGTGGCCTGTGGAGCATACACAAGGTTTCACAAAAATTTGACCTGGTGACCTAGTTTTTGACCTAACATGATCCATTTTCAAAACTGGTTAGAGATATCATCAAAATAAACACTGTGACCAACTTTCATAAGCATTGGACAGAAAATTTGGCCTCTAGAGCAAACAGAAGCTTTTCAATAGATCTGATCCTGTAACTTAGTAATTTCCCTGAGGTGACTCATTGTGCAAGATATCATCACGACAAAAATTCTAACCAACTTTCATGAATTTTGGACTCAAAATGTTGCTTCCAGAGCATACACAAGGTTATACAAAGATTTGGCCTAGTGAACTAGTTTTTGACCTGACGTAACCCATTTTTTACCCCGACTGAGATATTATCAAGACAAATATTCTGACCAAGTTTCACGAGTATCGGACAGAAAATGTGGCCTCTAGAGTGTACAGAAGGTAAAGGCTGACGACACATGACGGACACAGCACGATCACAAAAGCTCACCTTAAGCACTTCGTGCGCAGGTGAGCTAAAAATGCTCGCTATTCTTGTTTGAAAATCTGGTAAAGACAGTTAAGATCTGTGCATTCTGATCTTGATCTACACTGTCTGCATAAGCATCTAAATCTGGGTTCAGCTCCTTAAGCATTGACTTCTAACAGGACTTAGAATGAACACTGACTTTCTTTCTTTGGATTCTATGCAGCAGCCATTAGGCTTCATTTTTCTGTCACCAACTCTAAGCCATGCAATGATAATAAAAGTTAACCCTTTACCAAACAACAAAGTTTAAGACATGCTTCACTTGAAAGCATTGGCAGACGACAAATGAATTTGACTCAAATGAAAAGGTGTGTCTTGTGAAAGGCAGAAAACATTGTGGAAGCAGGAGAAAATGCTTGGTACCAGCATTTTCTCCTTTTCCCACATTGTTTTCAAAAGGCATTTTTCTCAGGGTCATTAAAACTCCGGATTGTGTGGTAAAGTGTTAAACTAGGTTCTACATAATTTACAAAACAATAAAATCATAGAGAAAAAAACAAACTACACAATAGTACTCCACCATTCCAACCATGAAAAATATCTACAAAATCTGTTTGATTAAACCAGAAAGGTGCTTTCAACTAAGCCTTTACCACACAATCCCATTCTTCAACAATGTGAGGAGGATGGCTTTTGAAAATACTGTGGGAAAAGGAGAAAATGCTGGTAACCAGCATTTTCTCCTTTTCCCACAATGTTTTCTACACTTTCCAAAACAAATTTCAATTTTTAAGCCACATTTCATTTGTCGTCTGCAAATGCTTTCAATTTGGACTGGTCTAGAATATTGTCGTTTGGTAAAAGGTTAACCCTTTACCAGACGACAAAACCTTAGCCTTGTCCAAATTGAAAGCATTTGCAGACAACAATTTCAACGTGGCTCAAATGGTGCACCTTTTCTTTGATAGGGTAATGCTGTTAACAGCATTTTCTGCTTTTCCCCAACGTTTTCTACCCTATCAAAGACAGATTCCATTATTTTAGCCACACTAAAACTGTTGACTGCAAGAACTTACCATTTGGACAAGTCTACATTTTGCTCATGTGGTAAAGAGATAAATGGTATGATTTAAATTTGAATGCATTTTACACCTGCATCATTTTTATTTGGCCGCTATTGGGCCTTTACCTGGTGGTGGGTAATGTAGATCCAAGATCAGACTGCAAAGTCTGTACAGTTTGGTCTTGACCTAAGCAATCTGAAAATGGTACATAATTATGTTGTCTAAGTCCATGAAGGTGTCAAGTTAATGAATGTTACCAGCATTTTCTCATTTTCCCACAATGTTTTTCAGGGTCATTAATAGTCGACATTGTGTGATAAGGGGTTAAGGCCAGATAGCAACCAAAAAAACAATACAGGTGTTAAAAATGCATCTAAATCATACCATTTAAAAGTGGTGGGTCCAAGTGTTAGTCGCAAGCAGAAAAATGAATTTCAAATTCAGGCAAAAAGTAAATAAAAGATAGAGTGACCTGGCAACTTTTGACCTAGTTTTGTAATAAATTTATCTGTCAGCGACTA
The DNA here is from genome assembly GCA_945859785.2 of Tridacna gigas. NCBI lineage: Eukaryota > Metazoa > Mollusca > Bivalvia > Cardiida > Cardiidae > Tridacna > Tridacna gigas. The sequence goes on along the minus strand of OX244042.2, from coordinate 17,326,900 downwards.
ACATGAACTAGAGCTCCAAATAAACCCAACAGATAGTTTCAGACTAGAGATATGACCCAGGTAGTTGTAATTTCAAGGTGGCTTTTGTCTACAGTGTTTAGCAAAATGGAGAGTGTAGGTCAGTGATCAGACTGCAGCTTTTGTGCAGTCTGATCTTGATCTACACTAGCCACAAAGGCAACTATAATTGTAATGGGCTCTTTAACCCTTTACCACACAATGCCGACTTTTAACAAGCCTGAGAGAGAGGGCTTATGAAAACATTGTGGGAAAAGGAGAAAATGCTGGTTACCAGCATTTTCTCCTTTTCCCACAATGTTTTCTACTCTTCCAAAACCAAATTTCAATTTTTGAGTCATATTTCTCTGTTCATCTGCAAATGCTTTGAAACTGGACAAGTCTTAAATTTTGTCCTGTGGTAAAGAGTTCAGGGTTCAAAAGCCTAGCAATTTATACCTTACAGGCTTGAAAAAAAAAATGAAATTACACCAACTACATTGTATATCCACTTTCTTGTGTCAGTAATGCATATTAGAACCATCTATTCATGCGAAGCAATTTAATTAAAACACCTTAGCCACTTTGTACCTATGTATCACAAATCATTAACAGCCATTCTTTTATATATCATGCATACTTGTATTGAATTATTATCATAATAAGCTAGAAAATCAGAAAATTAAACAAGATCTACTTTAAAAGCCACCAATAGAGTATACTATTCATAATACCCCTCCTTTACCGTAAAAGTAGCATTCATTTAATTGTTCACCAGAGCTTCAGATAGAGGGAGTGATTTTGATTTCAAAATTGAAAATATTAATCACTCTCCACTAAACCCTATGTTATGGGTAGTCATTAGAATCGTCTCATTGAGACGAATCTAATGAGTACCCACAACATAGGGGCTGGAAGAGAAATAATGGATTTAGAATACTATCACTCCCACTTTATCTGGAGGTCTGACTGTTCACCATGTGACAACATTTTAGACTTGTAAAAATTGAAAGCATTTGTAGGTCACAAAATAAATGTGACTCAAAAAATGAAATTTGTGCTGGCAAATGTAGAAAATATTGTGGAAAAAGAAGAAAATGCTGGTTACCAGCTTTTCTCATTTTCCCACAATAGTTTCAAAAACTCTCTTTCTTGGGGTCTTTAAAACTCAGGATTGTGCGGTAAAAGGTTAAAATACCTCATAAGTAAAGTCCTATATATCATAAATCATAAACAGCCATTCTTTCATATATCGTGCATACTTGTATTGAATTACTATTTCTGAAAGCCAGAAAATCAGAAGAAAGAAATATACTCTAAAGGCCACCAATATGGAGTTAACATGGAGGATACCATCCATGAATCTTTTCTTAACCCTTTACCACATGGCAATATTTTAGACATTTCCAAATTGAAAGCATTTGCAGACGACAAAATAAATACAACACAAAAATTTAAACTTGTTTTTGGTAGGACAGAAAACATTGTGGGAAAAGGAGAAAATGCTGGTTACCAGCATTTTCTCCTTTTCCCACGATGTTTTCAATAGCCCTCTTCATCAGGGGCGTTAAAAGGCAGCATTGTGTGGTAATGGGTTAATACCCCTCCTCAACTCTTTATCAAACAATAAAATTTGTAGATGACAAATTAAATATAGTGCAAATCATGATTTCTGTCTTTGATAGGGTAGAAAACATTGTGGGAAAAGGAGAAAATGCTGGTTACCAGCATTTTTCCCTTTTCCCACAATGTTTTCAAAGCTTTCTTCTTCATGGTCATTCAAAGTTGGAATTGTGTGGTAAACGGTTAACTGTAAACATAGATGCATTTAGAGTAACAATAGCTGCCAAAGTAGACAATGGGGGGTGTTAAAATGCATTTAAGTTTAAATCATATCATTTAAAAAGTATGGAATTTATTGTGAGGATGACATATTAATCTATTTCTGTACAATTGGTCCAAGTGATATTGCTGACTGAGAAATTAATTTCAAAACTAGATTAAAAGTTGCCAGGTCACTCTTTTGTTTACTTTTTGCCTGATTTTAAAATTCATTTTTCTGCCAGCAACTAACACTTTGACTGAGCACACAATAAGAGATTGTCATCTTCACAATATTTTCCATACTTTTAAGTGGTATGATTTAAATTTAAATGCACTTTAACCCTTTCCCAAATGACAAATTTTGGACAGGTCCAAAGTGAAAGAGTCTGCATACGACAATTTTAAATTTGATGAAAATGGCAGAAGGGTCTCAAAAAGGGTAGAAAACACTGTGGGAAATGGAGAAATTGCTCGTTACGAGCAATTTCTCCTTTTCCCACAGTGTTTTCAAAAGACTTGTACTGCAGACACGTGAAAACCAGGGCTTGTTTGGGAAAGGGTTAACACCTGTATTGTTTTTTTTAGTATTATCAAGCCTTTAAAATCACACTACTGTACAAATTTTTACATCTGACATGCACCAGATACTCTGAAAACAATAAGGAAAGCAACTGCACGTAAGAAGCATTCAGGCCTTTTCTAAAAATACTTTCCTATTAGTTGACAAAAAAGCCTTTTTATAGACTTTTGAGATTTCACCTATGTGTCCCTTGTACTTGTTTAACCCTTTACTACATGCTTCTGAGTTCTAACGATCCTAAAAAAAAGCTTTTGAAAACATGGTGGGGAAAAGGAGAACATGTTGAGTAACCAGCATTTTCTACTTTTCCCACAAAGTTTTCTACCTTTGCAAAAGCAAATCCAACAACTTCAACCACATTCAATCTCATCTGCAAATGCTTTGGGTTGGGACAAGTCCTAAATTTTGTTGTTTGGTAAAGAGTTAACCCTTTACCAGATACCAAAAATTTAGTCTTGTCTAAACTGAAAGTATTTAAAAGCATTAAATTACCTTTAGGACAAATGACAATTTCCACTTTTGAAGAGAACATTTGCGGAAAAGGAGAAAATGCTGGTCATCAGCATTTTCTCTTTTTCCCACAATGTTTTCAAAAGTCCTTTCTCTCAGGGTCATTAAATCACAGGAATGTATAGTTTAGGCTTGAGATAAACTTCAGTACAGTATTGGGTAGGCAAGTTTACTACAGTAAAGAGATCAGACTTACCTAAAGAAGGACTCTGTATTTATACATTTAAAAGGTAAAATTTATAATGAGACCAAAAAGAAATAACAAACCTATTACAAATCTATAACCTATTACAACAAAAGCTATTTCAGGATCCACCAGTCACACAAGATCTTCTTGACATAAAGCTATTTATTTCATGCTTTCCGGTAGGATATCGAGAAATAGCGGTGAAAATATTTTTCGATATTACACGGGTACGACCAGTGAGAATACCGACCACGGGGAGTTTGTACTAATTTTTATGGAAGTCTCAACAAAAAAAAGGCGTTAGAAGCATGAAATAAATAGAATATTTGTTTTTTTTTCAGTGAAAGATCGAAATTTATTTCATCGAGTGAACATCATAGGTAATATTTTCATGAGTGCTACCACTCGTGAAAATATTACCTATGATGTTCACTCAATGAAATAAATTTCGATCTTTCACCGAAAAAAAAAAAAAAAAAATATCCTCTATATATTTATTTTATTGAAAATTTAAGCTAAAGAAAAAAAAAAGGACTTTTTTCACTGAAATGAGAAGGTCAAAAGACCAATTTTAAGGGTTGAAAGTAGCATCTCATACCATCTAAAACAAATGTAGACGTATAATGAAAATATCCCAAAGAGACATAAAGAAAACAAAGTTGTGTACAGACAAACAAACAAAAAAAACAGAAGCAAAACAACATGTTCCCTGATCTCTAATCTTGATGTGATAAAAACTGATGTAAGCTGGATATCATTGCAATCCTGAGATTTCAGCCCATGCATCAATAAAAAAATAATCATTCTTTTATTTTAAGACATAATAGAGTAAACATTATTCTTTGAAATTTATGGTGAAAGATTCTTTAACTCTTTCAGCACACAATCCTGAGTTTTGACGACCCTTAAATTAGGAAGAAGCCTTTTGAAAACATTGTGGGAAAAGGAGAAAATGCTGGTAACCAGCATTTTCTCCTTTTCCCACAATGTTTTCTACCCTTCCCAAAACACATTTCAATTTTTCAATCACATTTATTTTGTCGTCTGCAAATGCTTCCAATTTGGACCAGCCTAAAATTTTGTCGTTTGGTAAAGAGTTAACTCTTTCAGCACAAATTATGAACTTGACCTGCAACTGCAAAAAGATTCTTATCTTACAGGGTTGACTTAACAAGCTGATGGTATGTATTAAAGATCAGACTACACATTATGTGCGGTCTTATCTTGATCTATGCCACTTGCAACAGTCCTTGTTTTCATCTATGGCACTGACAGGGTATAAGCTGTGGACAACACTTTTCCATATGGAAAATGTTTATCAGATTTTGTAATATAAATCACTAAAAGCATTTTTGTTGCATAATGTGTGTACTTTGAAAAGAGAAAGCAACCAGCTTGTAAATAAGAACAGTGCAATAATTCCTTTGAAAAAACTACTCAATTAACATACTTTCAAACTGCAATCAAAATGATATGACATGCATACCGTTCAGAGTGTAAGTGCAGAGTTGTCCTAGAGTGCAAAGTTGTTCTAAAACGCACTTAACTCTTTACCACATAATCCTAAGGAAATAGCCTTAAGAAGACCTTGTGGGAAAAGGAGAAAATGCTGGTAACCAGCATTTCCTCCTTTTCCCACAAGGTTTTCTACACTTTCACAGACAATTTCCATCATTTCAGCAGAATGTTATGTTGTCTGCAAATGCTTTCAATTTGGACCAGTATAAAATTTTTTTCATTTGGTAAAGAGTTAAAATTACTGTGACAATTAAAGTCTGCTGTTCCATCATAAAATGAAATTTTGCATATATGTAACCTCTTTCAGACGATAATTATCTTTTGTTAATACAGGCTGTATCAGGCTGCTTAACCCTTTACCACACAATCCCAATTTTAACAATCCTGATGACAGAAGCCTTTGGAAACAATGTGGGAAAAGGAGAAAATGCTATTAACCAGCATTTTCTCCTTTTCCCTCAATTTTTTCTTCTCTTTCTAAGACAGATTTCATGTTTAGAATTACATTTAATTTGTTGTCTGCAAATACTTTCAAGTTGGACAATTCTCTAATTTTGCTGATTTTGACCAAAAAAAAAAAAATCAAAGTTTGTCCATATTGAAAGCATTTGCAGCCAATAAACTGAATTAAACAAAATGTTCTCTTTTCCCACAATGTTTTCAAAAACCTTTATCCTTAGTGTTGTTAAAACACAGGATTGTTTGCTACAGTGTTATGAAATATGTGACAAAGACTCTGTGCAGAAATGTTGTAAATGAGACTCTTCTATGTTTCTGCTGCAACTGTGCACAAAAAATAATGGCAAAACAGATCTTCATTTCCTGTATTCTTTAACCCTTTACCACACAATGACGCCTTTTGACGCCCCTGGGAAAGAAGCCTTTTGAAAACATTGTGGGAAAAGGAGAAAATGCTGGTAACCAGCATTTTCTCCTTTTCCCACAATGTTTTCTACCCTATCAAAGAAAAATTGCACCATTTGAGCCACATTGAAATTGTTGTCTGCAAATGCTTTTAATTTGGACAAGGCTAAAATTTTGTCGTCTGGTAAAGGGTTAACTCAGTTCCCATGAGTGAAATTTGATATTTTCTAATAATTTACCCTTCTAATGTACTGGTATATTGTCACTATTGAGGTGTTTCATTAATTAAGTACAGGGCGGAATCTTTTGAATATATGTTGAGAAATGCAAAACATGAGGGCAATAATGGCCCTGTATCACTCTACTGTCCAATAAATTGCATGTGCCATACACATAAGTGGCACTGACAGTCATCAAACTGTTAGAAATCTAAACTGCAATAAAATTTCATAAAGAAAAAAAGTTTAGCCCACAAAAAAGTCTAGTTTTTTTTTTTACATGCTGACAAGATTATTTCAATGTATACAAGCAGGTCTAATCCAGTGTCATTAAATATCGATGAATTCTGACAAAGAGTATTTCGACAAGATTTCCAACAAAAAAGTAAGAATAGCTCTTAATTCTGTACTGAACAATCCTGAGTTTTAACTACCCTCAGTCATACAGAAAGCTTTTGAAAACACTGTGGGAAAAGAAGAAAATGCTGGTAACCAGTATGTTTTCTACCCTCTCATAGACAAGTACCTAGATTTTAGCCACTTTTGATTTGTTGTCTGTAAGTGCTTTAAATTTGGACAAGTCTAAAATGTTGTCTTTTGGTAAAAGGTTAATCATTCCCCAGAGCAATATTTGTTATATACCCCACCATTTATGTTATATTCCCAGAAACCTTTGCAAAATACTGACATGAAATGTAAAAATAGCTTAAGAGGCTACATAGTCCATAAGGGAAGTACCTCTAAAAAAAATTTTTCGCAAAATTGCAATACATATTTCTTCCAGTTTAATTCATCAATACATATTTCTTACACTTTAAGGAGTGTCTTATCATATTCTGTGAAATTCTCCTTCCCTTTGGCGACATTTTAATTTATGAATGAATTTACAATACATAGACATGTATAATCATGTGCAGAAGAGTTTTTTGCCCAGACAACAGCGGTGTGCTTAACAAAATCTACTCATCATTTAGTCCTACCACAAGGATGGCTATTCTAGGTTTATTTAAACCAGGAACATTTAAAGCTGGTCCAGACAGACTGGGGCTGGTGAGACTCATGTTGAACTAGTCTAATGCAAACCTGCTTTAAACCCTGGTGTTATGCAGCTGATCCTTGTGGTTTACAGCACTATGCTAATGTAGTACGCTTGTTCAGCATATTCTATCATTGGTATACCAGCAGTCAATTACTGACTTGCTAACCAGTGCAGTATAACTTACCTAAATGTACTCTACAGAACTGTCATCTAACAAGAAATACAATAATGAATAATCATTGATATATTTGAACAATAAATAACAGTTTTAAACATCTATCCCATAATGTCCTTTGCACTTTTTAATATCTAAACCCTTTATACATAAACAGTCTTGCATATTTTTTCAAAAGACGTATACTCAAGGATCATTAAATTTTATGCCAGTTTTTCTTCAGATATCTCAGGTAGACTCAATGATCGTTAACGCCATATCTTGTTAGTTTTTAAGGTATCTGAAAATGGTATGCTCCATGATAATCCCTTGTCATATTTTAAGAGGTATCCAAGAAGACCATGTGTACTCAATGATCATTCATGCAAGATTTTTTCAAGATGCCTGAAACAGGTTTACATATTGATTATTCATGCCAGATGCTTTTTTAATATCTAAAACAGGTATACTTAATAACCATTCATGCCAGATTTTTCTTAAAAAGATCTAAAACAGGTTTACTCAATGATCATTCATGCCACATCTTTCTTAATGTATCTAAAGGAGGTATACTTAATGATCACTTATGCCAGATCTTTAAAGGTATCTAAAAGAGGTTACTCAAGGATCATTAATTTTATGCCAGATTCTAAAGGCATCTAAAACAAGTCTACCCAATAACCATACATGCCAGATTTTTCTTAAAAAGATCTAAAACAGGTTTACTCAATGATCATTCATGCCACATCTTTCTTAAAGTATCTAAAGGAGGTATACTTAATGATCACTTATGCCAGATCTTTAAAGGTATCTAAAAGAGGTTACTCAAGGATCATCTATGCCAGATTTTAAAGGCATCTAAAACAAGTCTAACCAATGATCATTCATGCCAGATTTTTCTTAAAGTATCCAAAAGAGTTATACTCAAGGATCATTTATGCCAATTTTTTTTTTTTAGGTGAATCTAAAAGAAGCACTCAATGATCATTTATGCCCAATTTTTCTTTAAGAATCCAAGACATATAGCGTATACTCAGTGATCATTTATGCCATTTTTATAAAGGTATCTAATAAAGGTATACTAATTATCTTTTATGCCAGATTGTTTAACTCTCTCCCCCAAACAACTTTTAGACTGGTCCAAATTCAAAGCATTTGCAGATGACAAAATGAATGTAACTCATTTGCAGAAGACAAAATGAATGTAACTCAAAAATTGAAAATTTATTCTGGGAAGGGTAGAAAACATTGTAGGAAAAGGAGAAAATACTGGTTACCAGGATTTTCTCCTTTTCCTACTATGTTTTCAAAAGGCTTCTTTCCCAGGGTTGTCAAAAACTCAGAATTGTGTGGTAAAGAGTTAAAGGTATCTTAACCCTATACCACACAATGCCGCCTTTTAATGCCCCTGTGAAAGATGCCTTTCGAAAACATTGTGGGAAAAAGGAGAAAATGTGGGTAACCAGCATTTTCTCCTTTTCCTACAATGTTTTCTACCTTTCCCAGAACAAATTTCAATTTCTGAGTCACATTCAAGGTATCTTAACCCTTTACTGCACAATGCTGCCTTTTAACGCCCCTGTGAAAGATGCCTTTCGAAAACATTGTGGGAAAATGAGAAAATGCTGGTTACCAGCATTTTCTCCTTTTCGCACAATGTTTTCCACCCTATCAAAGAAAAATTGCACCATTTGAGCCACACTGAAATTGTCATCTGCCAATGCCTTCAATTTGGACAAGGCTAAAATTTTGTCGTCTGGTAGAGGGTTAAAGAGGTGTACAAACTTAATGATCATTCAAGCCAATTTTTATTTTAACCCTTTCCCAAACAAGCCCTGGTTTTCACATGTCTGCAGTACAAGTCTTTTGAAAACACTGTGGGAAAAGGAGAAATTGCTCGTAATGAGCAATTTCTCCTTTTCCCACAGTGTTTTCTACCCTTTTTGAGAACTTTCTGCCATTTTCATCAAATTTAAAATTGTCGTCTGCAAACTCTTTCAATTTGGACTACGGTAGTCCAAAATTTGTCATTTGGGAAAGGGTTAAAGATAACTGCTCAGTGATCATCCACATGCCCAATTATCATTCATGTCAGATCTCTATGATTTCTATAAACAAGATTTTCAAAGATTGCATGAAGGATCATATTGAGAAAATAAGCAGTTTTTACCAGGCACATTTTTTTTTTAAAATACCAAGTTGACACCATGGAATCTGAAAGAGATCTGCCAAATGCAAATTCATTCCAAAACATAATTGTAAGCTGACCAGCAGGTTTTTGACAAAGACTGGGTGGTGAAAACTTTTTTTTAACGATTTCACAGTTTGTAAAACAAACAATATTCAGAATTTGTCCTGGCATAAAAGAGAATCATCAAAAGAAAAGAACAATACTTATAGCAGTTTTCAATAAATAACAAAAGCCTTACCTAGAAAAATATTCTCATATTTCTACACAATGCATTAAACTTGTCTACCAGTCCATAATATCTTTTTCGACACTTACTCCATTACTTCAATCTAAATTTCATTACACTTCTGTGCACTTACATTTTACATCAAAAATTGATTTGACAACATGTGAAACATTACCACCTTCAAATGACATTTCTGTCTGGCAGGAAAAGGGCTTTTAAAAACATTATGGGAAAAGGAGAAAATGCTGGTTGCCAGCATCTTCTCCTTTTCCCACAATGTTTTCTACCCTATGGAAGACAAATTCCACCATTTGAGCCACATTTAGTTTGTTGACTGCAAATGCTTTAAATTTGGAAATGTCTAAAATTTTGCTTTGTGGTAAAGGGTTAAACTTGTGCGCTAGTCCCACAATACCTTTTTCGACCCTAACTCCAATATTACAGTCTGAATCACAGAAATGCCTCTGTGCACTTACATTTTACATCAAAAATTGATTTGATAGACATGAAAATATTACCACCTTCAAATGGACTTTTTTGTCTGGCAGCAGAATACATTTGAAGCAAAAACCAAATTAAACATTGTCAGCAGTTTCTCTGTAAGCCACAAAGGCTTCACATGTACAAGTATTCATAATACTCAAACATGTATCACACCAATAATATTTATTTTACCAAAAACTTTTCAAAATTGACTGCCACAAATTTGTTTCAAGTTAACCTTAACCTTGCAGAAGACAAAATTTCATCCCATCTGACCCTTTTTCACTTGCAGACTATAACTAACACACAATTTCCACTAACATGTTATGCATAACTCTTTACTAAACAACAAAATTTTAGACTTGTCCAAATTCAAAGTATTTGCAGATAACAAATTAAACCTCCACCACACAATCCCGAGTTTTAACAACCCTGAGGAATATAGCTTTTAAAACCAATTGTGAGAAAAGGAGAAAATGCTTGTAACCAGCATTTTCTCCATTTCCCGCAATGTTTTCTACCTTTTCAAAGCCATTCAAAATCATTTGAGAAACATTTAATTTGTCGTCTGCTAACTCTTTCAATTCTGTGACTTAAGTCCAAACTTTTGACGTTTGCTAAAGATTGAGTTAAATGTGGCTGAAATGATGGAATTTGTCTTCAAAAAGGTAGAATATATTGTAGGAAACGGAGAAAACGTTGGTTACCAACATTTTCTCCTTTTCCCAGAATGTTTTCAAAAGTCTTTTCTGTCAGCTTCGCTAAAACTTTGGGTTGTGTGGTAAAGGGATAATGAAGAAGTTTTCCTGCCAGTTCATTAGAATCGAATCCAATCAACTAAATATCATTTCAAAAAATCTTGTCTTTGCATCTATACCCTTTACCACTCAATCCTGTTCTTAACAACTTTGAAGATGAAATTTGTGAAAACATTGTTGGAAAAGCAGAAAAATGTGCAGAGAAAAAGAACCAATACTTTTCTCCTTTTTTTTTCTCCAACAATGTTTCGTTCCTTTTCAAAGACAAATCCCATCATTTCAGTCACATTCAGTTTGTCGTCTGCCATTACTTTTAATATGGACAAGTCTAATATTTTGTCATCTGGTAAAGATTAAACCCTTTACCACACAATTCTGAGTTTTAACTACTCTTGGAAAAATGTCTTTTAAAAACATTGTGGGAAAAGGAGAAAATGCTGGTTAACAGCATTTTCTCCTTTTCCCACAATGTTTTCTACCCTATCAAGGCCAAATTTTGTCATTTTGGCCACATTCAATATGTCTTCTGCAAATGCTTTCATTTTGAACCAGTCTAAAAACTTGTCGTTTGATAAAGGGTTAAGGAATATTTCCCATACAACTAAGTCCAAACTGATCCGGCAATGTTTTGTCATGGATAAGATAAGATTCTTGTATCAGACTTCACAAAAAACATAATATAAAACAAGATCAATACTGTTCTCAGTGCAAGTTTCATATAAACCTTTGTGTGCAAGCAGTCCTCCATTAACAAGTTATTGTTCACTTCTGTTTTCTGTCCATTAATCTTGCATAGCACTCTCCCTTTCTGCAATCTGTTGGCTTTGTGTGGGTTGAATATGACAGGTTACCATGTCTATCACCCATTTATAATGCTTACCCCTTTACCACACAATCCCGACCATTAATGACCCTGAGAAAGGAGCCTTTTGAAAACACTGTGGGAAAAGGAGAAAATGCTGGTAACCAGCATTTTCTCCTTTTCTCACAATGTTTTCCACCCTTCCCAAAACAAATTTCAGTTTTAAAGTCCCATTTATTTTTTCGTCTGCAAGTGCTTTCGATTTAAACCAGTCTAAAATTTTGTTGTTTGGTAAAGAGTTATGTGTGATCTACCTGACTGACCCTTTGGCAACAGTTTCATTTTTTTAATGACCAAGAAAAAGAAGGCTTTTGAAAACACAGTGGGAGGAGGAGAAAATGCTGGTAAACAGCATTTTCTCCTCCTCCTCAATATTTTCTACCCTTTTTAGAGCAAATCCCATTATGTAAGTCAAATTTTATTTGTCCTCTGCAACCACGTTCAATATAGACTGAATTGTATTAAAAAAATCTATAAAACTGCATGGACAATGGCAAATGGTGCAGACTCAGATCAGATGTTGCAATAGTATAGTTACCAGCATTTTCTCTTGTTCTCAACAATGTTTTCTACCCTTTCAAGGACAGACAATGTCATTTAAGCTACATTTAATTTGTCGTCTGCAGATGCTTTCAATATGGACAAGTCTAAAGCCTTATTGACTGGTAAAGAGTTAACCCTTAGGCTGCTAATCTTGGTTCAAACACCTTTTTTTTTGGACAGTGCAGATCAAGATCAGACTGCACAGAACGTGCTGTCTGATCTTAGATCTATACTGTCCGTTAAGGAGATATTTTTCCTCCCAAAAAAATAACTTTGAAATAGCAAAATTTACTTCTTACTATCGGCTTAAAAGCTTAATTTAACCTATTTAGCAGGAAAAGGGTTAACCCTTTACCACACGACAAAATTTTAGACTGGTCTAAATTGAAAGCATTTGCAGACGACAAATTAAATGTGGCTCAAATGATGGAATTGGTGTCTGAAAGAGTAGAAAACATTGTGGGAAAAGGAGAAAATGCTGGTAACCATCATTTTCTCCTTTTCCCACAATGTTTTTAAAAACTTTCTTTCTACAGGGTCATTAAAAGTTGGGACTGTGTGGTAGAAGGTTTAGACCCTGAAGATGAATGCTATTGAAAAATTTGTAGGGAAAGAGGTAACTATCATCTGTTTCCATTTTCCACAATGTTTTCACTTTTTCCGAAACATGTACATGTATTTATTTATGTAGCGTAAATACTTTGCATAGTCTGTCAGTTGATCTCCATTTAATATGTCATCTTCAAATCCTATCAATACAGATGTGTCTAAAATTTTCTCATCTTCTAAGGAGTTAAAGATAATAAACAGAATGTACTGACATTGCAATGCATAGCGCACTATCACTGTATCACATAATCCGAGTTTTAATGACCTTGAGAAAGAAAGCTTTTGAAAACATTGTGGGGAAAGGAGAAAATGCTGGCAACCAGCATTTTCTTCTCCTTTTTCCAAAATGTTTTCTATTCTTTCAAGGCAGAATCTCATAATTCCAGCCACATTTAAATTGTCATCTGAAAATGCTTTCAATTTGGATGACTCTGACTTTTTGTTGTTTGGTAAAGAGTTGACCAAGATGGCTTCAGTCTTATTAACCCTTTCCCAAGCAAGCCCTGGTTTTCACGTGTCTGCAGTACAAGTCTTCTGAAAACACTGTGGGAAAAGGAGAAATTGCTCGTAACGAGCAATTTCTCCTTTTCCTACAGTGTTTTCTACCCTTTTTGAGACCTTTCTGCCATTTTCATCAAATTTAAAATTGTCGTCTGCAAACTCTTTCAATTTGGACCAGTCCAAAATTTGTCGTTTGAGAAAGGGTTAACTTTATGTTAAGCAAGTATAGCATAACACTTGCACATAAATAAACCTCTAGAAAATATTTCACATTCTGAAATATGAGAAAATGCTGGTAACCAGCATTCAATGCTTTTCCTACAATGCTTTCAAAATATTTCTTTCCAAGGGTCTTTAACCCTTTACCACACAATCCCGACTTTTAACGACCCTAAGGAGGGAGTCTTCTGAAACATTGTGGGAAAAGGAGAAAATGTTGGTAACCAGCATTTTCTCCTTTTCCCACAATGTTTTCTACCCTATCAAAGAGAAATTCCATCAGTTGAGCCACATTTAAATTGTAGTCTGCAAATGCTTCTAATATGGACAAGTCTACATTTTTGTCGTGTGGTAAAGAGTTAAAACTTGGGATTGTGTGGTTAACAGTTAAATCTTTAAAAGACTGCACAATTTTAGACTTGTCCAAATTGAAAGTATTTGTATACAAAAAATAAAATGTGGTTCCAATGATGTCATAATAAACTGATAACTTCTTTTTTTAAGAAAAATGGCCTGAAGGTTTAACCAAATGCATACACACCTTCACCTGTTAATCGTCCAAGTCGAGATTTGGGACGATCGACTCCCTCTCTTTGGTCAGATTTTTCCGTCTTCCCTGCATTATCTTTTGAGTGAACAGATTTAGCACTTGATGCTCTACTGCTTGGCTTGCTGCTGCTCTTTGACCTTAAAGACCTCATCGAACCTAGATTTTGTAGTGAACTTCTACTTGACCTTGTTGGTGACCTTGACCCTTGACCTTTAGTAGTGTTATCCTCAACTGGTTGTGGCGGTGCAGGTTTTTCGTGCTTTTCCTCTTTTACTGGTGGTTCCTTGTCCTCTTTTTTATCCTCCTGTCGTGTTGCAGGGATTGAGGTTTGGGGACGTTTTGGGGCCTCTTCTGACTTATCACTCAATACAGAGCTATCTTTTTCTGTTTTATCACTGGCTCTGAAAATAGAGTAGGAGCTACCTAGCATTTCAGTAAGTCTGTGTTTCTGTGTGTTTGACACAGAAAATGAAAGGCTGATGCACAAAATTAATACATCCTTAATGCAACATAAGACAGAACTAACTAGAACTGTCTTAACCCTTTCCCAAACAAGCCCTGGTTTTCACATGTCTGCAATTTCTACTTTTCCAACTGTATTTTCTACCCTTTTGGAGAACTTTCTGTCATTTTCATCAAATTTAAAATTGCTGTCTGCAAACTCTTTCAATTTGGATGAGTCTAAATTTTATTGTTTGGGAAAGAGTTAAAGCAGACAAATACCCCCCACTTTGTGAAAAAATAACTTTGATTGTTACCAGCTCTTGTTGTATAGGGTCCCCTTTTCATAATCAACAACTTGTCAAAGTTTAAAGCAAATATCTTCAATAATAACAGAGATATTATAAAACAGATGACCTCCAAAATTCCAAAGCTTGCAGAAACACTGGTTACCATAAATCCTAAACCTGATTGTCCACGGAGGAGTTTGGCATAATAGTTACAGTCTAATATGTTCAGCTCTTTATAAAACAACAAAATTTGAGACTTGTAAATACATGTATTGAAAACATTTGCAGAGAACATATTAACCCTTTCCCAAACAAGCCCTGGTTTTCATGTGTCTGCAGTACAAGTCTTTTGAAAACACTGTGGGAAAAGGAGAAATTGCTCGTAACGAGCAATTTCTCCTTTTCCCACAGTGTTTTCTACCCTTTTTGATAACTTTCTGCCATTTTCACCAAATTCAAAACTGTACTCTGCAAACTCTTTCAATTTGGACCAGTCCAAAATTTGTTGTTTGGGAAAGGGTTAAAAGTGATTAAAATGTACAGATTCGCATTTAAAAGGGAAGAAAACGTTGGTAAAGAAGAAAATGCTGGTAACCATGAAAACTTATAATTCTCTGAGTCAAAATCTTAATGTAAATCACTTTGAAACTCAAAAGTCTACATCATCTGAAACATTAACTACAAGTATTTCCTACATAATCCAGTGTTTTCACAACTCTGTGCATTGCAAGTATGCTTTTAAAATATTGTAGGAAAAAGAGAAAATGCTGGTAACCAGTATTTACTCCTTTTTCCACATTGTTTCATACCATTACAAAGACAAATACCATCATTTAACCATTTACCACACAATCCCGACTTTTAATGACCCTCTGGAAAAAGCCTTTTGAAAACATTGTGAGAAAAGGAGAAAATGCTGGTAACCAGCATTTTCTCCTTTTCCCACAATGTTTTCTACCCTTTCCAAAACAAATTTCAATTTTTCAGTCACATTTAGTTTGTAGTCTGCAAATGGTTCCATTTTGGACGAGTCTAAAATTTTGTTGTTTGGTAAAGAGTTACCAGATGGAAAAAAATATGGATTTGTCCAAATCTAAAGCACTTGCAGATGACAAGTAAAATGTGGTTAAGATGTAAATTGTCTTTGAAAGGGTAAAAAACAATGTGGGAAAAGGAGAAAATGCTGATTACCAGCGTTTTCTTTTTCCCACAATGTTTTCGGAAGCCATCTTGATTAGGAATGTTAAAACTCGGGATTGTAATTTGCAGTCTGCAAAATTTATGCTCTCAACATGGAAAAGTCCACAACTTTGTTATTTGGTAAAGACTTAAAGCTTTAAAAATGAATCACATAAGTATACCTTTGATCTAGCATTTTGACTGGGCTGGTTCTTCCACTTGTTGATCTGTATGAGAAGGCAGATTTAGCACGAGGGGTACCAGTTCTTGTCCCATAGGTTCTATTTGGAGCATTATTTATGTAGCGTAAATACTTTGCATAGTCTGTGTATCCATGGTAACCTGAAGTAGGGAAATAATGTCAAAGGTCACTCATCCTATTAGATTTGATCTCCCTCAAGTTTTTTGTTATACAAAATATATATGAGCCATGCTCTGGCAAAAGGGGGCTTAATACATCTTCGTAATGCATTATCCCTTGACCACACGACAAAAATTTAAACCAGTCCAAATTGAAAGCATTTGCAGAGGACAATTTCAATGTGGTTCAAATGATGTGATTTTTGTTTGATAGGGTACAAAACATTGTGGGAAAAGGAGAAAATGCTGGTTACCAGCATTTTCTCCTTTTCCCACAAAGTTTTCAGTACGCTTCTTTCTCAAGGGTGTTAAAAGTCGTGATTGTGTGGTAAAAGAGTTATTCCAATCAAGTCATTATATAATAATGGATCCGTAAAGACCATTTTGTCTAACAACCAACTGAATCATACGGTAACACATCACCTAATTATGGATCCATAAAACCCACTTTGTCAAAGAAACGACTAAATTATATTGTAGAATTATCCATCGACATGCAGAAAAGTTAAAGATAGCGAAAAGTTTCGGCTCATGTCAGCCTGCGTGGACTGTGCAGGCTGCTGACATGGGTCGATACTCTTCGCATGTGCATTAAGCCCCCCCTTTCACAGAGTGTATCTCATACATATGAACCATGCTCTGGCAAAAGGAGGTTTAACACATCTCTGTGATGCATAATACCAAGCATGTAATCACATAATTCTTGATCCATAAAACCCATTTTCTCTATCAACCGACGGAAACAAGAGGTAGAATGTCCTCTGACCGTTGTCTATGCATGTCAATATTCTTTTGAAAAATGCTACCTAGTGATGACAATGGTCCTTTGACATGCATAAAATGGACTAATAGCAGACAGTTTTGATCCAGGTCAGCCTGCACGAATTATCACTCTTGCTGATTGCTTCCTGAAATTCTTAACCCTAACAGTGACTTAGTGACCTTTTATGGTCAGTGTAGATCAAGATCAGACTGCATGTTCTGTGCAGTCTGATCTTGGATCTACACTGTCCAATAAGGAGATATTTTTCTCCAAAAGGTAAGTTTGAGAAAACATTTTTCGGGTTTTTACTATCAGCTTGAAAGTTTTATTCAACTTATTTAGAAGGATAAGGGTTGATCTTAACTGTCTCCACAAAAACCTTTTGTTGCCCTCATACCTTAGTAAGAGTTATTTCCCTTCTTACACAAAAGAGATTAACTCTACCAAACAATCCCGACTTTTAACAATCCTGAGAAAGGTTTCAGAAAACATTGTGAGAAAAAGATAAATGCTGAAGCAGCATTTTCTTCTATTCCCACAATGTTTTCTACCCATTCTAGGACAAATTACATTATTTGAGCTACATTTATTTTGTCGTCTGCACATTCTTTCAATTTAGACAAGCCTAAATTTTTTGTCATATTGTAAAGAGTTATCTCTGTACCAAACAACAAATATTAGACTTGTCCAAATTGAAAGCATTTGCAGATGACAAATTTTGGGTGGCTCAAATGACTAGACTTGTCCTTGATAGGGTAGAAGACACTGTGGGAAAAGAAGAAAATGCTTGATGAAGGAACCTTTTGAAAACATTATGGGGAAAAGGAGAAGATGCTGGTAACCTGCATTTTCTCCTTTTCCCACAATGTTTTCTACTCCATCAAAAACAAATTCAATGTTTTGAACTACATTTAATAATGTCATCTGCAATTGCTTTCAATTTGGAAAAGTCTCAATTTTTTTTATGTGGCAAAGAGTTAACTCTTTACCAAACAACAAAATTTTTTACTTGTCTAATTTGAAAGCATTTGCAGACGACAAAATAAATATGACTCAAAAATTGAAATTTGATTTGGGAAGGGTAGAAAACATTGTGGAAAATGGAGAAAATGCTGGTTACCAGCATTTTCTCCTTTTCCCACAATGTTTTCAAAAGTCTTCTTCCTAAGGGTCGTTAAAACCCTGGATTGTGTGGTATAGAGCTAATCAAATATAATGCTATGAATTACCTTTCTTGGCTTCAAGCTGTAGAAGTTTTCTATATTGTTCCTGTTTCAGCTGTTTCAAGTTCTCAACATTGTAGATTTTTTGTATGCTCCACAGGTATAGTGTCTCTCCAAGACTCATGTCCGAGTAATCTCTGCAATAAGACAGGTACATTAAGTCTTTACCACACAATCCTGACTTCTAACGACCCTGGGAAAGAAGCCTTTTTGAAAACATTGTTGGAAAAGGAGAAAATGCTGGTAAGCAGCATTTTCTCCTTTTCCCATAATGTTTTCTAGCCTTCCCAAAACAAATTTTAATTTTTGGGTTACATTTATTTGTCGTCTGCAAATGCTTCAATTTGGACTAGTCTAAAAATTTGTTGTTTCGTAAAGAGTTAATATTACTACAGAAACTAAACCTGATTTAAACAAGAGCACCTCATGCAAGTGCGAATACTTGGCTACAATTATTTTAAGAGAAGGTGAGAAAGGGGCATAAATGTGTCAAAACTACTTTGAGAGTTATCTGCCATACTGGTACAGGTTCCCCTTTTGATAGTAAACAACTTATCTAAGTTTGAAGTAAATATCTTCAGTAATGACAGTGATATTAGAAAAACATTGATTTTCAGTGAAAAACTTAAGTAAAAAAGGGGCATTACTGTGTCAAAAATATTTTGATGGTAACCTGCCCCTGTTGTATGGGTTCCCCTTTGGATAGTTAACAACTATTGCAAGCTTGAAGTAAATTTCTCCAGTAATGGCAGATATTATAAAATGTTTTCTGCACAACCATGACGCAGATGATGACAGGGCTATGAAAATACGCTGCCACTTTCTTTGAAAACAGCCGAGCTAACTAGAACTGTTGGAGCCTGGCAAATACCCCCAACTGTCTGCTTTATCACTGGATCAGAAACAAAATCCAAGGGGCCAATATCAGCAGCCAGACTGTCAGACAGTGCGTCTTTGTGGAAAAGGTTCCATTACTCTACAAAACCATATGTTTGCACTGCTCTATCACTTACTTCCCTTGACAACTGAAAACTTCAATGAAGACGCAATAAACATCAAGATAAAATAAATGGTTATAATCAGCAATTTCATGGTTTTTCTTTGATCCTGTTTGTCAATGAACTTGACAGAGAAGGTAGAACTGTCCATCAGCGATTGCTTCTTTTCCTACAATGATTCATTATAAGAGTATGTGATTAGAGAAAAATGGTCAACTTACGTGAAATATCTTGGTGGTGGCAGTGACATTCTGCTACGTGGACGTTCACCACCGAGTGATGATGATGGGGGTCCAACTTGTCTCAGTTTACAGGATTGGTGACGGCGAGGGTTTACAGATGACTTGGCTGAAAGATATATATAATTTGCTTTAACCCTCTACCATACAATCTTGGGTTTTAATAACCCCGAGGAAGAGGCCTTTTGAAAACAATGTGGGATAAGGAGAAAATGCTGGTAGCCACCATTTTCTCCTTTTCCCACAATGTTTTCTGCCCTTTCAAAGATAAATTTCTCTTTCAATTGTTGTCTGCAAATGCTTTCAATTTGGTCAAGTCTATATTTTTGTTGTGTGGTAAAGAGTTAACTCTGTACCAGACAACTTCTTTAGATTTGTTCATACTGAGAGCAATTGCAGATGACAAACTGAATTGAGTACAAATGATGTCCAACTGTCCTTGGTAACTAGCATTTTCTCCTTTGCCAGTATTGTTTTTAAAGCCCTATGATCATGGATACCTAGAATCATCCTAACTTTTTACCAAATGACAAAATTTTATACTTGTCCCAATTAAAAGCATCTGCAGACGACAAAATAAATGTGACTCAAAAATTGAGATTTATATTAAGAAGGTTAGAAAACCATGTGGGAAAGGAGAAAAGGTTACCAGCATTTTCTCCATTTTCCACATGGTTTTCAAAAGACAAGGTCATTAAAAGTCGTGTTTGTGTGGTAAAGGGTTAAGGGATTACATGGTAAAACCTTTTTTAATAAGATAAAATCAACAGATTCACAGACACTTTTTCCAAATGAAAGATGTCTTCCAATTGGCTAACATTTTCCAACAATCAGAGACTGGTTTACATATTAATATGAGCCATGCCCTGGCCAAAGGAGGTTTAATGCATCTCTGTGATGCATTTTACCGAGCAAGTCACCTATAATTATGGATCAATAAAATTTATTTTTGTCTAACAACTGACTTATCTTTGTCTAACAACTCACACCGGGGCAACAGTACACATTTTCATAGTTCAAGAGTCATCTCCAGGCTGGAGAAAAGTGTCTTGCCCAAGTGCACTTCTTGTACATGTATATCTAGCTCCAACAAGTATCAAACTCAGTACACCAACGTTAAAATACCACACTGTAACCATTCCACTATAGAATAATTACGAGAGGCAAAGAGTTTGAGGTTTGTATTGATTCTACATGTACACATTTACCAAACAACAAAATTTTAGTCTGGTCCAAACTGAGAGCATTTGCAGGCGACAATTTAAATGTGGCTCAAATCAGAGAATTTGTTTTTGATGGGTTAGAAAACATAGTAGGAAAAGGAGAAAATGCTGTTTACCAGCATTTTCTCCTTTTCCTTCTATGTTTTCAAAAGCCCATTATGTTAAGGTCGTTAAAGCTCAGGATTGTTTGGTAAAGAGTTACAAAAACCACACTGTAACCATTGCATGATAGAATAATTCCAAGGGGCAAACAATTTGAGGTCCATATACAATGTACGCATGAAAAAGAGTTTAGCCAATAATTTTCTTTTTTTTTTTCCGACAGAAATCTGTTTAGATAAAGCTTATCAATTATATACCTTGAATTGTAAAGTGCCGTAAAAGCAAAAAAGCAGGAGTTTTCAATACTTTGCTTGCTAAGAGATTGGTAGATAAATTAAAGTAAGTACAGTAAACAATATTGAAGCACAGTCTCTCTGAATGACCCTATGACCACACAATCCTGAAATTTAACCCTTTACCAGATGGCAAAATTTTGGATTTGTCCAAATAGTAGGCATTTGCAGACGACTATTTAAATGTGGCTCAAACAATGGAATTTGTCTCTGGCTGGGTAGAAATCATATTGGGAAAAGAAGAAAATGCTGGTTTTCCCGCAATATTTTCAAAACGTTTTTTTCTCAGGGTCGTTAAAGCTTGGAATTGTGAGTAAAGGATTAATGACCTTAAGGAAAAAGACTTTTGAAAATATGGTGGGAAAAGAAGAAAATGCTGGAGACCTCCATTTTCTCTTTTTTTTTTTTCACACTGTTTTGTATTCTTTCATGGAAAAATCCTATCATTTGAGCCACATTTATTTTGACATCTGCAAATACCTTTAACTCTTTACAAGATGACAAAATCTTAGACTGGTCTAAATTGAGAGCATTTGCAGACGACAAAATAAATGTGACTAAAAAGTTGAAATTTGTTTTGGGAAGGGTAGAAAACATTGTGGAAAAAGGAGAAAATGCTGGTTACTAGCATTTTCTCCTTTTCCCACAATGATTTCAAAAGGCTTCTTTCACAGGGTCGTTAAAAGTCGAGATTGTTTGGTAAAGGGTTAATATGGAAGAATGTAACCTTTTTGTCATCTAGTAGAGAGTTGACAATGGCCACAGAACACTAAAACACAAACACATGTACCGACAGACACATACAAAAGAGCCTTGCTCCCGCATAATTAACTCTTTACTAAATGACAAAATTTTAGACCAGTCCAAATTGAAAGCTTTGGCAGACGACAAAATAAATGTGACTCAACAATTGAAATTTGTTTTAGGAAGAGTAAAAAACATTGTGGGAAAAGGTGAAAATGTTGGTTACCAGCATTTTCACCTTTTCCCAACAATGTTTTCAAAAGGCTTCTTCCTCAGGGCCGTTAAAAGTCGGGATTTTTGGTAAAGGAATAACCTATCTTTCTGATCCATGATACCAAGCAATTCATCACATGATTATCAAACCATAAAATCCATTTATCTGAAAACCAACTGAATCATGAGGTACACTGGTCCTTTGACATGCAGAAAACCAAAAACAAAATGTATCGGCCCAGGTCAGCCTACCCTGATTGCACAGGCTAACCCGAGTCAATACTTTTTGTAAATGCATTAAGCCCCCTTTTCACAGAGCATGGCTAAAATAATTAAGTGAAGAAGGGGATCCAATGGGACAATTTAGCTCTACAAGGGTTGATAGGGAAGTTCGCAGAATATTTTTCATAATGTCTACATTATAGCTTGCATTTCTATGAAACTTACAGTAATCTAAGATCAAACCTTTCTTACAAGTGTGCTGCCAAAAAATAAATGAACCTAACAGTAATCGCTGAATTACAAAGTTTCCATAGCAATGCGTATCTTTATACACGGAGCACAACAAATATAACAACTTTTGAACAACCCCTATACAGATCACTACCGCAGTTGCATGCCTTTTCCTTTTGCATAAGACTCTGCGAAGTCATCTGCTGTCTGATGACATTCCTGATGTCATTTCTGCAAATTTTGACTTTTTTTTTAACTTCCTTTTTTCTAAGATATAAACAACTTTCATGGAGTTATCAGCAACCAAAATTTAAAAATCACAATGTCAACTGACAATGTCAAGTTAAGGGCAGCAATTGAATTCTGCATGGGATTAGACAAAACACCCTCTGATACTTTAACATTGTTGAAAGTTCAAGTACCATAAAGAAATGCAGTGAGGCACTTTTTTTAAGTGTCATCGACAATTTCAAAAAGAAAGAAGTTATGTAGAGGATTACAACTAAGCTGGACTTTAGAGTTTTCACTGAGATCAAGCAGCGTGATTTGAGGATGCTAGTGAAAACTGCTAGTGTACACAAAACATTGTTTCGTCATACAACCTTAGCAGGTACAACTAGAACTGTTGTAGAGCGGACAAATACCGTCCCCCCCACACACACACACACCCAGAAGCAGCATAATCAGAGAACTGAAATTATCTTCAATACAAAGTTCACCAGTGAACTTTACCTTAGACCCATGTGACCCAAAAACAATAGGGCACCTTCTTGGGTCATGAGCAATACTTGTATACAGTTTCAGGATCCTAGGTCAAACAGCTATTGAGTTAGAGCATGGAAAAATTTTCAAACAAAGTTCACCTGTTACCTTGACCTTTGACCCATGTGACCAAAAAACAATAGGGCACCTCCTTGGGTCATGAGCAACGCTTGTATAAAGTTTAGGGTCCTAGGTCAAACAACCTTTTAGTAAGAGCATGGAAACGATTTTCAAAGTTCACCTGTGACCTTGACCTTTGACCCATGTGATCCACAAGCAATAGAGGACTGCCTTGGGTCATGAGCAACATTTGTATGAAGTTTCAGGGTCCTAGGTCAAACGCTTTTTGAGTTAGAGCACAGAAATGAAAACATGGACGGATCGATGGACGGACAGACAGACAGGCATGGCCAAACCAGTATACCCCCCTTTACTTCGTAGGTAGTGGGTATTATGATACACATGATAAATGGATACAAAGACACAGAAAATGTATTTGAATCCAGGGAGATTATTTTGAAAAGTGTAACGACATCTTTGACATTGTCATGACGTAGCTAATTGTACGCTGGCGTGCTTTGGGTATGTGTGCTATCATAAGGTGCTGTAACTGTTTTGTTGTAGAATATTTTTACATAAAATTTATGAATCTTAGAAAAAACACATCAACCTTAAAAAAATATACATTAAATACACAATCACAGATTAACATTTCAATTTCCTAGCAACAGTCTACAAACTTCCAAATCAACCCCCATACTTTAACCCTCTACCCCACAATCCAATGTATTAACGACCCTGAAAACATTGTGGGAAAAGATGAGAATGCTGGGAACCAGCATTTTCTCTTTTACCCACAATGTTTTCTGTCATATCAAAAAATCTTTTCAGCTGCACTAATTTATCATCTGAATATACTTTCAAATTGGTCAAGTCTGAAATTTTGTCATTTGATAAAGAATTAACTCTTTACCACACAAAAAAATGTAGACTTATCTAAATTGAAAGCACTTGCAGATGACAATATTAATGTGGTTCAAATGATGCCATTTTTCGTTGATAGAGTAGAAAACATTGTGGGAAAAGGAGAAAATGCTGGTTACCAGCATTTTCTCTTTTTCCCACAATGTTTTCAAAAGGCTTCTTCCTTGGGGTTGTTAAAAGTCGGCTTTGTGTGGTACAGGATTAAATGCTGTTTATAAACATATGCATGCATACCTATATATACAAAAGTGATGCTGTACAAAGATTAACCCTTTACCACACAATACAGAATTCTGACTACCATGAAAAAGAAGGCTTTAGAAAACAATGTGGATAACAGAGAAAATGCTGGTAACTAGTATTTTCTCCTTTCCCCACAAATGTTTCCTACCCTTTCTAAGACAAATCTCATCGTTTGAATAATATTTTATTTGTTGTCTGCAATTGCTTTCAATTTGGCCAAGTCTGAAATTTTGTCGTTTAGTAAAGAGTGAATGATTTACCATCAAACACCTCTATGGAAGGGAAGGTTTTCAAAACATTGTTGGAAAAAGACAAAATGCTTGTGACCAGCATTTGTTTCCCATTCCCACAATGTCTTCTGCCATCTCACAGGAACATTTCATCATTTGAGCTACTCTGAAGTTGTCATCTGCCTTCGCTTTCAATTTGGGACAAGTCCGAAATTTTGTCGTTTGGTAAAGAATTAACCCTTTACCAAACAATACAATGTTCTAATGACCCTGAGAAGGAAGCCTTATACAAACATTGTAGGAAAAGGAGAAAATGCTAGTAACCATCATTTTCTCCTTTTCCCACAATATTTTCTACCCATTCAAGCACAATTACTATCATCTGAAAAACATTTGAACTGCTATCTGTAAATTCTGCAAATATGGATGCGTCTAAACTTTTGCCATGTGGTAAAGAATTAACCCTTTACCAAACAACAAAATTTTAGACTTGTCCAAATTGGAAGCATTTGCAGACGACAAAATGAATGTGACTCAAAAATTGAAATTTGTCTTGGGAAGGTTAGAAAACATTGTGGGAAAAGGAGAAAATGCTGGTTACCAGCATTTTCTCCTTTTTCCACAAAGTTTTCCGAAGGCTTCTTCTTCAGGGTCGTTAAAACCCGTGATTGTGTGGTAAAGAGTTAAGCTAGTCACTAGCTGCCTAATGTAGAAATATCAAGCAAAGATTGCTATACAGTATACTTACACCCATGTAAATGTTCACCTGGAAATAATCATTGACATACCCTACAATTTTTTGGTTCTTTTTAAAAAAAAAAAAAACTTTCCTTGATGGAAATGAATCTGTTGAACAAGGTTTCGAAAAGCATGATGAAGAATTGTATGACATTATTGGAGCATCTGCTATCCTTGACTGCCAATACATCAGGGATGCATGGTTGGTTTTATCAACAGTCATACACCCATTTTTGTGGAATAAATTCACTTTCCTGATACCAGTACCAAAAAAATACAGAACACTTCACAGGAATAATCCTGCCAATGGCCCTCTTCAGAATTTCATCAAAGAATTTGATTCCAATAAAAACCCTGGTTGCCATGGCAACTAAACTGAAACCTTTTGAAAATCTTTAAAAATCATCTTGTCTGAAACCATAACGCCCAAGGCTACTAAATTTGGCAGGCAGCTTCATCTAATAGACCTCTAACAAAATCCTTCAAATTATACCCCTGGATCTAATTGGCTCTGCAACGGGGTTCACAAGTTTTTCATGGGTTTATATAGTGAAAAGTTCTTTTTCCTAAACCTTAAAGCATAGGGCTACCAAATTCTACATGTAGCTATATCTAGTGGACCACTACTGACACTATTCAAATCATAGCCCTGGACTCAAAGTTGGCGCCACCCCAGGGGTAAAATTTTTACATGGTCTTATATAGTGAAAACTTCAAAAATCTTTTTTATTCTAACTGTAAGACTTTGGGCTACCAAATTTGACATGCCCCTTCATATAGAAGACCTCTGCCAAGATTGTCACATTTATAGCTCTGAGGTCCAAACTGGCTCCATCCCAGGGATCACAAGTTTTACATGGGCTAATAAACTGAAAACTGAGAGAATTGTCTGGTTCCTGACCATAAAGCCTAGGCTTAACAAATTTTGAATGTAGCTTCATCTAGTGGACCTGTAGCAAGACTCTTAAAATTATGGCCCATAGTTGTAACACATTTTGCAGTGCCTACATAGTGAAAATTTAAAAAAATCTTCTTGTAGTACATGAAGTCACTATGACTTAAGCTTACGTACTGATCAAGAAAAATAAGTCCTATTATAACAAGTCTATAGTTTGTTACCAATCACCTCCCTTGATTATCAACCAGATGCACTATTACATAATTGGTGGTGGGTATTCAAGTTTTTTTGCAAAGAAAATGTTCAGTATTCAGTGAGAGGAATATATTTTGATGTTAATAGTTATACTCAGATGAGTTTAATATTTAGTACAAAGTAAGGTTTCTATCATTCAGTGTTTTGTTCCAGAACTTTACCATTCATGCCGTTGAAGAAATGTCTACTGCTTCTAAAATTTGGAAATCTTGTCAAAGCACTCTTTGTTAGAGTTCATTGATATTTTGTATGAATGATACTTGATTAGACCTGCTTGTATTCACTAATATAATCTTTGCACTTGAAGGAATAACCATTTGGCTGCTTTAACCATGAGCATATCATCAACCACATAGCATATGCATCGGAACTGCATCCTTGGAATAATTATATAGAATTTTTGGTCACCATGTCACACCTTCATTAAAACAGATATAGGTTTTATAGCATGACAATCATGGGATAAAATTTTATCATAAGATTTTCATAATCCTACAACCTTTGAAACTCTTTTGATACACCCTTTAGTGGACAGCAAAATTTTAAACTTCAAACTGAAAGCATTTCCAGACAACAACTTAATTTGGCATCAAATGGTGAAGTTTTCTTTGACTGGGTAGAAAACATTGTTGGAAAAGTGGAATACCATTCTTTCCTTTTCGACAGTGTTTTGTACTTTTTCAAGGACAAATCTCTTTATCTGAGCTTATATTTTTGTTGTCTGCACATGGTTTTAATGTGGACAAGTCTACAAGTTTGTTGGTACCTTACCAATTAAAGAGCTTGGTGGTCTGTTTGATACAGTGGACCAGTCCAGCCCTGTGCTGATTGAGGGCTCAAACTTGGGTGAGGAGGAATCATGACACCTGTAGTGGTGATCTGGGTTCCTTGGTCTCTTAGCTGTTTGTGTGAAAAACAGAAAAGATTTTCCTTAAGACTTTTTAAATTAAAACCACATATTACAATGACGAATTAACCCTTATCCTGCTAAATAAGTTAAACAAAACTTTCAGGCTGATTGTAAAAAGCCCAATAATTCTAATCCAAGCTTATGTTTTGGAGGAAAATATCTCCTTAGGGACAGTGTAGATCCAAGATCAGACTGCACATTCTGTGTAGTCTGATCTTGATCTACACTGTTCACAAAAGGTCAGAAAGCTGCACTTAGCAGCTTAAAGTGTTAAATCTTTCTTTTCTTTTTCAAAATTATGTTTTAAAGACTTTAACTGAAGATTTAGATCATTCATATTGGTGGCATATGAAGAGGACAAATACAATGCACCAACAATGATCAAACTTGTTTTTGAAATGGTAGAAAACATCACTGGGAAAGGAAGAAATGTTCGTTAAGAGCATTTTTTGCTTTTCTTACAATGTTTTCAAATGCCTTTTACCTCTGGTTCGTTAAAGTACCGCACTATTGGTAAAGAATCAACAAAAGACCTTTACCTTACAGCAACCATTTACTATATTTTTCTAAATGGAAGATGAAAAGTAAACTCTGTCCAAAAGCAGCAAGTTTCAGTGACTGACAAAAAAAAATTATCATAAAGTTCTTTGTAACGGATACATATAAACCATACCTATGACAGAATAAAAGATTATGAGCCATGCTCTGTAAAAAGGGGGCTTAATGCATCTGCGGGAAGTATCAACCCATATCAGCCTGCGCAGTCCACGCAGGCTGACCTGGGTTGAAAGGTTTTGCTATTAGCCTGTTTTCTGCATGTCCAAGGACCATTATATCCTGGGATTCAGTCCGTTCTTAGACAAAATGGACTCTATGGTTCCATCATTATGCGACAACTAGCTTGGTATCATACATAAAGGAGAATGCATTAAGCACCCTTTTGCCAGAGCATGGCTTAATAATATATTTTTCCATCCAAATTCAACTCTTTATGATATACAAAATGCACATACCCCTGTGTCTGTCCGGATCTATAAACCTGTAATATTTATATAAAACACCGATAAAGTAAATGGAAACCCTCATGACAGCTTCACTGTTCAAATCGTGATGCTTTTTCAACCTAAACATAATCCCCAAACGATAGGCAAAAAAATCATCTGGGTCTGTATTCATCAACCATTCTTAAAAAACTTTCTTAGCTTTATTCTTCAAGATTTTCTAAATTCAAGAGTAACACAAAATCTGATTGGCTAAACCAAAAGGTTTAGCCATTCAGAAGTTTTGTTACTTTCAAATTTAGAAAATTCTGGAGAATAAGACTGAGAATGTTCTTAAGAATGGTCGGACACTGATTTGAATATCCTTACATCACTTTTCCTTGTGACGAAAGGACATTTTTTTCACACATTGGCTTCTACTGGCAAAAAATTGTTGCATTTGCAGACAACAAATAAAATATGGCAAAACTGATGGCTCAAGAGATGGAATTTGTCCTTTGGGAAAAAAAAACAGAAAAAATTACCAGCATTTTCTCCTTTTCCCACAATTTTTTTAAAAGCGGCCTTCTTTCTAAGGGCCACAAAACACAGGATTATTTGGTAATTGCCATTTCATTAATTCAGAATATTAGAGTTTAAAACCCTTTACCAGATGACAAAATTTTAGCCTTGTCCAAATTGAAAACATTTGCAGACGACAATTTGAATGTGGCTCAAATGGTGCAATTTTTCTTTGAAAGGGCAGAAAACATTGTGGGAAAAGGAGAAAATGCTGGTTACCGGCATTTTCTCCTTTTCCCACAATGTTTTCAAAAGGCCTCTTTCCCAGGGTTGTTAAAAGGCTGCATCATGCGGTACAGGGTTAAGCCTAAACTAACCATACAAAACTGAAACACTGGGCTGTAATGATATATTTTCTGTTATATAAGTTTTAAAGGCAATCTTCAAATCATAGCCAGTGCACGTGTCCTAGAGACCACCTGTATTGAGCAACCCACTGCTTTGGGTTGTTAAAATACAACCCACCCACTTTTCTTACTTCCCTTGAACGGTCTCTAAACTCAAGTTTGACTGTAATTAAAAACAGCCAAAGCCTCTAAGTTCATGACAATGAAAGTAGACAGAAAATACCTAAATAACTATGTAAACAGTTTTTTCCTATCTTCTATCTAAATCCCCTACCTACCCTCGTTGATAGATAAAAATTGTTGACTTTTCAATTTGAAATTTAAAACTGTATTTTTAGATTAATCCTTTACCACACAATCCCGGCATTTAACGAACCTTAGAATTAAGCCTTTTGAAAACATTGTGGGAAAAGGAGAAAATGCTGGTTACCAGCATTTTCTCCTTTTTCCCACAATGTTTTCTGCCCTTCCAAAATCAAATTTCAATTTTTGATTCATATTTATTTTGTCATCTGCAAATGCTTTCAATTTGGATTAGTCTAAAATTTTGCTGTTTGGTAAAAGGTTAACTCTTAACAAGATGAAAAATTCTTAGACTTTCATATCGAATGCATTTGCAGACTACCAATCAAATGCTGTCCAAATGATGAATGATGTCTTCCATAGGCTAGTTAACATTGTTGAAAAACTTTTCTTTGTATAAATAAATATACAACAAAAGCCAAACATACACAATACTTACCTCTCAGAGCTAGGAGGACCGGTATAATAGCCTCTCAGTCTTGTTGTATTCTGAAAAGTATAAATGTAATATTTGTTTCCAAGACTATCTTTCTATTTGTTCATGGGAAAAAATATTCTAGCCAATCAGAGGCCTTATCTCACAACAAGAAGGCTATGATGGTTCAGTATATAATCGCTCGTTATCACTCCACTGGGTAACTGGTAAACATCAAGTCCTGGGTCACTTGAGGGTGTGGGTTTGTGCCCCATGGCTGGCCATCTAAAATTACAAAATAGTCTTTCAGATGAGACGTTGAAGTGAGGTCCATGTGACAGTGCTATACACCGGGCACCCTAAGAACCAGGCGTAATTTAGGATGGGTTTCATCCTGTATCTTAAAATTACAAAATAGTCTTTCGGATGAGACATTAAAACAAGGTCCATGTGATGGTGTTATACCCCAGGCACCTTAAGAACCAGGCGTAACTTAAGATGGGTTTCATCCTGTATCTTGAAATATCCCCTGTAACAAAACTAACTTCAGGGGGCGTCGCCTATATGGACAACCGGTGGCGACGATAAATAAACGCAAATTCAATCAAACCACTGGCTAACAACACACATGAGCTGTAACTCCCATGGGCTTTAACTCTACTGAACCACAAAATTTTTGACTTGTCAAAGCTGAAGGCATTTTGCATACAACAAATCAGATAATGGCTTAACCCTTTCCCAAACGACAAATTCTGGACTGGTCCAAATTGAAAGAGTTTGCAGACGACAATTTTAAATTTGATGAAAATGGCAGAAAGGTCTCAAAAAGGGTAGAAAACACTGTGGGAAAAGGAGAAATTGCTCGTTACTAGCAATTTCTCCTTTTCCCACAGTGTTTTCAAAAGACTTGTACTGCAGACACCTGAAAACCAGGGCTTGTTTGGGAAAGGGTTAAATGGCGAGATATGTCCAGAATAGGTTAGAAAACATTGTGGGAAATAGAAAAAATGCTGGCTACTAGCATTTTCTCAATCTCCAACAATGATTTCAAAAGGCCTCTTACCCAGGGCTATTAAGCCTGGATTATGTGGTACCACACCATGAAATTTTAGACCCATCCATATTAAGTATATGGCTCTAGTAGCCATGTTTGTCAATAGAGCAAGATGCTACTGAGAAAAGATCCAAGATTGTTAAAGGCAAAGATTCTACCACAAAATGTGAAAAAGGTCTTCCCAGCTATCATTCCCACTCAATATAAATGAGCCATGTTCTGTCAAAAGGAGGTTTAACCCTTTGCCAAACAATCCCTGGTTTTCACGACCCTGAAAGAGAAGCCTTTTGAAAATATTGTGGGAAAAGGAGAAAATGCTGGTAACCAGCATTTTCTCCTTTTCCCACAATGTTTTCTATCATTCCCAAAACAAATTTAAATTTTTAAGTTGCACTTATTTTGTCGTCTGCAAATGCTTTCAATTTGGGCAAGTCTTAAATTTTGTTGTTTGGTAAAGAGTTAATGCATCTCCATGATGCATCATACTATGCAAGTCATCACATAATTATGGATCCATAAAATCCATTTTGTCTAACAAGCGACAGAATCATGAGGTAGACTGGTTGACATACAAAAAATTGATCCATGGCAATAAGTATCGACTCAGGTGAGCCTGCACAGACTGCGCAGGGTTGGTATTTTTTGCAGATGTATTAAGCCCCCTTTTCACAAAGCATGACTCATTTATAAACTCCGACAAAAAGATTTTTTAAGAAGAAGATTTTAAACATTGTTATTTGGGTTGATAAGAGATACATAGCTACAACTATGGCAGCTATATTTTTGGAAGTCATTTTCAGCTTAGTTGCTACGGCAACAAGACATCTTTATTAGAACTAAGTTTTTTCAAAAGATACTAAAGAAGACCATAGTGAGAACACTGTTTTGAAACTTGTTAAATCTTTACAAGATGACAAAATTTTAGCCTCATGCAAACTGTAAGTATTTGCACACAACAAATATAAAAAAAAAAGTTACTCAAAACATAACATTTGTCTTTCATAGGGTAGAGAACATTGTGGGAAAAGTTAACCAGCATTTTCTCATTTTCCCACATTTTCAATAGCCTTCTTTCTCAGGGTCGTTAAAAGTCGGCATTTGGCAGTAAAGGGTTACATTACAATAGACACATGACATAAGCTTACTGAGCTTTGGCCAGTGGAGCTAAAGAAACTGAAATTTGGCTGGTGGACCTAAAAGACCTACCAAACTACACTAACATGCATTATCAAAAGGTAGATGAAATCTGCCTTTAATGGTGGCTTTTTCAATAATAGCAATTTGTATTTGGCTCCTTGGTGGAATTCAGCAATAGTGCTATATTGATTGACACCATGAGCTGCACACAACAATTGGTGGCAGAGGTTGGAAAATGGTAATTGCTAGACTGGCATAGGCTAAATTTGAAGGAGAAATTGATGTTCTTTGGACCAATTTTATACGAGGTAGCTTTGTAAGCCAAGCAAATTGGTGTCTGGGCATGACAGCGGAATAAAATCCTATGCATTTAGAGCTTGGAGCAGTGAACTCTTGGTCCGTATTCACAAACCATTCTTAAAAACATTCTTTTGTATCATCCTCCAAGATTTTAAAAATTTGAAACTAACAGAACTTCTGATTGGCTGAAGCAAATGATTTAGCCCATCAGAAGTTGTGTTACTTTCAAATTTGGAAAATTCTGGAGAATAAGACAGAGAACCTTCTTAACCCTTTACCACATCATTCCGAGTTTTAACGACCCTGAGAAAGAAGCCTTTTGAAAACATTGTGGGAAAAGAGAAAATGTTGGTTACCAGCATTTTCTCGTTTTCCCGAAATGTTTTCTACCCAACCCAAGACAATTTACATCATGTGATTTACTTTTCAATTGTCGTCTGCAAATGCTTTCAATTTGGATCAGACCACATTTTTGTCGTTTGGTATAGAGTTAACCCTTTACCACACAATCCCGACTTTTAACGACCATAAAAAAGAAAGCTTTTGAAAACATTGTGGGAAAAGGAGAAAATGCTGGTAACCAGCATTTTCTCCTTTTCCCAAAATATTTTCTATCCTTCTGACAACAAATTTCGGTTTTGGAATAACATTTATTTCGTCGTCTGCATATGCTTTCAATTTGGACCAGTCCACATTTTTGTCGTTTGGTAAAGAGTTAAGAACGGTTGTTGAATACGGACTCTAGTATTTTTATACCATTACACAAGTACCCTTACCTTTCCATATTTGTTGTTCAGGATAATTAGACTGGAACTAGTGTTTCCCACATCATACATTCTACTCACAGGACTATCATGAGGCCAGTCTGTTCCGTTAAAGGCATCCCTGAAAATACAAATTATACACTGAAATTGTAAGTGAAAGTAATATGTCAGTTGAAATGAGATGATGGCAGTTGCCTACAAACAAATCTGTGTTGATTGTGACACCATGTAAGCATTAACTCTTTACCATTAGACAAGATTTTAGATTGGTCAAATCCAAAGAATTTGCAGACGACAAATTAAATGAGGTTCAAATTTTGGAATTTCTTTTCCCATGTTTTCAAAAGCCTTTTTCCTCATGGGGGCTAAAACTCTGGATTGTGTGGTTTAGGGTTAGACTGGACAACAGTAAAGTTTTCTGGTTTTGTGTAAACCCCTAGAGAACCAAATAAACCCAAAAGGTATTTTCAGTCTAGAAATGAAACTCGGATAATAGTGATTTCAAGGCTGCTTTTCTTTTGTCCAGAATGTCATAGCAAAGCAGACAGTGAAGATCAAGATCAGACCGCACATTCTGCACAGCCTGATCTTGACCTACACTGGCTGGAAAGGCAACTCAAGTTGTGAAATTAAGGCCCTTTAACATAATTACACAAGAATGATAAGAAAGTAATACTTAATTCAGGTCTACGTACCTGCTGTGTTTGTTCATTTTAAGTGTCATATTTTCAAATCAAATTCCAATCCATCAAATTCAAAATACCAGGCAACCTTCGATGTAAACACAGCTTTAAATGTCAGCTCCAAAGTGAAAACTTCCAAAAAAAAAAGTATTTTCTCTCACTCTAATCTATTGACATTTCAGCCCCTTCATATCAATTACACAATTATTTCTTCTCTTTGGGAGACCCTGAAGTCCCTCTACTCTTCTTTGATAGGCTTTTCTTGCTAACATTTTACTAAGAGATAACATTGAAGACTGGTTCAAACTGAAAGTATTTGCAGATGACAATTTAGTTGAGTCTTAAATGACAGTGTTTGTCCTTGAAAGGTTAGAAAACATTGTGGGGAGAGGAGAAATGCGGGACACAAGGATTTTCCCTTTTTTCCATGTTTTCAAAAATCTTCATTCCCCTAGTTGTTACAAAACTGAACTGTTTTGTAGAGTTAAATATCAGCATATATTGCTTATAAGTAAAATTCTGTGTCTTTTAATGAATTTTTTGCAGTGTATTCCTTTTACAAGTTGAGGTAAGTGATATCAGGAAACAGGTTAACTTTGTACTAAGTAGAAATAGAAATTAGTAACAAATAATTCCAAGAGACATATTTACCCCTTACCAAACATTATTCAGTGTTACAATGACTTTGAGGAAGAAGCCTTTCGAGAACATTGTGGGAAAAGGAGAAAATGCTGGAAACCACAATTTTTTCTACCTTTTCAAAGACATATTCCATCACTTGAGTGAAATATAATTTTTCATCTGCTATTGCTTTCAATTTGGGCGAGTCTATAATGTTGCCGTTTTGTAAAGAGTTCAGAAACACTGATGTCTCTGCAATCAGACTGTAGATTTTGTGCAGTTTGATCTTGATCTACACTGATTACAAAAGCAACTATACACCCATGAAAGACCCTTTAAGGGTGAATATTGAACCTGTCAAATTCATGTATAATTATTCATGTGTCAGACACTTCAGATTTAAAATTCAATTTTAGGGTATATTGGATTATTCATATTTGATGAGGGACAAAGTAGGTCAATAATTAGATTGCGCTGACATGCAAGACGGACTGTCTAAATCTAACCCTCAAAATGTCTTTCACGACTATATATAGTTGCCTTGGTGGCCAGTGCAGATCAAGATCAGACTGCACAAAACCTGCAGTCTGATCTTTGATCTAGACTGTCTGCTTTGCTGAAACTCTATAGATGAAAGCAGTCTAGAAATTGCACTAAGTTGGATCAAATTTCTTGACTGAAAATGTCATTTGGGTTTATTCAGGTCTCTAAGTGTTAAGATTTGAGCCTTTGTGCCCATGGTAGTTTACATTTACTCTGCAATGAGCTTACAGCACCTGTACCATGCCCGCAGCCCTCTTTCTGTGCAGCCTCAGTACGGCCGCAGTATGCTTATCATGCGGATTTACATTTGTTTAACTCCGCACAATGCCCAATCTTAAAAATCACAAACCCACAGCCCGTAGACACATCATAAATAGCATCACATCATCCCACCGTTCAGAGGCTGCAGTCAGTACAGTACAAGATTTTAAATCAGGAGGTCGCTGGTTCAAATGCCCCAACTCTGCAAATTTCTTTTAACCCTTTCCCAAACAAGTCCTGGTTTTCACGTGTCTGCAGTACAAGTCTTTTGAAAACACTGTTGGAAAAGGAGAAATTGCTCGTAACGAGCAATTTCTCCTTTTCCAAAAGTGTTTTCTACCCTTTTTGAGACCTTTCTGCCATTTTCATCAAATTTAAAATTGTCTTCTGCAAACTCTTTCAATTTGGACCAGTCCAAAATCTGTCGTTTGGGAAAGGGTTAAAGGAATGATGATGGTCATTGTGACAGGACTCATTCCTCTCTCACTGCCGACCATTATGATTGTTTCAGTGATGATTGTGTGGGAAAGCAGCCAGTGGCTTTGGAAAGATACAGTGCAGGGATGCATGGACAAGTGCACTTGCCCCGACCCGTCCCACGATGAAAACTTTGCTTGTTTGTTTGTTTGTATGTTGAAAATGGCATTAAACACCATACAAACAGACAAACAGGCAAGAGTAAGCAAGACTCATGTACTATCTGATATTGGACTACACTTATCTCATAATGTCCTATTGCAATCAACTCTTTAACAAACAACAATGCAGAAAACAAATCAAATGATAGGACTTGTCTCTGAAAAGGCGGAAAACATTGTTGTTCAAATGATAGGACTTGTCTCTGAAAAGTCAGAAAACATTGTGGAAAAAGGAGAAAATGCTGGTTACCTGCATTTTCTCCTTTTTCCACAATGTTTTCAAAAGCCTTCTTCTTCAGGGTTGTTAAAACTCGGGATTGTGTGGTAGAGGTTTGATCAACAAAATTTCTGTCTGTGATGGTCAGTAGTGTATGTTCAGGGTAGAGTAATATTGAACATACAAAATTTATGAAAAGTAAAAGCTTATTTGAATAAATTGGATTTGCTTTTGACCCTTTGAGCAACCTTTAACAATTATAATGCTTTGGTTGCCAGTGTGAATTAAGATCAGACTGCACAATACATGCAGTCTGATCTTAGATCTACACTGTCTGCTATGCAGAAACATTCTGTCCTTACACAGCCTTGAAATTGCACTGATTTTAGTCCTTTTACCAAGCATTAAATGTTCAGAGTATTTAGTAGGATTAGACTTTTTTCATGCTGTGTTAAATGTCAATTGTTAATCCTTTACCGAATAAACCCGAGTGTTAGAGACCCCAAAGAAGAAGACTTTTGAAACTAACTGTATGGTGGACAGGGGAGAAAATATTGGTAACCAGCATTTTCTCCTTTTTCGACAATGTTTTTACACTTCCAAAATCAAATTTCAACATCTGAGTCACATTTATTTTATGGTCAACAAATGCTCTCAATTTGGACAAGCCTAAAACTGTCTCTTTTTCCGAAAATGTTCTCTACATTTTCTAAAACAAATTTCATGTTATGGGTTGCAAGCATTTCTCTATCAAATGACTAAAAATCAACTATTTACAAAGTAAATTTAATTTGGCATAAGATGAATCAATACTGTACCTGAAATGATGGAATTTGTCTTTGAAATGGTACCAGCACACTGTCGTTTTTTTCATGATGTTTTCAAGTTTAAGCCTTTTTTCAGAGGATCATTAACCCTTTACCACATAAACCCAAGTTTTAACAATCCTGAAGAAGAAGGTCTTTTTTAAAACATTGTGGGAAAAGGAGAAAATGCTGGTGGCCATGTTTTCTTCAATGTCAAAAGCAAATTTCAGTTTTTCAGTTACATTTAATTTATCGTCTGCAAATGCTTTCAATTTTAATACAATTCTAATACTTTGTGGTTTGATAAAGGGTTAAAACATGATATTGAAAGCAATGCAGACAACAAATTCACAAATATGATTGGTGAGGTATTTTTTACAAATTAAATATACGATGGGTCTGGTATTTTATGCAATAGTTAATATATTTTTTTATTATTTAGGTATCTAGAAATACTGCTATCACTTATTTTTTTCCATGACACAAGTGCACTTTGCATCAAGTATGATAAGAATGTCTGAAAATTATTCCACCGGGCTGAGTAGTTCAGTGGTTAACCCTTTACCACACAGTCCTGACTTTTAACGACCTGAGAAAGAAGCCTTTTGAAAACATTGTGGGAAAAGGAGAAAATGCTGGTAACCAGCATTTTCTTCTTTTCCCACAATGTTTTCAACCCTTTCCAAAACAAATTTCAATTTTTGAGTCACATTTATTTTGTCGTCTGCAAATACTTTCAATTTGGACTAGTCTTAAATTTTGTCGTTAGGTAAAAGTAAAATGACTCATGACCTGGTGGTTTTCCAGTTCAATACCTGCAAGGGGCAAACTTTCTTTCCTGCAATTTTTGGCCTCTCACCTTTGATGCATGTAAGAAATGCAGTCAGTGGTGGAAAGAAAGTTGTGTCGATCAGTACTGATGTGAGAAAGCCAGGAAACACATGTGTAGGTGCACTGACCACCGTGATATAACCAAAGCTGTTCAGACGGGGTTAATCTCCAATACTAACTAACTAAAATGCTAATTACTGGTATTCCACATAATAAAGCTATTTCTATGATATCTCATCTTCCATTGACCCATTAAATCACAAAATGACAAAATTCTAGATCAATCCAATTTGCAAGCATTTGCAGATGATAAATTAAAGTAGGCTCAAATGATAAAGTTTGTCTCTGAAAGGGTAGAAAGCATTGTAGGAAAAGGAGAAAATTCTGGTAACCAGCATTATCTCCTTTTCCCACAATGTTTTCAAAAGCTTTCTCTCTCAGGGTCATTAGAACTTGGGACTGTGTTGTACAGGGTTATGCACATGGAATGTAAATAATTGTGTATGCTGACAGTCCCTTTGGATTGATGAATATCACTGTATGGAATGTTTGATCTGAATATTACAATGGCATGAAAAATAAATGTGACAGGATGCCATGCTATTTAACTCTTTACCAAATGGCAAAATTTAAGACCGGTCGAAATTAAAAGCATTTGCAGATGACAAAACAAATGTTATTCAAAAATTGAAATTTGTTTTAGGAAGGGTAGAAAACATTGTGGGAAAAGGAGAAAATGCTAGTTACCAGCATTTTCTCCTTTTCCCACAATGTTTTCAAAAGCTTTCTTTCTAAGAAGAGTAAACTCTTTACCAAACATAATGCTGACATTTAGCACTCGCCCATGGTAAAAATGTTTGCAGATGTAAAACTAACCCTTTAGTGCACAATGCCGCCTTTTAATGACCCTGAGAAAGAGGCCTTTTAAAAACATTGTGGGAAAAGGAGAAAATGCTGGTAACCAGCATTTTCTCCTTTTCCTACAATGTTTTCTACCCTATCAAAGAAAAATTGCATCATTTGAACCACAATGAAATTGTCGTTTGCAAATATTAATATTTTGTTTTCAATTTGGACAAGGCTAAAATTTTGCCGTCT
The DNA here is from genome assembly GCA_945859785.2 of Tridacna gigas. Lineage (NCBI taxonomy): Eukaryota > Metazoa > Mollusca > Bivalvia > Cardiida > Cardiidae > Tridacna > Tridacna gigas. Next base: position 17,287,946 of record OX244042.2, on the reverse strand, counting down.
GGTAAAGGATTAAATAGAACTGAAAGGATGTCTCTATCTTTGAGAAGGCAGAAAAGAGTGAGAACAGGAGCAAATGTTGGTTACAAACATTTTCTTCATTTCCCACAATGTTTTAAAGAGTCACCAAAGCCCAGGATGTGTTGGTAAAGTCTTGAAACCCATTTATAGCAAACAGTTCCAAGTTTTAACAATCCTGAGAAAGACATCTTTTGAAAACTTTGTAAGAAAAGGAGAAAATGCTGGTAACCAGCATTTTCTCCCTTTTCAACAATATTTTCTACCAAGGCCTTCAAAAACAAATCAAATCATTTGAGCCACATTTAATTTGTCCTCTGCAAAGGCTTTCAAGTCGGACAGGTCTAAAATTTTGCATCAGGAGAAAGAGTTACCCCTTTACCTCACAATCCCAAATATTAATGGACCTGAGAAAGAAGGCTTTTGAAAACACTGTGGGAAAAGGAAAAAATGCTGGTAACCAGCATTTTCTCCTTTTTCTACAATTTTTTCTGCTCTTCCAAAAAGAATTTTTACTATTGAGTCACACTTAAATGGCATCTGCAAAGGATTCTAAATTGGACAGGTCTAAACTTTTGTGTCTGGGAAAGAGTTAACTCTTACCAAACAACAATTTTTAGACTAGTCCAAGTTCAATGCATTTGCAGACAACAAAATAAGTGTGGCTCAAAAATTGAAATTTGTTTTTGGAAGGGTAGAAAACATTGTGGGAAAAGGAGAAAATGCTCTTTAGCAGCATTTTCTCCTTTTCCCACAATGTTTTCAAAAGGCTTCTTTCTCAAGGTTTGTTAAAACTCGGGATTGTGGTAAAGGGTTAAATAAGCTTAGCTTTAGAACTTGTTCTGCCAATTATTGGTATATGAATGCCCAGTTTTACAGCTTGTAGAGTAATAAAATAACACCTCTAAGTCTTTCACTACCAAACAATTCCTCCTTGTCCTTTTATGCAATAAAAATAATGTCTACTGCAAATACATAAACTTTTTGGATGCATGAAGAAAAAAGTAGTGACCTGTGTACAATGAAGATCAGACTTAAGATTCAGTGCATTATATTCTTGATCTATGTTGTTTGCAAGAGCTCCACTCGTCACAACTCAGCTGATTCCGTATCTACATCTAATTTGATCACTAGTGCTAGAGGTTGTTTTTGACGAAAGTGGTTTTTGATGAAATGTCACGGATCCCCTTAGAATATGTGACTCTCTAACAATCCAAGCCCCTTAACAATCTCTGGCTCCCCCCTCACAATCACTGTAACAACATGTGACCCCTCACAATCTTGGCAGCCTAACAAGATGTGGTCACTTCACAATCTCAGGCTGCAAATCTGTTGCTGTCTCACAATCTCAGCCCCTAGGAATATGTGACTCCCTAACAGTCAAAGCCCCTGAACAATCTCTGACCCCCTCACTATCAACCTGACAACATGTGGCCTCCTAACAATCTCAGCAGCCTAACAAAACGTAGCACCCACACAATCTCTGGCCCCAAATCTGTGGATCTCTCACAACCTCAGCCCCTAAAAAATTTGTGACTCCCTGTAAACTCTTTACCACACAATGTTGCCTTTTAACAACCCTGCTGAAGAAGGCTTTTGAAAACATTGTGGGAAAAGGAGAAAATGCTGGTAACCAGCATTTTCTCCTTTTTCCACAATGTTTTCTGTCCTTTCAAATACATTTTTCAATTTTTGAGTCATATTTATTTTGGTGTCTGCAAATGCTTTCAATTTGAAAATTTCCAAAATATTGCAGTGTGGTAAACGGTTAATCTCAGCCCTACTTACAAACAGGGGCTCTTTCACAATCACAGCCCCTTAACCCTTTACCACACAATCCCGTGTTTAAAAGACCCTGCAAGAGGAGTCTTTTGAAAACATCATGGGAAAAGTTGGTAACCAGCATTCTCTCCTTTTCTCACAACGTTTTCAATCTTTTCATAAAAAAAATCAATTCATTTCAGCCACATCCAAACTGTCGTGTGCCAATACTTTCGATTTGGACGACTGTAAAATTCTGTTATTTGGTAAAGTGTTAACAAGATGTAGCTCTATCACAATCCATGAAAACTTTACAGTAAAAGGAGAAATTGCTCACTTATAGCTATTTCTACCACTGTCAAAATTTTATCAAAAAATTTATTTTTTTTTTCCCCGTCACAAAATGCTTATACAAGAGTAAATGAGAACTTACATAACAAAGTTTTTTAGTATTAATCCATGAAAATGTGATATTCTGTTTACTTCTGTATTATAATCCTCTTTGCATCCATGCATAACTCCATTACCACGAATGCAAGCAAACTTTTTCTAAGCATCAAAATCCCAGCAGGAAATTACACCGAACTGTAACAATAGGACGCAAAACTTCCGGAAGAAATCATAGCATCATCAGAATCCAATACAACAATATTCCTGTAACCCTTTACCAAACGACAAAATTTCAGACATGTCCAGATTTAACGTTTGCCTCATGATGCCGACTTTTGACGACCATGAGGAAGAGGCCTTTTGAAAACATTGTGGGAAAAGGAGAAAATGCTTGTAACCAGCATTTTCTCCTTTTCCCACAATGTTTTCTACTCTTCCCAAAACAAATTTCAATTTTTGATTCACAATTATTTTGTCGTCTGCAAATGCTTTCAATTTGGACGCGTCTAAAATTTTCTTGTTTGGTCAAGAATTGAACACGGAGTGAAAATTGTGAGAAGAGGGGAAAATGCTGGTTACCATTTTTTTCCCACCTTTTCCCACAGTGTTTTCAAAGGGTTTTTTCTTCAGGATTTTCAGAATCCCACATTGTGTGGTAAAAGACCAAAGGGTAAAGTAACAATTGGTCTCATACAAAATAGGACTGGATCAATACCATCTATTTCTTTCAGTTACGGACTAGCAGCAACTCAAAGTTTTTGACTATGGTATCACTTTCTGTTGCCTTTTTCTGTCTGACACTGAAGAACAAATCCTCAAACAAATTTTAGCCAAGCCCCCGTAGCCCAGTCGGTAGTGTTCAGGACTTGAGAACAGAGGGTCACTGGTTCGAGCCTCAGCTTGGCCAATTTCTTTCTGAGGATTGATGAAAGTTATTGTGACAGGATCCATTCCTCTCTCACAGCTGATCATTGTTTTGACAATGGTTATGGGGGAAAGTAGCGAGTGGCTCAGAAGGAATATTGTGCATAGTACAAGAAACTCTAGGAAAGCATGGATAGGTGCACTGGTCACTGCGATATAATTGAAAACGGAAATTATGTTGAAAACAGCGTTAAACACCAAACAATCAATCAATCAAACAAATTTTTACTCTTTTCTGTGCAACCCCAAGGAAGAATGCTGTTGAAAACATTGCGGGAAAAGGAGAAAATGCTGGTAATCAGCATTTTCTCCTTTTCCCACAAGTTTTCTAACCTATCAAGGTCAAATTTTGTCGTTACGTCACATTGAATTTGCCGTCTGCAAATACTTTCAATGTGGACCAGTCTAAAATTTTTGTCACTTGGTAAAGAGTTAAAAAAGTTTATATTGAAGAAATAATGATAAAAAAATATTCCTGGTGACAAAATGGCCAGCGCATGGCTAAATATTTATAGTACTGTGGGCATAGGTCAAGTTGTAATCTATGCCGACAGATTTTGAATATAAATCACATGAAAATATTTTAAAACCCATTTTCTACACATCCCATGTGTTAGCAACCAGGGGAAAAGGGCTTTTTGAAAACATTATGGGAAATGAGAAAATGCTGGTTTCTAGCATTTTGCCTTTTACCACACTGTTTTCAATGGTCCTCTCCTTAAGGTCGTTAATTATGACTTGTAATTGTGTGGTATGGAGCTAACTATTGACTCTCAAGCCTGTAGTAATTTTCTACATCTGAGAAAGAAGTTCTTTTTCCATTCTGTTTGACTGATGTGGCAAGAACATCTAACAAGATAATATTATCAGCCAGTGTAAAATCAAGTTCTGTGCAGTTTGATCTTGATCAAATTTTTTTGAAACGTAACATACGGTTGTCTCTATCATTTCAAGGGTTATGCTCTGTACCAAAAAATCATAATGTTTTCACAACCATCAGGAAGTAGGATGTTGAAAATATTGTTGGAAAAGGAGAAAAATGCTGGTAACAAGCAATTTGTCCTTTCCAATATAAATGAGCCATGCTCTGTGAATAGGGGGCTCAATGCATCTGCAAAAAGTATCATCAACCAAGGTCAGCCTCTGCAGTCCATGCAGGCTGACCTGGGCCAAAACTTTTTGCTATAGGTCAAGTCTCTGTATGTCCCGGTTTACCTCATGATTCAGTTGGTTGTTAAACAAAATGGACTCTATGGATCCATGATGACTTGCTTGGTATCTTGCATCACGGAGATGCATTAACCCTTTCCCAAACGACAAATTTTAGACTGGTCCAAATTGAAAGAGTTTGCAGACGACAATTTTAAATTGGATGAAAATGGCAGAAAGTTCTCAAAAAGGGTAGAAAACACTGTGGGAAAAGGAGAAATTGCTCATTATGAGCAATTTCTCCTTTTCCCACAGTGTTTTCAAAAGACTTGTACTGCAGACACGTGAAAACCAGGGCTTGTTTTGGAAAGGGTTAAGCCCCTTTTGCCAGAGCATAGCTCAATTTTTCCCCCCCTTTTTTCTTTGAGAAATTTCATAATCTAGTCACATTTGATAACTTGTAAGCAAAGTCTAGAATTTTGTAGTCTGGTAAAGAAATTTGCTTAACTCTTTACCACACAATCCTGAATTTTTACAACTCTGAGAAGGAAGTCTTTTGAAACCATTGTGGAAAAAGGAGAAAATGCTGGTAACCAGTATTTTCTCCTTCACCAACAATATTTTCTACCTTTTCGAAAACAAATTTTAATTTTTGAGTCACACTGATTTTGTCGTCTGCAAATGCTTTCAATTTGGACATGCCCAAACTTAAGTTGTTTGGTAAAGTGTTAAAGCTTAGCAGACCTCAGAAAAATTCTGTATAACACAATGAATTGAATAACAACATTTTCCTGCTGCCAATCTAATTAACACAGCATTATATTACAACCTGTCAGTTAACCTTTTACCCCACATTGAAATGTCTAACAAACTTGTGGAAATAGGCCTTTCAAGATAGTCTAGAAAAAATAAAGTATGGTGACTAGCATTTTCCCCTTTTCCCAACATGTTGTCAACCTTCTCACAGACAAGTCCCTTATTTTCATTTATAGGCTGCCATTTTGTGCTTTCAATTCAGACAGGTCTAACATTAAGTCTTCTGGTCTAGAGTAAACTCTCACACTGCTCTACAAAATATTTTAATCCTTTACTGCACAATGCCGCCTTTTGACGCCCCTGAGAAAGAAGCCTTTTGAAAACATTGTAGGAAAAGGAGAAAATGCTGGTAACCAGCATTTTCTCCTTTTCCCACAATGTTTTCTACCCTATAAAAGACAGAAATCATCATTTTAGTAACATTTATTTTGTCGTCTGCAAATGCTTTCAAATTTGATCAGTCTAGAATTTTGTCGTATGGTAAAGGGTTAAAGCACATTGCTCATAATTTCACAAGAAAAGCAGACAGTGCAGATCTATGATCAGATTACATGCTCCTGTAATGCAAATCAACTTCTTTGCATCATAAAACTTCCCATAGAATGTTTTACAGAAATTGATACAAAACAAGAGAACCTTTAAGTCTTTACCACATGACAAAAAAGTAGATTTATCGAAATTAAAAGTATATGCATACATGATTTAAATATGGCTCAAATTATGAATATGCCTTTGATAGGGTAAAAATCACTGTGGAAAAAAGAAAAAAATGCTGGTTACCAGCATTTTCTCCTTTTTCCCATAATGTTTTAATGTTTTCAAAAGACTTCTTTTTTCAGGGTTTTAAAACTCTGGATTGTGTGGTAAAGAGTGAAGGTCCTGAGCTGCCTACCTTGGAGCAACAACACAAAATAAGACATGAGAAAGAGGCTGACCAAGGTATAGTAGAAACTTGAGGAATTATGTCAAGAGCAGATTTTAAAATACCAACAAAACTTAAGCATCAAAGCAAATGAAACTTTTTTTTTTCTAAAATTAAACCCTGTGACCCAGGTTTTAAGCAAAGATGGCCATGTGTATGCATTTAAGGTGCCACATTTTCAGTCAGATACTCATGAATGTTGGTCAGAATGTTTGTCTTGGTGATATCTCAGATGAGTTTGAAAATGGATCATGTGCAGTCAAACAGCAGGTCACTGGGACAAATCTTTGAAAAACCTTTTGTAATCTCTACAGGCCACATTTTCTGTCAGATGCTCATGAAAGTTAATGTTTGAAAATGGGTCATGTCCAGTTAAAAACTAGGTTGCCTGGTCATATCTAAGAAAGGCCTTGTGTACACTTAGAAAAGCCCTGTGTACACTCTAGAGGTCACATTTCTTTTAGTCCAATGCTCATGAGAGTTGGTCAGTATGTTTGTCCTGATAAGATTGAAAAGATTGAAAATGGGTCATGTCAGGTAAAAAAGTAGGTCACTGGGTCAAATCTTTGAAAAACCTTGTGTACACTCTAGAGGCAATATTTTTGATCCATTACTCATGAAACTTAGTCAGAATGTTTGTCTTGATAAAATCTGGAAAGAGTTTGAAAACGGGTCACATTGGGTCAAAAAGTAGGTTACTGGGAGGAATCTTAGGAAATACCTTGTGTACAGTGTAGAGGCTGCATTCCCTGTCTAAAACCCCTGAAAGTTGGTTAGAATGTTTGTCTGGGTATCTAGGATGAGTTTGAAACTCGACCATGTCAGATCAAAAAGAAGGTAACTGGGACAAATCTTAGAAAAAACTTGTTTACACTATATAGGCCACATACTCAGGACAAGTCTAAACTTTAAAAACCTTTACCAAATGGCAAAATTTTAGACTTGTCCAAATTGAAAGCATTTGCAGAAGACAAAATAATGTGACTCAAAAATTAAAATTTGTTTTGGGAAGGTTAGAAGACATTGTGGGAAAAGAAGAAAATGCTGGTTACCAGCATTTTCTCCTTTTCCCACAATGTTTTCAAAAGGCTTCTTCTTCAGGGTTGTTAAAACCCATGATTGTGTGGTAAAGAATTAAAGTAAATCATTTGGTTAAGAGCGATGGCATTGGATTCCTACTCGAGAAGTCCTGAGATTGATTCCTGTTGGTATGATTTGTCATGAGTTGTCATGGCGAAGGCACTGCATGGCCCCAGCCCAGTACCGGTGACACCCACAAAAGACATAAAATATGTGTGTTGTTGCTGTGATACAACTGAAATATTTTTGAAAGGAGGCATGAAACAACATTTTACCCTGTACCACACAATCCCAATTCTTAACGACCCTGAGAAGAAGCCATTTGAAAACATTGTGGAAAAAGGAGAAAATGCTGGTAACCAGCATAATGTTTTCTACCCTTCCCAGAAAAGATTTCAATATTTCATTGACATATATTTTGTCATCTGCAAATGCTTTCAATTTGGATATGTCTAATTTTTTGCCGTTTGGTAAAGAGTTAATCAGTTGATATGTTACCTTTGATAAAAGCCTCTATATATAAAAATAAGCCATCAGCTTAACCCAATACCAACAATCTCTGGTTTTAAATACTCTGATAAAGAAGGCTTTTGAAGTACATACATATACCATGGAAAAAGGGGAAAATGCTGGTGGCCAGCATTTTCTCCTTTTTCCAAAATGTTTTCTACCCTTTCAGAGATTATTTGAGCCTCACGTAACTCTTTACCACACAATCCCGACTTTTAATGACCCTAAAAGGGAAGCCTTTTGAAAATATCATGGGAAAAGGAGAAAATGCTGGTAACCAGCATTTTCCCCTTTTCCCACAATGTTTTCGACCCGTCCCGTAACAAATTTCAATTTATAAGTCACATAAAATTTGTCGTCTGCAAATGCTTTCAATTTGGACTAGTCTAAAACTTTGTTGTTTGGTAAAGAGATAAAAGGTGAAGTGTCAACATGTAGGCAAAAATGGAATCATGTCAATTTAGAGGATTGATTTATTGGGATAGTTCAATTATGTGTCAGTGCAAATTATATTAATTATACACTTTATCACTGGGACTCCATGATTCCAAGGGATTTTATAACCGTGGATTATAGGCTTTTTAACCCTTTACCACACAATCCCCAGTTTTAACGATCCTGAGAAAGAGGCCTTTTGAAAACATTGTGGGAAAAGGAGAAAATGTTGGTAACCAGCATTTTCTCCTTTTCCCACCATGTTTTCTATCCTATCCAATACATAACTCACCATTTAAGCTACATTTAATTTGTCGTCTGCAAATGCTTTCAATTTGATCCAGTCCAAAATTTTGTTGTTTGGTATAGAGTTAAGTGTGAATGCACTCACAACAACGAAATTTTAGACTGGTCCAAACTCAAAGTATTTGCAGACGACAAATAGAAAGTTGTTCAAATGATAGCTTTTATCTCTGGAAGGTAAAGAGAAAAGTTGTAGGAAAAGAAGAAAATGCTAATTATCAGCATTTTCTTCCTTTCCCACAATGTTTTAAAAAGACTTTTTTTTCCTACGGTCATCAAAAAATGGGATTTTTTCGGTAAAGGGTAATCCAATATCTGTTACCAGACATTATTTTAGAGGCTTGTCCATATTGTTAAAACATAATTTTATCTGCAACTAAAAAAATGTGGCTCAAATGATGGAATTTGTTTTTAAAAAGGTAGAAAACACTGTAGCAAGAGGACTGAAATGCTGGTCAGAAAGACTTGTCCTTTTCTTTTGATGTTTTCAAAAGCTTCTCCCTCAGTGCTAGACTGGGTTCCAGCCCGGTCATTTTTTCTTTTTATATATTAACCCTTTCCCAAACGACAAATTTTGGACTGGTCCAAATTGAATGAGTTTGCAGACGACAATTTTAAATTTCATGAAAATGGCAGAAAGGTCTCAAAAAGGGTAGAAAACACTGTGGTAAAAGGAGAAATTGCTCGTTACGAGCAATTTCTCCTTTTTACACAGTGTTTTCAAAAGACTTGTACTGCAGACATGTGAAAACCAGGGCTTGTTTGGGAAAGGGTTAATGATCATTTTTTGACAAAGTAACGTCCGAACATAAACAAGGAAAAAATGATCGGACTGGCCAGAACCCAGGCTACCTCGGGTCCTAACACCCTGGTAGATCTAATGTCTGGTTTAACCCTTTCCCAAACGACAAATTTTGGACTGGTCCAAATTGAAAGAGTTTGCAGACGACAATTTTAAATTTGATGAAAATGGCAGAAAGGTCTCAAAACGGGTAGAAAACACTGTGGGAAAAGGAGAAATTGCTCGTTACGAGCAATTTCTCCTTTTCCCCCAGTGTTTTCAAAAGACTTGTACTGCAGACACGTGAAAACCAGGGCTTGTTTGGGAAAGAGTTAAAGAGATATGTATTACCGGTAACTCTTTATCAAACGTCAAATTTTTGGACTAGACCAAATTCAAAGCATTTGCAGACAACAAATTAAATGTTGCTACAATGATGATTTCTGTCTTTGATGTTTTCAAAAGCTTCTCCTTCAGTCCTAGCACACTGGTATATCTAATGTCTGGTAAAGACATGGGCCATGCTCTGTGAAAAGGGGGCTTAATGCATCCCAGTGATGCATGATACCAAGCAAGTCATCGCATTATCATGGATCCATGATAGCCACTTTCTTTAACAATCGACTTAATCTTGAGGTACAATGATTCTTGGACATACAGAAAATTGACCAATAGCGAAAAGTTTCGGCCCAGGTCTTGATACTTTTTGCAGATGCATTAAGCCCCCTTTTCACAGAGCATGGCTCATATGTATTAACTCTTTACCAAAAGACACATTGTTGGACTAGACCAAATTCAAAGCATTTGCAGACTGATTTCTGTCTGTGACAGGGTAGAAAAACATTGTGGAAAAAGGAAAAAATGCTGGTTACCAGCATTTTCTCCTTTTCCCACAATGTTTTTAAAAGTCTTCCTCTTTAGGATCATTAGACCACAAGATTGTGTGGTAAAGGGTGAATCACAGGTCAATATTGCAGTCTCTATGAAGTAACAGTGACATCAACTCCTATTATCTGTCTGCCAGATATCATCTCATCATTTAAATAATTTCTCTCTAATGTCAAATTTCAATTACATGTAACTCTTTACCAAACAACAAAATTCTAAACCAGTCCAAATTCAAAGCATTAGCAGACGACAAAGTACATTTGACTAAAAAATTGAAATTCATTTTGGGAAGGGTAGAAAACATGGTGAGAAAAGGAGAAAATGCTGGTTACCAGCATTTTTTCCTTTTCCCACAATGTTTTCCAAAGGCTTCTTTTTCAGGGTCGTTAAAAGTCGGGATTGTGTGGTAAAGAGTTAAAGTGTTAGATCAATTCCATGAAATAATCAATTAGCACACAAAATTAGTTTGTATGGTCCTGCATTAGATGCCCTTGCAAGAGCATCTTCTCCAACATCGTTTTCCATATGATTTAAGAAATGTTTTATTCCTTTTCGTCCCTGGAAAGCATGGCTAGGTGCACTGGCCGCTGCGATATAACTGAGACAATTAATGTTGAAAACGGCATTAAACACCATACAATCGACAATTCCTTCTTGTTGGATGTTTTGCCTTTTTGCCATTTTTGCAAGTTTTGGCCTGTTGAAACCCCTGGCCATGAGGGCACATGGAGTCAGCTGGCATACACAATGTGGATTTGAGTTTAATCATTTATTTATAGTTATATTTGGTTTTATATTTATAGTTATATTTGGTTTTAGGCAGAACAGGCTAATCTTTGGTTTAAGGCAGGACCAATTGGTTAAGCCAATTAGAAGTCTTGTTTCTTTCAAATTTACAAAATTTCTTAAGAATAAGACAAAGAATGTTCTTATGAATGTCTTGTGAATACAAGCATGTGTGTATGCCATGACATTGAACAACCTGGGTTCAGTTTAACCCTTTATCCCACAATGCCACCTTTTAACAGCCCTGGGATAGAAGCCTTTTGAAAACATTATGGGAAAAGGAGAAAATGCTGGTAACCAGCATTTTCTCCTTTTCCCACAATGTTTTCTACCTATCAAAGAAAAATTGCACCATTTGAGTCACACTGAAATTGTCGTCTGCAGGTACTTTCAATTTGGACAAGGCTAAAATTTTGTTGTCTGGTAAAGGGTTAAGAAAAGGTAAAAGTGAATTATGTTGGAATTTGGAATTACCGACCAGTAAATCCGTTAAGTATGATTAAATGATAAATTGGTAGACGGTAATCATTATTGACAAATCCAATATTGATCAGACAGGCAGTTTTTATCAGTGACCCAATGTGTCCTGAATTAAAAACAATACTAGATCTCTCTCTGATAACTTTCCTGGTTTTTAGGTTCTAAAATGTGACATTTTCAGACTTCAGCCAAGCCTGGTAGCTCATTGGTTATGTACAGGGCATGAAACCAGGGGCTTGCTGGTTCAAATCCCCAGTTTGGCCTATTTCTTTCAGAGGATTGATGAGTACTATATTGATTCATACCTCTCCCACCGCTGATCATTGTTTAATGATAGTTATGTTGGAAAGCAGCCAGTGGCTTGGGAAAGAATATTGTGCAAAACACTGATAAAAGAAACTCCAGCAATGCATGGATAGGTGCAATGGCTACCACAAGATAACTGAAATAATATCAAAAACAGCATTAAACACCATACAAACAATCACACAAGACAATGGCGTCTTCAAATGAAAGAAACACTTTTTAACACTTTACAAATCAATCCTGTATTTTTAAGACACTAAAGAAGAAAGAGGGAAATAGAGCAACTGTTGGAAACTGGAATTTTTACAACCCTTTCAAAGTCAAAATTCTTTCATCTGAGCCACAATTTACTATGTTGTCTGCAAATACTATCAATATGGATTAGACTACAATTTTATTGTCTGGCAAAGATTTACATGTATCTATTCTGTCTACATTTAGAAAAGGATTCCTTTGTTTGTACTTGTAGAAATACGAGGGGTGATCAGACAGAATGTGGACCAGTGCTGGTATCGGAATATTGTTATAAAAATCAACTTGGAACATTTACTGTTTTTGAAAGTAACCTCCCTTGAATTCTATGCACTTATTCATTCTTGATTCCTATACGCTGAACATGTGCGCGAGCGCATCACATGACATTACTGTCAAGGACCTGGTCCTAGCAAGGATTAGCTCCTCTCTGCTCTCGTAGTGCGTGCCACGTGCACGAAGAGAATCTTTCAAAACAGGAACTAATGAGAGGTCACATGGAGTCAGGACTGATCTAAAGGGAGGGCTGGCTAGTGTTTCTGTGTTTAGTTTTTGCAAAGTTTCATGTACAAGTGTGGCTTTGTAAACTAGGGCATTATCTTGGTGTAAAGTGACGTCACTCTGCAAGATTTCTGGCTGTTTTTTTCATACGGTGTTTGTGAAATTCATTTGAACAATGTGGACATAAAACTCAGCACTGACTGTAGTATGTATAGATACTACATGATTCAGAAGAAAAAAAGGCAAATAGAAAAACATGATGTACACAATTTTACCAAGTGAGTTTGAAAGTTTGGATGTAAGAGCAGAAGGCGATGTTGGATGTTCCCATACAATGCTTAGTTGTTTAGATTTAGTCTCATAAAAGTATACCTATGTTTCATCGCATGTTACAATACAATCAGTAAAGTTTGACCCGTCTAATCTAATGTGTTCTGAAATTTCTAAATAGATTTCGACCCTAACACCTATTTGCTCGGACGTCAATAGTCGAGGTACCCATGTTGTGCAAACACGTGACATTCCAAGATTGTCTGTCAATGTCCCCTGGGCACTTCTATATGAAATGATAAATGTGTCAATTGTTTTCCTGACAGTATTTCAGCGACCTTGTTTTGCATGCTGCTCTACACCCCTGATGATTTTGTCTGACTGATGTTGAAGGATGGCCAGATTTAGGGCCATCTTTAACAGTATCATACTCTTCTCTAAACTGGTCTGATCCATTTACGAATATCAGATTTCTTGAGTGTAGAGTCCCCTTAAACTTTTTCCAAATCAGTTTTGATTTCCGATAAATAATTTCCTTTTTTGACTTAAAACCCTATGATTACTCTTGGCTCAGATAACATGTTGTATGACATTTTGGACCTCTAATGCAGTACATGTATATGACGTGATTAAAATGACGTCACACTTTACCTATTTGAATATGACGACATTTGAAAGCTTTAGTCAGTTACCAGATAATTAATGCTCATCTTTGCAATTTTTTATAATCCTATGTGAAGTAATTTTCAAAATAACGAGGTGGTCCAATTTCTTTCTGATCACCCTCTTACATGATTGCCATCTCACCAAGTACTCTTTGCCAGACAACAAAATATCAGACTTGCTCAAATTAAAGGCCTTTGCAGGTGACAATTTTTTTCTAACTCAATTTATGGGATTTTTTTCTTTGGAAGGGTAGTATACATTGAGTGAAAAGAAGAATATATTTGTTACCAGCATTTTCTCCTTTTTTCCACAATATTTTCTACCTTTCCAAAAACAAATTTCAATTTTTGAGTCACATTCAATTTGTCGTCTGCAAATTCTTTCAATTTAGAAAGGGCTAAAATTTTGTCATTTGGTAAAAAGTTAATAGAGACATGTAATATGACACAAGACCTATTTCACAAAAGATTAGTAATTAACTTGAAATTTAAGGGTTAGGGGAAACAAATGACAAAAAAAACCCACAATAGCAAAAATGACAACTCAATTATGGTGTTGGATTACTGTGGTGAAAGTTACCAAACAAAAATTATCATTACCATCTGGTGAAAAACAAACCCTCTAAACAAGAAAAATCTTTTTAAAAAAAGACTGATGGTGTAAGAGGTACTCTGTAATGCATACATCCACTCTGCACAACCCATCCAATTTTTTAGATGATGCAGTTTGCTGTCTTATATGGGGGCTTGCAGAATAATCATGTCCACATATTTGACCAATCATCAATCTCTATTTATTCATTCCAATACATCAATACCAAGAAATGAAATAAGAGCTGCACAAAGAGAGGATATATACACCAGCAGGGCCCATATTCACCAACCATGCATGCTTAACTCTTTACCACACAATAACGGGTTTTCCTGACCCTGAACAAAAAGCCTTTTGAAAACATTGTGGGAAAAGGAGAAAATGCTGGTAACCAGCATTTCTCCTTTTCCCACAATGTTTTCTTACCTTCCAGAAACCAGTTTCAATTTTTGAGTCACATCTATTTTGTCGTCTGCAAATGCTTTCAATTTGACAAGTGTAAAATTTTGTCGTTTGGTAGAGGGTTAAGAACATTCAGAAAGTGTGTTACTTTTAAATTCAGAAAATTCTTGAGAATAAGACTTGGAATGGTTGTTGAATATGGGCCCTGAAGAGATCTATCCAGTGCATGTCAATTTGACCCCCAAAAGTGGCCTTGACTTTGGAGCCTGGTGCCTGAAACCTCCGTTTCGTTGTTGTCTCATCAATGTGTACACATGTGTGAAATTTTGTTGAAATCAAACAAGGGGTTGAAGAGAGGGCAGACAGGTAATTGCTAACAGACAGAGATATAGGGCACACATAATTACTAACAGACAGACAGACAGACAGACAGACAGACAGGTAAGGAGCATAACATATGATGTGTCCCTTTGGGTGTATGAAAAGGATCTTTAACTCTTTACCAAACAATATAGTTTTAGATTAGTCCAAATGGAAGCATTTGCAGATGAGGAATTAAATGTGGCTGAAATGATGGGATTTGTCTTTGAAAGGGTAGGAAACATTGTGAGAAAAAGAGAAAATGCTGGTTCATCTGTCGTCTACAAATGCTTTGAATTTGGTCCAGTCCAAAAAATTTGGTAAAGAGTTTACCCTTTACCACACAATCCTGACTTTTAGCTACCCTGAGATAGAAAGCTTTTGAAAACACAGTGGGAAAAAGAGAAAATGCTGGTAACCAGCATTTTTTCCTTTTCCCACAATGTTTTCTACCCTTTCCAGATCAAATTCCAATTTTTGACTCACATTTAATTTTTCGTCTGCTAATGCTTTCAATTTGGACTAATCTCAAATTTTGTTTTTTGGTAAAGAATGAAACAAGATCAGACTGAACCTAAAAGAACAATGATTTTGATTTCCCATTCCTTTTCTGGCTGTCAAGCCACATAGCTCAGTTGGTCATGTACAGAGCTTGAAACTGGGGGGTTGTGAGTTCATTTCCAAGTCAAGCCAAGTTTTTTCTAGGACTAATAAAAGTCATTCTGACAAGACTCATCCCTCTCTCTACACACTGCTGAATATCTTTTATATTCTGCTCACATAGGAAAACAGTCAGTGTCTTGGAAAATATGTTGTGCCAAGTACTTGAGCGAGGAATCTTTTGAAAAGCATGGAAAGGTACACAGTGTTGAAAACTACATAAAACACCAAACAAGCAAGTCTTGTCTCGCCAACAAGTCCATACAGTTGAGCCATGTACTGGCAAAAGGGCGTATAGTGCATTTCTGAGATGCATTATACCAAGCAAGTCATCATGTGATTGTGGATCCATATTGTCTAACAACCAGCTGTACATTTGAGCCATGTACTGGCAAAAGGGCGTATTACATCTCTGAGATGCATTATACCAAGCAGGTCTTTACATAATTATGGATCCATATTGTCTAACAACCAGCTAAATCCAGAGGTAGAATGGCCATTGCACACCAAGAAAATTTACCAAAGCAAGATGTTTTGCAAGATGTTCTCCTGTTCTCAAGTCCTGCATGCTACCAACTGAGCTACCAGGGCTTAGCTTGTTGTCTGTAAGTAGTTTTATTATGAACAAGTTTTTGTTATGAATTATGTTGTGTAGTAAAGAGTTGACCCGTTTCCACACAATCCTGACTTTAAACAAGCCTGAGAAATAAGACTTTTGAAAACATTGTGAGAAAAGGAGAAAATGCTGGTAACCAAGCCTGTGCAAGTGTGCAAGCTTGACCTGAGTTGATACTTTTAGCAGACGCAGTAAACCCCCTTTTCACAGAGCATGGCTTAATTATTTTGTTTTTTGGATCTACATAGGAAATCTTTTAACTTTTCCTTAACTCAGAAGAGACTATTTTGGTAACAGATTAGATTCAAGCAGTAATTTGCTGAGTGGCAAGATCAGACTGTCCATTCATGGCAAGCTGATATTATTAGTAAGAGATACTTGTTTTGTCTTTGGTAGTAAAACATAAATAAATGCTCTTTGAGTAAAGGAACTAAATGCATTTGCAAAAAGTACCAACCCAGGTCAGTCTGAGCAGTCCGCACAGGCTGACCTGGGCCAAAACTTTAGCCAGTTTTCTGCATGTCAAATGATCAGTCTGCCTCATGATTCCGTGGGTTGTTAGACCAAGTGGATTTTATGGATCCATAATTATGTGATGACTTGCTTGGTATCATGGATCACGGAGATGCATTTAACCATTTACCACACAATCCCAACTTTTAATGACGCCGAAGAAAAAGCCTTAATTTTTAAAACATTGTGGGAAAAGGAGAAAATGCTGGTAACCAGCATTTTCTTCTTTTCCAATAATGTTTTCAACCCTTCCCAAATGAAATTTCAATTTCTGAGCCACATTTGATTTGTCATCTGCAAATGCTTTCAATTTGGACCAGTCCAAAATTTTGTCACTTGGTAGAGTTAAGCCCCCTTTTGTCAGAGCATAGCTCAATTTTATTTTCAGGGGGCCAGCAAAGAAATCACTTTTGTGATGTTTCTGGTTTTAAATGAAAGCTTTCTGACATATGTATCTATCCCATACACCATATTTTATGGTAAATTTATCTATATTTAAACAGCTGACTGAATTCTGAACCAGTCTACAGTCTATCAAAATTTAACAGCGTTTTTTCATCCCTGGTGATTACGATGTATCTTTAACAGCTGAATTTGACCTACCTTTTGTACCTCTTTTCAAGCTCACTTGGTGTGACATTGGGTGGTGTAGGTGTAGATTTACGGTTCAAACCTGATGTCTGAAAGATAGCACCAGGGACCAGACTGCTTAACATCTTTTTCAACCTTCAAGTAACTGAGGACGTGTTATCCTGGAAAAAAGCGGTAAACTGGCTTTAAAATTTGAGGTTTTACAGTTCTTAGAAAAGTTACAGTTCAAATGTGACCAGTGCAAGACATTTCGTTGAGAGTGTGCTTCGTCGAAATCCACGTATATGCACATGTTTTAAAATACCGATTGCTAAATTCCTAGATTTATTTCATGAAAAGCTCTGTCTAGGAGGAAGATCTGAGCCACAATTCGTCTGGGTTAGGGTAAAGGTCAGGGCTAGGGATCATTTTCGATGAACGTAGTTTTTGACGAAATGTCGCACACCCAATGAGACAGCATGTTTGGTGTTGTCTAATTTGTGATCTGTATAGGCTACCTTTAAGTTGACACCCCTAGAAATTCTCAGCCACTAGAAAAAAGGCAATATCATCACAACCAAGGTTTCTCGGCAAGTAAAATAATTCTTGCATATTATTGTCCGCCAGGATCACACTGCAGGTTCCATACAGTTTGATCTACAATATATGTCTGCAATATCACCTTGAGTTAATATGCTCCTTTCCCTTTTACCACACAAGTTTTAATGACCCTGAGCAAGGCTTTTGAAAACATTGTGGGAAAAGGAGAAAATGCTGGTAACCAGCATTTTCTCCTTTTCCCACAATGTTTTCTTAGCTATCAAAGACAGAAAGCATCATTTGAGCTACCTCTATTTTTGCATCTGCAAATGTTTTTAATTTGGCCGAGTCCAAAATTTCGTTGTTTGGAAAAGAGTTAATCCATATTGGTCCTAATCAATCTAACAGACAATCTCAGCCTAGAAATAACACCCAAATATTTTCAAAGTTGCTCTTGCTCAGAATGTCTCAGGAAAGAAGACAGTGTAGATCAAAGATCAGACTGCACGAAATCAAAGGCACTTAACCCTTTACCACACAATCCCGTGTTTTAACGACCCTGAGAAATAATGCTTTTGAAAGCATTGTGGGAAAAGGAGAAAATGCTGGTAACCAGCATTTTCTCCTTTTCCCACAATGTTTTCTATCCGCTCCAAAACAATTTTCAATTTTTGAGACTCATCTATTTTGTCATCTGCACATGCTTTGAATTTAGACCAGTCTAAAATTTTGTCGTTTGGTAAAGAGTTCAAGGGTTAAAGATACTTCTATACTGTCTTCAGCCAAGTTTTTAACCCATTTCATCTTTATTTTATCAAACTAGATCTATAACGGATAAGTGCATTTTGAACACAGCAAAATATATCAGCTGCCTAGATAGCTTTGTCACTACCTTCTGGGTTATGGGTTTGAAGGTCATGGGTTTGAATCCTTGCAGAGGCAAATTATTTTTGCAATATTTTTGTGGATTTTTTTTCTCTGACTATGAGTAAAATACAGTTTTCACAATGCCTTCTTCTTAAGGGTTGTTAAAACTCTGGATTGTGTGGTAAAGGGTTAAATATGACATTTACATTAACCCTTACCACCTAATCCCAAGTTTTGACAATCCTGAAGAAGAAGCCTTTACAAACACTGTGGGAAAAGGAGAAAGTGGTGGTAACCAATATTTTCTCCTATTCCCAAATGGTTTTCTGTCCTCTCAAAGACCATAATTTCTCATCATCAGTCATACTGAATTTATTGTTTGTACATGCTTTCCATGTGGAAAACTCTAAAATTCTGGTGCATGGTGAAGAGTTGATTTCAAAACAAGAGCACCACATGCAGGTGCCAAACCTTGGCTGCAGATGCTTGATTTTCAGTGAAAATTTTAAGTTGAAAAAGTGGCATAACTCTGTCAAAAATACTTTGATTGTTACCTGCCCTTGTTGCAGAGGTTCCCCTTTTGATAATCAACAATTTGTCCAAGTTTGAAGCAAATATCTTCAGTAAAAACAGAGATATTATAAAATGCCACATTTTTTGCATGACCACCCAGACGAGGACATCAGAGCTATGACAATACATGTACCTCAGTGTTTTCTTCAAAAACAATCACGCTAACAAAAAGGAAAAAATACTGAAGCTGAGTTATGATCAAGGCACACCATTGATTTGATAAAAACATTATACAGTTCTATTGATATATAAATCTACATTTCAAAGAATGTTTAACATTCATTTGGTCACGGGAAATGTAATACAAATATTTGATTTAAAGTATTAAATCTTTTCAGTCTAGTGTAAATACTGCACCAGTTGATCTGTTGAAATACTACCAATGAATTACTGCCTTTTTTCTTTTCAAAATCATTATAGTTTATTCAGTTTGAATTTCATTTTTACATGGCCATTGATTTTTCTGATATGGAAGGATCAAAAATGTACATTGATTGCCTGTGACTCTTTACCAAATGGCAAATTCTTGAATCTTTCAAATTGAAAGTGTCTGCAGATGACTGATTTAAAAAGGGGTACAAATAAAGTTCTCTGAGAGGGTAAAAAGAAAACATTATGGGAAAAGGCGAAATGCTGGTTACCAGCATTTCGCCTTTTCCCACAATGTTTTCAAAGCTAGGCCTTATTTCTCAAACTTGTTTAAAGTCAGGATCATGTGGTAAAAGGTTAACTCTTTACTGCGCAACACAATTCATAACAAAAACTTGCCGATGATAAAAGTACTTACAGGACTTGAGAACAGAAGGTCACAGTTTCGATCAATGGCTGGGACAATTTATTTCAAAGAATTGATGATAGTCAGTTCAGGATTCATTCCTTTCTCACAGCTGACCATTTTTTCAATGATGGTTATGTGGGAAGGCAGCCAATGGTTTGGAAAGAATATTGTGTGTAGTACTGGTAAAAGAAACTCCGCGAAAGCATGGATAGGTGCACTGGCTGCCGCAATATAACTGAAATAACGTTGAAAACGGTGTTAAATACCATACAATAAATAAATAAATATACACACAACAAATAAAAAGTGGCTCAAATGTAAAGACCTGTCTATAACAAGAGGGCCATGATCATAGATGGTTGCTCACCTGGGTCCGTACTCACCAACAAAGAATATTCTTTGTATAATTCTAAAGAACTTTCTAGATTTGAAAGTAGCACAATTTCGGAATGGCTAAACCAAATGGTTTAGCCAGTCAGAAGTAGTGTTACTTTCAAATTTAGAAAAGTTTTCAGTATAAGACTAAGAATATATTCGTAAGAATGGTTGGTGGAGGCAGGCCCAGAGTCTTTCATTCCCAGCATGACCCACTGCCAATCTCTTCCGAGATATCAAGACAAACATTCTAATGAACTTTCCTGAGTACTGGACTGAAAATGTGGCCCCTAGAATGAAGACAAACTTCTTCTAGGATTTGCCTCAGTTGATCTACTTTTTGACCAAACATGACCCATGTCTTAAGTTGGAGAAGCCTAAAATTTTTTGTTTGGTAAAGAGAAAAATGATGCAATTGTCCTTTTGCAATTGGAAACTCCATGTTTTTTTTTCCCGAGGTGACATAAAAAGTCATTATACAATCCAACATTTGCAACACATGCTCTTGATCATGTGACATTCCCACAAGCCTTTGCAAAATCTAAAAATAGCTTGAAAGGCTTCAAATCATTCTCATAAAGTATCATTTTGGGATAATACCCACTTTTTTTTTACACACTTCTCTTTCATTTATAAAGATTGTTTGAAATCTCTTGCCTCACTAACTTCAGTAATAAAATTTTTTTGAAGTCTGGTATGATTCTGAAAGTCTGAAACCTGGCCAGGTAGCTCAGTGGTTAGCATTTCTGACTCTTGACCTGATGGTTACAGGTTTGATACATGGTTATGGCAAACTTTCTTTCCGGCCATTTGTCACGTCTCACCTTTCAGGTACGTAGGTGCATTGACTGCGGTGGTATGGCCTGATTTGTTTGAATGGCATTAAACACCAATACAAACAAACAAACAAAAGTCTGAATAGGCCCCCTTAACCCATTACCAGACAACAAAATTGAAAGCACTGCAGACGACAAATTATTGTAAATCAAATGAGATGTTTTTAGTTTTGGAAAAAGCTGGAAACACTGTGGAAAAAGGAGAAAATGCTGGTTACCAGCATTTTCTCCTTTTCCCACAATGTTTTCAAAAGCCCTGTTCTCTAGGGTTGTTGTTTTTGTTGCGTAAAGGATTCTAGATAACTCCAACTACTTAATCCTTTTCCACAACCCTAAGGAAAAAGACTGTTGAAAACATTGTGGGAAAAGGAGAAAATGCTAGTAAACAGCATTTTCTCCTTTACCCACTATGTTTTCTACCCTTCCTAAATCAAATTTCAGTTTCTAATTAACATTAATTTTTATTTTGTTGATAGCAAATGCTCTCAATTTGGATATGTCTGAATTTTTATTGTTTGGTTAAAGGTAAAATTACTCTTAATCTGACTTATTTTAAAATCTTCCATACTGAGGACTTTGCTGACTGGAGACTAGATTTTGCTGAAATGATAAAATTTGTTTTGATTGGATAGGAAAAAATAATAGGAATAGGAGAAATTGCTGCTTATTTATATATATTCTCTTTTCCCACAATCTTTTGAACAATTTTCTTTCTTGGGGTTAAAAAAAAAAAAAGGCATCCACTGATTGTCTGGTAAAGGTTTAACCCTTTCCCAAACAAGCCGTGGTTTTCACGTGTCTGCAGTACAAGTCTTTTGAAAACACTGTGGGAAAAGAAGAAATTGCTCGTAACGAGCAATTTCTCCTTTTCCCACAGTGTTTTCTACCCTTTTTGAGACCTTTTTGCCATTTTCATCAAATTTAAAATTGTCGTCTGCAAACTCTTTCAATTTGGACCAGTCCAAAATTTGTTGTTTGGGAAAGGGTTAAGAATTAAATATCCAATACATACATTTAATCTCTAATACAAATAGTG
The DNA here is from genome assembly GCA_945859785.2 of Tridacna gigas. Classification (NCBI taxonomy): domain Eukaryota; kingdom Metazoa; phylum Mollusca; class Bivalvia; order Cardiida; family Cardiidae; genus Tridacna; species Tridacna gigas. Next base: position 17,265,994 of record OX244042.2, on the reverse strand, counting down.
TAATAAAAGTTTGTCATAAAACTGACAGCATGCACTATCATAGAACTCAGGTCCCGTAAGCAATTTGACTCTTTACCAAACAACCCAGAGTTTTAACGACCCTGAAGGAATAAGCTTTTGAAAACATTTTAGGAAAAAGAGAAAATGTTGTTAACCAGCATTTTCTCCTTTTTCCACAATGTGCTAAACCCCATCGAAGACAGATTCCATCACTGGAGCTACTTAATGATAAAGCCTTTATCAACTGATCATTGCGTGTTTATGACTCTATGGAAGAAAGCCTTCGAAAACGATGTGTGAAAAGGATAAATACTGGTAATCAGCAATTTCTCCTTTCAATTTCTACCCTCTCAAATAAAAATCCCATCAAATGGGCCATGTTTAAATTGTTGTCTGCACCACTTTCAAGTTAACTCTGTATCAGATGACAAAATTTTGGACCTGTCCATATCCAAGGCATTTGCAGACGACAAATTAAATGTGGGTAATATAGAGAAATTTGTCAAAAGATTAGAAAAAATGGTTGAAAAGGGAGAAAATACTGTTTACCAGCATTTATTCCTTTTCATCACAATGTTTTCAAAAGCCTTCTTTCTCAGGGTCATCAAAACTTGGGACTGTTTGGCAAAGAGTTAATATGGACGAGTGTAAAAGAATTGCCCGGTGGTAAAGAGTTAATTCTTTACCACACAAGAAAAATTGAAAACATTTGCAGATTACAAATTGGATATGGCTCATACGGTGACATTTCTCCGTAAAAGGACAAAAAACATTGTGAGGGGAAAAGGAGAAAATACTGGTAACCAGAGTAAAGAGTTAACTCTTTACCACATAATCCCAACTTTTAACGACCTGAGGAAAAAGCCTTTTGAAAACATTGTGGGAAAAAGAGAAAATGCTGGTAACCAGCATTTTCTCTTTTTTCCACAATATTTTCTACCCTTTCCAAATCAAATTTCAACTTTTGAGCCATATTTATTTTGTCGTCTGCAAATGCTTTGAATTTGGACAAGTCTGAAATTTTGTCGTGCGGTAAAGAGTTAATGGTTAATTCTTTTGTATCTATGACAAAAAGCATGCCATTAAGCCATGAACCTATCGGCATAAATGGCTGTTATAAACCAACTGTCATTTTTACATAAATTTCACATTTTTGTTAAATCATATCTTCAAATTCAATAAGTTTCTGTTGACAAAAAATGTTTCAGAAAAAGTGAAAAAACAGCATAACTAAAAATGAAATATCAAATTTTCAAAGAGTATGTTTCATAATAAACCATTCTAACGGTTTTTTGTAGTTAAAAAATAGAAAGTGTCTACAATGAAAAGCACTCAGCTCTTTACCTTACAATACCAAGTTTTAACAGTCCTTAAAAATAAGGTTTTTGAAAACATTGTGGGAAAAGGAGAAAATGCTAGTTACCAGCCTTTTCACCTCTTTTCACACTATTGTCTACCCTTTCAAAAGACAAATTTCATTTTTTGAGCAATATCTAATTTCTCAATTAGCAAATGCTTTAAATTTTGTCAAGTCTAAGATATTGTCCTTTGGTAAAAACTTAATTTTCATAATCCTATCCAGGAAATTCAATTTTACATTAACATACTTACTGTCAATTTATATAATCTCTCCAAAAAAGTTACTACTTCCAGCGGTAAAAAAAAAACTGGTCCTTTAATTATAACTCTCGAAGTATTGAGTTTTACATTTATCTTAAACACCTTGAATTTAAATTTATTGTTTTAAATGTTTGTTTACCAATCATTCATTGAGCTATCAACAAGTTTCTTGTAAAGCCAATTCAACACCTCTTTGAAATGACAAAATTATCAGATCGCCAGTGGCTTACCGTATATTTACCATTGTGTATTTACACACACTGATAAGTTTTCTTTATTCCTATTGATCCCCAATAGTATAAATGAGTTCAAATTGATTATGGTTTAAAAAGTGATATTAGGCTTAAGTCTATTGCGTCAAATCTTATATCAGATTATATACCAGTATCTCACCCTCTAGTTTTAAAACTTAACTCTTTACCACACAATCCCGAGTTTTAACAAAGCTGATGGTTGACTGATTGTATTAGAGTTTAACACCGTTTTAACAGCTTAGGTCTTAACACTGCAGTCAGTGCATCTATCCATGTGTTTCCTAGCTTTCTCACACCAGTACTAACACAACTTTTTTTCCAAGTCACTGGCTACTTTTCTCACATGCATCAGAGGTGAGAGGCAAGAAATAGCCGCAGAAACCTAATGGACATGGTCACTAAAAGCATTGTTGGAAAAGGAGAAAATGCTAGGAACCAGCATTTTCTCCTTTTCCAACAAAGGTTTCTATCCAATTAGAGACATATCCCACTTTATCAGCCGCTTTTATCTTAATGCCTGCTATTGCTTTCAATTTGGTCAAGACTAAAATTTTGTCCTATGGTAAAGACTTAGCACCCCTTTTCTCATCATGAAGCAGATTGCTTTGCGAAAATATTGTTGCAAATGAAGTAGTTGCTTCCACAAAATTTTCCTAGGCCCACAATGGACAAAAGAGAAGTTGCTCCTTACGAACAGTACTTCCTTATGTCAGTAGAGTTTTATAAGTCACAGGTCTGCTGCGAGTCAGCTTTTTTAACCCTTTACCACACAATCCTGACTTTTAATGACCCTGAGGAAGAGTCTCTTTTGTAACCAACATTTTCTCCTTTTCCCATAATGTTTTCTACCTCTCCCAAAGCAAATTTCAATTTTTGAGTCACATCCATTTTGTCATCTGCAAATACTTACAATTTGAACAAGTCTAAATTTTTGTCATTTGGTAACGGGTTAACTGTTAGACTTCCTCTTTTGACAGATAAATATGAGGTTTACAAAAGTCAAAAAAGCACCTTTTTGAGGTTAACCTTTTTCTGCCAAATAAGTGAAATAAAATTTTTCAAACCGTAGTAAAAACCTGAATAATACTATTTCAAACTTATTTTTAGGGAAAAAATATCTTCATATCGGACAGTGTAGATCCAAGATCAGACTGCAAGTTCTTGTCCGCAAAAGGTCAGTGGTTAGCAGCCTATAGGTTAAACCTTTCTCACTCAATTGCGACTTTTATCGGCCCTGAGGAAAAATGCTTTTGCAATGTGGGGAAAGGAGAAAATGCTGGTAACCAGCAATTTCTACTTTTCCTCACAATGTTTACTACCCTTTCAAAAACAAATTTGAAAGTTGTGTCACATTAATTTTATTTTGTCACATGCAAATGCTCTCAATTTGGACAAATTTAAATTTAGTTATTTGGTAAGTTAAGCCAAGCAACAAAGCATAGAAAGACACAGTATGTCTGACAGTCAAAAAAGGACCTCTCAGAAGTCTAGCCAAACAACAACCATGGTTACCATGGTTACCTGGAAAAGGAGAAAATGCTGGTTACCAACATTTTCTCCTTTTTCCATAATGTTTGCAAGAGGCTTCTGTCTCAGGGTTGTTAAAAGTTGGGATCGTGTGGTGAAGGGTTAAATGATTTTTGGTTTAAATGATTATCTCTGTAAAACAATTCTAGGTTATAATTTACTGGGAAATTTTTATAATCAATACAGCAACATAGGAGAAAAATACCTGTTTTACTGCCATCTTTCCTTGCTTCTCTAATATAGTCTGGAAAGACAGTATCTGTGCAGAAAGGAGAAAAATAACATAACAATGAAAAATTTAACCATAAACTGAACAACTAGATTTCAGTCTTTTTCAACTAGACATCATTTGCTGGTGACAAATTTAAGCAGGCTGCCTTTGAAAGGATTAAAAACATTGTTGGAAAAGGAGAAAATGCTGGTTACTGGCATTTTCTCCTTTTTCCTAAATGTTTCCAAAAACTTTCTTCACAGAGTTGTTAAAACATGGGATTGTGTGGTAGAGGGTAAAAGGTAAAAGGGTTTTCTTTTTTTTTAGATAACGATATTACATTAAGTTGCGTTTATGTGAGAGTAATTTTCAAAATACAAATCATACTCAAACATATCCCCTAACACTAGTAAATGCTGACATCCAATGGGAAATGACTGTTTAACTCTTTACCGCACGACAAAATTTTAGACTTGTCCTAATTGAAAGCATTTGCATATGACAAAGTAAACGTGACTCAAAAACTGAAATTTGTTTGGGGAAGGTTAGAAAATATTGTGGGAAAAGGAGAAAATGCTAGTTACTGGCATTTTCTCCTCTTCACACGATGTTTTCAAAAGGCTTTTTCTTCAGGGTTGTTAAAACCCGTGACTGTGTGGTAAAGAGTTAACTCATTACTACACAATCCCAGCTTTTAACAACCCTGATAGAAAAGGCTTTTGAAAACATTGTGAAAAAAAGAAAAGATGCTGGTAACCAGCATTTTCTCCTTTTCCCACAAAGTTTTCTACCTTAACAAAACGAGTAATCATCAGTATAGCAACACTCAATTTGTCGTCTGCAAATGTTTTCAATTTGGTTCAGTCTGAAATTTTATCATTTGGTAAAGAGTTAACTGCTACTGAAAAATTCAGACTTTGGAAGTAAGTATGATTGATTTTTATGGGTTGCCACAGTTGACCATTGTCAAAGGTTATATTTATTTATTTATTTATTTATTCATCCTTTTATTTTCGTTACTCTATCCTAGCTTTTGCTGTTCTGTCCGTTCTAAGCCTAGTTTCTCCTGAAGGAAAAAACAGAAAATATAAGCATTAGCGGGGATACTGATAACGATTAATGGTCTAAGGGAGAAAACTCCCACAATTATTTTATTCGTTCTTCAAATCAGAGTTGCCTCCCTTTTAGTTGTTGACCGGCTAAAACAGAAGACGAATAAAAATGCGTGATGTAAACTATGACTGGAACGTTTATTTCCATCAAGCTGTAATGAATTAATTCATTCTTTTAAATAATAGATCGTAAATGTTTACAGAGCTGAATATATCGTAACATCAGACAAAAGAAAGAACAGTTTAGACAAGAATATTTTGTGACAAGACGGTAGTCTCCCTTGTATTTCATCACATTGTAAACATTACCGCCAAAATTTGAAGTGGGATGAAAAGTGGGATTTTTACTGAGAATGTAAAATCAGTTTTGGGGATAAAACGTTCAATTCAATAAATAAATAAATGCGATTACCTTTTCTCACAAAATGTACTCTTTATGGCATGGTTTTGTTAGTATCCGTCATACTGTCCTACGCTAGATAGTAGATAGGCCTCGACTAGTAGGTCATCGACAAATAACGTTCAGTATGCTGAGTTACTGAGTCATTTATCATTCGATAGAAAACTTTTGGCTCTTTGGTTCCATGTAGTTAAAGCTTCCGTCTATAACTGTATGTAAATCTTTCAGATTTCTTACCGATTACATTCAGGAAACAAAATCCAAATAAATGGAAGCAATGTTGTAACATTTATTAGTGCACCTTGGCTTGATGTTCAAGGCCGAAATCTTTGCAAAGCAAAACATTTACTTACTCTCCCTTAGCGTTATAGTTCAATAACGATAAATCATAACCAGATTTTTCCTGGAAAATATTGAATTCGATCCTTGTTTGTGGCCATTAGGAGGAATGGAAAGCCTAAAATGCCAAAGACTGCGAGACAATACACGACAAAGAGTTAAAGTCGGAAGTAGATCCGTCGTCGTAAGGGAGACCACTCATAATAAATTTGATTTTATGGTTGTACGAGTTTTCTCCCTTAGACCATAAACCTTTGAAAGAATGTAAGCATATCAAAGCACTGGAAACTCGCTTATGAGAATGATGGAAAACTTTGCAATAATCACAATCGAATTTAAGTGGGATGTGGGAGGATCAAAAAAGCAAAATTCCTCTTAACCACTAGAGCACCAAATAAACCTAACGGACAATCCGACATTGACCCAAATAATTGCAATTTCATGTATGCTTTTGTCTTCAATGTTTCAACGAAGCAGACAGTGTAGAACAAAGATAAGGCTGCACATTTGTGCACATTTGTGCAGCCTGATCTTGATCTACACTGACCACAAAGGCAATTATAGTCGGGAAAGGCACTTTAAGGGTTATGACACAATTATCAAAATTAAGACAGAATGGGTTTACTTCCCAGAAAGTAGCCTGCTTTTTATATACTCAAAGCCTGTATTATATACTGGCAGCCTGTCATCTGCCTTCACATCAGCTTTCAAACAGATTCCAGAGACACCACAGGATTCAGTTTACCTGTAATCAATCTACTGGACAGTAAGAGCACATACAATGGTAAACTGGCAGCCTGTTATCAATCTTCATATCAGCCATCAAACGGTTTCCAGAGATACCACAGGGACCTGGGCCTGTATTCTCTAACCTTTCAAAGCTTCATTCTTAGTCTTATTCTAGATTTACAAAGTAACACAACTTCTGATTGGCTAAACCATTTGGTTTAGCTAATTAGAAGCTGTGTTACTTTCAAATTTAGGAAATTCTTGAGAATAAGACTAAGAGTGTTTTAAGAATGGTTGCTGAATACTGACCCTGTTTGCTGCATCAGGGGAGGTAACATGAGCCCACATAAACGGCTTGTGTTATTTATCATGTGACAGTCCCTCAAACTTTTGCAAAATTCTGGTGCAAATTTAGTAAGAAAATACCTTAACCCTTTCCCAAACAAGCCCTGGTTTTCACGTGTCTGCAGTACAAGTCTTTTGAAAACACAGTGGGAAAAGGAGAAATTGCTTGTAATGAGCAATTTCTCCTTTTCCCCACAGTGTTTTTACCCTTTTTGATAACTTTCTGCCATTTTCATCAAATTTAAAATTGTCGTCTGCAAACTCTTTCAAGTTGGACCAGTCCAAAATTTGTCATTTGGTAAAGAGTTAAGAGGCCATGTAGCCCATTAACTCTTTACCAAACGACAAAATTTTAGACTGGACCAAGTTGAAAGCATTTGCAGACCACAATTTAAAGGTTGCTAAATTGATGATTTCTGTCATTGATAGGATAGAGAACATTGTGGGAAAAGGAGAAAATGCTGCTAATGTTTTAAAAAGGCTTCTTCCTCAGAGTCGTTAAAAGTCGGGATTGTGTGGTAGAGGGTCAAAGAAATACCTCTAAAATATATTTTTCTCTTATGTTTGTCTTTCGCATTTACTGATGGCTTGCAAACAAGCCTAACTCAATTCAGTGATGATTAATTTTTAACACACCTGCGTGCTTTTGCTCAAGGTGAGCTTTTTCGATGGTGATGTGTCTGCAATGTGTTGTGAGTCATGAACTCTTACTCTGTGTACATTCTTGAGGCAACATTTTCAGTCCAGGGCCCGTATTCACCAACTATTCTTAAGAACATTCTTGGTCTTATTCTTCAAGATTTTCTAGATTTAAAAGTAACACGACTTCTGGTTGGCTAAACCAAATGGTTTAGCAAATCAGAGGTTGTGTTACTTTCAAATTTAGAAAATTCTGGAGAATAAGACTGAGAACGTGCTTAAGAAAGGTTGGTGAATACGAGCCCAGAACTCGTGAAAGTTGGTCAGAATATTTGTCTTGATGATATCATATCTACAGTTTGAAAATGTGTCATGTTGGGTCAAAATGTAGGTCACCGAGACAAATCCGAGAAAAAACTTTTGTATACTCTAGATGCCCTATTTTCAGTCCCAATACTCATGAAAGTTTGTTAAAATATTTGTCTTGATATCTTGGAAGAGATATTGACGATGGGTCAAGTTTGGTCAAAAAGGCTCAGGTGGGCAACTCAAGGCCATCATAGCTCTCTTGTTGAATTTTGGTGAGGTTAAAAAAAATTTGAATTGTTCCCTTTATCTCTTAACCAAAAGACAAAATTTTATACTTACCTCAAATGAAAGCATTGTTATATGGCAAAGGGGATAAGGATCAAATGATAGGATATGCCTATGAATAGTAAAAAAAAAAATGTGGAAAAAGGAGAAAATGATGGTTACCAGCATTTTCTCCTTTTTCCACAATGTTTTCAAAAGCCTTCTCCACTAGGGTCGATCAAAGTTGGGACCGCGTGGTAAAGAGATACATTCTACTTAAGAAAAAGGGCCTACAATGTGTGAAGTGAACTAAAACAATATCAATATAATAATATAATGTTTACGGCCATTAAATACACAAACATTTAATTAAAAAAAAAAGGAGTTTAAGGGAAAAAACCAACAACATACAAAAAATAGTAATAGAATCTGAAAAATGCTTTATGGTGGCACAGTTCTGCCACCAGATACCGGTTATAATGAGGCATGTTTTTTTGCAAAAATTATGGAGGATTTCAAGTGCTCTTAAAACTATAATGATACATGTAGTTCTTGTGAGCTCAGCTGTTTTTGAAGAAAACATTGGGGTATTGTCATAGCCATATCGTCCTTTGCATTGTCATTGTCATGAAAAATAAATGATATTTTATAATACAATGTATCTTTGTCATTGCCAAGGATATTTATTTCAAACTAGGCCTAGTTGTTTACTTTCAAAAGGGAAACACGTACTGGTATGGCAGATAACCATCAATATGAGCCATACTCTGTGAAAAGGGGGCTTAATGCATCTACAAAAAGTATCGGCTCAGGTCAGCTTGCGCATTCCACTCAGGCTGACACGAATCAATACTTTTTGCTATAGGTCAATTTTCTGCATGTCCAAGGACCTAACTCATAATTCCATTGATTGTTAGACAAAATGGATTTTATGGATCCATGATCATGTGAGGACTTGTATGATTTAATGCATGATGACGATGCATTAACCCTTTCCCAAACAAGCCCTGGTTTTCACGTGTCTGCAGTACAAGTCTTTTGAAAACACTGTGGGAAAAGGAGAAATTGCTCATAACGAGCAATTTCTCCTTTTCCCACCGTGTTTTCTACCCTTTTTGAGACCTTTCTGCCATTTTCATCAAATTTAAAATTGTCATCTGCAAACTCTTTCAATTTGGACCAGTCCAAAATTTGTCGTTTGGGAAAGGGTTAAACACCCTTTTCACAGAACATGGCTCATATATTTTTGACACAGTTATATGGCCCTTTTCAACTTAGATTTTTTCAACAGAAAATCAGTCTAATTCTAAAGGCAACTGTGGCTGAGCGTTGGTACTCGCATGCAGGTGCAGTGCTCTTGTTTCATAATGTTAACTACATGGTGAAGATCTTAACCCTTAAAGCGCCGAATAAACCAAACAGACATTTTCAGTTGAAAAATAAGTCCAAAATAATTGCAATTTCATGGTTGCTTTTGTCTATAAAGATTTAGCAACGCGGACCGTGTAGATCAAAGATCAGACTGCATGTTTTGTGCAGTCTGATCTTGATCTACGCTGGCCGAAAAGGCAACTACAGTCGTGAAAGGCGCTCTAAGGGTTAAAACAAGTTTTATCCCAGATAGTGCTTTTGGGCTGCCACCACTAACCAGATAGTTTAAGCAGATATAATGAAACATACATAAGGTTTTCAAGTATGCCGCTATTATTTATTGGATTTGTTGTCCATTTGGAACACCTCATCAAAATTAACCCTTTACAACACAATCCCGAGTTTTAAGGACCCTGCGGATGACACCTTTTGAAAACATTGTGGGAAAAGGAGAAAATGCTGGTAACCAGCATTTTCTTCTTTTCCCACAATGTTTCTAACCTATCAAAAACAAATTTCATCATCTTAGCCACATGAAAATTGTCGTCTGCAAATGCTTTGAATTTGGACAAGTCCAAAATTCTGGCATTTGGTAAAGAATTAAAAGAACCAATAGATTTTTGCTGAGTAGTGTTTGAAGGTTCCAAATAATTATCACCAAACTTTGTGTAACAGGTAACAGAGTAGAGCAGTAACAGGGAAAGATGGTGTGAAGTTATTTATCTGATACTATGACAGAAACATAAAATTATCCTAATAAGAAAACCCGAAACTCGCCATAATTTTCGCGAAAATATCCGCTATTATTATCTGGTAACTGGTGGCAGTTCTGTACCCCCTTACAAATAGAAATAATAGGATTAACAGTTAACTTAAGCTTGGTGAGCAATCAAAAAAACAGAATTAGGAGTCTATGTGTCTCCAGAGGTAATGAATCTATGTGTTCCAAAGGGGTCTGAGTGCCAACTAAAATAAAAAGAATTTAACGGGCTAGTAGAAGTGACTCAATCCCATTCCAGACGACGGTGGTCTTTCTTAATGTGAACTTAGACCAAGTCCTATTGATTTCGCGCATGTGTGGTTGATAGTCCGCCTCCATTTCCGGGTTTATGATTCTGTCACATTAAAAAGGACTTCCTCGACGTTTCTAGGGTTAAATCTTTCTAGTTTAAAGAAGACATGGCTAGAGAATATGACCATTTATTCAAACTCCTAATAATCGGCGATAGTGGTAGGTTTTTACCGGTCGTACCTGTCGAACTATCGATGAATTTTGTCAAGAATGATAAACAGTTGACAGAAATGATGAAAATAAACACCGAATGTTATTCCAAAGAGTTCAATAATATATTGAATAAATGTTTATAAGGGTTCAGATGTTTAGATCTTGGATGTACCGGAATTTCTGATTATTCCATGCCTTTGAATTAATGTCCCATAGGTGAAAGGTTGTAAAAAATTAATAAAAAATGTAGCCCCCAGTGTGTTCAAAAAAACTTTGGCCCTTGTGGAGATAACAATAGAGATAACTGTACTTCTGATACTGAAGACCACAGGTCCTTGTGATGATAACAATAGAGATAACTGTACTTCTGATACTGAAGACCACAGGTGCCAAGAGCTTTTTGCTCCACCTTGCCCAGAATAAATTTCAATTTGTGAGTCAACATTTTGTTGTCTGCAAATGCTTCCACTTTGGGCTAGTCTAAATTTTGTTGTCTGGTAAAGAGTTTGGTGAACACCTTACACGATTGTTTGGGAGATCAGTAGATTTAGTTTTACCAGTTTCAACAAGCAACAAAATAATGTCCCATCAGTGCCTTTTTTTGTGACATTTTTTAGTTTTAAACTATATTTAAACAGAATTGTAGCTTCAGCAAGCAGTGTTTTTCGATGGCAGATTTTAGTGTTGCCCATTATAGCAAGACATAAATCAGTTGGACTGTGTAGGTATGCCAAAAAAAAGGGACTAAAACATGGCAATGTCAAATGTGTTATTAGCGAAAATATTTTATAAAATAGTGGGTAGTGTAAATCCAAGATCAAACTGCATGTTTTATGCTGCCAGATTCTTATCTCATCTGCCTGTAACTGAATCAACTTAATTAAAGTTTTCCTTCTTCTTTAACTCTTTACCACATGACAAAATTTTGGACTAGTCCAAATTCAAAACATGGTCAAATTAAATGCAACTCATATGGAGACATTTGCATCAGAAAAGGAAGAAAACATTGTGGGAAAAGGAGAAAATGCTGGTTACCAGCATCTTTTTCTTTTTCCATGATGTTTTGAAAACCCTTCATTCTCTGGATCATTAAAACTCAGGATTATGTGGTAAAGAGTTAAGTCTTTACCACATAGCAAAATTTTAGACTGACCCAATTTGAAAGCATTTGCACACAACAAATTAAGTGTGCCTCAAATGATAGGATTTGTTCTGAAAAGTTGTGTGGTAATGGGTTAATGCTTTCAGGTGAAATTATGAGGAATTAGGTTTGAAGTGAAATTTGGCTTTTCCAGTGGCCAAACTCAGAATATTGGTGTTTGAATAAGAAATTAAAAAAAAAAACAACATGTTACATTTGTCCATTCTTTATTTACAGGTGTTGGAAAAAGCAGTTTACTTTTACGATTTTCTGATAATACCTTTTCTGGTAAGCACACCCCTTTGTTTTTCAAATGTTTATAGGAAATATTTATCTTTGATCTTTGAGAGTTTTTGATTTAGTTTGGAGTTGTTTTCTTTTTAGTTTACAATTTATCTGTTTTTTGGCAAAACATTCCCTCATAGACAGTCAGACTACTTGATGAATGAAATTAAATACACAAGTCAATAACAGACGCCAAACTATTGCAATGTGGAATGCTGCCTTCTTTTCAAAAAATGTCTGCTGCAAGGTGGAAAATGTTTAAACCCATGCTAGTGTTAGTGTATGATGAAGAATGTAATTTCCTGTGGTGACACCTTTACAGTCATGCATGGAACAATTTTACATATATATTGATTATACGTACATTATATTGGTACATGTACCTTCAGTAGAGAACATCTTGAGAATGAACCATGAATGTGAGGTTTTGAGTCAGGCAATAAGGCAAGCTTTGTACTTTATAGGAACATACATAACAACAATTGGTGTAGACTTTAAGATACGAACGATAGATGTGAATGGAGAGAAGGTCAAACTACAAATCTGGGACACTGCTGGACAAGAGAGGTTTAGGACCATTACCTCAACGTATGTTCAATGCTTTGATGAAAATGATCTATAATTAATTGAATATCCTCACATAAAACTTGCCTCTTTTTAGATGGGCCTTTATTATCTTAACCTTTTATCACTCAATCTGAGTTTTAATGACCCTGAGGAAGAAGCCTTTTGAAAATATTGTGGAAAAAGGAGAAAATGCTGGTAACCAGTAAACTATTCAAAAAACTAAACCCTATCATTTTGAAATATTTAAATCATGTCTGTATTTCATTCAGTATGGCCAAGTCCAAAATCTTGATGTGTGGTAAGGGGTTTACTCTTTACCTTACTATAGAATTTTAGACTCATCCAAATTGACAGCATTTGCAAACGACAAATCAAAAAGTGGCTAAAATGATGGAAGTTGTCTTTGAAACTGTTTGGTAAAGGATTGTTTGGTAAAGGGTTAAAGGGCTGTAGGAGACTGAGTTAGTAGGGGAGAAAAGGATGGCAACTACCATTTCTCTTTGTTCATATTTTTTTCTACCCTTTCTCAAACAAGTTCCATTTAACAGCCACATTTAATTTTTTGTCAGCAGTTTGATATTGGACATTTCCAAAGTTTTATTGCCTTTCAGGACTAAAGTTGCCTTTGCAGCCAGTTTAGGTCAAGATGAAACTGCACAAAACCAAGTCATCCAGTCTAATCTCTCATCTACTCTGTCAGCTTTGCTGTGACATTGTAGACAAAGTGAACCTTGAAATTGCAATGATTTTGGTTTTATTTCTAGGCTGCAAATGTTTGTTGGGTTTATTCAGGGCTCTAAGGGTTAGGACCTTTTTTGCAATCTACTTTTGATAGCCAGAGGCAGTAGAGTGAAAAAGGGTTGTAATGGCCTTCTTGTAGAGGCTGGAATCTATATAGGCAATGTTCTGGGAAAAAGGGATTTAACCCTTTACCACACAATCCCGACTTTTAACAACCCTGTGAAAGAAGCCTTTTGAAAACATTGTGGGAAAAGGAGCAAATGCTGGTATCCGGCATTTTCTCCTTTTCCCACAATGTTTTCCCCCTTCCCAAAACAAAAATCAATTTTTCAGTCATATTTAATTTTGTCATCTGCAAATGCTTCCAATTTGGACCAGTCTAAAATTTTGCTGTGTGGTAAAGAGTTAAAGCATCGCTGTGATGCATTATAGAAAGCAAGTCATCACATAATTATGGATCCATAACATTCATTATGTCTTACAACCATCTGAACCATAAGGCAGACCGGTCCTTGACACCCAGAAAATCGACCAATAGCAAAAAGTTTTGGCCCAGGTCTGCCTGCACAGATTCCGCAAGCTGTCATGGGCTGATACTTTTTGCAGATAGATTAAATCCCCTTTTCACAGAGCATGGCTCATATACATTGTTTATATATTACAGGTATTACAGAGGGACACATGGTGTGATAGTGGTGTACGATGTGTGCAGTGGAGATTCATTCGCAAATGTAAAACGTTGGCTGCATGAGATAGACACCAATTGTGATGTAGTCAATAGAATTTTAGGTAAGGTTTCTCTTTTCTTTGAAACTCTGCTTTTTTGCAAACACATTTACTCCACTTAATATGAGCACTGTATTCCTAGGTATACAATGAAGACACTGGAATTCATTTTCTGTCAACTCGGTTTTTTCAAGGTGTGTAAACCATCAGTTTCAGTCATTGTCTTTTGTACGAGGTGCAAGACTTCCTGAAGCAGGAAAAAGCTGTTGTGCTCCCCCACCCTCCATATTCATCTGACCTTGCCCTTTGTGACTTCTTTTTGTTTCCAAAGCTAAGAAATACCTTTCAGGTCAAAAATTTGTTCAGCGCAAACACCTCTGTTCTGCAATATTCCAATGTCTACATAGTATACCTAAAAAAAGACTATTAAAATGCCTTCAAAGAATGGATCCAGAGACTGAAACTTTGTATATCTGTTCAGAGCTCCAGGTAAGAGGGAGTGGTTGTATTCTAAATCTATTATCTCTCCTCTGAACCCAATGTTGTAAGTACTCATTAGAATCGTCTCAAAGAGACTATTCTAAGGAGTACCCACAACATAGGGTTTAATGGAGAATAATTAATATTTTCAGTTTTGAAATCAAAATCACTCCCTCTGTCTGGAGCTCTTTCTGTTGGAGGTGAATACTTTGAGGGAACAAAATAAAAATTTCAGTGAAACCTTTGAAGAAATCAAATTTTAGGTGCTTAGATGCATTCATATTTAAACACCCCTAGTATTAGGCAGTTTAAATCTTTACCACACGATGGAACTTTAGACTTGGCCAAGCAGAAAGCTATAGCAGAAGACAAATTTGATGTGGCTCAGATGGTGAGATTTGTCTCTGAAAGGGTAGAGATCATTGCCAGAAAAACAGAAAGTGCTGGTTAGCAGCACTTTCTCCTTTTCCCTCAATACTTTTGATGGCTTTCTTTTTAAGGGTTGATATAAGTCAGGATTGTGTGTGGTAAAGGGTTAATTGATCTCTCCTGCAGACGTTGGCTTTATGAAATGCTTATATTAGCAGCAGATCTTGGCTCTAATCAGAGAGTTTCTTAACTCTTTACCAAACGACAAAATTTAGATGAGCCCAAATTGAAAGCATTTGCAGTTGACAAAATAAATGCGATTGAAAAATTGAAATTTGTTTTGGGAAGGGTAGAAAACATTGTGGGAAAAGGAGAAAATGCTGGTTACCAGCATTTTCTCCTTTTCCCACAATGTTTTCAAAAGGCCTATTTCTCCAGGTCGTTAAAACTCGGGATTGTGTGGTTAAGAGTTAAGAAAGATAAAATTCATATAAATAAAAAGCTGGGAAACATTGTTGCAAATGGGAAACTACTCATCTTTATCAATTTCTGCACCTGTCACAATGTTTTTATGACTCCACATTGAACATACTAAAACCTATTGGTATTTTGCAAACTACTGTATTCTACTATTGTGATCGTTTTACAGTTGGCAATAAAGATGATGATCCAGAGAGGAAGGTAGTTTTAACACAAGATGCACAAAAGTTTGCTGAACAAATGGGTATACAGCTGTACGAGACTAGCGCTAAAGAGAATAAAAATGTGGAGGAAGTAAGTCAGCAATTATTCAGTCATTTATTAAAGAATCCCATGTTTTAGATGACCCTGAATAAGAGAGCTTTTGAAAACATTGTGGGAAATGGAGAAAATGCTGGTTGTCAGCATTTTGTCCTATTCGCACAATGTTTTCTACTGGTTCTAGGATAAAATCAATAGGTGGAGTACTTGTGATTAAATTTCTAAAATACATGATGAAGTGCACTGGCCGTCTTAATATAACAGTAAGAATGCCAAGGACAGGTTAATACTTTCTTTTATTTTGGACAAATAAAAAAACTTTTTTCAGTGACATTTGTGTATTCATTTGATGTTCTACGCTGTTTTCATCAATATCTCTGTTTTATAGCTGTGGTCAGTGCTTTGAGCATGTGTTCCTTTAAAAGTTTTACACACTACCCTAACAGCACAGTGCTCCTTTCCTTTAACTCTTTACCACACAATCGGGTATTTTAACGACCACTTAGGAAGGGCCCTTTTGAAAACATTGTGGGAAGAGAGGAAAATGCTGGTAACTAGCATTTTCTTCTTTTCCAGAAAAGTTTTCTACCCTTTGTAAGACAAATTTTATGGTTTGAGTAACATTTAATAATGTAGTCTGCAAATGCTTTCAATTTGGACTGGTCAACTTTGGTCGTGTGGTAAAGAGAAAAATATTGTTGAAACACTGATCAGCACTGAGGAAGGAAGGAACCCTGTTGCAGTGACCTTACCAGTCCTGCAACAGAGCTTGCCAGAGCTAGGATTTGAACTCAAGACCCCTGGTGTTATTAACTGAGCTACTGAGACTGAATATCTATTTTATTTTGAAGCACTCTTCAGCTTAATACCTTACTGCACACTCCAAACTTTTTACAACCCTGAGAGAGAAAGCGTTTGAAAACATTATGTGAAAAGGAGAAAATGGTGATAACCAGCATTTTCTCCTTTTTCCCATAGTGTTTTCTACCCTTCCCTAAACAAATTTCAATGTTTGAGTCACATTTAATTTATTGTCTGCAAATGCTGTCAATTTGGACCAGTCTAAAATTTTGTTGATTGGTAAAGAATTGACCCATAACCACACAATCCCGACTTTTAACGACCCTGAAAAGGAAGCCTTTTGAAAACATTGTGGGAAAAGGAGAAAATGCTGGTAACCAGCATTTTCTCCTTTTTCTACAATGTTTTCTACTTGTCCCATAACAAATTTCAATTTTTAAGTCACATTTAATTCATCGTCTGCAAATGCTTTCAATTTGGATGAGTATACATTTTCGTTGTGTGGTAAAGAGTTAATAGATGTACTAATGTAAGTCTTTTGACTAAATAAACCCAGAAGACATATATAGTTTGGAATTTAGACCCAAATAATTGCAATTTGATGGTTGCTTTTGTCTTTAGTGGTTAAGCTAAGCAGACAGTGCATATCGAAAGATCAGACTGCATTTTTTGTGCAGTCTGATCTTGATCTACACTGGCCACAAAAGCAAGTATAGTTGTGAAAGGCGCCTTAAAGATTAACTTGTGTTAGCATTAAAGCTAAAATATAAGACAGTCATTTGATACAAGCAGTATGCTTTCCTGGAGTTTCTTTTATCAGTACCATGCACAATATTATTTCCAAGCCACTGGCTGCTTTTGCACATATCTATCATTGAAACAGTGGTCAGCGGTGATGGAGGAGTTAATCCTGTTGCAATGAACATCATCATTCCTTAGAAAGAAATGAAATTAGCTGGGCTGAGGGTTGAACCAGTGACCTCCCCCCCTTCCTCAAGTTCTGTACTCTACCAATTGAGCTATGGGGTTCGGCAAGAGGTTAGAAGAAGCAAAATAGTCTGACAATTGTCTTCCATACTTTTCAGATGTTTGTAGCCATCACAAAATTAGTCTTAGCCACAAAGAAAGAACAACAGAAGAAAGTCGCAGACCAGCCAGCAGAAAGAATAAGGTTGGACGGACGGAATAGTAAATCAAAGAAATCAAAAAATTGTTGTTGATGACGAGTGCTGTGTACAAATGTATATTTATTTTTGTATGAGACACAATATTACAGATCAATTACATTCACAAGCAGAATTGTCTACCATTCAGGGCCGAGTGTGGCAATGGTGGTGTGATTTTGTATCTACATAAGTAGACTCTTTATCTATTAACATGAAGCATTTTACAGTAATACAGGTGATTTGTTCATGATTTACATATTCCATTGCTATTCTGAGTTACCTCATAATTGTTGTATAATAACAAAAGAGTGTATCATCTTTAACCCTGCACCAAACAATCACGAGTTTTAACAACTCTTGAGAAAGAAGGCAATTGAAAACATTGTGGGAAAAGGAGAAAATGCTGGTAACCAGCATTTTCTCCTTTTCCCACAATGTTTTCTACCCTTTCAGAGAAAATTCCATTATTTCAGGCATTTAATTTCTCGTCTGCAGATGCATGCAATTTAGAGGAGTCTAAAATTTTGTCATCTGGTAAATGGTTATCTGTATTTTTAATTTAAAAAAATTTCTAGACCTTTTCCTTTCTTCGAGTTATTTTAAGTGTTTACCAGATGACGTTTTACACTTGTCAAATTTGAAAGCATTATTAGACAAAAAAAAAAAAAAAAAAAAGTGTGGATTTGTTTTTGAAAGGGAAGAACATGTACTAGGAAAAGGAGAAAATGCTGATTAACAGCATTTTCTCCGTTTCTCACAATGTTTTCAGAAGGCCTCTGACTCCGGGTCATTAAAACAAAGGATTATTTGGTGAATAAAGACGGAGATAACTAAACCTCTTCCCATATTTTGTCCAAGAGTAGAAGTATTAACCCTTTATCACACAATCCCATGTTAGAACGACCCTGAGAAAGAAAATTTTGTAAACATGGGAAAAGGAGAAAATGCAGGTAACTTGCATTTTCTCCTTTTCCCTCATCGTTTTCTCCTCAAAGCCAGATCTCATAAGTTCAGCCACATTTAAATTGACGTCTGCAAATGCTTTCAGTATGGATGAGACTAAAATTTTTCTGTGTGGTATAGAGTTAATGACTAACAATTCTCTTTCATTATTGTGATTAATTATTTTGTCCTGTCTCTTGATCTTTGTTGTGTTTTAAAGCTTTACCAAACAATCTTGCGCTTTCACAAGCCTCGGGGAAATGGGCTTTAAAAAAAAAAAAAAAAAAAAAAAAAAACATTGTTGGAAAAGGTGAAAGCATTTATAAATGGCATATCAAATGTGGGTTAAATCAAGGTTTTTATCTTTGAAAGGGTAGAAAACATTGTGAGTAAAAGAGAAAATGCTTGTTAACAGCATTTTCTCTGTTTTCCACAATGTTTCCAAAAGCCATTTTCTTCTTGGTTGTTAAAACATGGGATTGTGTGATAAAGGGTCAAATTCATAGGAATAGATAAGATAACTCATCCCATGAATGAATGGAGAATGGAAGTTAACACTTCTCTATCACATGCAATAACAGTTCAGTGTATCAACTCTTTACCACACAATCCTGGGCTTTAATGACCATGAAGAAGAGGGGCTTTGGAAAACGTTGTGGGAAAAGGAGAAAATGCTGGTAACCAGCATTTTCTCCTTTTTCCACAATAGTTTCTACTCTATCAATGACAAAAATTATCACCTGAGCTACATTGAAATTGTCATCTGTAAATGCTTTCAATTTCGACCAGTCTTAAATTTATCATTTGGTGAAGGGTTAATAAATAGATAACTTCGAAGTGTTGGCATGAACAAACACATGATCAAACAGAACGCTTTTCATTTTAGAAATACTGTCATCAGTGCTTGTTTACTAAAAGTATTTGGTATGTCCACATTATAGAATATTAACTGCCAGAACTTTATAGAATTGAAAACGACCCATTCAGTTAGGACAAACAGCAAATTATTGCAAATGTTACACAATAGCAGACAGTGTAGATCTAAGATCAGGCTGCATATTTTCTGTAATCTGATCTTGATTTCTACTGTCCAAAAATGCAACACATGTGCTAAGTGCTTTTTTTGTTAGAAAAATATTTAGTAGATAATAAGTTAGAGGACAGAGTTCACATTGTTGTACATGTACTACTGGTGCTCTTAAGGTATCAACTCTTAACCAAACGTCAATATTTTGGACTCAACCAAATTGAAAGTAGTTTCAGACGACAAATGTAGCTCAGATGATGGTTTCTGTCGTTAATAAGGTAAAAAGCATAGTGGGAAAAGGAGAAAATGCTGGTTACCAGCATTTTGTTCTTTTCCCACAATGTTTTCAAAAGCCTTCATGGTCTGGGTCATTAAAACTCAGGATTGTGTGGTAAGGGGTTAAGCTATTAATGGGCATGAATGTCTTCCATTGGTGCATGCTTATGTTGTACAGTATTTTTACAGATTTTTACATCAAATCTAAAAATTCTGTGGGCTAAAGTGCTTTTGAAGACAGAGTTGATCAAGATCAGGGTCCGTATTCACCAACCATTCTTAAGAACGTTCTTAGACTTATTCTTCAAGATTTTCCAAGTTTGAAGGTAACACAACTTCTGATTGGCTAAACCAAATGGTTTAGCCAATCAGAAGGTGTGTTACTTCCAAATTTCGAATATTCTTAAGAATGGTTGGTGAATACGGACCCAGACTTCATAGACTTAATAGAAGTATCAATCTGATCGGGTACCCTCTCTGTGTGAATTGGGAAGATTGTCTTTCGAAAACAGTCTTAACTCTCTACCAAAGGACATTTGGTTTGAAAAGTGTTGTAAAACACTATTTAGATTAACAAGTCTTTTTATCAAGAATTTAAATACAAGGAGTAAGTGAAAAAATTAATGTACAGATTAAGATCAGACTGCTCATATATAAAACAAATGAGCTTTTCTGTCAAAGAAAAAAAAAAAATTGCCTTGAAATTGCAATATATCATTTTTATTTAGTTAAAAAAAAGTCTATTTCACGGAAACATTGCAAACGATGAAAAGGAGTTTACAATTTTCTCCTAATTTCTCATTTTCTTAATATGTGTTATTTATTACTGTTTTATGAATTTGTGTAACAAAGGCTGGTTTTATAATGAGGTTCATCAAGGCTAAAATCCAGTCATACATTCCAGTAAACTTATTTATATGTGCAATATAAAATAAACAATATCAAGTAGCTCATGATACAGAGCTATCAGGGAGAAAGTCAGCTATTTCTTCACAGATTAACCTTTTACCACACAATCCCGACTTTTAATAACCTAAAGAAGTAGACCTTTGAAAACATTGTGGGAAAAGGAAAAAATGCTGGGACTGTGATAAATAGAGTTAAAATGATTCCAATGAAGCTTTGAGGTAAGGGATGCATTGTTTTTTTTTTTTTTTTTTCCATTTTCTTTTGGGGCGGGGGGGGGGGGGGGGGGGGGTTACTTGTGAGACATATAGGATCTGACATGAGTTGGCATTTGAGACAAAATTTTGTTAAATTGTTAAATGTTAAATGAGTCTAGGAAAAATGTTATTAAGCGAGCCTTTGGGTGAGTTTAATAAAATTTTATCTCAAAAGCCAAAGAATATCAGTTTCTTTCTATTGCATAACAATATTGGACAAATTATAGATCAGAAGATGTGAAACCATCTGTTGATATATGGATAGTAATATCCATAAAAACCCCATTCACTTCTATGAAATACGTACAAAATGACATCAAAGATGACAATTGTGATATCAAACGTGTATAAGATAAGAAAATTCGTAATGGGTGTATTACACTGAAAACAAGGGATGTCACGTGATAAAAATTTGTGTATTTGTTTGCGTACTATATATACATCTGCATGTAATTGGTTTACAATAGACTATACTCAATATCTTGCTTATTTCAGTAATTAGCATGTAAATACATGTATATAGTTCCCTTTCAGTATGTGATAAAAGCATCATACTTCACATTTCCACGGTTGTATTGTTCAGGACAAGGTGTTTTGGTGTTATGTATAAAACTGTTTCTGCTAAATGAATTACATGTAATTATTTCAGCCCCATGTATAATGTACTCAACCTCTTTCTATGGCCGAAGGTACAATCCATTAAAACTTGATAAGGTTTTCATCGATAATTACCATGGCAGGGTCCATTCATTTTCACCACTGAACAATGAATTGGTAATTTTTATTTGGGAAATCAGCCACCCACTTGTAAAGAGTGTGCTTTTAACCTTTTCCCAAACGACAAAGTTAAGACTCTTTCAAATTCAACACATCTGCAGACGACAAGTTCAGTGTTGGTACATATGAGTTTTGGCTCTCTGATAGGGTAGAAAACAATATAGGAAAAAGAGAAAATGCTGGTTGCCAGCATTTTTCCTTTTCTCACATTGTTTTCAAAAGCCTCCCTTTCCAGTGTTGTGAAAACCCAGGATTTTTTGGTAAAAAAAAGTAATGCCAGAAAAATATCTGGAGGGCATGGATAGGTGCACTTGCCACTGTGATGTGTCTGGAAAAAATTAACACCAAAACAAGCAGTCCAATTGTTTTTAATTGTTTGTCTTTAAAAGTGTGCTTCATTGGGGAAAAAGCAATAAAAAAGATTTATAAACCCTTTAACAGACAACAAAATTTTAGAATCATCTGTTTTAGAAAGCATTTGAAGATGACGAAGGAAATGTGTTTGAGTTGATGGGATTTGTCTTTTACTGGACAGAAAACATTGCAAAATGTTTTTTTCTGCAAGTTTAACCATTTACCACACAATCCTAACTTTCAAAGACCGTGAGGAAGAAGGCTCTTGAAAACATTGTGGGAAAAGGAGAAAATGATGATAATCAGCCTTTTCTCCTTTTCTCATGTTTTCTAACAACCTAAAAATGATTTTCAGATTCTGAGTCACATTTACCTTGTTGTCTCGGAATGTTTTCAATTTGGACAAGTCTAAAATTTTGTCGTTTGGTAAAGCATAGAATAACAAGGATAGTTTGGTGTTTAGTAAATGGTGAGGCATTAACTTGTAGGTAGTTAACCGTTTACCACACAATGCTGCCTTTTAACAACCCTGAAAAAGAAGCCTATAGAAGACATTGTGGGAAAAAAAGAAAATGCTGGTAACCAGCATTTTCTCCTTTTCTCACAATGTTTTCTACCCTTTTCAAGACAAACTTCATCATTTGAGAAACATTCAAATTGTCATCTGCAAATGCTTTCAGTTTGGACACATTTACATTTTCGTTGTGTGGTAAAGAGTTAATGAACGACTGAAAACATATCAACTTTTTTTACCCCCAAAATCCAATCATTACAGTGTTTTTCATGTTTGTCTGCTGCTGATCAGTTAAGTGCCAACATGAAATGTGAAGAGAAAAACAAGCATAATAGAAACTACATTAAAATCTGGATTTTTCATAGATACATTGTGCATGTATTGCATGAATTTAAATATGTATTGCTTTTAACTCTTTTACCAAACGACAAAATTTGAGACTAGTCCAAATTGAGAGCACTTGCAGATGACAAATCAAATGTGACTCAAAAACAGAAATTTCTCTTTGTTAGTGTAGAAAACATTGTGGGAAAAGGAGAAAATGCTGGTTACCAGCGTTTTCTTGTTTTCCAAAAATGTTTTCAAAAGCCTTCTTCCCTAGCGTCGTTAAAACTTGGGATTTTGTGGTAAAGGGTTAATCAATTATATATTAGTATCAAAATTACAACAGAGGCTTTTTGAAAATTCTTATGAAAATCTGAAAAATCAGCAGAAGCTGGGCTTGAATAAATGACTGGATGTAAAAACATGGTGTCAAAGGGAGGAGTTGCTCATTGACAGTTTCTCCATTTGTCTCAATTGTATCTAAAAGCTGTCTGGTGCAAGATGTCATATTCTGGAGGCATAGAGGATATTTGGTGTGGTTTTTTTTAGGTGAAAGATTAAGTAATATTTTCACTTACTTGTGCCACTCGTGAAAATATTATGGCATGATGTTCAGGAGATGAAATGAATTTCGATCTTTCATGGAAAAAAAAAAATTCTATATATTATTACATGCTATTAACCCCTTTTTGGTTTGGATTTGCAAACAACAGGGGAGCTCTTGGTATTTCCGAGCCAGTGAGTTTATCATTTGGTAAATTCACTGGTCGAAATAGTAAAACCATAATCCGGCATTATTTCTGGATAAACTACCAAAAAGCATGAAATAAAATGAGTTAATCCTTTACTCAAAAATCCTGTGTTATAATGACCCAGGCGATAAAGGCTTTTGGTAATCTTGCCTTTCCAAGACAAATACCATTATTTGAGACACATCTAAATTGTCATCTGTAAATGCTTTTAATTTGGACAGGTCTAAAATTTTGTTGTCTGGTAAAGAGTTAAACCTTTACCGTACAATCCTAAGTTTTTTAAAGACCCTGAAAAAGAAGACTTTTGAAAACATTGTTAGAAAAGGAGGAAATGCTGGTAACCAGCATTTTCTCCTTTTCACACAATGTTTTCTTCCATTTTAAAGACAAACATTATCAATTAAGCTACCTTCAGTTTTTCATCTGCACATGCTTTGAATTTTGTCTAATCCAGAATTTTGTTGTTTGGCAAAGAGTTGAAGGCATTTTGTAGATTTCAAGAGCCATCGAACAGAGGAATTTCATAGATTTGAATTCTCCAGATTTTACTTTTCTTTGCCGTGAAGTGCAATATTTTAATGGAACTTACCCATAATTCTTGGAAACTTGGACAGAATTCCGATTTCTTTGTTATTAACCATAATGGTGTAAACCATTTACCACGTGATACCTAGTTTTCATGGCCCACAGGTCAAAACCAGACAGAACAGACTATACTTTCTGATCAGACAGTATTGTCTACGCAGTCTGGTTTTGATCTGTGCTGTCAGCAAAATGTTATTTGAGTCATGCTGTGCGCAAAGGGATGCAGCTACAAAATGTATTGACCCAGATCAGCCTGTGTAGGCTGACCCGAGTTGAAACTTTTGCTATTGGTCAATTTTCTGCATGTCAAAAGACCTTCGGTCAATTTTCTGCATGTCAAAAGACCTTCCTACCTCGCAATTTAGTCATTTGTTAGACAAAAATTGATGTTGTGAATCCATAATTATGTATAGACTTGCTTGGTATAATGTATCTCTGTCTGTTTACCACACAATCCCAACTTTTAACAATCCTGAGAAAGAAGCCTTTTGAAAACATAGCGGGAAAAGGAGAAAATGCTGGTAAACCAGCATTTTCTCCTTTTCCCACAATGTTTTCTACCGTTCCCAATACAAATTTCAATGTTTCAGTCACATTTATTTTTGTCGTCTGGAACTGCTTTCAATTTGGACTAGACTACAATTTTGTCGTTTGGTAAAGAGTTAAACTCCCTTTTTCCAGAACATTGCTCATTGATATTGCCAAAAGCAAACTGCATGTAGTATTGTGTTGACATTTTATCAGAAAACAAAACTTTAGACTTGTTCATTTTGTGAATACCTGCAGGTGACAAATATGGCACATGTGATAGGATCTGCCATTTCAGAGTAAAGAATATTTCCCATAATTATGTGTGTGTTTTATGTGCACGTTTGTGGATAAGATACGAGCAAGGCTGTGACAAAAAGGCTCTTTATGGATCTATGCGACGCATGATACCAGGCCAGTCGTCACATGATTATACACCCCTGAAATCCGCTTTGTCTAACAACCTACTGGATCTTGAGGTAATCTGGTCCTTTGACATGTGTAAAATTGGCCAAAATTGAAAGGTTCGCAGAATGCGCAGGCTGACCTGGGTCGATACTTTCTTTGCAGATACATTAAGCCCCCTTTTCACAGGGCATGGCTCATTTTTTTTGTTAGATCCATACATTTCAATCAAGTTTCTTTTTTTTTTTCGGTAACATAAGTCCGATATGCTGAAATGTATTTGTAGGGTGCAAAATTTGTTTAGAATCACTTTTATGTATTTTTGTTGTTGTTCTTGGGAAGTAAGTGTGTTAATTATGCTTTTAGGATTATTATATATATTCCAACATTTTCATTGTGTAGTATATTTTATTTTGAAATGGAGCTACATTATTTTCATCTGCTTCAGTGTTTGTTATCACGTAGATCTATTTTTGTCAGGAGGCATGGAAACACTGAATAAATGTATATTAGTATGTATCAGTCAAACTTGGGTGCTAGCATCTTTTTGGTAGAAGATGGATGCCACCGGGAGTGTCAATCAGTAGATGAGAAACACTAGCTATTTGTCCGTAAACAGCACATACGATAGGCAAATGCTGGCATATCTGAAGGAAGAGAAATGCTAGTATCTGTCAGTGGAAGATTAATACTAGTAAGTGTCAGTGAAAGTAGAATGCTAGTATTTCAGGAGACATGCTAGTATCTGTCAATAGATGATTACTAGTATTTGTCAGAAGAAGATTAATGCTAGTGTCCTCAGTTGACCATGAATGCTAGCATCTGTCTAGAAGACGGCTAGTATCTACTAGTATTCTAGTATCAGGCAATCTAACTATTGGTGATAACTTAACCCTTTACCACACAATCCCGAGTTTTAACGACCCTGAGGGTGAAGCCTTTTGAAAACATTGTGGGAAAAGAAGAAAATGCTGGTAACCAGCATTTTCTCCTTTTCCCACAATTTTTTCTACCCTATCAAAGAAATATCATATTATTTGAGCCACAGTGACATTGTCGTCTGTAAATGTTTCAATTTGAATGATTTTAATATTTTTTCATGTGGTAAAGGGTTAAATCAACTGTCGGAAACAGTGAAGCCGCATGTGAGATTTAAAGGTTGATAAATTGTATATACACGTTAATTTGTAAATGACACAGGCTTTATATCTCTCAAACAAGGATATAAATATCTCTCGTACCTGAAGCTGTCAGATGATTAGATGAATTGCATGTATTTCCAAGTCTTCTCTTTCATATCAGGAATTCAAATGAATGAATTGGTAAAGATTAACCCATTACCACACAATTCCGACTTTTGACAGCCCTGAGAAAGAAGCCTTTTGAAAATGTGGGAAAGGAGAAAATGCTGGTAACCAGCATTTTCTCTTTTACCCACAATGTTTTCTACCAATCCAAAAGCATATTTCAATTTTTAAGTCACATTTATTATTGTCTGCAAATACTTTCAGTTTGGACTTGTGTAAAATTTTGTCGTTCGGTGGAGAGTTAATAGATAAAAATATCTCATCACTTCTCAGTTTTAATCAAGATTTGCAGGAAGAATGTTTTTATCTTTGTTAGAGCTATCATGTCTTTGATTTTTTAATGATGAGCCGTGCTCAGTGAAAAGGGGCTTAATGCATTTGCAAAACGTATCGACCCAGGTCAGCCTGTACAGGCTGACCTGGGCTGAATCTTATTGCTGTTGGTCAATTTTCTGCATGTCAAAGGACCGGTGTACCTCATGATTCAGTGGGCTGTTAGACAAAAAGGATTTTCTGGATCAACTATACTTTGATGACTTGCTTGGTACCATGCATCACGGAGATGCATTAAGCCCCCTTTTGCTAGAGCATGGCTCATTTGTATTGTTAATGTATGAATATGGTTAAGGGCTGTCATAGCTACTAAGATAGTAACTAGTTTTGTCCCTTTGAAACTTAGTTTTTGATTGGTTAACGCTTTACCACACAATCATGGGTTTTAACGACCCTGAAGAAAAAGCCTTTTGAAAACATTGTGGGAAAGGGAGAAAATGCTGGTAACCAGCATTTTCTCCTTTTCCCACAATCTTTTCTTACTTTCCCAGAACAAATTTCAGTATTTGAGTCACATTTATTTTGTCGTCTGCCAATGCATTTAATTTGGACAAGTCAAAAATTTTGTCGTTAGGTAAAGGGTAAACTGCACTTTTCGTAGGTAATAAACATCGTATTTGAGAACATTTTTGAAATGGAAAAATCATGTCCCAAGAACCATCAATTTTTTTTTTCAATTTTCTATAAAAAATTCGCATATTGTCATCTTATTTGTCCCTATGAATGAGCAGCACTCTTAGAAAAAGGGGTTTAACCCTTTACCAGACGACAAAATTTTAGCCTTGTCCAAATTGAAAGCATTTGCAGACGACAATTTCAATGTGGCTCAAATGGTGCAACTTTTCTTTGATAGGCTAGAAAACATTGTGGGAAAAGGAGAAAATTCTGGTTACCAGCATTTTCTCCTTTTCCCACAATGTTTTCAGAAGGCTTCTTTCCCAGGGGCGTCAAAAAGCGGCATTGTGCGGTAAAGGGTTAATGCATCTCCACGATGCATTACATCAAGTATGGATCCATAAAATCCATTTTGTGTAACAAACAATTGATTGATGTGGGTGGGAGACTGGTTCTTTGACATGCAGAAAATTGACCAAAAGCAAAATGTTCAAATCCTGGTCTGCCTGCATGTACCGCTAGGCTGATCGTGGTCGATACTGTTTGCAGATGCATTTAAACCCCTTTTTCACAGAGCATGGCTCAGATTGTTTCTGCATAGTTTTAATCTTTTTCCAGTTGTTACATGTGAAAGATTCTGCAGTGTATGAATTACTAGTAAATCGTGAAAATCTGTGCAGTTTTGTGAATGTTCATGTGGAGATAGGAACAGAAGTGGACAAATGAAATGTAGCTTTAAGTTTGCGAGATGAGTCAGTTGACAATAGTGTAGACTTTCCGCATTGAAAGCATTTTGCACATCAAACAAATTGCTCAGGAAAATGGTATTTGTCTTGGAATGCTTACAGACATTGTGGAGGTTAAAGAGAAAATGCTGGTTTCAAGCATTTTCTCTTTTTTCCCCCTCTACAATGTTTTCAAAAGCTTCCCTCTTCAGAATCATTAAAACTTGAGATTGTGTGGTAAAGGATTTATTGGACCTGTTGACCAGTTCCATTATTTTTTATTCTTTTTATTTAGAGGAAAGTCAACTATAAATGAATGTAATTCTTTTAGGCAAAGGAGAATTTACTATGAGTAGTTGAAGTTTCAGAGTTCCAGATAGAGGGAGTGATTTGGATTTCAATTTTGAATATTAGTTATTCTCCACTAAACCCTATATTATGGGTACTCATTAGAATCTTCTCATCAAGACGATTCAAATGAGTACCCACAACATAGGGTTTGGAAGAGAAATAATGGATTGAGAATACCATCACTCCCTTTTATCTGAAGCAAAGAGTTTTTATGCAGTTTGAAGGAGGAAGGTTTCATATGGGTGTGATAGCACCATTGAATGAATTTAATAACTCTTATTCTTTACCAAACTACAAAATTTTAGACCTGCCCAAATTGAAAGCAGATGACAAAACAAATGAGAATGAAAAATTAAATTTTATTTTTTGGAAGGGTAGAAAATATTGTGGACAAAGGAGAAAGTGCTGGTTATCAGCATTTTCTCCTTTTCCCATGTTGTTTTCAGAAGGCTTCTTTTTCAGGGTGGTTAAAATGTGGGATTGTGTGGAAAAGAGTTAACCAAACAAAAACAATTTACATTCAACTAACTGAAAAGCAATTGCAGACAACAGATTAAATGTGGCTCAAATAATGATTTCTGTCTCTGAAAGGGTAGAAAAAATTGTGGGAAAAGGAGAAAATGCTGAGTACCGGCATTTTCTCCTTTTCCCATGATTTTTTCAAAAATCCTGATGAAAGTTAGTAGAATATGGAAATTTTGGGGAAAGGATATATAAATATGGTCATACAAAATTAATCATGTACAGTGACATTCATTTGTAAATTTGTTAGAATATCATTGTAGTCAATTTACAAATAAATTAGAAATACATCATCCTACATGAAAATGTGTTTTTCATGCTTTGAAAGTAACCTACTTTTTATATCTTCTCGGTTAACACTTTACGGCACAGAACAGAGTTTTACCAATGCTACGTAAGACAGCTGTTGAAAACATTGTGGGAAAAGGAGAAAATGCTGGTTACCAGCATTTTCTCCTTGCCCCACAATGTTTTTTACTTTTCATTGACTAATCCAATCATTGGCCTGACATTTATTTTGTCATCTACAAAAGCTTTCAATAAGGTCAAGTCTAAAATTTTGGTCTGAGAGTTAAACCTTTACCAAACAATCCCTGGTTGTAACAAGCTGGGAAAAAGGCCTTTAAAAAACATTCTCGGAAAAGGAGGGAATGTTGGTAACCAGCAATTTCTCGCTTTCTATCAATGTTTCTATCCTATCAGAGACAGAAGTCATCATTTGAACAACATTTATTTCTCTGTGAACACTTCCAATTTGGTCGGGTCTAAAATTTTGTTGTTTGGTAAAGAGTTTTACAGATACTTCTATACTCCTTTACAGCCAGCTTTTGACCCATTTCGTCTTTATTCTATGAAACTATAATCAATATTTTATGAAACTAAAATCATTCTTGTATCTTCAAGCCAAATGTTGCCCCTGATGGTTGCAAGGTTGCAGAGATTACTACCTATTGAAAATGCATTTCATTTGCTGGAGGCCTTCAAAGAAATTGTTCTTGTTTCCAGTTTTAAATACTGAAGGCAAATCCCTTACGTTTCTTTATCCCTTATACCATATATAGTGGTCATTTATCTATGTTTACACAGCTGACTAAATTCTGAACCATTCTAATCACTAACAGTGTTTTTAGCTCACCTTAGCACAACGTGCTAAAGGTGAGCTATTGTGATCGCCCTATGTCCGGCGTCCGGCGTCTGTTGTCCGTCGTCCGTCAACAATTTCTTTAAACATCTTCTTCTCCTAAACCACTGGGCCAATCTTGATGAAACTTGGCAGGGATGTTCCTTGGGTGAAGCTCTACCAAAATTGTTCAAAGAATTGAATTCCACCCACAACTCTGGTTGCCATGGCAACAAAAAGGAAAAAAAAAGCAAAATCTTTGAAAATCTTCTTCTCTGAAACTAGAAGGCGCAGAGCTTTGATATTTGGTATGTAGCATCTCCTAGTGGACCTCTACCAAGTTTATTCATTTGATGCCCCTGGGGTCAAAACTGGCCCCGCCCCGGGGGTCACAAGTTTGAGCATAGTAACAAAGAAGGAAAACTTTAAAAATCTTCTTCTGTAAAACTAGAAGGCATAGAGCTTTGATATTTGGCATGAAGCATCTCCTAGTGGACCTCTACCAAGTTTGTTCATATGATGCCCTTGGGGTCAAAACTGGCCCCGCCCCGGGGGTCACAAGTTCGAACATAGGAACAAAGAGGGGAAACTTTAAAAATCATCTTCTCTGAAACTGGAAGGCGTAGAGCTTTGATATTTGGTATGTAGCATTGCCTAGTGGACCTCTACCACGTTTGTTCATATGATGCCCCTGGGGTCAAAACTGGCCCAACCCCGAGGGTCACAAGTTTGAGCATGGTAACAAAGAAGGAAAACTTTAAAAATCTTCTTCTCTGAAACTTGAAGGCATAGAGCTTTGATATTTGGCATGTAGCATCTCCTAGTGGACCTCTACCAAGTTTATTCATTTGATGCCCCTGGGGTCAAAACTGGCCCCGCCCCGGGGGTCACAATTTCCAACATAGGAACAAAGAAGGAAAACTTTAAAAATCTTCTTCTGTAAAACTAGAAGGCATAGAGCTTTGATATTTGGCATGAAGCATCTCCTAGTGGACCTCTACCAAGTTTGTTCATATGATGCCCTTGGGGTCAAAACTGGCCCTGCCCAGGGGTTTACAAGTTCAAACATAGGAACAAAGTGGGGAAACTTTAAAAATCATCTTCTCTGAAACTGGAAGGCGTAGAGCTTTGATATTTGGTATGTAGCATCTCCTAGTGGACCTCTACCAAGTTTGTTCATATGATGCCCCTGGGGTCAAAACTGGCCCCACCCCGGGGGTCACAAGTTTGAGCATAGTAACAAAGAAGGAAAACTTTAAAAATCTTCTTCTCTGAAACTTGAAGGCATAGAGCTTTGATATTTGGCATGTAGCATCTCCTAGTGGACCTCTACAAAGTTTGTTCATATGATGCCCCTGGGGTCAAAACTGGCCCCGCCCCGGGGGTCACAATTTCCAACATAGGAACAAAGAAGGAAAACTTTAAAAATCTTCTTCTGTAAAACTAGAAGGCATAGAGCTTTGATATTTGGCATGAAGCATCTCCTAGTAGACCTCTACTAAGTTTGTTCATATGATGCCCTTGGGGTCAAAACTGGCCCTGCCCCGGGGGTCACAAAGAAGGAAAACTTAAATTTTTTTTTTCTCTTAAATGGGAAGGCATAGAGCTTTGATATTTGGTATGTAGCATCTCCTAGTGGACTTCTACCAAGTTTGTTCCAAGGATGCTGCTTGGGTCAAAACTGGCCCCACCCCTGGGGTCACAAGTTAGAACATAGGAACAAAGAAGGAAAACTTTAAATTTCTTTTTCTCTTAAACGGGAAGGTGTAGAGCTTTGATATTTGGTATGTAGCATTTCCTAGTGGACCTCTACCAAGTTTGTTCATATGATGCCCCTGGGTCAAAACTGGCCCAGCCCCGGTGGTCACAAGTTCGATCATAGGAACAAAGAAGGAAAACTTTAAAATTCTTCTTTAAAACTGGAAGGCATAGAGCTTTGATATTTGGTATGTAGTGATTCTCTTCTAAGTTTGCTTGCCCATCTAAGCGCAACAAGTTCATTGAGTTCAAAATTGGGTCATCTTGGGTCATAAACTAGGTCACTAGGTCTAATTAAAGAAATACCTTGTTGGCACTCTCGAGGCCACATTATTTGCTCAGTTGCCTTGAAAATTAGTTAGAAAGTTTGTCTTTATAAAGTCTCACATAAGATTAATTTGGGTCAACTTGGGTCATAAACTAGTTCAGTGGGTCAGATTAAAGAAATACCTTGTTTGCACTCTGGAGGCCACATTTATTGCTCAAATGACCTGAAATTTGGCCAGAATGTTTGTCTTGATGAAATACCAGATGAGTTTGGATTTGGGTCACCTGGAACCATAAACTAGGTTACTAGGTCAAAATAAAGAAATACCTTGTGGGCACTCTAGAGGCCACATTCTTTGCTTAATTGCCTTGAAAATTGGTCAGAATGTTTGTCTTTGTAAAATCTCACATGAGTCTGAATTTG
Organism: Tridacna gigas; assembly: GCA_945859785.2. Classification (NCBI taxonomy): domain Eukaryota; kingdom Metazoa; phylum Mollusca; class Bivalvia; order Cardiida; family Cardiidae; genus Tridacna; species Tridacna gigas. The sequence continues at coordinate 17,233,563 of OX244042.2, read as the reverse complement.
GGTCAACTGGGGTCATAAACTAGGTCACTTGGTCAAATTAAAGAAATAGCTAGTGGGCACTCTAGAGGTCACATTTATTATTCATTTGATTTGAAAATTGGTTAAAATGTTTCTTTTGATATAGTAAAAGACCAGTTCAAATTTGGGTCATGTGGGGTCATAATCTAGATCACTAGGTCAAATTAAAGAAATATCTTTCGGGCACTCAAGGCCACATTTTTTGCTCAATTGACTTGAAAATTGGTCAGAATGTTTGTCTTCATGAAATATGAGTTTGAAATTGGGTCACCTGCGGTCAAAAACTAGGTCACATGGTCAAATTAAAGAAAAACCTTAAAGGCACTCTACTAAGGTGAGCTACCCAGGGCCATCATGGCCCTCTTGTTTTTCTCTATGGCTGTAAGGATGTATCTTGAATAGATGAAATTTTGTAGTTTTCAACCAATTTGTAATTTTCATGCAAGCTTTCCATCATGAGAACTTGCACTTGATTGACTGTATGGTGTTTAATGCCCTTTTCAACCTTATTTCAGTTATATCACGGAGGCCAGTGCACCTATCCATGCTTTCCTGGAATTTCTGTTGCCAGTACTAGACAATATTCTTTCCAAGCCACTGGCTACTTTAGCACATAACTAACCATAGTCAAAACAATGGTCAGGGGTGAGAGAGGAGCGAATACTGTTGTAATGACTATCATCAATCCTCAGAAAGAAATTGGGCAGGCTGGGGATCAAACCAGCAACCCCCTGTTCTCAAGTCCTGTGCCCTATCAACTCAGCTACCTGGACTCGGCCAAGAACTTGTGCAACTGTAAATTTTTTATCATGGTTGGTGGACTATTTCAGGAGTAATGGCCTTATTGTAACAGATCTGCAAATGTAAATGGCTTTACCCTTTACCACACAATCACAAATTTCAATGATCTGCTGAAAAGAGCAAAATTATACTGGTTACTGGGCAAAAAAAAAAGAAATGCGGGTAACGAGCATTTCCTTTCTTTTCCACACTATATATCTACAGATTCGAAGACAAATCTCAAAATTTGAGGAATATTAAATTTTGTCTTTATGCAAATGCCTTCAGTTTTGACTTGAATAAAATTTTGTGGTCGGGTAAAGAGTTGAAAATAAATATTAGAACTGCACTGCATCAGAAAGCGCCCAGCCGAGGTAGCTCAGTTGGTAGAGCACAGGACTTGAGAACAGGGGGGTCACTGGTTTGATCCCTGGCTTGGCCTGAGGATTATTATAATCATTGCGACAGGATTCATTCCTCTCTCACTGCTGACCATTGTTTTGACAATGGTTATGCAGGAAAGCAGCCAATGGCTTGGAAAGATAATAGTGTGTACCAGTAGTATTGGTAAAAGAAACTCCAGAAAGCATGGATAGGTGCACTGGCCGCCGCAATATAACTGAAATAATCTTGAAAACAGCTTTAAATACCATACAATTGATCAATCAATCAACATCATACAGCAGGGAAATGTTGACTTGTAGGCTCATTCAAACGCAACAAACACCAGTTCTATATAAATAAACAAACTTTAACAAATACTAACAATACTGGTATCTAATTATCTTAACAATAAAGTATTGCTTGAAATATAGATTACAAAATACAACTGCAATCTTTCCAAGTATTACATTCACTACACATTTTATTTCTAAATTGTGAAAAGAATTACATAATACATGAAAAGGTCAATGTAAATACCCTAGGATAGAAATTGAATTAGGTTTGTCTTATTCAGTAAACAAACTGAAAATAAAGATAACTCCTCCTTTTTAGTTTGGCTGTTTTAGATGAAAACAGGGTATTGTCATAGCCCTGGCATTGTCTGCGTCATTGTCCAAAAACTTTGACATTTTATAATATCTCTCAGAGCTCCCGATAGAGTTAGTGATTTTGATTTCAAAATTGACAATACTAATTACTTTCCACTAAACCCTATGTTGTGGGTACTCATTAGAATCGTCTCGATGAGACAATTCTAATGAGCACCCACAACATTGGGTTTGGAGGAGAAATAATGGATTTAGAATACTATCACTGCCTCTTATCTGGAGATCTGATCTCTGTTATTACCAAAGATATTTACTTCAAACTTGAATATTTTTAACTATGATAAGGGGAACCTATATAACAAGGGCAGGTAACTCAGTATTTTTGACACAGTTATGGGCCTTTTTTGACAATTTCACTGATAAGCAACTGCAGCCAAGCATTGGCATCCACATGTGGTGCTCTTGATTTACACTTGGAATACCAAAGAATTGAGCCCTGCTCTATGAAAAGGGGGCTTAATGCATCTCTGATGCATGATACCAAGCAAGCAATCATATAATTATGGATCCATGATAGCCACTTTTTTCAACAACCAAGTGAATTACGAGGTAGAATGGTCCTTGGACACATAGAAAACAGACCAATAGCGAAAAGTTTTGGCCCAGGTCAGCCTGCGCAGACAGTGCAGGCTGACCTGGGTTGATGCTTTTTACAGATGCATCAAGCCCCCTTTTCACACAGCATGGCTGAAATGAAATATGGTAACAAAAGTAATTGTACTCTGAGCTCCTCTCAGTAAATAACCACAAAGTTAATAAGCATAACTTTAAAAAGAGGGCAATTTGATGGTAAACTACTACTACAAAAAAAAAGGAAAAGGGTAGAGGCCACACTGTTCAAGACAGGGCAATCTACATAATTTTGTAAAACATGTGACCCCTTGGGTAGGGTCATTTTTAGCTCCACTGGCCGAAGGCCAGCTAGCTATTGTCATGGCGTTGTGTCCGTCGTCCGTCTGTCCGTTCGTCCGTGCGTGCGTCCGTAAACTTTTTCTTTAAAAAACTTCTCCTCAGAAACTATTGACTGGATTTTTACCAAATTTCACAGGAATGTTCCTTTGGTGGTCCTCTTTCAAATTCCTTCAAATAATTGTGTTCCATGAAGAATTCTGGTTGCCATGGCAACCAAAGTAAAAAACCTTTAAAAATCTTCTCCTCCCAAACCGCTATTTGGATAGCATTATTATTTTGCAGGAATGTTCCTTAGATACAGGTTTACAGAATTCCTTTAAAAAAAAATGATCTGTCAAAAAACATGGCTTTTATGGGAGACTCATTTTCCTTTTATGGTATAAAGTAAAATCTTTGAAAAATTTCTTCTCTAAAACTATTCATTGGATTTCATTGTTGTTTTGCAGGTAAGTTCCTATGGTGGTTGTCTGCCAAATTGTTTCTATGGTGGTTGTATACCAAATTCCTTTTAAAAAAATGATACACCTAAAAGCACATTTTTTTATAGACAAGGCTTATATTTCAAAAAAATGTTCTTCTCCAAAACTATTTATTGTGTTAGTTTTATCGACTAATAAAGAAAAAGGAAGAAAATTGGATTGACTTGACCTAGTCAGGGCTGTCCTATTTAAGCCCACACATTTCCTTGGTATTAAGATCACAATTTACTCCAATGATATGCTGTTAGTTAGTACTAGTAATGAAATATCACTGGCCATAAATAAGATAAAAGCTTGAGCACCTTTCACAACTTGAGCTTTTCAATTTTGCCTTATTACTAAGCCTGAGTAACCATGCCAAGATAAAAAAGAAAAAGTATTTTAATAACAAAACCCCCATGTTGTAGGTACTTTATAGTCCTTTTGATATAGAACAAGAGAACCTCTGCACTTTTATTAGTTCTGGTAAAGGTTTGTTGACCTACTAATGAGTAAATGCAGAGTGGACAGAAGGGGTGTAAATCCTGGTGACCTGGTACACAGTGGGACAGGGCTTTACATTTGTGATAAGGCATTAATGTTACCCAGTCAAACTGATCCCGCAACTTCAGTACACCAGAATTAATCTGTGCCCTGGAGCAGGATATTTGATTTATGTAAATGCATTTGTAGACCATTTTGTGTTGTTTGCCACAGAAGACATTCTAGCTGTGACTGTGAAAAGTTGATTATTAGGGATTAGGTGTTCATTGTATGCCAGCATATTTCATTCTATCTGGTGTATTGATGTAAGTTGATCTATATTGCTATAACATTCATTCATTTGCCCTCCTAGCTGTTCTTTTAGATTACCCCTTTACCACACAATCACAACTTTTAACGACCCTGAGAAAGACATATTTTCTATATTTTGATGTTTCCCCACCCAAAATGGTTTGTGAAAGGACCTGTTGCAGACAACATATCTTCAAATTAGTAAGACATATATAAAAAAGGATAGAAATTATTGTGGGAAACTAAGAAAATGCTGGTTACCATTTTTTTCTTCTTTTCTCACAAGTTTTTTCCATACCTTTTTTCTTCAGTGAGCTAAAATGCAGGATTGAATGGTAATTGTTAAAAACTTCTTTTCGCCATTGTAGAAATATCAGGCCTGTGGAGCGATACAGGCGCTCAAGCGCCTCTAGTTATCCCAAGGGACAGAATTTAATGCTAATATTTTTTTTTCTAGGACTACCACATGATCTTGCATACACCATAACAACTTCCAAGAGCTTGAAATTCAAGACAATGTTAGCCAGCATTTCTTTTCCTTTTTCACAATCTTTTCAAAGCCCTTCTTTCTCAGGATCAATGAAATAAGGACTGTTTTGGGTATGGGTTAAAACAGACATGTACATTTGACAATATGAAAATTGCTAGTCCAATCTAAACAAGAAAAAAATCACAAAACAGTAACAACAAGTTCTGGGATCGTATTCACAAACCATTCTCAAGAACATTCTTGGTCTTTATATCTGAGATTTTCTAAATTTGAAAGTAACACAACTTTGGATTGGCTAAACCAAATGGTTTAGCCAATCTGAAGTTCTGTTACGTTCAACTTTAGAAAATTCTGGAGAATAAGACTAAGAACATTCTTAACCCTTTCCCAAACGACAAATTTGGGACTGGTCCAAATTGAAAGAGTTTGCAGACAACAATTTTAAATTTGATGAAAATGGCAGAAAATTCTCAAAAAGGGTAGAAAACACTGTGGGAAAAGGAAAAATTGCTCGTTACAAGCAATTTCTCCTTTTCCCACAGTGTTTTCAAAAGACTTGTACTGCAGACACGTGAAAACCAGGGCTTGTCTGGGAAAGGGTTAAGAATGATTGGTGAATATGAATCCTGAAGTTCAGGATTAATAAAACTTTAACACAAGTATTTTAGCGCATAGACTGCTATATATAGTCAAACTTGTGTTAAGCAGCCACATCATGTACTAATAAAAATAAACCTTCTAGCACAGTTGGTTGTTTAACACAAGTCACATTTCAACGAAATTTAGAGTCTAATCCTTTACCAGACAATTGTTAAAACGACCATGAGCAAAATGCCTTTGAAACCACTGTGGAAAAGGATAAACAAAGGAAAAGAAGAAAATGCTTGTAACCAGCATTTTTCCCCTTTTACCACAAAGATTTCTTCCCTCACAAAGAAAAGTGCTGTAATATCAGCCATGGGAATTTGTCATCTGCAAATGATTTCAATATGTACAAATCCAAAACTTTGTTGTCTGGTCAAGTTTTAGGTGAGTAATTTTTTAGGCAAATGACCTTGACTTTGGTTTAAATTTCCATCACAACAGCTTGACCCTTTACCACACAAGTTTTAACAACCCTGAGAAAGAAGCCTTTTGAAAACATTGTGGGAAAAGGAGAAAATGCTGGCAACCAGCATTTTCTCCTTTTCCCACAATTTTTTCTACCATATCAAAGACAAATTCTGTCATTTGAGCCACATTTAATATGTTGTCTGCAAATGCTTTCTATTTGGACAAGTCCACATTTATGTTGTTTGGTAAAGAGTTCAACAAATTAAGGTCAAATGGAAGCAATGCAAAATATTTAATAGCAACTTAAAATGTAGCGCACTTAACACAACTTTTAGTTTGTTTTTTGCACAGTGAACATCAAGATCAGACACCACAAAACATGCAGCCTGATCTTCCATATACACTGTATATAATTTTTTTGGTAACACTGGCCAGTGCAAAAGCTAAGTCTGTCTTTTCTGACTGAAAACACTAATTCTATTCATTGAATGCCATTAGGATTAAAATCATATAACTCTTTGCCAGAAGACAAAATTTTAGACTAGTCCATTTTGAAAGCTAATAAACCATGAACTGGCAAAAGGGGGCTTAATGCATCTCCTTGATGCATTATACCATGAAAGTCATCACATGATTATGGATCCATAAAAGTCACGTTTTTAACAACCAACTTAATTATGAGGTAGACTGGTCCTTTGACATACAGAAATTTGACCAATGGCAAAAGTATCGGCCCAGGTCAGCCTGTGCGGACTGCGCAGGCTGACCTGGGTCGATACTTGTCGCAGATGCATCAAGCCCCCTTTTCACAGAGCATGGCTCATGTGCACACGACAACTGCGACTCAAGTGACTGAATTTTTCTTTGAAAGGAGAGAAAAAATTGTGGGGAGAGGAGAAAATGTTGGTGACCAGCATTTTCTCCTTTTTCCACTATGCTTTCTACCCATTAAGTCTTAACTAAACAATCCCTGGTTTTCACAACCCTGAGAATGAAGCCTTTTGAAAACATTGTGGGAAAAGGAGAAAATGCTGGTTACCAACATTTTCTCCTTTTCCCACAATGTTTTCTATTCCTCCAATAAAAAATTTCAATTTCAATTATTAAGTCACAATAATTTTGTCCTCTGCAAATGCTTTGAATTTGGACAACTCTAAAATTTTGTAATTTGGTAAAGAGTTAATAAACAAATTACCTATTTAAATCACATTCAATTTGTTGTCTGCAAATGCTTTGAATTTGGACAAGTCTGTTGTTTTGTTGTTTGGTAAAGACTTAAAATTTATGTCAACATGAATCTCATCATCTTGATCAAGTCTTGAACAATCCTTTCAATTTCTCCTTATCTGTTTTTTCTTTCTCTATAATCAATTCATCTAAATGTTTTAACTCCTTATTCACGGCATTTGTTAAAGACGGATCTAGTTCAACAACTCTCTTAAAGTCTGACTTCGCTTCTTCTGGATTCCAAGCCCCTACATGGGCTTTTGCCCTCCTGTACAGTGCTTTAACATTATCTGCAAATACAAATGGGAAAGTAAGTTTGATTCAATAAAATATTGGAAAAAAAATGCTCTTCCTAAGCAATTTATCTTTTTACAACGTTTTTATGTGTTCTCATGCATAAAAACAGAGGGTCACTGGTTTGAATCCCCAGCTCAGCCAATTTCTTTCCAAGAATTGATGATATTCATTGCAACAGGATTAATTCTTTTCTCACTGCTGATCATTATTTCAATGATGGTCATGTGGGAAAGCAGCCAGTGGCTTGGGAAGAATATTGTGTAAAGTACTGGTAACAGAAAACTCAGGAAAGCATGGATAGGTACACTGGCTGCTGCGATATAACTGAAATAATGTTGAAAACAGTGTTAAACATCACACAATCAATCATTCAGCTCTCATGAATAAAACCTTCATATCAGGGACAATTGTTTATAAATTATTGGTAATAAACTCTCACTATGTTTGTTTACGTACAGTTATCCTTGGGGCAAAAATAAACTCTTTGACTTTTTACCATACAATCCCGAGTTTCAACACCACTGCGAGAGAAGTTTTTTGAAAAAAACATTGTGGGAAAAGAAGAAAATGCTGGTAACTAGCATTTTCTTCTTTTTTCCACCATTTTTTCTAACCTATCAAATACAGAAATCATTATTTTAGCAAAGTTTAATTTGTTGTCTACAAGTGCTCTCACTTTGTTCCAGTTTGCAATTTTGTCCTATGGTAAAGGGTTAATGTATTATTATATGAGCAGTGCTCAGTGAAAGGAGGTTTAACCCTTTACCAGATGACAAAATTTTAGCCTTGTCCAAACTGAAAGCATTTGCAGACGACAATCTCAATGGGGCTCAAATGGTGCAATTTTTCTTTAATAGGGTAGAAAACCTTGTGGGAAAAGGAGAAAATGCTGGTTACCAGCATTTTCTCCTTTTCCCACAATGTTTTCAAAAGGCTTCTTTCCCAGCGTTGTTAAAAGTGGCATTGTGCGGTAAAGGGTTAATGTATCTCCTTAATGCATTATACCATGCAAGTCATCACATAATTATGGATCAATAAAATCTATTTTGTCTAACAACTGGCTTAATCCTTAGGTAAAATGGCCCTTGAGCATGCAGAAAATTCACCAAAGGCAGACTGTGCAGGCTGGCCTTGGCCAATACTTTTGCAGGTGCATTAAACTACCTTTTCACAGAGCATGACTCATTTGTACTGTATATGGTTAGCAATAAAGAATGACTAGAAATAGAACAGAATACCTGGATCCCGTTTCAATACTGTGGTTGTATGTTCAATGACTGGGTAAAATTCCCCTAAACATAGTTTACACTGAGAAAAGTTCAACAAAAATGGAGTCTTTTTTGTCTCTAGTTCTTCCCATGAATCATCTCCGGGTTTCTCCCTGAAAATTTACAGACCATTATTAGCATACCAGCAAACCTATCTGGCAGTGTATCATTGATGAAAACTCAAGTGGATATGGCAAATGTTTTTAACTCCCTATCAATGTATACAAAATTACCTCTTCAACTGCTTAACTCTTCACCAAACGACAAAATTTTACACTCATTCAAATTCAAAGCTGTTGCAGATGACAAACTAAATGTGGCACAATTGATGATAGCAGACTCCAAAAGGGTAGAAACCTTACTGGAAAAAGGAGAAAATGCTGGCTAACAGCAATTCTTCCCCAGGGTTGTTAGAACTTAGGATTGTGTGGTACATAGTTAACCCTTTGCCAAACAACGAAGTTTTAGACTTGTCCAAATTCAAAGCTTTTGCAGACAACAACCTACAAGTAGCTCAACCATTGTAAGTTGTCCATAAAAGGGTAGAACACATTGTGGGAAATGGAGAAAATGCTGGTTATCAGCATTTTCTCCTTTTCTGACAGTGTTTTCAAAGGTTTTCATTCAGGATTGTGTAGTAAATGGTTAACCTGAACAGATCTTACTTCGCTGTAATTGAAAGCTGTCCCCCCCCCATAAATAAATAAAATAAAAAAATAGAATATAATAAAATGAAAAATAATAATAATACTATACTACCATACTATCTTTCACAATCCAGAAGGGGTTAAAAAGAGCACAAAAGAAACTTTGAAAAAAAAAAAAAAAGATGAAATCAAGATGAAATGACTGACTTGATGACAAGTTGTTCTAACATTCCGATAGCTTCCCCATATTTCTCAGCTGCTTCAGAGTATTTCTTCTGTTTATAAAGGGAATTGCCATCTTCCCGTAACTTTGGAATCTTTGCTAGTTTCTCTTCATCTGTGAGTGTCCAGTTTTCCTTCTCAAACTCTCCTAGTCTCTCTACCTTTAGTATTTCTAGACAAACATTTGGAAAAACAATAATGTCTCTTTTTTTTTTCAGAATGTTTTCTACTATTTATAGGACAGAAATCACCTTATAGGCTACACTTAATTTGTTGTCCAAAAATGGTATGAATTTGGTCAGGTCTAAAATTTTGCCTTTTGGTACACTGTACAGAGTTATCCATCTATCTGTTTTTCCTTTTACCAAATCAAAAGGAAGAAGGGTCTGTGAAAATATTGTGGGAAAAGGAGAAAATGATGGCAGCAAGTTTTGTCAACATTTTAACCATTTTCTGTTTTCTGCTGGGAAGACTATACTAAGGAATATTGCTTTATAAATATATAAAATACTCACCGAAAATAAATATCAATGGCTGTGGATGTGTCATTAAATCATCTAAGTCAGGGTAACCAAGTCCTTTTTGTGCATATCCCATCATCCCACAGCAGTGCTGTTCTGTCTCATGATTGGCTGATTTGTCTTTTAGAAATATACCTCTTAAACTTTTTGAAACAATTGGGTACTGGCTTAAATGCTGCAGAAAAATAATTTAGTAAAGTCAGTTTCATCTTATTTCCTTTTTCAAAATTTTACAAGGCTTTTTATCCAAAGCATTTATAGACAACAATGTAATGGTAACTCAAATGATTTTTTTTTTTTTTTCAAAAGTTTTGAAAACATTTTTGGAACAGGAAAAAATGCTGGCTAGTAGTATTTTCTACTTTCCCTACAATGTTTTCAAAAGTCATCTTTCTCAAGTTGCACACACACAGAATCGTATGCTATAGGTTTATATGTAGGTTGATCACCTTTTAACTCTTTACCAAACAACAAAATTTTTGACTGGAACACACCAAAAGCATTTGCAGATGTTGAACGGAAGTATCTCATATGAGCTACCCTTTTTGTTTTGTACTCTTTGATAGAATTCAAGAATACAAAATATTGAGGGAAAAGCAGAAAATGCTTGTTACCAGCATTTTCTCCTTTTCCCACAATGTTTTCAAAAGCCTATTCTTTCAGGATCGATAAAACTAGGTGTGGAACAGTGGTATCATTACACATTTCTGTACATGCTATTTTGAGAACTACCAAACACTCATAAAACTTTAACAACAGACATCCAATAGATGGATCAAAATTATTTTCAGTAGTTTGGAAAACAAAGTAGGAAACATAGCAACTTCTTGTAGAGAGTAGCTGCTCTTGTTTAACCCTTTACCACACAATACTGACTTTAAACGACTCTGAAGAAAAGGGCTTTAGAAAACATTGTGGGAAAAGGAGAAAATGCTGGTAACCAGCATTTTCTCCTTTTTCTCACAATGTTTTCTACCTTATCCACTACATAAATCACCATTTAAGCTACATTTAATTTGTCGTCTGCAAATGCTTTCAATTTTGTCCAGTCTAAAATTTTGTTGTTTGCTAAAGGGTGAACTATTAACTAAATACAGAATTTTTGTCTGGTCCAAACTGAAAGCATTTGCTGCTGACAAATAAAATGATACTCCAATGATGAGATTTGTTTCAGAAAACGTAAAAGATATTATGGTAAAAGGGAGAAAATCCTGTCACCTAACTTTTTACCTGACAACAAAACTTTAAAGACCAGTTGAAACTGAAATCATTTGAAGACAACTAATTAAATTTTTTGACTGAACAATGTAATATGTCTTAGAGTAGAAAACATTGTGGCTAGGATGAGAAAATGTTGTTTACATCCCTTCAACATACATGTTCAAACTTTGGTCTTTCAGCCACATTTATCTTCTGTAAATGCTTTCAATGCGCACAAGTCTAAAGCTTTGTCATTAGGTAAAGAAAGTAGCAAGCGTTTGTACTGTAGACCATTAACACATTTCAAATGTGATTACAGTCAAACCTGCATTAAGCAAGCACCTACAGAATACTCAAAATATGGTCGCTTTACCAAACAATCCTGTGTTCTAACAACCCTCAGTAAGAAGTGGGAAGAGATGAAGATCCTTAAAACCAGCCAACAGTGTTGTTTCCGATCCAATCAAAAACAAATTCTAACATTTAAGTCACATTTAACATCTACCAAACAACAAAAATTTTAGACTTGTCCAAATTGAAAGCATTTCCAGATGACAAATGTAACTGACATAAGGAGAATTGTCCCAAGAAGGGTAGAAAGTATTGTGGGAAATGGAGAAAATGCTGGCTATCAGCGTTTTCTCCTATACCTACGATGTTTTTGAAAGGTCTTTCTTTACAGCTCATTACAACTCGGGATTGTGTGGTAAAGGGTTAATCCTTCACCAAACAATTCAGACTTTCACTCTTTACAAAACAACGAAAATTTTGAACCAGCAAAAGATTTGCAGATGACAAATTAAAAGTTGCTCAATTGATGATTTGTCTTGGATAGGGTAGAGCACATTGTGGGAAAAGAAGAAAATGCTGGTTACAGGCATATTTTTTTCTTTTCCCACAATGTTTTCAAAAGCCTTCTTTCTCAAGATCATTAAAAGTTGTGATTATGTCATAAAGGATTAAGCAATGCTGATAAAAAGGGCTTCTGAAAAAATTTTGGGAAAGGAGAAAATGCTGGTAAAAAGCATTTTCTTCTTTTCCCACAATCCTTCCTTACCTTCTGAAAACAAACTTAAATTTTAAGTTACTTCTTTTGGAATCTGAAATGCTTTTAATCTGGACAAGTCTAAAATTTTGTAGTTTGATAAAGAGTTAACCCTTTACCACACAAATCACAAGTTTTAACAAACTGAGGAAGAAGCCTTTTGGAAGCATTGTGAAAAAAGTAGAAAATGCTGGTAACCAGCATTTTCTCCTGTTCCTGCAATGTTTTCTACCCATTCAAATACAAATTCTGTCATTTGAACAACAGTTATATTGTTGTCTGCAAATGCTTTCAATTTGGACAAGTCTACATATTTGTTGTGCTGTAAAAAGTGTACATTTCAACATCTTTATGTTTGGTAAAGAGTTAATACAGGAGGCCATTCAGACAAGTTTTCCTGTATTTCTGTTGAAACAAACCTTTGTGTCCACTGTGAACTCTGCTACTTCATCTGGTCTCATGGTTTTCAGACACAATTCCCAGACTTCCAGTTTAAACTTTTTACCAAGTATAAGCTCCATGGGTTTGTCATGTTTGTGACTGTCATCAATCACAGTTTTTTCCTCATCACATTTGGTTGTTTTGTAATGAAAGTAGATCTAAATATAGACAAGAAGTATCTTTTTCAACAAAAAGATAGATGGCATAAGAGGTAACTTTCAAGATTATATATTACTTGAAATCATCATTGTTTCAACAATGTTTTCAAAAGTTTTCATCAGGGTTGGTATGTAAAAAGATTTAGTGAAAATAAAAATTACTACACTGTATTATTGCAAAAAATACTGCCAGTTGTCAACAGACTTTTGTCTGGTGACAACCGCCCATCAGCAAACCTAAAAATGCCATTGTAACTAGACACTTCCTTTCTAGTAATCTCAATTTTAAGCCCTTGATTAATAAATGACTCCATGAAACAAAAGGTTTTCAAATGTTCCAAAAAAAAAAATGACAAAGTCAATGCAAGGATAAAATAGTTATATCAAAAGTACTTTTCAGAGTTCCAGATAGCGGGAGTGATTTTGATTCCAAAATATTAGTTATTCTCCACTATACACTATGTTATGGGTACTCATTAGAATCATCTCATCGAGACGATTCTAATGAGTGCAGATAACATAGGGTTTGGAAGAGAAATACTGGATTTAGAATACCATAACTCCCTCTTATCTGGAGCCCTGCTTCTGTGACACACTTGTTATCTTATCCAGATACCAGTCCTACCCGAATTTCATGTCGCGTCTCAGGGTCTAATATTTTAACTACATGAAACCCACTTTCTCCTCAAAAAACTGCTTCAGCGTGTACCTACATTTTAAAAATTGCTGAATAAATCAACTTACTTTTGTTCCATCTTCGTAGTTTGGCTCATTACCTTTTCCGCCATGTAATATTCGTTTATTTATACCTTGTTTCGCCAACGTAGCGAAAGTTTCAGCCATTTTGCATATCGTATTGTGTATTCTCCGGCACACAGGCAAATATGCTACTTTTTAACTCGGATACTTTTTACTTAAATACACCCAACTAATCATTAACTATTAAAGTTTTCACTCAAACACACCCAAATATAGTCAAATACACACAAATGAACTGAGATAGCTGTAAGTACTCTGTCTAACTGCTTTTTTAATACAGTTTTAGGTTAACCAATTCTAATAGATCTATATCTAATTTGGATCCCCCAACATTCCCTTTTTTAACCGTCTAACAAGCAATTACAAGTTTCCACAAGATCTTTGAAAAAAAATTGAGGGAAAAAGAAAAAAGGCCCATAAGCATCTTTTTCTCCTATTTCCATAATATATTCTACCGCCTGAAAGACATATTTCATGTTCTGAGTAGCACTTAATTTGTCGTCTGCAAATGCTTTCAATTTGGACAAGGATAAAATTTTGTCTTCGAGTAAAGAGTTGGGTTGGATGGGCAGCAAGCATTATCGGTAACAATGAAAAGACTGAGAGAAGATGAGCGATTCCATGTTCCATGAATTAACCCTTTCCCAAACAAGCCCTGGTTTTTGACGTGTCTGCAGTACAAGTCTTTTGAAAACACTGTGAGAAAAGGAGAAATTGCTCGTAACGAGCAATTTCTCCTTTTCCCACAGTGTTTTCTACCCCTTTTGAGAACTTTCTGCCATTTTCATCAAATTTAAAATTGTCGTCTGCAAACTCTTTCAATTCGGACCAGTCCAAAATTTGTCGTTTAGGAAAGGGTTAAATAATGAGATATGCTCTTTGAAAAAGGGGGCTTTATGCATCTGCAAAAAGTATTAACCCATGTCAGCTTGCATGATCCGCGAAGACTGACACGGGTTGAATTTTTTTTAGCTCTTTGCAAAGTTTCTGCTTATCACTGGACCATTCTACGTCATGACTCAGTCATTTGTTACACAAAATGGATTTTATAGATCCAGAATTATGTGATGACTTGCTTGGTATAATGCATCACGGAGATGCATTAGCACAGAGCATGGCTAAGTATTATTTAATTTTACCTTTTGCCAGATTTTTTTCCCCAATTAAGTTGAAACCCTGTCAGCTGAGTACCAGAAGCAGAGTGGTATGCCCCAGGCAAGGGAGCTTGAATCCCAGTTTGTTTGAAAAGACTTTCCAAACTTGGGAGAAAGAATTACTTCTCCTGTCTCACTTCACTTATAAGGTTAGACAGAGATCCAGTTCCAGCTAATGGGGCCTTGCGTGACTCTGAGATAAATTGTGTGAGTCACGACGTAGAGGCCCCGGGTTGAGCCCCACTGAAAGCTTTGGGGTTCATGAACCATTCTTAAGAACGTTCTCAGTTTTATTCCCCAGAATTTTCTAAATTTGAAAGTAACACAACTTTTTGATTGGCTAAACAATTCGGTTTAGCCAGTGATGGTATATTACAATAATATACGATCCCTGGTTTAGCCAATCAGAAGTTGTATTACTTCCAAAGTATGTCTTTAGTGGAAATCTCTTTGATGGACACTGATGGGCGCTGGCGTAGAACTGATGAAACCCAGATCATACATGAATATGTGAGCTATTGCCATGATACGACTGAATTAATGCTGAAAGAGGCCTAAAACAACATTCAATCAATCAATAAAACTAAGCTTTTCAAAAAGTGTGTTAAGTGGAACTTGTATTTTAATGTCCGTGTAGAAATACCGCTGGTGCAATCTGGGATCTTATATACACATGATTATATGATCCCTGGTGCAGTGAATACTGTTACCGAACGATACCGCTGAAAACGCAGTGAAACCGCAGAGAACATTCGCATAATTGTTGCTTTATGACTGATAAACTTTATATGGCATACAGCAAACACAGTTCTGGGACTCCGTTATATTATAATCAAAAATGTTTCCTGAGAATTTACATCCGTGAATTTGGGTTTATTAGAGTGTATTTGAGTATACACAAGTGTAGAAAGTCAAACCCGTATCCATTTCCAGGTCCAATCTTGGACTTCGCACATTCATCGTTGACCGGGACTCCGATGGTAACGGGAAATAAATGCTGTAGTCAAAATAAATAATTTTGACAGAGTTGCTTCCCTTTGACCATCTTGTAACAAGGAAACGCTTGGTTGTTCAGACGAAAGCAAACTCCTATCTACTCGGCTGAATTGGTTTCCTCCCTGAGGTACCTAGGGGGAGGAATTTTCGTGTTTGTTAAAAAATTTAATTTTTCACTGATAAGAAGACACGTTGAGATTTAATCACAAATAAGTCTCAAATCTAGAAGCTTTCTTTAAATAAAGTGACAACTTGTGGTAAGGATGCAATTTGAACTGAATTCGCAATCTTAGGAACGAAAGTCGCTTCACGGTTTTGAAGGTGGATAAATTTTCCGCAAATAAACCAATATTTTTTATTCATTGCTTGCTTTTTTGATCGCGTAAATTCGTTTTCTGATGTGGTCTGTGTTTTAAAATATTTTATGTAACAGTGGACGTTTTTTCCTTCAGGGAATAATTTTAGCCGATTTTAAGACCTGTTTCAAATCTTTTGTCTGTCGATTATGAGAAAATGCAAATTGTTTTCCTGCAAATATCAAATTTTATGAATTATTGATTTTTGTTGCAGTGCCCTCAAAAATAATTCAAAATGGCGGATATCTCTTTTAATAATTTCTTTAAACTGATGTGAATAATTTGCTAGGTATTTTTTTTTTTGTAAGCTTATAAAATCCTCTTGGAGTTTGACAGAGTGTAGTTTAAAGTTGCAAATAGCCTATTTTTTTTTTAAAGGGAGGTGAAATGTCTACTCTTACCCTTACACTAATGCTCTAGACTAAAGGAAAAAAAAAAACACCTTAAGTTTATGATAAGTGGGAGGTCACACTTATCAAGAATGTTGTGTCGACTTTAGTTATTATCGTAACTCTTGTTCTATATATGGTTGAAAATTTAAATTTCTTTTTTTTTTAACTCTTTACCATATGATAAAGTTAAGACTTGACTAAACTGAAAGCTAGCATTTGCAGGCGACAAATTAAATGAGGCTTTAATTAGAAAATTTGTCTTTAAATTGAAAGGGTCCAAAGCTTTGTTAGAGAAGGAGGAATTGCTGGTTACCAGTATTTTTAGCCCAGCTGTTTTCTAAGAAAAGTGTGAGGTACTGTCATAGTTCTGGTTTCGTTGTCTGTGCCTGTGTGTGCAAAAACTTTTACATTTTTTTTCTATCTCTGTTATTACTTAAGAAATTTACTTCAAACTTGGACAACTTGTCTAACTATCAAAAGGGGAACCTATATACAATAGGGGCAGATAACCATGGTCCATCTAAATATTTTTGACACAGTTATTCCCCTTTTTCCACTTAGAATTATCACTGAAAATTAAGCACTTACAGCCGAGTGTTGGCACCTGCATGCCATGCTCCTGTTTCATATTCCCACAATGTTTTCAATAGCCTTCCATCTCAAGCTTGATAAAACTCTGGGTTGTCTGGTAAAGGTTTGATAATATTTCAGCCATGCTCTATGAAAAGGGGGCTAAATGCATCTGCAAAAAAAAACATTGACCCATGTCGGCCTGCACAGTCCATGGCTCAAAACTTTGCCATTGGTTAATTTTCAGCATGTCAAAGGACCATTCTATCTCCAGATTCAGTTGATTGTTGGACAAACTGGATTTTATGGATCCATAATTATGTGATGACTAGCTTGGTATGATGCATCATGGAGATGCACTAAATTTCTTTTTTCCAGAGTATAGTACATTTATGTGCAAATAAATCTTTTTTTATCACAGAAGTAGCAGATCTTTAGTTGATCTGCAATATTTGTGCCATGTTTTGGCAAAAGGGGGCTTAATGCTTCTCTAGAACGCATTGTACTAAGCAGGATATAACATAATTAGGGATCCATAAATTTCATTTTGTAAAGCGACGACTGAATCTTGAGGCACAATGTTCCTTTGAAATGCAGAATATTGACAGATAGCGAAAAGTTTCTGTTCAGGTCAGCCTGCACGGACTGCGCAGGCTGACCTGGGTCAATACTTTCAGCATTAAGCCCCATTTTCACAGAGCATGGCTCATATGCTCATATGTTTTTCATAGATGTACCAAATTTTTCAAGAGAGGTTGAACGCTAAAGTATAGCATTATGCAGTTATTAACTTGCTTTTCAGAGATAGCAGAATATTTAACATAGAGTGTGATCTTCCATTATTTATGATAAAGTCACATGACCTTTCTTATTACAGATTCAACAGAAAACATATATATTGAAAGTATAGAATAAGTTTGTCTGTGGAAATACTGTGCACCTTTCATCACAAAGCATTGTAGGAGCGCCCCAGCAGGGTAGCTCATTGGTTAATGATTAGCGTATCTGACTTGTGACCTTCAGATTGCGGCTTTGATACCCGGTTCAGGCAAACTTGGTTTCCGGCAGTTTTTCGCCTCTCACCTCTGATGCATGTGAGAAAAGAAGTCGGTGGCTTGGTTAGAAAATATTGTCAGTACTGGTGTGAGAAAGCGGGGAAACACTTGCATAGATGCACCAACCGCTGTGATATGACCTATGCTGTTAAAAAGGCGTTAAACTCAAATACAAGAAAAAAAAAATCAAATTTAAGAGCAGTATTTGCTAGTGTTCTTTTTAGCTCAACTGGTAAAAGGAAAGAGCTGATATGTCAAAAAGTATTTTCTCTTGTGATGTGTGGAATCAGTTTGAAGTTCTCGCTTGACAAATTAAAGCTTTACAATACAATCCCAAATTTTAACAACACAGAGGAAAATGACGATAGAAAACATTAAGCAACAAGTTGAAAATGTAGTGACCAGCCTTTTTCTCCATTTTCTACAATGTTTTCTACTATTTGAAAGACAAAGTTTGTCTTAAGAGTAGCATATAATTTGTTGTCTACAAATGCTTTCAAGCTGGACTAGGCTCAAGTTTTGTCTCTGCTGAAGAGTATCTTGACCAGCTTTTTCTTTGGTAGTAAAATTCACTACTTGATAACAGCGGGTTTGTAAAGCAATTCAGGCCCTCATTGTTATTACAAGCAACTACTTCTTTTCTCTTGGTGTTTGGAACTTGTTTAATGCAAGGATGAACAAATTCTTTTGTGAGCCATGCTCTGTGAACAGGGGGTTTTATGCATCTGCACATAGTATCGACCCAGGTCAGCCTGCACAGGCAGACCTGAGATGAAACTTTTTGCTATTGGTCAATTTTATGCATGTCAAAGGACCAGTCTACTTCATGATCCATGATCCATGATCCACAAAATGAATTCAAGGATCCATTACTGTATGATGACCTTCACCTTCTTGGTATACTGTCTCACAGAGATGCATTAACCCTTTCCGAAACGACAAATTTTGGACTGGTCCAAATTGAAAGAGTTTGCAGACGACAATTTTAAATTTGATGAAAATGGCAGAAAGTTATCAAAAAGGGTAGAAAACACTGTGGGAAAAGGAGAAATTGCTCGTTACGAGCAATTTCTCCTTTTCTCACAGTGTTTTCAAAAGACTTGTACTGCAGACATGTGAAAACCAGGGCTTGTTTGGGAAAGGGTTAAGCCTCCTTTTGCCAGAGTTTGACTTTTTTTAATGATAATTACAATGTATAACCTCTCTCTCACTGAATGTTGGTAACCAGCATTTTCTCCTTTTCCCACAATGTTTTCTATCCTTCTCTAAACAAATTTCTATTATTGAGTCACATATACATGTATTTTGTGGTCTGCAAATGCATTCAATTATGGAATAGCCTAAAATTTTGTTGTTTGGTAAAGAGAGAAAGTCACCTCATAATATCTTCTTTCTTTTCCTAAATACAGGTAGAGGTAGATAGCTGACAAACATGTCCTTGATACAGAACTTTCCACGTAAACGTGGTAGACCATCGAAGTTAACCCAGATGACAAGAGGAGCAATCAATGTCAGAGGAAGGGGGAGGGGGAGAGGCAGGGGCAGAGGAAGGCCCAGGGGTAGGGGCCAAAGTCTTGGGCGTGGCAGAGGAAGGGGTCGTGGTCGAGGATCAATCACTGTAGCATTGCCCTTCACTGTGAAACAAGAACATGATAATCAGACCATTGATATAGGATCGCAGCTGTCACGCTGGAACAATCTTAGAATGATCCAAGGATTGAAAGATAATGAAGAGATGGCAAAATATCTGCTAGATAGCTGGTAAGTTTATCTTGTAATTTGGTAGATGAATGACCTACATATAGATATGAGCCATGCTCTAGCAAAAAGGGCTTAACACTTTACCAAACAACAAAATTTTAGACTTGTCCAAATTGAAAGCAGTTGCAGACGACAAAATAAATGTAACTGAAAAATTGAAATTCATTCTGGGAAGGGTAGAAAACATAGTGGGAAAAGGAGAAAATGCTGGTTACCAGCATTTTCTCCTTTTCCCACAATGTTTTCAAAAGGCTTCTTTCTCAGGGTCGTTAAAAGTCGGGATTGTGTGGTAAAGGGTTAATGCATCTTCACGATGCATTATACCAAGGAAGTCCTCTCATGATTATTGATCTATAATAGCCACTGTTTGTAACAATCATTGTAATAGTGAGGTAGACTAGTCCTTAAACATACAGAAAATTGACCAACAGCGAAAAGTTTCAGCCCAGGTCAGCCTGTGTGGACTGAGCAGGCTGACCTGGGTCGATACTTTTCGCAGATGCATCAAGCCCCCCTTTCACAGAGCATGGTGCATATATGTGTGCTGCACTCTGGTAAAGAAGGGTTTAATGCATCTCTGTGATACCAAGCACCTCATTATATACATGTAATTAGGGACCCATGAAATCCATTTAGTCTGACAGTCGACTGTACATGGAGGTAGAATGGTCCTTGGACATACATGAAATTTCAGAAATAGCAAAAAGTTTCAACCCATGTCAGCCTGCGTGGTCTACGCAGGCTGACATGGGTCTATACTTTTTGTAGATACATTAAGCCCCCTTTTCACAGAGCATGAATCATATCTAACTCGGATATCCATGCAGTTTATAACTTTAGTTTCAGTATAAAAATGTCTGGCACCTTGTCTAGGGCCTGTTTTTACCAACCACTTTACATTTCATTTTTCGTCTTATTCCAGATTCATAAAGTAACACAATTTCTGATTGGCTAAACCTGTTGATTTTTGGTTTGGCTGTGGGTTTAGCTAATGACAATTGTGTCACTTTAAAATTTAGAAAATTCTTGAGCGTTAACCCTTTACCGCACAATGCCGCCTTTTGACGCCCCTGGGAAAGAAGCCTTTTGAAAACATTGTGGGAAAAGGAGAAAATGCTGGTAACCAGCATTTTCTCCTGTTCCCACAATGTTTTCTACCCTATCAAAGAAAAGTTGCACCATTTGAGCCACACTGAAATTGATGTCTGCAAATGGTTTCAATTTGGACAAGGCTAGAATTTTGTTGTCTGGTAAAGGGTTAAGTGAAGAATGTTATGAAGAGTGATTGTATGTACGTGCTCAAGTAGTTTAACCCTTACACACAATCACATGTTTTAACAACCCTTAAGGAAAATGCATTTGAAAACACCATGAGAAAAGGGGAAAATGTTGGTAACCAGTATTTTCTCCTTTTCCCACAATGTTTTCTACCTTATCAAAGAGAGAATTCATCATTTGAGCTACATTTAATTTGTTGTCTGCAAATGCTTCCAATTTGGTTTAGTCCAAAGTTTTGTCACTCAGTAAAGAGTTAGCCCTTTGCCAAACAATCGGAAGTTTTAACAACCCTGTGTGAGAAAACTTTTGAAAACATTGTAGGAAAAGGAGAAAATGCTGGTAACCAGCATTTTCTCCTTTTCTCACAATGTTTGCCAACCTATCACAGACAAATCCCACGATTTAAGTCCCACCATTTAAGTCATATTTGATTTGTCGTCTGCAGATGCTTTCAGTCTGGACAATTTGAAAATGTTTTTGTTTAGTAAAGAGTTCATCAGCTAAGAGACCAACTGCCAAGGTAAGGGGGTCTGGGACAATGTTCCATTGAATTAGTAAAAAATATTTTATAATGCACATAGGTTAGACTTTGTAGCTTTCAAATAAGTTTATTTTAGAGTTGATCTGGATCGCAATTGTTTCATTTATTCTGACAATGTTCCCTGATTTTTGTAAGTGTACGGGATATTTTTTCTCTTTCTGAATGATCTTAACTTTTTAGTTTACCAAACGACAAAATTGTAGACTGGTCCAGTTCGAAAGCATTTGTTACAAATCTATGTTACAAATACCATGAAATCTGTTTTTTTTTGAAAGGGTAGGGAACATTGTGGGAAAAGGAGAAAATTGCTGGTTACCAGAATTTTTTCTCCTTTTCCCACAATTCTTACAAAAGTCTTTCTTCTTGTGGTAAAGTTTAACCCTTTACTGTACTATGCCACCTTTTAACACCCTTGGGAAAGAAGCCTTTTGAAAACATTGTGGAATAAGGAGAAAATGCTGGTAACCAGCATTTTCTCCTTTTCCCACAATGTTTTCTAGCCTATCAAAGAAAAATTGCACCTTTAGAGCCACACTGAAATTGTAGTCTGCAATTGCTTTCAATTTGAACAAGGCTAAAATTTTGATGTCTGGTAAAGGGTTAAACATAGAAGAATGTAGGAATCATGACTTCACATCTCAGCTCAAGGAGAATGGTCCTTTTACATGCCAAAAATTGACCCGCAGCAAAAAGCTTTGATTCAGATCAGCCTGGGCGTACTGTGCAGGCCGACATGGATTAATATTTTTTTGCAAATGGATTAACCCTTTCCCAAACAAGCCCTGGTTTTCACGTGTCTGCAGTACAAGTCTTTTGAAAACACTGTGGGAAAAGGAGAAATTGCTCATAACAAGCAATTTCTCCTTTTCCCACAGTGTTTTCTACCCTTTTTGATAACTTTCTGCCATTTTCATCAAATTTAAAATTGTCGTCTGCAAACTCTTTCAATTTGGACCAGTCCAAAATTTGTCGTTTGGGAAAGGGTTAAACACCCTTTTCACAGAACATAGCTGATTTGAAATTTGTATAATGTATGACATAAAATTCTACCATTTCTCTATTCTAGGGATTTTAAGACGCTAAAGGATGACAACTGCATTTGGCTAGGAAAGGCCATTGTGAAAGACTTCGAGGCATTTAGACAAAAAGTGAAGAAACCATCCGATGAACTTATACGATTTTTCTTGCGACTTGACATTGAACCAGGACAAACTGCAATTCCGATCGCAGAAGACATTGCAACAGTCTTTTATAAATTAAAGACGAGCTTGAATCTATCTTCCACAGATTTGATGAAATATTTATTTGAAGTATACGACAGGTATGTGTATTCCCTAACGTTAATGTTATTGATGTTTTTTGATACATATTAACTCTGTATCATGGCGGACAATCCCAGGTTTGAACAACCCTTAGTAAGAAGCCCTCTTTTATCAGCATTTTCTCCTTTTCCCACATTGTTTTTCCATCCATCTAAAGGTGAATTGCTATTATTTAGTCACATTTATTTTGTTGTCTGCAAAAGATATCAGTTTTGACAATTCTTAAAATTTTATTGTAAGGTAAAGGATTAACCCTTTGCTACACAATCCCAAATTTTAATGACCCTATGGAAGAAGCCTTCTAAAAAATTGTGTTAAAAGGAGAGAAAGCTCGTAACTAGTATTTTCTCCTTTTTTGCACAATGTTTTCTACCCTTCCATGGGCAAATTTCTATGTTTGAATCACTTTCTTTCTGTTGGCTGCCAAAGCTTTCAATTTGGACAAGTCTGAAATGTTGACGTCTGGTAAAGGAGGATTAATGACAAAGTTTTTGAAGTAATTAAGTCATCATCTCTTTAGACAACTTTTCATCCCAGCTATTTACAAAGAAAACATCAAGATATAGCCCTGTTGTTGTTTACATCCTTTGGACCACATTTCATTTTGGACTACATTTGATTTGTTGTCTGTAATTTCTTTCAGTTTGTACAAGTCTAAGATTTTGTTGTCTAGTATAGGGTTAAGGAAAAATTGAAAAAGTGAAAAGGGTATGAAGCATTTACACTTTACCACACAATCTGGACTTTAGCAGTCCCAAGAAAGAAGGCTTTTGAAAACATTGTGGGAAGAGGAGAAAATGCTGGTAACCACCTTTGACCCCTTGATATGTATCATTGATAAATCAGTCTATATCTGCAGGTATATGTGATTTGTCTCTTTACCAAATGGCAAAATTTTAGACCAGTCCAAATTGAAAGCTTTTGCAGACAACAAAATAAATGTGAACCAAAAATTGAAATTTGTTTTTGGAAGAGCAGAAAACATTGTGCGAAAAGGAGAAAATGCTGGTTACCACAATGTTTTCAAAAGGCTTCTTCCTTTGGGTCGTTAAAAGTTGGGATTGTGTGGTAAAGGGTTAAGTATATTACAATATTATACATGAATATGTTTACAATTGTTGCATCATTTTGTTACAACGTTCATACTTTTTCTATATTCTGCCAAGCCCCCGTAGCTCAGCCGGTAGTGTACTGGACTTGAGGACAGGAGGTCGCTGGTTCGATCCCCAGCTTGGCCAATTTCTTTCCGAGGACTGATGATAGTCATTGCAACAGGACTCATTCCTCTCTGACCGCTGACCATTGTTTCAACGATGGTTATGTGGGAAAGCAGCTAGTGGCTTTGAAATAATATTGTGCGGAACACTGGTAAAAGAAACACCAGGAAAGCATGGATAGGTGCACTGGCCACGTGATATAACTGAAATAATGTTGAAAACGGCATTAAACACCATAAAATCAATCAATCAATCAATCATTGTCAATATTCTGTACAACAGGTACAACAGGAAAATTGATCAAGCATCCATGTTGAATGTAGAACACAGTGTGAGAAAAGCAGTTCGAGAAGAAATGTTGTGTCTTGTGCAGGGTGGCATGTTACCGGTGATGAACTTTCAGCAATGTCTGTATAACCAACAGAGATCAGGATTCGAACCATCTGCCACTCCAGAAAAAGGTAGTATATGTAATTCTAAACCCTTTACCACACAATCCTGACTTTTAACGACCCTTAGAAAAAGGCCTTTTGAAAACATTGTGGGAAAAGGAGAAAATGCTGGTAACCAGCATTTTCTCCTTTTCCCTCAGTGTTTCCTACCCTTCCCAAGACAAATTTCAATTTTTCAGTCACATTTATTTTGTCGTCTGCCCCAATATTTTTACATGCCAGAAGAATAAGGCTTTTGAAAACATAATGAAAGAGGGAGAAAATGCCAGTAACCATTTTTCTACCCTTTCAAAGACAAATCTAATTGTTTAAAGATACATCCTTAAAGCCAGAGAAAAAAAACGCTGTTGAAACTTGATAGTGGGTATAATGGCTCAGAATGTGTCAGCTGTGTAAACATAGATAAATTACCAATATATATGGTGTAAGAATAGAGAAACTCGAAAGGTATTTGTCCTCATTTAAAACCAGAAACAACAACAAGTGATTTCTTTGAAGACCTCCAGAAAATGAAATGCATTTTTTATCTCTTGTAATATGTGCAACCGTGCCACTGTCAGGGGCAACATTTGACATGAAGATGCAAGAATAATTATAGTTTCATAAAATAGAAATGAAATGGGTTAAAAACTTGCTGAAAATGAGTATACATGTATCTTTAAATGGAGAAATTTGGATCTTATTGTCAAATCAAAATTTCCTGTTAACATATATTTAGGTAGCCTCTGATCTGTATAAGTCATTGGGAAAAATACTAAAGAGCATTTAACTCTTTACCAGACAACAAAATTTTATCATTTTCCAAACTGAAAGCCTTTGCAGACGACAATTTCAGTGTGGCTGAAATGGTGCAGTTTTCTCTTGATAGGGTAGAAAACATGGTGGGAAAAGGAGAAAATGCTGGTAACCAGCATTTTCTCCTTTTCCCACAATGTTTTCAAAAAGCTTCTTTCACAGGGGTGTTAAAAGGCGGCATTGTACAGTAAAGGGTTAACTCTTTACCAAACAAAAAAATTTTGGACTGGACCAAATTGAAAGCAACTGCAGATGACATTAAACGTTACTGAAATGGTGATTTCTATATATGATAGGGTCTAAAACTCTGAGGTAACAAAAAAAAAAAAGCTTTTTTTCAAGGATTTGCTCCTTTTCCTGCTGTGTTTTCAAAAGGCATTCGTGTGTGGTAAAGATTTAAAGTCAGTCTGTAGTTATGCTCGTTTCTAGCTTTTAATTTTTTTTTCTTTTTTATGAAAAAAATAAAAGTTTACGTATCCCTTTAACTCTTTACCAAACCACAAAATTTTGGAATCGTCCAAATTATAAGTTGTTGCAGACGACAAAAAAAAAAGTTCAAATAATGATTCCTCTCTTTCATAGGGAAGAAAATGTTGTGGAAAAAGGAGAAAGTGCTAGTTACCAGCATTCAAAAGCCTTGTTAAAACTGAGGTAAAGGGTTAGCTCTTTTCCACACAATCCAAAGTTTTATAACGATCCATGACAGAGAAGGCTTTTGAGAACATTGTTGGAAAAGAAGAAAATGCTGATAACCAAGATGAGTCTGAATTTTGTTGTTTGGTTAACAAGGTACATGTATATTTATGGTGAATATGGATTCTTAATAAGGATATGTCCAGACCTTTCCACTACAGACGTATTTCAGGAAGTTACATGTTAACTCTTTACCACACGATCCTGAGTTCTAACGAGCCCGAGAAAGAAAGCTTTTGAAAACATTGTAGGAAAAGGAGAAAATGCTTGTAACCAGCATTTTCTCCTTTTTCCACAATATTTTCTACTCAATCAAAGGCAAGTTTCATCATTTGAGTCACCTTTGATTTGTCGTCTGCAAATTTGATTTGTCGTCTGCTTTGAATTTGGACAAGTATAAGATTTTGTTGTCTAGTAAAGAGCTAAGATTATTCATTCACAGGTTTTTATCTTTGATTTCAGTTTCTACTGGCAATAATTCTTCTCCAGAGAGCTTGAAGAAAAGATCAAGAAAATCTCAGCCCCAGCGTGTTGTAAGACCGCAGGATATGACGACTACAAATCTACTTGAGGATCACGCAATGCCAGTCCCACCTGAACAGAACACTGGTACTGCCACTTTACAGCAAATAGTCACACCTTTCTGATTTAATTGCTGAGTTTTGTTTGTTTGTTAGTTTCTGTTCAACACCAGTTTTAGCTAGGCTAGTTTTGAAGAAAATTGACACCCACACGCGGTGCTCTTGTTAACATTATTTCAGTGATATTACAGGTGCCAAACACCTATCCATGCCTTCTTGAAGATTCTGTTATCAATATTGCACACATCACTCTCTTTATGTTACTGTCTGCTTCTCGACATAGATATCATCTAAATAATGCTGGCTTTGAGAGAGAAGTATCAGTCCTGATGACTTCAGATTATCAAATACTCAGAAAGAGCTTTGGGGAGCTGGGATTTGACATTTGAGCTACATGTACTATTGATTGATTGATTGATTTGCGTTTATTTATTGTCGCCACCAGTTTCCCATATGTGCGACGCCCTCTGAAGGCTGTTAGTTATGTTACGGGGGATAGTTCAAGATACAGGATAAAACCCATCCTAAGTTACGCTTGGTTCTTTAACATGCTCGGTGTATAGCCCCGTCACACAGGATCTCAGTTTAAAGTCTCATCCGAAAGACTATTAGTAATTTTAGATGGCCAGCCGTAGGAATCGAACCCACACCCTCAAGTGACCCGAAACTTCACGTTCATGAGTCCCATGCTCTACCACCTGAGCTATCCGAGCTGGTCCTACATGTACTAGGCATGGCTGGCCTTAGACAGGGCTAAAATTTTGTTTTCTGGTAAAGGGTTAAACACTAAAACAAACAGACCAACCTGCTGTATATGCATAGCTTCTTAGTGTGCTGGTGAGTTCGGTCAGTTCAAAGTGTTGGAATATTGTTCTTGTTTTTTTTAACCCAGATCAAACCTGAAGAAAAATTGCTGTTTCTGTGATATGATTGAGATGATGTTGAAAGTGGCATAAAAACACTATTTGAATAATTAACCCTTTCCTTTGAATTTTGACCTTTGTGTAACTTTTATTGTAATCTCTGATAGGTCAATTGTGGGAAAAGGAGAAAACGCTGGTTACCTAGAATTTTGTCGTTCAGTAAAGAGTAAAGATATGGTATACTACCATCTATTTGGGAAGGTAAAATAGGTTTTTATTCCTCATTTCTTTTTATCTTTTTCCATAGTTTTGACAGACACAGATGTGATGCAGTATAATTATGTAATTGGTTCTGCTGCTTCCCAGCCTATAGTTACCATTGAAAATGTTCAGGAAGAACTGAGCCAAGGAACCAGCTCAAGTACTAGTTGTGGTCCAGTGAGTAGCAGTAGTGTGATAGAAAAACCAACGACATCAAGTGTTGACTTGACTAGGATTGTAGAGTTGACTAAGATGTCAGTTGTTGACTTGACTGAGATACCAACTGTTGACTTGACTGGAATACAGAGTCTTGACTTGACTTTGACACCATCCGTTGACCTGACTGGAGCACCAAGTGTTGACTTGACTGGAGCACCAAATGTTGACAGGACTACGACACCAAGTGTTGACTTGACTGGTTTACCTACTGTTGACTTGACTGGAGCGCCAGATGTTGACAGGACTGGGACACCAAGTGTTGACCTTAGTGGGAATACAAGTGTTGACCAGACTTGGACAGAAAGTAAAGGAAAGATGCTGTTTTGTTTGCAATGTGAATACAAAAGTACTAATGAAGCACGCTTCAAGAGGCATCTGCTCTTGCACAAAGGAAAGATTTACCACTGTAATTTGTGTCAGAAAAGTTACATGGAAGAGAGTAAATTACAGAAGCATATTCTAGTGAAACATGAGAAAAGTATTCATTTTCGATGTGAACTTTGTGCAAACAGAGAATTCACATCTAAAGGTGGACTGAAATATCACTTCAAAACAATGCATGAGAAAGATTTTGATTACTGGTGTGATCGATGTTGTAAAGGTTTTAATCAGCTGACATTTTATCAAAACCACATGAGAAAGCACAATGAAGGAGGCCGTTACAAATGTACCTTCTGTTCAAAAGAGTTCTCCTATCTTGCTACTCTAACCATGCACCGGAAGATGTGCATGGATTTAGCACCGCACACAGAAATAGATCACCTGACCTGTGAGATGTGCGGGGAAACATTTACCACAACCAAAGATCTGGAGGAGCATGTCTCGACAGAGCACTGTGATGTCACACGATTCCGATGTCAGTGTGGTTCAGAATTTCTCTGGAAAACATCATTTAACACCCATAAAGCCCAGTGTAAAGCTGCCACGGATATGATGGAGAGAAATACAACAACAACCCTTTCTTCTGAAAATAAAGTTTCTAAATCAGATCACGTGAGGAAAACTTGCAAAGAAGGTAAACATTTGGAACAATCTTCAAGTACTAAAGGGAGTTCAAATAGCTCCATTCAAATCACAAATCTGGAGTCGGGGGAACAGTTTGTCTACAATATGTCTGGTAAGAATGGATCACTTGAAACCAAAGGAGAACAGATTTACTCTTGTCAGCATTGCAACTACAAAACAAGTAAAGCTTTTCTATTAAAGCGTCACCAGCTTGTTCATAAAGGCAAAAGGAACAAGCCTAGAGACTATCCAAAATACTTCAGCAATAAGAATAAAATGCAGTCATATACCATTGTAAAGCATAGGGGCAGACCAAACTATAAATGTGAAACCTGCGGAAGGATTTTTGCTTCAAAAGGAGGTATATCCTATCATCAACGAACAAAACATAGCAATGTGTTTAGATACAAATGTGAGACCTGCGACAAAGGGTTTAACTCACTGCAGAGATTTCTTGGTCATAAAAAGACACACAAAGTTGTTCGTTCTCTTGTATGTGAAAGATGCAACGTTGGGTTTGCTAGTCCGTCAGTGTTCACGTCACATCAACTTGTGTGCAATGGGAGAGCACCAGGTTTGAACATGAATGGACAGTTGGATCTGTATCCATGTAAACTTTGCCCCCAGAAATTTGCCATGTTGCAGTCACTTACAGACCATTGTTTAGAAATTCATGGAACAACAGTTGAAGAGGGAGGCGGCAAAGAGGGCGAGGGTAAAACCATGTATATATGTATCTGTGGGATGGAGTTTGAGTTGCGAGCGTTATACGACTTCCATAAAACGATGTGTAAATTGTCAGATAAAACGTGTGAGATAATTCTACAGACATCTGATGAGACAGACGAGGTGACTGGAGATGCACAAATGGAGAGAGAAGGATTCAAACAACTTTCTCCAGAAAAATTTAACACTATTGTAAATAATCAGCCTGTCTTTCCATCATAAACAGTGTTCAGTGTGTCACCAAGCTTTTTATGTTCAGTTGTAATTTACATCTTGTTTGTTTTTGTGGTTTAACTCTTTACCAAACAACAAAATTTTACACTCATCCAAATTCAAAGTTTTTGCAGGCGTCAAAGTAAGTATGGCTCATTTGATGAAACCTGATCCTAAAAAGGTAGAAAACATTGCCGGAAAAGGAGAAAATGCTGGTTACCAGCATTTTCTTCTTTTCCCACAATGTTTTCAAAAGGCTTCTTCTATAGGGTCTTTAAAATTGGGGATTGTGTGGTAAAGGGTTAACCCATCACAGCACGATTGTTGAGCTTTGTATCTACTAATATTCAGCGGAGACATTTGGTGCCATTTTGGAAACAGGAACAATTGTATATTGACATCCGGTGATTCTTTTTCCAACATTGTTTTCCGTATCATTATACAGATACTTTCCTTTTTCTCAGATGTTTGTCATTTATCAGAGTTGCAATGTATTTGAAGGTCTAAATCCAGCATTTGATGTTAAATCTTTACCAGATGAAAAAATTCTCGACTTGTCCAAATTCAAAGCATTTGCAGACAACAAATTAATAGGTGGATACTGTCTTCGAAGGGCTAGACAACATGTTTGGGAAGAGGAGAAAGTGCTGGTTCTCCTTTTCCCACAATGTTTTCAAAAGCTCTCTTCCTCAAGGTTGTCAAAACATGGGATTGTGTGGTAAAGTGTTAACTGTAAAGTGTCGTCAGGTATCGGAAAATAAAGGGACTTTATTTTGAGTAGGAGGAAAGATAGCAATGAATAATTTGTAAACAGAGAGATTGTCTGGTGATTTTTAATAAAGTTACCTACAAGTTTATTTAACCGTTTACCATGGTAACCAGCATTTTCTCCTTTTCACACAATGTTTTCTACCCTTTCAGAAAGAAAGAAAAATTTCATCTTTTGAGCTTTAATTTTTGTGGTCTACCAAAGCTTTCAATTGGACAAACTGATGTTTTGTCGTTGCATAAAGCAGCATTTTCTCCTTTTTATACACTGTTTTTCTGCCCTCTCAGAAAAACACTCTTGATATTTGAGCTTTATTTCTTTTTTTTTTTTCGTGCCCAGCCTGGTAACTCAGTGGTTAGCATATCATGACCTGGTTGTTGTGGGTTTGATACCTGGTTGAGGCAAACTTTCTTAACAGCAATTTTTCCCATCTACTCTGATGCATGTGAGAAAAGCAGTCAGTGGCTTTGAAAGAAAGTTGTTTCAGTACTGATGTGAGAAAGCCAGGCAACATGCGTAGGTGCACTGACAGCCGTTATATGATCTAAGCTGTTAAAACGGCATTGAACTCTGATACAAACAAACTTTTTTCGTCTGCAAAAGCTTTCATTGCGGACAAATCTAAAGTTTTCTCATTTGGTAAAGAGTTAACCCTTTACCAATCATTCCCTTGTTTTTACCAGCAAGGAGAAAAGCTTTTGAAAGTGTTGTTGCATAAGGAGAAAATGCTGATAACCAGTGTTATCTTTTTCCCATATGTTTTCCTTCCAGTCACCACATAACTCTTGATGTATAGAATCCATTTTTTCTAACATGTGACTGAATCATGAGGTAGACTGGGCCTTTGACAAGCAGAAAAATGACCAATGGCAAAAAGTTTGGACCCAAGGTAAGCCTGGACTGACTGCACAGGCTGACTTGGGTCAATGCTTTTCTCAGATAGGTTAACCCATTCCCAAACGATAAAATTAGACTGGTCCAAATCGAAAGAGTTTGCAGACAACAATTTTAAACTTGATGAAAATAACAGAAAGTTCTCCAAAAGGGTAGAAAACACTGTGGGAAAAGGAGAAATTGCTCGTTACGAGCAATTTCTCCTTTTCCCACAGTGTTTTCAAAAGATTTGTACTGCAGACATGTGAAAATCAGGGCTTGTTTGGGAAAGGGTTAAACCCCCTTTTTACAGAGCATTACTCAAATTTAGAACACATTTAGGCTATAGGAGAAATTGCTTATAATTAGCATCCTTTTTTTTTTTTGCTACAATGTTTAGACGTAGTTACGGTATTGTATTAACTCTTTACCAAATAACAAAAACTTGGTTGCGCAGAAATTCAAAGCATCTGGTAACCATCATTTTCTGCCTTTTCCACAATATTTTCGTAAGGCCTTTCCCACAGGGTCTTTGAAACTCAGGATTGTGTGGTTAAGGTTAAACTTTTATTCAAGTTGATGATTAACTCTTTGTCAGGGCTGCCTTTTACGAAACTGGGTACGGATAAAATTTGAGTACGCAGTTAACCCTTTCCCAAACAAGCCCTGGTTTTCACGTGTCTGCAGTACAAATCCTTTGAAAACACTGTGGGAAAAGGAGAAATTGCTCGTAACAAGCAATTTCTCCTTTTCCCACAGGGTTTTCTACCCTTTTGGAGAACTTTCTGTCATTTTCATCAAATTTAAAATTGTCGTCTGCAAACTCTTTCAATTTGGACCAGTCTAAAATTTATCGTTTGGGAAAGGGGTTAAGTTAAGCAAGCATCAAGTCGGAAAACTAGTTACACTGAACTGCATAACTTGATGGTTTGAGAAAATATTTGCATAACTTTATGCCACCTCATACCTTTGGGTAAAGCAGGAATGGTATGTGTTCTAATCCAAAAAAAGATTGCTTAACCCTTTACCAAACGACAAATTTTGGACTGGTCCAAATTGAAAGAGTTTGCAGACGACAATTTTAAATTTGATGAAAATGGCAGAAAGTTCTCAAAACGGGTAGAAAACACTGTGGGAAAAGGAGAAATTGCTCGTTACGAGCAATTTCTCCTTTTCCCACAGTGTTTTCAAAAGACTTGTACTGCAGACACGTGAAAACCAGGGCTTGTTTGGGAAAGGGTTAAATCTATGCAGTTTAGTAAAAGGTAGCCCAGATGATTAAGTTTTTACCCTTCACCACACAATGACAAGTTTTAACACCTCTTGGAAATAAGATGTTTGAAAACATTGTGGGAAAAGGAGAAAATGCTGGTAACCAGCATTTTCTCCTTTTCCCACGATGTTTTCTAACCTTTCGGAAACAAATCCATTCATTTGAGCCAGATTTAATTTGTCTTCTGCAAATGCTTTGACTTTTGGCCAGTCTAAAATTCTGCCATGTGGTAAAGCGTTAAACTCGTCCATATTAAAATTTGCAGATGACAAGTTAAATGATGGGATGTGTCGACAAGAGCATAAAAAATGGGAGAAAAGGAGAAAATGCTGGTTACCAGCATTTTCTCCAATTCCCACAATGTTTTCAAATACCTTCAACCCTTGGGTTGTAAAAACAGGTGATTTTTTGGTAAAGGACTAACAAGCATAGCAGGTTAACAAAGCATGTATATTAGACATTATTATAGGTTACATATTGAAAAGATTTTACTGTTTTAATAATATTTTCTAGTCAAACTTATCACAAAAAACCTTTGTTAGTCACATTATTTTTTCATGTACATGTATTTGGTGGCAAAACTAAGCCACCGATTTTATAGTATTTATGGTTTTGTCTGTTATACTTACATAGGTTATGTTGTAAAATTCTGCTATTGAAAATAAGCTTAGAGTATTCCAAATGTTGTTTTTTTTTATTTTCGTTTTTCTTCAGTTACTGTTTGTGTTATTATAATACTATAGTTACAACTTTTGTTAATATTGTACATGCAAAAAAAGTGTACAGTATAGAGACATTGTATACATGTGGGAACCATCTGTTCAGTTGTATACATGTACATGAACAAGTGGCCATACTGTGAGTCTTTTTAACTGTTAACCTTGCAATCCCAAATTGTAACAACCTTGAGGAAGATGGCTTTTCAAACCATTTTGGGAAAAGAAGAAAATGCTGGTAACCAGCATTTTTGTTCTGGTAACCAGCATTTTCTCCTTTTTCCCACAATGTTTTCTACCCCATCTAAGAGCTACAGCTCATTTGTGCCATTGCCAAAATTGTTATCTGCTGTTAGTTTTCCCACAATGTTTTCAAAATCCATCTTCCTGAAGGTCATTAAAACATTAGGTCATTTGACAAAGGCTTAAAGCACTTGATAATAGTGTTAATCAAATCACTGTTTGTGACACACCAGGTTTTGTTCAACTTAACTTTTTACCAAGCGAAATTTAAGACTCGTCCAAATTGAAAGCATTTGCAGACGACGAAATGAGAATCAAAACTTGAAATTTGTTTTGGGAAGGGTAGAAAACATTGTGGGAAAAGGAGAAAATGCTGGTTACCAGCATTTTCTCCTTTTCCCACAATGTTTTCAAAAGGCTTCTTTGTCAGGGTAGTTAAAATCCGGGGTTGTTTGGTAGAGGGTTATTTCATTATTTTGTTATTCTTTTCCCCTGGTTCACCATAATAATACAGATAGTTAATTTTTTATTGGTTCTCTGTTTTCTTGTAAAAAATTATCAGCTGGAGAATGTTTATAATGTACAGTCATGTATACCTTCAGTAGAGACTTCATACCCCTTGACCATCTGATTATCATGTTGAAATAATTGTTAAAAGCAGATGCAGGCACTTGCAATTAACCTTTGTGACAGTTAGGACACTAAGTTTACAATAATTAGTGTGATTTGTTTGTTCTTGTGATGTTTATTACCATTTTCAATATTATTTCAGTTATATCGGGGCAGCCAGTGCACCTATCCATGCTTTCTTGAAGTTTCTTTTACCAGCACTTCACATACTATTCTTCCCAAGCCATTGGCAGTTTTCCCACAGAACCGTCATAGAGACAATAATCAGTGGTGAGAGAGGAAAGAAATTTGCCAAGCTGGGGATTCGAACCGACTACTCCCAGGTCTCCAGGCCTGTATGTTCAATACTGAGCTATGGGGCTTGGCATAACTATTTTGAGGTGCTGTTTTTACTTGAAACAATATTGATATATGAAAATGTTTTAATTTATTTACTTTTAAGTTCTAAGTCATGCACTTACTGTCATTTAGTAAGAATTTTCATGGCATCTTGCCAAATGATATGTACTTCACATTCCTGTGTTCTACATGTATGTTTAATAAAGTGCCAACAAATTGTATGTGGTTCAAATGATAGGATTTGTCCCTTAACCCTTTACCAAACGACATTATTTTAGACAGTACTAAATTGAAAGCATTTGCAGACGACAAACTAAATGTGGTTCAAATGATTTGAATTATGTCTGAAAAGTTAGAAAACATTGTGGGAAAAGGAAAAATTGCTGGTTACCAGCATTTTTTCCTTTTCCCACAATGTTTTCAAAAGCTTTTTTTCTCGGGGTTGTTAAAAGTCGGGATTGTGTGGTAAAGGGTTGAAGGCACAAAACATTGTGGGAAGAAAAACAAACCGAAATAGTAATTTCGCATTCTGTTTTCAAAGTCTTTTCCTCAGGGTCCTTGAAACCTTGTGTTGTTTGGTGAAAGATTAACCTTGTACCACTCAATCCCCAGTTTTAACAACCCTGAAGAAGAAAGCTTATGAAAACAATGTGGGAAAAGGGGAAAATACTGGTAACCAGCAATTTTTTCTTTTCCCCAAATTTTTTCTAACCTTTCAAAGAGAATTCCAATCATTTGAGTCCCATTTAGTTTGTCATCTGCAAATGCTTTCAATTTGGTCAAGTCCAAATTTTTTTTGTCTGGTGAAAACTTAACCCTTTACCACAAGATTCTGAGTTTTAAAGACCCTGAGAAAGAGGCCGTTTGAAAACATTGTTGGAAAAGGAGAAAATTTTACTGGTAACCATCATTTTCTCCCTTTCCCACCATGTTTTCTAAACTGTCAAAGCATCAAAGACATATTCCATCAATTGGGCCATGTTTGTCATCAATATGCTTTCAATTAACCCTTTACCGCACAATGACGCCTTTTAACGCCCCTGGGAAGGAAGCCTTTTGAAAACATTGTGGGAAAAGGAGAAAATGCTGGTAACCAGCATTTTCTCCTTTTCCCACAATGTTTTCTACCCTATCAAAGAAACATTGCACCATTTGAGCCACATCGAAATTGTCGTCTGCAAATGCTTTCAGTTTGGACAAGGCTAAAATTTTGTCGTCTGGTAAAGGGTTAAGACAAGTCTGCAATTTTGTTGTGTGGGAAAGAGTGAACTCTTTACCAAATGACAAAATTTTGGACTTGACCAAACCGAGTGCATTTGCAAGAGACAAATCAAATGTAGCTCAAGTGATGATCTGTGTTTTGGATGGGGTAGAAAACATTGTGGTAAAAGGAGAAAATGCTGGTTACCAGCATTTTCTCCTTTTCCCACATTGTTTTCAAAAGACTTGCCCTTCAGGGTCGTTAAAACTCGGGATTGTATGGTAAAGGGTTAAAGGATCAATAAGGGAGTGCATTTTTCTTGTAAAGCTGAACCAAACAACCCTGTTTTGTTCGACACTGAGGACGACGATCGCTGAAAATGTTTGAAAAGGGAAATGCTTATCAGTTGTCAACTGATGCTGTGCTGTCAATATTGGGGAATCTGCAACTTTTGTCCCCTGAAATACATTTGCAGCAGACAATTTTAAACATTCTTTTTATAATGGAAAAGCATGCACATGCAATGCAATTAACTACCATAAACTGACTCTTTACTAAACGACAAAATTTTAGACTTGTCCAAATTGAGAGCATTTGCCAATGACAAAGTTGGCTCAAAAGCTGATTTCTGTCTTTAACCCTTTACCAGACAACAAAATTTCAGACTGGTCCAAACTGAAAGCACTAAGTCTTGCAGACGACAATATGAATGTGGTCGAAATGACAAAATTTGTCCTTGATAGGGTAGAAAACATGGTGGAAAAAGGAGAAAATGCTGGTTACCAGCATTTTCTCCTTTTCCCACAATGTTTTCAAAATCTTTCTTTGCCAGGGTTGTTTGAAGTTGGCATTGTTTGGTAAAGGGTTAAGATAGTAAAAAACATCTTGGGAAAAGAAGAAAATGCTGGTTACCAGCGATATCTTTGTTTCCCCCAATGTTTTCAAAAGCCATCTTCTTTAGGGTTGTTAAACTCAGGATTGTTTGGTGAAGGGTTAAGGTTTGAAAATTAAAACATGTCAAAATACAAAATAAAACATGTCAAAATGACCCATTTGTTCCATTGCCTCAATGGCTGCAATTATGGTTACTGGTCTACAAAAAGAAGGGTTTTCAGGAGATATTGAAACCATTTACAGACAACAAACATGAATATGGCACAAATGATGGGATTTTCTTTTGGAAAATCTAGAGCCAGCTTTAAATCCTTTTTTCCAAGATGTTTTCAGAAGCCCTCTGCCTTAGAGTTGGTAAAACATGCTATAGTTTGGCAAACAGTTATTGCCTTTTGAAGTTTCAAGGGATTTTGTAAATGAGTGGCGCTCTGGAAAATGGGAAATACATCTGTGTGATACTGTTTGCCAAACAAGTTGTAATATAAGCATGGATCAATAAAACTGATTTTGTCGCACAATTGGCAGAATTATAAGGTAGAGTGTTCCTTTGACATGCATAAATTGACCAATTGCAAAATGTTTGTACGAGCTCATGTGGGTTGACACTTTCTGCAAATTCATCATTAAACCCACTTTTCACAGAGCATGACTCAAATATTCTAATACACTTACAGTGGTCTGCCAAGGAGAGGATTCTGTGGTAAAGAGTTGATGTAGTTAGGGTTGGGTTTTGTCGACCCTTTAGAGTGTCTATCACAACTAGGGTTCCTCTTGCAGCCAGTGTAAATCCAGATCAGACTGCACAAATCATGCAGTCTGATCTTTGATCTGTACTTTTGTCTTTGCTGAGACATTCCTGCCAATTCCAGACTTGAAACAGAAATTGTTTTGTTGGGTTCTTTTTCCTGACTGAAATTTATTGTTTATTGTGAAACAGCTTTAACTTGTCACTACTCTGTTTCCATGACTTGTGTTCACTTTTCAGATATTTCATTCTAGATGGTGTTCAAATGTGCTTGTATAATAAACTTATCTTGTCGCCATGTCCACGGTGTCGAGGTAAAATACCTGGACACATGATCTCAAAGTAAATGTCCTATAAAATCGTAAAGAATAGTTCACGTAAAAAGACGGAATATTCATTAACCTGTTACCAAACTTTGCCAAACTTTGAATGATCCTGAATACAGATGCTTTTGAAAAAATTGTGGGAAAAGGAGAAAATGCTGGTAACCAGCATTTTCTCCTTTTCCCACAATGTTTTCTACCCTATGAAGTACAGATTTTTTAATTTTGGCCACCTTTAATTTTTTCGTCTGCAAGTGCTTTCGATTTTGACTGGTCTGAAGTTTTGTCGTCCACTAAAGGCTTAAGTGACAAGTTAAAGTGGTTTCACTTTACTTGGCGCTCTGGGAGGCAACACAGTATCTAAACTATTAATAGTGAGGTTGACCGTTTACCACACAATCTTGTCTTTTAACAACCCTGGGCAAGAAGGCATTTGAAAACATGCAGTAACCAGCATTTTCTCCTTTTCCGACAATGTTTTCTGTACTGTCAAAGACAGAAACCGACATTTTTACTATGTTTAATTTTTCGTGTGCAAATGCTTTCAATTTGGACGAGTCCTGAATTTTGTCATATGGTAAAGAGCCAATTTTGTGTATTTTGCTTGTTAAATATAATAATTGCTCTTTTTCCTGGAAAGTTTTCCATATGTAAAGATTTAGTTTGCATTCAAATGTTTTTTTCACTTGTGGCATTTGTATAACTTTGTAATTTGCCAAAAAATATTTGTTAGATACTTGTACAGCTTCTCATGGACATTTTATGCGATTACAACACAATCCTGTGTTTTTATGACCCTGGGAGATAAGAATTTGGAAAACATTATGGGAAAAGGGGAAAATGCTGGTAACCAGCATTTTCTCTGTTTTCCACAATATTTGTAACCTTTCAGAAACAAATTCAATTATTTTAGCTACATCTACCATCTGCTCATGCTTTCAATTTGGACCTGTCTGAAATATTGTTGTGTGGTAAAGAGTAAAATGCAGAAAAGTCCATATTTTGAAATAAGTTATGGGTCCACAATAGCTAAGTGGTTAAAGATACATCCATACAGCCAGAGAGAAAAAATGCTGTTAAAACTTGTGTGTAGAATGACTGAGAATTAGGTCAGCTGTGTAAACATAGATAAATTACTAATATAATAAAATGGTGTAAGGGATAGAAACACCCAAGGGATTTGACCTTATTTAAAAAGGAAAACAATGACAGTGATTTCTTTGAAGGCTGCCAAAAAAAGAAATGCATTTTCTATCCATCTTAATCTGTGCAACCTTGCAGCTGTCAGAGGCATCATTTTGCATGAAGATACAAGATTGAGTATAGTTTCATAAAATAAAGATGAAATGGGTTACAGACAGGCTGAAAAAGAGTATAGATGTATTTCTAATCCCTTACCAAACAATCTTATGTTCTAACCAGGCAGAGGAAGAAGCCTTTTCAAAGCATTGTGGGAAAAGGAGAAAATGCTGATAAATAGAATTTTCTCCTTTTCCCATGATGTTTTGAACCAAATCAAAGAACTTTGTGTTCCACTTTAGATTTTATCATCTTAAGATGCTTTTGGTATGGAAGAGTGTAATATTTGTCATTTGGGTAAGGGATCACTCCTTTTAACGACCCTGAAAAAGAAGGCTTTTGAAAACATTGTAGGAAAAGAGGAGGATGCTGGTAATAAGCATTTTCTCCTTTTCCCTCTATGTTTTCTACCCAAAGACAGAAATCATCAGTTGAGCTACATTTGTCGCCTGCAAGTGCTTTCAGTTTGGTCCAGTCCAAAATTTTGTCATTTGGGAAAGGGTTAAGGCATTTACTTCATAGTCAACAAATCTCTAGTCCCTTACGGCATGGGCAAGGAACTGCAAAGCAGTAGCCTAATAATGATGAAGCCTGGGCACAATTTGTATGTACAACAGAGCTCCAGATAGAGGAAGTGATTTTGATTTCAAAACTGAAAATATGAATTATTCTTCACTAAACCCTATGTTATGGGTACTCATTAGAAACGTCTCATCGAGACAATTCTAATGAGTACCCACAACATAGGGTTTGGAAGAGAAAGAACGGATTTAGAATACCGTCACTCCCTCATATCTGGAGCTCTGTATAAGTAGCTGTTACTGTGATATCACTAAAACACTGCAGAAATTGCCATAAAACCTGAATTTATTCAAAGAAAATTGGGTTTACAAATTAAGAAAATCTGTGGTACATACAAGTATTTGTAAATGAGCCATGTTCTGTGAAAAGGGAGTTTAATGCATCTGCCAAAAATATCAACCAAGGCTGACCTGGGTTGAGACTTTTTTGCTATTGTTAAATATTCTGCATGTCAAAGAGCCATGCTACCATTTGAAGCAACTGGTTTGTAGACAAAATGGGCCCCATCTTGTGCAACAACTTGCTTGGTATAATGCATTACGAAGACGCATTAACCCGTTACCAGACAATAAAATATTAGACCTGCCTAACTTGAAAGCTTTTGCAGACGACAAAATAATGTGACTTAACTCTTTACCACATGACAAAATTTTAGACTAGTCCAAATTGAAAGCATTTGCAGACGATAAAATAAATGTGAATCAAAAATTGAAATTTGATCTGGGAAGGGTAGAAAACATTGTGGGAAAAGGAGAAAATGCTGGTTACCAGCATTTTCTCCTTTTTCCACAATGTTTTCAAAAAGGCCTCTTTCTCAAGGTCGTTAAAAGTCGGGATTGTGTGGTAAAGGGTAAAAAATCGGAATTCACTTTTGGAAGGTTAGAAAACATTGTTGGAAAAGGAGAACAGGCTGGTTTCCACAATGTTTTCAAAATGCATTTTCGATAGTTTCATTAAAATTCAAGGTTGTGCGGTAAAGGATTAACTCTTGACACTATTTTAGACTTGTCCAGAATGAAAGCATTTGTTGACAACAAATTTAACGCGGCTCAAGTACCAGAATTTGTCTTAGAAAGTGGTAAAAAAAATGTTGCTTATGACTTTCGTTTTGCTTCTTACACAATTAATGTTCTAAAAGCCTTCCCCCTCGGGGTCGTTAAAATTTGGGATTGTGTGGTAAAGGGTTAAATCCCCTTTTTGCAGAGGACTGCTCATTTGCACTTAGTGTAGAATTTGATTTTAGCAGATTTCATGTTCTTGCAATTCCAAATGTTTCCATGTTAAGAATAAAGGCTTTTTGAAAGTTTTTCAATAATTTGACTTACTAGTGTTATTTCAGTATTTTCAAGCGTCCCAATTGGTTTCATAGCAAAAAATTTTAGATTTAACTTAAGTATCCCCCACAAAAGGCAGAGGGATATATTTGTTGCGTTCTCCGTCTGGCTGTTTCTTTGTCCGTACATCTGTCTGGTTTTCTGTCTTCGGTCTTTCCGGACAGATATTTTCTAAAATCCTTGACAAAAACTGATGAAACTTCATACATGTGTTCCTTATGATAGTCTGCTAAAATAGTTTTTTTTTTTTTTTTTTGAGCACGAAGTGCTGAAAGTGAGCTTCTTTGATGGTACTGTGTTTGGCAGCCGGCATCTATCGTCTGTTGTCAACTTTTACCTTGTATATGCTCTAGAGGCCACATTTTCTATCCGATACTCATGAAACTTGGTCAGAATGTTTGTCTTGGTGATATCTCAGACGAGCTTGAAAATGGGTCATGTCAGGTCAAAAACTAGGTCACAAGGTCAAATCTTAGAAAAACCTTGTTTATGCTCAAGAGGCCACATTTTCAGTCCAATACTTAAGAAACTTGGTCAAATTGTTTGTCTTGATGATATCTCAGACAAGCTTCAAAATGGGTCATGTTGGGTCAAAAACTAGGTCCCTAGGTCATATCTTAGAAAAATCTTATGTATGCTCTAAAGGCCCCATTTTCAGTCGGATAGTCATGAAAGTTGGTCAGAATGTTTGTCTTGGTGATATCTCAGACGAATTTGAAAATGGGTCAGCTCGGGTAAAAAATTAGGTCACCAGGTCAAGTCAAAAACTTTGTGTATACTCTAGAGGCCATATTTTGAGTCCGGTACTCATGGAAGTTAGTCAGAATGTTTGTCTTGATGATATCTCAGACGAATTGGAAAATTGGTCATGTCTAGTAAAAAACTTGATCACTCTATCAAATCTTAGAAAAACCTTGTGTACTCTCTAGAAGCCACAGTTTCAGTCCGATACTCCTGAAACTTGTTCAGAATGTTTGTCATGATTACATCTCGGACAAGCTTGAAAATGGGTCATACCAGGTCAAAAACAAGGTCACCAGGTCAAATCTTTGGAAAACCTATGTTTGCTCTAGAGGCAAAACTTTCAATCAAATACTCATGAAAAGTAGTCGTAATATTTATCTTGATGATTTCTTTGATGTGTGAGAAAATGGGTCATATCGGGTCAAGAAGTAAGTCACCAGATAAAATCTCTTAAAAACCTTCTTTACACTGTAGAGGCCACATTTTGTGTTCAATACCCATGAAAGTTTGGGTCATTCCTGGTCAAAAACTAGGTTACCAGGTCTAATCATAGAAAAACCTTGTGTACACTCTAGAAGCCTCATTTTTAGTCCAATACTCATGAAAGATGGTCAGAATGTTTGTCTGATGATATTCAGAACGAATTTGAAAATGGGTCATGTTAGGTCAAAAAGTAGGTTGCAAGGCTTAATCTTTGAAAAAAAACTTTTATATGCTGTAGAGTCAACATTTTCAGTCCAATGCTCATGAAAATTAGAATGTTTGTCTTGATGATTTCTTTGATGAGTTTGAATATGGCTCATGTTGGGTCAAAAACTAGGTCATGGAGACAAATATTTGAAAAACCTTGTGTATCCTCTAGAGGCCACATTTTCAGTCCAGTGCTCATGAAAGTTTTTTAGAAAGATGGTTATGTTATCTAGGAAACGATCTGAAA
Organism: Tridacna gigas; assembly: GCA_945859785.2. NCBI lineage: Eukaryota > Metazoa > Mollusca > Bivalvia > Cardiida > Cardiidae > Tridacna > Tridacna gigas. Next base: position 17,190,868 of record OX244042.2, on the reverse strand, counting down.
TGGGCCATGTTTGGTAAAAAAGCTCATGTGAGCAACTTCAGGGCCATCATGGCCCTCTTGTTTTCATTTAATGCCGTGTCATGGAAAAAGGGGCTTTTTTTGGCGAGGGATATTTCAGTGAAATACATGTAGCATGTTACCTCTGGAACTTGCTGCAGACAAGTTTGAAAGCATCCCTGTAAAGTATGGATCCAGATTATTAACCCTTTACCACACAATTCCAACTTTTGGTAAACCTAAGGAAGATAGCTTTTGAAACGTTGTGGGAAAAGGAGATAATGCTGGTAAACAGCATTTTCTCATTTTCACACAATGTTTTCTACCCTATCAAAAAAAAATTTTGTCATTGAGTCATACCGGTACTTAATTTGATGTCAGCAAAATCTTTGGATTTGGACAAGTTCAAAATTTTGTTGCTGGTAAAGAATTAATATGAGTTGAAGTCCAATATTTCAATAGATATGAAAGTACATGTATTGTTTGTAAACTAGCTTTTTCTCCCTTTACCACTATGTTTTCTACTCATTTTAACTCTACCAGACTGCAAAATGTTAGACTTGTCCAAAGCATTTGCAGAAACAAAAGTGACTCATTTAATGGGATTTTTCTCCGAATGGGTAGAAAACACTGTGAGAAAATACTGGCTACCAGCATTTTCTCCTTGTCCCGCAATTTTTTAAAAAGCTTTCTTCCCAAGGAGTGTTAAAACACTGGCATGTTTGGTAAAAGGTTAACTCTTTACCACATAGTCCCGACTCATAACGACCTTGAGAAAGAAGCCTTTTGAAAACGTTGTGGGAAAAGGAGAAAATGCTGGTAACCATCATTTTATCCTTTTTCCCACAATGTTTTCTACCCTTCCCAAAACATATTTCATTTTCTCAGTCACATTTATTTTTTCATCTGCAAATTCTTTCAATTTGGACAAGTCTAAAATTTTGTCAGTTGGTAAAGAGTTAAAGACAAATTAAATCTGTTGATGCATATCTAATGAATTTTGTGGTTGGCAATTGCTTTTGATATAGACATGTCTAAAATTTGCCCACAATCAATGTTTTAAGTTTCATTCAGTTCACTTGTAAACTTTCCGAGATAGGCTCCAGACAACCGAAGTACTTGGAATAAAACTAAGAAGGGGAATAACTGTGTCATGACTTTTGACAGGGCTATGGTTCATGTGTTCTACACTTCTTCTCATTGCCCTCTATAGGTATTTAAATTTTCATGTTCCCATATATGCTTCCAGAGATATGCTTAGGACAACCAAATACTACAACAAGAGGGCCATGATGGCCCTGTATCACTCCACTTTCTTTTGAATAAATGTATCATGCACTTACCTCTCACTGACAGAGACATAAATCATAAAAAGCATGTATGGAAATACATATATATAGAGAAAATACACCACCCCCACCCCCCCCCCCCCCAAAAAAAAAGGGGAAAAATGTCATATCTTTTTTAAATGCAAATATTATGTTGAATACAAGCAGGCCTAATCTAGTATCATTCATACCAAATATTAATGAACTCTAACAAAGATTGCTTTGACAAGAAGATTTCCAAATTTAAGAAGCAGAAAACATTTTTTCTTTGGCATGAATGGTAAAATTCTAGAAACCCTACATTATATTTGATATTCAACTCATCTGAGCATAACTATTAACATCAAAATAAACCACTCTCACTGAAAATCGAACATCATCTTTCCAAAAGATTTGAATACCCAACATCAATTATATAAAATTGCAGTTTGATTATCAAGGGAGGCTAAGGATAAAAAATTGTATATCCATTGTAACAGGAGTTATTTTCCTTTGTCAGTAATATATATCAGCTTAAGTGATATTGACTTCATGTACTATAAGAAGATTTTTAAATTTTTTACCACATAAGCCTTTGCAAAACATGTTACCCCAAGGGCTATAGTTTTAACAATCTTGCTACAGGTCAACTAGATGAAGCTAGGTGCAAAATTTGGTAAACCTAGACCTTAGATTTAGGAACCAGACAATTCTTGTAGCTCTTAGTTCATAAGCCCGTGTAAAACTTGTAACCCCCGGGATGGGGCTAATTTTGACCCAGGGCTATACCAGTAAATCAGACGATCTTGGTAGACTTCTATTATAAAAGGTGGCTGGCCAAATTTGGTATCCCCAGGCCTTACAGTTAGGATCAAAAAATGTTCGCTATATAAGCCCATGTTAAACTTGTGACCCCTGGGGTGGGATGAATTTTGACCCCAAGGCTATAACAGGAATACTATTAGTACGGGTTCACTAAATAAAGCTGCATGCCAAATTTGATAACCCTATGCTGTATGGTTATGAACAAGAGGATTTTTAAAATTTTCACTATATGAGCCAATGTAAAACTTTTGACCTTAATAAATCATAAGAAGTGTGTACCCTATGGCTATAATTTGAAGAAATTTGGCAGAGGTCTACAAGATGAAGCTACATGCCAAATTTGGTAGCCCTAGGCCTTACGGTTTCGGACAAGAAGATTTTTAAAGATTTACAATATTTTTCAGTTTGGTTGCCATAGTACATGGCAATCAGAATTTTTGCTGGAATCGAATTATTTGAAGGAATTCTTAAGAAGGCCATGTAAGGATCATTTCTGTGAAGTTTCATCAAAATTGGATGGATAGTTTCAGAAAAGAGATGTTTGAAATAAAAGTGAACGGGTGCAAGCAGGATGGACATGTGCCATGACATATTAATCCCACTGACCTGCCAGTGGAGCTAAAACTAACAAGGTAAATAACTGGGTAATGATTTATGACAGGCTAATGGTTTTTGTGCCCTGTACCTTTTCTCATTGTCCTCTATCACTGTAACATTTCACTCAGTTCCCTTTTATACTTACAGGGATATGCTCTGGACAAAAGTGTGACAAATGGACGGACAGATTGACAATGCAGAGAGTATAATGCTCACCATTCGGAAAGCATATAACTTTCGAAAGTTCGAAAGTAGATCTATTTATCTAGATAGTTGACTTCAAAAGAATATTGAGTCGTCTTGGACAAAAAGTGGGGAAGTGAGGGGGGGGGGGTGGGCCGGGTCGCGCGCGCGGACGTGGAGAAACCTTAAGGGAGATCACTCTTCATACCTTAGTATACGGCTGTGTGAGTTTTCTCCCTTAGGCCGTTCATCCCTCCCAACAACAACAACAACAACAGAAAATGGCGAACTTTTCAAGTTCTCCATCAGCCAACATTGTCAGCTCTAGTCTTTTGGTAACATAATTTTATGACATTTAATCGATTTATTTTTTAAGAAAACTCAATTTATCAACTGTTTAAATTTAGCTTTGAAAAAAACTGATGGATTTAATATGTGCTATTAAAGAGTATTTATTTGGCTGCTGTTGAACTGAAACCGGATAATATCTTGCATTCGGACAGCGGTTGTTCGAATATTATTGAGATTGTGTTTGTTTAAAATCCCTTTGTAATTCCTAATGTCAATATATTAGAAAGAAACACCAAGAAATACTAAGAACTATAACTACTAAGAGGTACTAAGAACCACTAAGAACTACTAGGAACTAGAATTGCTAAGTCTTCTAATAACCACTAAAAACTAGATAACTAGAACTACTAAGACCTACTAAGAACCATTAAGGGCTACTAAAAACCACGAAGATTAAAACCACTAAGACCTATGAATAATTACTAAGAACTACTATTAAGAAACACTAAGGATTACTATGAACTACTGAGAACTACTAAGAAACACTAAAAATTACAATGAGCCAATGAGAACTATGAACTACTAAGTTTTTAACAACTAAGAACAACTAGGGACCACTAAGATTGATTGACTGTATGGTATTTAACACCATTTTAAACATTATTTCAGTTATATTGTGGTGGCCAGTGCACCTATCCATGCGTTCCTAGAGTTTATTTTACCAGTACTCTGCACAATATTCTTTCCAAGCCACTGGCTGCTTTCCCATAAAACCATCGTTGAAACAATGGTCAGTGAGAGAGGAATGAATCCTGTCATGATGACTATCATCAATCCTCGGTAAGAAATTGGCCAAGCCGTGGATCGAACCAGCTACCTCCTGTTCTCAAGTCCTGCACGCTACCGACTGAGCTACGGGGGCATGGCAGGGACCACTAAGAACTACAAAGTCTAGTAGTTGTTCAGAAATGTAGCATACGATAATTGGCATAGGTATATCTCAGGCATGAATTATTTTGGCTACATGTTGGAGCCCTGAGCTAAAAATTATTGGATCACTTCCAGAATCTTGTCTGCTTTGTTTCGTGACAGAAACTTTTTCCACTTTTTATTCATTTTCTTAAAGGTTTTCAAGTGGGGTGTCACCTAAAGCTTACGTGTATTTTTTCCAAAGTTTTGTTGTTTGGTTACTCACAGCTATGAGTCATGCTCAGTGGAAAGGAGGTTTAATGGATAAGCAAGAAGTATTTGTTTAGATAAGCCTGCATGGACTGCGCAGGCTGACCTGGGTCAAAACTTTTTGCTATTGGTCAATTTTCAGCATGTCAAAGGACCAGTCTGCCTTGTAATTCAGGCTGTCGTTAGATAAAATAGGAGTTTATAGGTCCATAAATTAATTATATGAAGACTTGCTAGGTATAATGCTTCAGGGAGATGCATTAAACCCCTCTTGCCAGAGCATGGCTCGTATATTTTTGTCTAACAATACTTATGTAGGCTAGAATACAGAACAGTCTTGGGCAGCCACTACCTTATAGATGTAAGGATGTAGAGGATATGATAGCAAGTAACAGCATCAAGGTAAGTCTTATGTAAATCTTTGGTCAAAAATGAGTATAGCTTACAGTGAAATCAGGACGCAGAGGTTAGAATAAGGTGGTTTTAACTCATTACGAAACAAAAACGTTTTAGACTTGTCCATATTGAAAGTATTTGTAGGGGACCTATCAAATGTGGCTCAGATGATTTTTTTGAAGGGTAGAAAACATAACAGGAATAGGAGAAAATGTTGGTTACCAGCATTTTCTCCTTTTCCCACATTGTTTTCAAAAGACTTGGAATTATGTTATAAAAGGTTGACTAAAATCTTATTAACCCTTTACTTCACAATTGACCCTGAGAAAGGAGCCTTTTGTAAACATTGTGGGAAAAGGAGAAAATGCTGGTAACCAGCATTTTCTCCTTTTCCCATAATGTTTTCTACCCTTCCCAACACAAATTTCAATTTTTGAGGCACATTTATTTTGTCTTCTGCAAATGCTTTCCATTTGGACAAGTCTAAAATTTTGTCGTTTGGTAAAGAGTTAAAGTAATCCTTAAAAAGACCTTTTTTCTTACTTGGCAATGAAAAAGGAGCAAGAAAGTGAGAAGCAAGAGGAAACCAGTAAGTTTTGTACCGGTACATTAAATTGTTTGATAGAGTAAAGAAGGCTAAAATGACTGAAAACAAGGAATTTGTTTTAGCCCTTTACTGCACAATCCCGACTTTTAACAACCCTGGGAAAGAAGCCTTTTGAAAACGTGGGAAAAGGAGAAAATGCTGGTAACTAGCATTTTCTCCTTTTCCCACAATGTTTTCTACCCCATCAAAGAAAAACTGCATCATTTGACCCACATTGAAATTGTCATCTGCAAATGCTTTCAGTTTGGACAAGGCTAAAATTTTGTCGTCTGGTAAAGGGTTGATTTTACCTTCCAGGATTTGAGCCATGTTCTACAGGGACTTCTGGAGAGTATATTCGGATTTGGAGCAGAGCCTGGCTGGGGTCTAGATAGCATAACAAAAACACAACAGCCAGTGGAGTTTGATTCTCTCGTACAGCTACTCGCACCGGAGGGTCAGTTACTACAACTGGTGTACAATCTACAGATTGACCCATATATTACGTATGATTTCCCATTTGGCAGTTTACCAGTAAGTTAACCTATTTCCACACAATCACAAGTTTTACAAACCGTGAGGAATAAGGCTTTGAAAACATTTGGGAAAAGGAGAAAGTGTTGGTAATCAGCATTTTCTCATTTTCCCGCAGTGTTTTTACCCTATTGAAGACGAATTTCATCAGTTTAGCTGAATGTCATCTGTTGTCTGCAAATGCTTTGAATTTGGACCAGTCCACACTTTTGTTCTTTGGTAAAGAGGTGTACCATGGTCTGTGTGAAGTAGTCTTTTAACTTCTTACTGCACAAATTTTTTTTAGACTTTTGAAAATTGACACCATTTGCAGACAATAAATTGAATGTGGGTGAACAGGTGATGTAATCATATTTCTCTTTAACCCTTTACCACACAATCCTGACTTTTAATGACCCCGAGTTAGAAGCCTTTTGAAAACATCGTGGGAAAAAGAGAAAATGCTGGTAACCAGCATTTTCTCCTTTTCCCACAATGTTTTCAACCCTTCCAAAAGCATATTTAAATTTTTAAGTCACATTTATTTTGTCGTCTGCAAATGCTTTCCATTTGGACTAGTCTAAAATTTTGTTGTTTGTTAAAAGAGTTAACTGTTTACCAAACAACAAATTTTAGACTCCTCTAAATTGAGAGCATTTGCAGACAACAATGTATTAAATGTGGCTCAAAATTATGGGATTTGTCAATGAAATGGTAGAAAATAAGGTGGGAAAAGGAGAAATTGCTAGTCACCAGAACATGGCCCATATATAAAAGATTTCAAGGACATGGAATATACAGGATTTGAAAACATCATCATTCAAGGAGCAATTACTTCTCATGGGCAACTGTCCCTTTATCAAACAACAAAAAATGGGACTATACCAAATTGAAAGCCCTTGCAGATGACAAATTAATTGTATAACAAATGATCACTTTTGTCTTTGGTTTGTGGGGAAAAACCGTTGTGGGGAAAAGAGAAAATGCTGGTTACCAGCATTTTCTCCTTTTCCCGTAATTTTTTCAAAAGTCCTGTCCCTTGGGGGTCATTAAAAGTTGGGATTATGTGGTAAAAATGCTCATTTTTCCCATTGGCATGTATAGAAATGACAGTAATTTCTTTTCCAACTAATATATCCTCTTTGAGTCACTTGTAGTAATCCAGTAATTTGTAAGAAAATGTTTATAAACCATTCACCAAACGACATAATTTTATCCTCTCCCAAATTCAAAGCATGAGCAGAAGACATATTCACTGTAGCTGAATTGATGGGGCTTGTCGTCAAAGGGGTAGAAAAAATTGGGGGAAAAGAAGAAAATGCTGGTTAACAGCAAACTCCCTTTCCTCAGGGTCATTTAACACAAGATTGTTTGGTAAAGGATTGAAAGGTTGAATCTTGATGGTTTGGTTTGAAGTCATGAAAATTTGGTTGTGATTCTGTAAAATTTTGGCCCAGGGGTTACTGACTCTTCAGTTTCAAAGTCTAGTAGAATCCCTTTGATTATGCTCTTTTCTCATTTCTTCGTTAATCTAATGGGTACTTTCATGCCATCAAAGAGACAAGCACACCATAGATTTAAATAAGGCATATCAATAGACAGGGAAAGAGTCAGAATTCATTTTTTGACAAGGAATAGAGAATTAAACCTGTTTTTCATTGCAAATTTTTCTTAACTCTTTACCACACAATCCTGAGTTTAAGGGACCCTGGAAGAAAAGGCTTTTGAAAACATTATGGGAAAAGGAGAAAATGCTGGTAACCAGCATTTTCTCCTTTTCCCACAATGTTTTCTACCCTATGTAATACATAAATTACCATTTAATTTGTCGTCTGCAAATGCTTTCAATTTGATCCAATCCAAAATTTTGTCGTTTGGTAAAGAGTTAAAAATACATTTACTCTTGATTACCACAGGGAATGGATCAGACACTTTACCCTAACTTGTTGAATCATTTTCAGAAGACAGAATCATTCCAAATGTTAACAAAAAACGTCATACAGGGGGTATTTCTAAAGGTCACAGCCTCTTTATTTATCACAGAGGCTTTTTTCCTTTCGAACTTTGAATTCAAAAGAACTTAAAGTTAATAAACCTTGTGTAATACAGATGACTGATAAATTATGGAGGAAAAATAGTGTTTTATATAAAATTTTACCTTTTTAATCATATTTCTGTTTTTATGTATTTTTTAAATGTAGAGAGTTTTTCTGGAATATTTACGCCTGTTTAGGTTTGACAGGAGGCACAAAAACAAAGTGTGCATCAAAATATCACTAGAAGTCATAGATTCACGAAGATATGGAAATTCACAGAGTAATGGGAATCAACAATAACATATCAAATTTATAATGTTTGCAGGCCCCAACAAGGTCCACCATCGAAGAAGGCAGTCTACCCATTTTTTTTGTGAACAAAATCCAGTATCAGAGTTACACAAAGCCGACAGTTGTTCTCAGTATCCTTTATTTATGTGTGACAGGCTACGTTGATTTTTGTCTCTATCAGCTGTGCTCTGTGAAAAGGGGGTTTAATGCATCTTCTGCACACACACACACACACACACACACACACACACACACACACACACACACACACACACACACACACACACACACACACACACACACACACACACACACACACACACACACTTATCAACCCAGGTCAGCCTGCACAGTCGAAACAGGCTGACCTGGGTGGAAACTTTTTGTCATGTGTCAATTTTCTGCATGTCAAAGGACAAGTCTACCTCATGATTCAGTCAGTTGTGAGACAAAAAAGGATTTTATGGATCCATGATTATGTGATGACTTTCTTGGTGTAATGGATTACAGAGATGCACTAAGCCTGTACCACATAATCCTGAGTTGTAATGACCCTGAGAAAGAAGCCTTGTGAAAACATTGTGGGAAAAGGAGAAAATGCTGGTAACCAGCATTTTCTCCTTTTCCCACAGTGATTTCTGCATATTCAAGGACAAATATTGTCATTTGAAAAACATTTAAATTGTTGTCTGTATATTCTTTCAGTATGGATGAGTCTAAAAGTTTGCCGTGTGGTAAAGGGTAAAGGATTAAAAAGAGGTCTGCTGCAGATAAAACTATCTTCTGTAGATGGTAATGTGTTCTTTTCCAAACGACAGAAATTTAGACTTGTTGAAATTGCAAGCATTTGCAGACGACAATGTAAGGGTGGCTTAAATGATGGAATTTTTCTTTGACATGATAGAGGGGTCCTGCCTGGCTCAGTGTTAAGGTGTAGGACTCGTGACCTAGAGGTCCTGGGTTCAAGCCTCACTGGATCCACTGGGTTTTTTGTGGGAGTGTCCCTGGGCAAGACACTTCAAGGGCTAACCTATTACTGGTGGAACCTGGGAAATATATGAATATGTCAGCTTTCGCAATGATATGACTGAAATAATGTTGAAAGTGTCGTAAAACACTATTCAATGCATTCGATATAATAGAAAACATTGTGGGAAAAGGAGAAAATGCTGGTCACCAGCATTTTCTCCTTTTCCCCACGTTTTCAAGAGCCTTCTCTGCCAGGGTCATTAAAACTCAGGATTGTGTGGTAATGTGTTGACTTTTTAACCCTTTACCACACAGTCCCCGGTTTTTACGACCCTGAGGAAGCAACCTTTTGAAAACATTGTGGGAAAAGGAGAAAATGCTGGTAACCAGCATTTTCTCCTTTTCCCACAATGTTTTCTACGCTATCAAAGACAATTTACATCATTTGATTCATATTTCAGTTTTCGTCTGCAAATGCTTTCAATTTGTACCAGCCTACATTTTTGTCGTTTGGTAAAGAGTTAAGGTTAGCAACCAAAAACACTTTTTGACTCATCCAAATTGAAAATAATTAAGTGTGGCTCAAATGATGGAATTTGTCTTTGGAAGGGGAGAAAACATTGTGAGGAAAGGAGAAAAGGCTGGTTTATCAGCAATCTTCTCGGTATTCCCATGATGTTTTTGAAATTCTCCTCTCTTGGTGTCATTAAAACTGAGGATTGTGTGGCGAAGCGTATATATAAGAGCAGTACTTTTAACCCTTGCAAGATGAAATCATTTATTTGTCCATATTGAATATATTTACTGATGATAACTGTTGCTCAAATATGGTTGATTAATTGAATGGTGAAAGGTGTTTTACTGTGCTTTCAACATTATTTCAGTCCTATCACAGCAACAGCTCACATATTCATCTATTTACGGGGTTCCACCAATACTAGGCTAGAGCTCTGAAGTGTGCTCAATTATGGACTTTGTGTTTTGGTAAGTAAAAGACATTGTGTGAAAAGGAGAAAATACCGGTTACTAGCATTTTCTTCTTTTCCAACAATGTTTTCAAAAGCAGTCTCCATTAGGCATGAAACAGCATTTGAATATTTGGTTAAGTCTTTACCATATGACCCTGGGAAAAAAGCCTTTTGAAACATTGTGGGAAAAGGAGAAAATGCTGATAGTCAGCATTTTCTCCATTTCCCACCGTGTTTTCTACCATATCAAAGACAAAGTCCATTATTTGACCCAATTTAAATTGTTGTCTGCTAATGCTTTCAATTTGGACCAGTCTAAAAATTTTTGCCTTTTGGTAAAGAGTAAAAGGTTGGAGCAGAGACTGACAGTATACCATAATATGTAAAAGATAGGGAAGAGTGAAACCACTCTGAATATGATATAATTTGTTTATTTGTTTGGTATTTAACACTTTTTAACATTATTCATGTATCATGCTGCCAGTGCACCATTCTATACTTTCCTGGAGTTTCATTTACCAATACTTCACCCACTTATCTTACAAAGCCACTTGCTGCTTGCCCACATAATTATCGTTGAAACAATGATCGGCGGAAAGAGGGGTATGAATGCCATTTCAATGACTATCATCAATCCTTGGAAGCAGATCGTCTGCGTTGGAGGTTCAAACAAGCAGTTCCTCATTTCAAGGCATGTACAAAGCAAACTAATGGATGTGGAAATCAGTAAATAGAAATACCTGTTTGAAAGCTTTTGATTTTTTTTTTCCCTTCACATATTCTTTTTAAAGATCTCCTAATTTTTCCCTTAACACATTTTCAGATGCTTTTGAACTGTATATGTTTTACTTCAGTCATGCTCTTGTAAGTGTGCAATGGCAGAACAAATCAAACAGTTGGAACAATTTGACAGATATAGTCTATCCTCACCTACTAGACAATTATTTAGGGTTTTTTCTACCTTTAAACAAGAAAGGTTTACCCAATTTTCCACAATCTCCAACAACTGGAGTCAGGACACCTATGATGCAACAAACGCCTGTCAGGTATTGATGATAAATGCTTACAGCAAAAGAGAGAAAAAAACTCAATTTTTATATACTTAAGAATGGTTTAGAATTTGTTCAGCTGTGTAAACATAGATTAAAAATTGATAGTAGGTATGGTGTTAGGGATAAATACAGTACATATTTTTTTATATTAGAAATCTCCTATTCAAAATCAGAAACATTTCAACAGTAATTTCTTTGATGGCCTCAAGATAATAAAATACATTTTCAGTTGCTTGTAATCTATGCAACCGTGGCCTTGTGAGGGGCAATACTTGGCATGAAGATACAAGAATGATTATAGCGTGATAAAATAATGATGAAATGGGTTAAAAACAGGCTGAAAATGAGTATAGATGTATCTTTAACCCTATACCATACAATATCAAGTTGTAACAACCCTGAAAGAGACGGCTTCTGAAAATATTGTTGTAAAAGAAGAAAATGTGGGTAACTAGCAGAATTTAATTACCACACAATATTGACTCAACAACCCTGAGAAAGAAAGCTTTTGCAAACATTGTGGGATAAGGAGAAAATGCTGGTTACCAGCTGGTTACCAGCATTTTCTCCTTTTCCCACAATGTTTTCTATCCTTCCTGCAATAAATTTCAATCTTTGAGTCATATTTATTTTGTCATTTGCAAATGCTTTCAATTTAGACAGGTCAAAAATTTTGTCATTTGGTAAAGAGTTAAACATCTGTGTTTCAACAACCCCTGGGAAAAAAATTCTGAAAATATTGTTTGAAAAAAAGCAGAAAGTACTATTCAGGGTTTTCTCCCTTTTTACCCCACAATGTTTTCTACCCTCTTAGAGACAAATGCCATTATTTTGCAGGGCCACTACTAGTTTGTTGTCTGCAACTTTTTTTTTTTTTTTTTTCAATTAGAACCAGTCTTAAATCTTGTAATTTGACATAGAATTAATATAAGCATATTTCAATTTGAAATAATATAAGATATTATATGTGAATTTACAGGTTGAATCACAAGACAGCTTTCTTTTTTCTTTTACAACCACATAGAAACACGAAAGACTGACATATTGTTTACTTTGCTCTTTTCGAAGGAAGCGTTAAGGTATTGTCATAGCCCTGTCGTCGTTACATTCGTCACAGTGCAAAACTTAGATTTTTTATCATGTCTGTGATTAATGAAGATATTTTCTTAAATCTCGCACTAGCTGTTAACTATTAAAAGGAGAACCCATACAAATACGGTAGGTAACCATCAAAATATTTTTTGTCCCTTTTGAACATCAATTTATTTATAAAAGCATCTGCAGCCGAGCGTTGGCACCTGCATTGCATTTTTTTTTTTTTTTTTACAGTATCAGACATTCTCCAAACAGTGGCACACAGACAAGATCAAGAACCAGACTAGGTTTATTTAAAGCCAGTCTATTATGCCCCCAAAAACAACATAGCCAGAGCTCACCAGGAACTGAAAAAATGGAGGGAGATCTATGGTGGTCTGAAACATTTATACAGGTGTGTTAACTCGTTACCACACAATCCAGAGTTTTAACAAACCTGGCAAAGAAGGCTTTTGAAAACATTGTTGGAAAAGGAGAAAATGCTGGTAACCAGCATTTTCTGCTTTTCCACAAGGTTTTCTACCCTGTCAAAGACAGAAGTCCTCTTTTGAGCTACATGTAATTTGTAGTCTGCAATCGCTTTCATTTTGGTCAAGTCCAAAATTTTGTCGTTTGGTTAAGAGTTAACTCTTGTATCAGTTATCATTTCTTAGATCAATTGCAAATCAAGGTCTCACAATTTAAGCTAACCGTTTTCAGTGGTTGCAGTCTTTAACCCTTTGCCACATAGGGATTTCGACCCTGAGCAGGAAGGCTTTTGAAAACATTGTAGGAGAAAATGCTGGTAACCAAGATTTTCTCAATGTTTTCTACCTTATCATAGAACTTAGGCTAATTTGTACCAATCTAAAATTTTTGTGTGCAGATGTTTTGAATGCGGAAGAGTAAAATTTGTGCCAAGCTCCGTAGCTCAGTTGGTAGCGTACAGGACTTGAGAACAGGAGGTCGCTGGTTCGATCCCCAGTTTGGTCAATTTCTTTCTGAGGAATAATGATAGTCATTGCGACAGGATTCATTCCTCTCTCACCGCTGACCATTGTTTCGACGATGGTTATGTGGGAAAGCAGCCAGTGGCTTGGAAAGAAAATTGTGCGGAGTACTGGTAAAATAAGCTCCAGGAAAGCATGGATAGGTGCAGTGGCTGCTGTGATATAACTGAAATAATGTTGAAAACGGCGTTAAACACCATACAATCAATAACCCTTTGCCACATAGGGATTTTGACCTTGAGCAGGAAGGCTTTTGAAAACATTGTAGGGGAAAATGCTGGTTAATGTGTTCTCCTTTTCTCACAATGTTTTCTACCTTATCATAGGACTTAGGCTAATTTGTACCAATCTGAAATTTTTGTGTGCAGATGTTCTGAATGCGGAAGAGTAAAATTTGTCCTTTGGTAGAGGGTTAAACTTAATCATCATATGCACCAATCTATGGATAGTTCCAAAGGTTTAACCAGTGTATCAAAGGACTTTGACCTAGAACCTCTGATGTGAGAGGATGGTGCTCTATCCTGACACTACTGTCTCCCACAGGGGTCCTGCATGGCTCAGTGGCAAAGTGTAGGACTCAGGAGGTGCCTGGTTAGAGCCTCACTGGATCCACTGGGATTTTTGTGGGAGTGTCCTGTGGCAAGAGATTTCAGAACCCTAGCCTATTACTAGTGGTACGCAGGAAATACATGAATATGTTAGCTGTCGTAGTGCTATGACTGAAATAATGTTGAAAGTGGCATAAAACACCATTCAGGTGAATCTTTCCCTAACAACAAATTTTAGACTCTTTCAAATTCAAAGCATCTGCAGACGACAAATTCAACATTTGTACAAATGAGCTTAAGTCTTTACCACACGACAAAATTTTAGACATGTCCAAATTGAAGGCATTTGCAGACGACAATTTCAGTGCACCTCAAATAATTGAATTTGTTTCTGAAAGGTAAGAAAACATTGTGGGAAAAGGAGAAAATGCTGGTTACCAGCATTTTCTCCTTTTCCCACAATGTTTTTGAAAAGACTTCCTTGTAAGGGTCGTTAAAACTCAGGATTGTGTGGTAAAGGGTTAAGGTCTCTAATAGGGTAGAAAACGTTGGAAAAGGAGAAAATGCTGGTCACCAGCATTTTCTCCTTTTCCCACAATGTTTTCAAAAGCCTCCTCCCCTGGATGGTGAAAACCTGGGATTGTTTGGTAAAGGGTTAATCAGTTTCCCACAAACGTCTAGTTCCCAAGTACTAGCTTTGTTACACAATCCCATTAACCTTTTACCACCATACATTCCCCACTTTTAACAACCAAGGAAATTTTTTGTATTTGTATTGAAGTTTAACTCTTTACCAGACGACAAAATTTTACACGGGTTCAAATTGAAAGCATCTGCAGACGACAAAATAAATGTGACACAAAAATTGAAATTTGTTTTTGGAAGGGTAGAAAACATTGTGGGAAAAGGAGAAAATGCTGTTTACCAGCATTTTCTCTTTTTCCCACAATGTTTTCAAAAGGCCTCTTTCTCGGGGTCGTTTAAAGTTGGGATTGTTTGGTTAAAGGTGAAACACTGTTTTAACAGCTTGGTTCATATCATGGTGGTCAGTGCACTTACGCATGTGTTTCCTGGCTATCTCACACCAGTGCTGACACACCCTTCTATCCAAGTCACTGACAGCTTTTCTTACATGCATCAGAGGATAGAGGCAAAAAATGCTGGAAAGAAAGTTTGCCGCAACTGGGTATCAAACCCGGACCATCTGGTCATGTACCAGATACTCTTAACCACTGAGCTACCCTTTTCTCAAATGATTTTCAAAACCTTCTCTACAGTCCTTAAAATTTTGGATTGTGTGGTAAAGGGTTGAATCGTTGAAGCATTGCTCTAAATTCCTTCATTGTGTTTAACTGTAGATACTAGCAGAGTTTTGGCTGAACCAGAATTCCCTGGATTCTGATCGAGGAATATCTCCTCAAAGCCTGGTAAGTTTTTGGACATTTTGTTTTCTTTTAACCCTATACCAGACAACAAAATTTTAGCCTTGTCAAAATTGAAAGCATTTGCAGACGACAATTTCATTGTGGCTCAAGTGATGCAATTTTTCTTTGATAGGGTAGAAAACATTATGGGAAAATGAGAAAATGCTGGTTACCAGCATTTTCTCCTTTTCCCATGTTTTGAAAAGGCTTTTTCGTCAGGGTCATTAAAAGTCCGGATCGTGTGGTAAAAGGTTAATGGGATGATTAGATGATAACCTTGTTGTAGCCTTACAATTCCATATTTGGAAAACCTTGAGGAATGAGGCTTTTGAATACATTGTTGGAAAAGGAGAAAATGATGGAAGCCACAATGTTTGCTACTCTTTCAAAGACAAATTCCATCATTTGAACCACTTTAAAATTGTCGTCTGGAGATACCTAAAATATGAAAGAGACTGAAATTTTGTAATCTGGAAAAAAGTTGTGAAGCTAATCACAAAATACACTATTGCAGGCAATTTAAATGAAGAATAGACTGCATCTGATGCAGTCTGATCTTGATTCTAAACAGTTTGCTTTTTGTGAGATTCTGAGACTAGAAGTCTTGAAATTACAATATCATGGTATATTTAACAAAAATTTCCTTTCCATTTTTTTTTTTTTTGTGCTCAAAATGTGAAGACTGGTCATCAAGAGCAGCTAAATGACTTCTGTTTACAATGTAGATCAAGTTCAAAGTTACATCAACATTTCATTTAACCGTTTACCACATAATCCCAAGTTTTAATGACCCTAAGAAAGAAGCCTTTTGAAAGCATTGTGGGAAAAGGAGAAAATGCTGGTAACCAGCATTTTCTCCCTTTCCCACAATGTTTTCTAGCTTGTCAGAGAGCTTGAACTCCTGTATTCCAATTTTAAATTTGTCATCTGCAGATATTTTGAACTTAGAAGAGTCTAAAACTTGCTGTGTGGGAAAGGGTTAAAATATTTTTGTAACTAAATTGTTTGCCATGGATAAGGCATTGGTTATAATTTGTTTCTAAATCAGGTTTATTTTGGAGCACTTTTTTGTTGCTCTGATTTACTATTGAATTATTGCAGATAATTACGATAACTGACTGCCAATTATTCATAGTAATCTGTAAATACAGACAAGGTTAGGAAAGATCATTGCAGAAAACATTGTGTCAAAAGGATAGATTGCTTTTTGTGAGCCATTTTTCTTTTTGCAACAATGCTTTCACATTTGATCATGCATCAAACCTTAATTATAATCGGTTTAAAAGATTTTACAGAGATGTTTTTGAAACCATTTGCAAGTTCATGGCAGGCATTAAAACTTTACCACACAATCCTAATTTTCAATGACCCTGAGAATGAAAGCTTTCAAAAACATTGCAGTAAAGGAGAAAATGCTGGTAACCAGCATTTTCTCCTTTTCTCACAATGTTTTCTAACCTTTCAACCCAAATTCCATCATTTGACCACATTTATCTTCTGCAGTGTTTTTGGATGTGGACAAGTCTATAATTTGGTCCTTTGGTAAAGGTTTAGAGTAGATTTTGCTATGTTTTGAAAATTACACTAAAATGTATCAATGGCTATAGGTTGGTAATTATTGGATGGAAAGTGTCCAAAAAAATTGTTGCATGTAAGGGAATTTTTTTTTCTGTAGAAATTTCTCGATTTTTTATGATATTTTCAAGGTGTCCGTGTCAGATGCATTAAAAGATGTTTTTGTGTTGTTAAGAATTAATACGTTACTTTTAGGCACACCGTTGGAAAATTAACTTCCATTCGTCTGATGTATTTAACAACTTATTTGTGAGTATCTGATGAATTGTAGTTGGGATGTCAATAGATGTTACATCATGCTTATATTTAGCATGCCATTACATCATGTTTATTATTATTTAGCATCTTTCCTTTTTAGTGTTTTATTGCAGTGTTCAGCCTACCTCAAGATGTAAAGGGGCCATTTTGACTGCTGTTTTTTTTTTTAGGTAGTAAAATAAGCACTTTATGTGCTGCTTTCGAACCATGCATTGCTGTACTTCAAATATGACCAAGTTTATATATTCAAGCTTATTGTTACGAGGGGTGTTCAATAAATATGCGGAAAAGTACTGTCATTCTCTCAAATATTGCATAGATACAGCACAATTGGTATATATTGTAGTCAAATTAATTCTGTAGTGACAGAATAAATGTCATGTCAATATCTCAACAATTTATGAAGATGTGGTTGTTATAGCAACGTCATTGCTCAAAAACCAGCCCATCGTCATCCAGCGTCAATTTAACATCACTTTGTTTGCATTACTTATTAATCATTTCTTTCACATACAGATAAGATAACTGTCTAAAGAATTTCATCTTTTTCAAAATACTCTCCTCGAAATGAAGTACATTGTTTGCATCGTTTCACCCATGAATAGAAGCTTTTCCTGTCAGCAGCAGACTCAACGGAAGCAATTGCGGACTGCACTGCACTCTTTACATTGTGTTATTGACGTTGACTGTCTGCTTCTCTGGTCATCTGTCACACTTTCATGACCGTCTTCATAATGCGCATACCGTTTGTACTAAGCTATTTTCTTCATTGCTGAATCGCCATATGCCTGTATTAACATTTCCATTGTTTCTTTTCTGAATTTTCCATTTAAAACACAAAATTTAAGTGCAGTTCACTGTTCGGAACTCATTTTGATGCACATGAATAAACAATATGGCCGCCAAACGCTCAAATGACGCCAAACGTATATGTGACTTCATGCACGTCATACCATGATTTGGTGCCAAATCATAACAAAATTTGGTGACGATACCTGATCAGACACAAAAGAGACACATTGCTTTCCACACAGCAAATGCTTTTGTTTTATTGCATGTTGGACCAGGTTTCGGAACACGACGTTGCCATAACTACCATATCTTTCTAAGATGGTGAAATAATATTTTGAAATTTGTTCTTTCAGTACAATATTAATTTGTCTACAGTATGTATCAATTTCACTGTATTCAAGCAATATTTGAGAGAATTATTGTACTTTTCTGCGTATTTTTTGAACAGCGCTCATATTTTCCGTATCTTTGTATTGTGCAATTTTACAGAGGTCAACATTTATTAACCCATTGCTGAAGTTAATTTAGCATTTTTTTGCTATTGTGAAGTCAAGATCAAGACTTACCTTTTATTTTGCATGTTCATTTTGTGCTCGTTCAGGCAGTTTTTATCATTCTCAATGTTTTGATTCCATTGTGAAATCTTGATCAATGTAGTTAGGTCATTCAGTAATCTGATTCCTCACCACACAACAAAATTTTAGATGAGTCCAAATACATGGATCTGTGGCGATTAGATAAACCGACTTCCTTGGTTACTGTCGTTAAGGGCTCACAAGCAAATGTAGTAAATACACATACAGTATAGTAGAAAGGCTACTTAAAATGTGCTGTAATGACTGTTTCTTTCGATTAAATTCTGGAAAAATATTCCTTTTCATATGTTTCTGCCGATGATGGATTCTCGGCAAGAAATATATGGATACTTGAACTTACTACACAAGGATTTGTACAAAAAGTGTAAATTTCAGGGGCTACGGACAATGTAATACATGTGCCAGCAAAGTTTTTAACTTCTACGGGAGAGAATGAAACACCCTATAATCCTCAGATTTGCCTAAGAATAATAGAATTAAAGATGATTAATATTTTTGTAAGGCTTGTTAGGTTGTCTCAACATCGTATTCGATAATAAATTACACTAAATAACAAGCATTTTGAACTATTTATAGATTGTCTCATTCAACACAGAGGTGGAAGTCTGAGAAATGTTTAAATTTCAAGTTAAGGGAAAATGGTTGCCTGATGATTTTAAAAAGTGTAAAGTGTGCTGTCAATTAACAAACTTGTTAATATCATTGGCGGTAGTTTGTTTTATCTTATGATATACTGAAGACAACGGGTGGTCGAGTGGATTACAGCGGCAATCAAACACACATCTTATCAGTTGACAGTTTACCGACATACCCTTTGAAATGGTAGATGTACTAACCCACCTAAATATGGCCAAGTCAAAAGCTGATTTAATTAACTTAAGTTGCCTTTTGAGCTGAACTTCTAAAACTGTACAAAACAGAACTTAGTCTGTTTCATAATTGAAATCTACATGTACCTTCAGTAAAGAATATACGTAAATGTACTTAATTTAAGTAGCAGATGGTTTGAATCTAAGAATAAACTGCATTTTTTGCACTCTGATCTGTATCTTCACACTCAGCATTCTTAAAGCATTCTTCATGCACCAAGGGTTAATGTTAACGTCAAACTGAAACATTGATGGCACATGCCCCTTTTTGGATGTGCAGAGGTTATTAAACAAGATTAGCTATTTGAGAGAACGTACTTTCTTTTTATTAGTATTTCATATATTTTACCTTTGTTTTTCCACTGTAAAATAGTTTAAGTTTTTTTCGGAGAGTTTCAGACGGGAAAAAAAACTAACATTAATTAATCCATTGCGTAATATAGCGTTAATTGAAACTCTTTGCTGATGTCCCATTGTCAATCATAATCATAATCCAAACTTATAATCTCTTCGTATATCTCACATAAGCAGTACACGATCGCAAAGCACATCTTTTGAACTTTTTAGCTCACCTGAGCACAACGTGCTCAAGGGGAGCTATTAGGATCACCCGGTGTCCGTCGTTCGTCGTGCGTCTGTGCGTCGTGCGTCGTTCGTCATGCGTCGTCAACAATTCTTTAAACATCATCACCTCCTAAACCACTGGGCCAGTTTGGACCAGACTTGGCAGAAATGTTCCTTGGGAGGTCCTCTTTAAAAAT
Organism: Tridacna gigas; assembly: GCA_945859785.2. Taxonomy (NCBI): domain Eukaryota; kingdom Metazoa; phylum Mollusca; class Bivalvia; order Cardiida; family Cardiidae; genus Tridacna; species Tridacna gigas. The sequence continues at coordinate 17,170,771 of OX244042.2, read as the reverse complement.
TGTTCACAAAATTTGATTCCATCAAAAACTCTGGTTGCCATGGCAACGAAATGGAATTTTCAAAGAAATTCTTTAAAAATCTTCTCCTCTGAAACCGCTGGTCAGATTTTGAAATGATTTCACAGGAATGTTCCTTGGGTGACCCTTTTCCAAAACTGTTCGCGAAATTTTGATCCGTCAAGAAACATGGCTCTGGTGAATGGGGGCTACTTGCACTATACAGAAATGAAGAAATTCTTAAAAATTCTTCTTCTCTGGGACTGCTGGTCAGATTTTGCAATAATTTCACAGGAATGTTCCTTGGGTGACCCTTTTCAAAAAGTGTTCGCTAAATTTTGATCCGTCAAGAAACATGGCTCTGGTGAATGGGGGCTACTTGCACTATACAGAAATGAAGAAATTCTTAAAAATTCTTCTTCTCTGAAACGGCTGGTCAGATTTTGAAATAATTTCACAGAAATGTTCCTTGGGTGACCCTTTTCCAAAACTGTTCGCGAAATTTTGATCCGTCAAGAAACATGGCTCTGGTGAATGCGGGCTACTTGCACTATATGGCCATGAAGAAATTCTTAAAAATTCTTCTTCTCTGGGACTGCTGGTCAGATTTTGCAATAATTTCACAGGAATGTTCCTTGGGTGACCCTTTTCAAAAAGTGTTTGCGAAATTTTGATTTGTCGAAAAACATGGCTCTGGTGACTGGGGGCTACTTGCACTATACGGATATGAAGGAATTCTTAAAAATTCTTCTTCTCTGAAACAGCTGGTCAGATTTTGAAATAATTTCACAGAGATGTTCCTTGGGTGACCCTTTTCAAAAACCGTTCACGAAATTTTGATCCGTCAAGAAACATGGCTCTGGTGAATGGGGGCTACTTGCACTATGCGGAAATGAAGAAATTCTTAAAAATTCTTCTTCTCTGAAACAGCAGGTCAGATTCTGAAATAATTTCACAGAGATGTTCCTTGGGTGACCCTTTTCAAAAATTGTTCGCGAAATTTTGATCCGTCAAGAAACATGGCTTTGGTGACTGGGGGCTACTTGCACTATACGGCCATGAAGAAATTCTTAAAAGTTCTTTTTCTCTGAAACCGCTGGTCAGATTTTGAAATAATTTCACAGAAATGTTCCTTTGGTGACCCTTTTCAAAAAGTGTTTGCAAAATTTTGATCTGTCAAGAAACATGTCTCTGGTGGTGGGGGCTATTTGCATCATAGGGACATGAAGAGGAATTTCTTAATTCTTCTTCTCTGGAATGGCTGGTCAGATTTTGAAATAATTTCACAGAAATGTTCCTAGGGTGACCTTTTTAAAAAATTGTTAGGGTAATTTTTATCAGTCGAAAAACAACAGCCAATTGTTGGCACCTGCATGTGGTGCTCTTTTTTGACTTACGTTTTTTAGCTCACTGGAGCACAAAGTGCTCATGGTGAACTCTTGTGATCGTGCTGTGTCCGGCGTCTGTCGTGCGGTGTGCGTCGTCTGTCGTCAACTTTTTACCTTGTGTACGCTCTAGAGGCCACATTTTCGGTCCGATCCTCATGAAACTTGGTTAGAATGTTTGTCTTGATAAAATCTGGGACGAGTTTGAAATTGGGTCATGTGGGGTCAAAAACTAGGTCACTAGGTCAAATCTTAGAAAAACCTTGTGTGCGCTCTAGAGTGACCCTGGAGTGAAATTTCGCCTATTGACTCAGGTGAGCGATCCAGGGCCATCATGGCCCTCTTGTTTCTAAAATTCAAGTGTGGTAAACACACATAATATCACACTTCTCCAACATTAACAGTCGCTTGTTTGTGAGCCGAAATAGCAGACAGCAAGGCTGCACATCGGGCCAAATAAATGCGATGACCTGATTGGTCAAATATCTATTTCCATGGATCCATGTGTTGAAAGCATTTGCAGATGATAAATGAAATGTGGTGTAAATGAAAAATCTGTAAAAGGGTAGAAAACAGTGTGAGGAAAGGAAAAAAAGCTGGTGATCAGCATTTTCTCCATTTCCCAGAATGTTTTCAAAAGCCTTATTCCTCAGGGTTGTTAAAACATGTTATTGTGTGGTGAAGGTTAAGTACATGTATTTGTTAACCCTTTACCACACAATGTGGAGTTTTAAGAACTCTTAGAAAAAAGCCTTTTGAAAACATTGTGGGTAAAGGAGAACATGCTAGTTACCAGCATTTTCTCCTTTTCCCACTATGTTTTCTACCCCATCAAAAACGAATTCTATCATTTGAGCCACATTTAAATTGTCGTCTGCAAATGCTTTGAATTTGAACTTGTCCACATTTTCGTCGATTGGTAAAGAGTTCATATACTATGGCTGCTAAGGCTATTACACTTGTGAAAGATGCTGTAAGGTTTGATTTGAAGTGCCAACTGAACAGACAGGCCTTTTGAAAGTAGTGTAGCAGCATTTCTCCTTGTCTAAGTGAGCAACCAGGGTCTGTATTCACCAGCAATTTTTCAGAACCTACTTAATCTGATTTTTCAAAATTTTCTAAATTTGAATGTATCACAACTTATGATTTGCTATTTGGCCAGTCAGAAATTGTGTTTCTTTCAAATTAAGAAAACGTTGGAGAATAAGACTGAGAATATGTTTAACTCTTTACCAAACAACAAAAGTTTAGACAGGTCCAAATTGAAAGCATTTACAGACGACATAATGAAAGTGGCCCAACAGACGAAATTTGTCCTTGATAGGTTAAAAAACCTTGTGGGAAAAGGAGAAAATGCTGGTTACCAGCATTTTCTCCCTTTCCCACAATGTTTTCAAAAGCTCCTTTCCTAAGGGGCGTTGAAAGTCGGGATTGTGTGGTAAAGAGTTAAGAATGGTTGCAGAATACATGCAGAGAAGTGCTGTTACAGTATACTATACCAAAGAAAGAAAAATCATTCATCCTAGTGCATGATTGTCTTTAACCCTTTACCAGACAACAAAATTTTAGCCTTGTCCAAAGTGACAGCATTTGCAGACAACAATTTCAGTGTGGCTCAAATGGTGCAATTTTTATTTGATAGGATAGAAAACATTGTGGGAAAAGGAGAAATTGCTGGTTACCAGCATTTTCTCCGTTTTCCACAATGTTTTCAAAAGACCTCTTTCCTAGGGGTGTTAAAACGCATCATTGTGCGGTAAAGGGTTAATCTTTTGCCAAACAACCCAGGATTTTAACCCTCATCCTGCCAAATGACTTTCAAGCTGGTAGTAAAAACAAAATGTTGGTATTGCAAAGTTATGGGGGTTGGGGAAATATCTCCTCATCGGATAGAGTAGATCCAAGATCAGACTGCAGGTTCTGTGCAGTCTGATCTTGATCTACACTGTCCACAAAAGGTCAGTGGGTCACGCTTAGCAGCCTAAGGGTTAACGACCTTTGGGAAGAAGCCTTTTGAAAACGTGTGAAGAGGAGAAAACACATTTTCTCCTTTTCCAACAATGTTTTCTGCCCTTTGAAAGACAAATTTCTTATTTTGAGTGATATTTAATTTGTTGTCTGCAAATGCTGTTTGGGCGAGACTTAAATTTTGTTGTCTGGAAACAGGTTAACCCTTTACCACACAATCCCGACTTTTAACGACCCTGAAGAAGAAGCCTTTTGAAAACATTGTGGGAAAAGGAGAAAATGCTGGTAACCAGCATTTTCTCCTTTTCCCACAATGTTTTCTACTCCATCAGGGAGAAATTTCCTCATTTTGGCCAAATTTAATTTATCGTCTGTAAATGCTTTCAATTTGGACCAATCTAAATTTCCTTGTTTGGAAACGGGTGAAGTGAAGAAAGTATGTTTTTAGCAGTGAACCCTTTGCTACACAATAAAATTTTAGACTGGTCAAAATTCAAAGCATTTGCAGACGTTAAATAGCTCAAATGATTTTATTGCTCTTAATAAGGGTGGAAAGTAATGTGGGAAAAGGAGAAAATGCTGGTTACCGGTGTTTTTTTCTTTTCCCATGATGTTTTCAAAGGTCTTCTTTCTCATGATGGTTAAAAATTCAGGTGGATGGTAAAGACTTAACACTACCACACAATCCTGACTTTTAATTAGTGACCCTGAAGAATAACCCTATTGAAAACATTATGAGAAAAGGAGAAAATGTTTTGAACCAGCATTTTCTCCTTTTCTCACGATGTTTTCTACCCTTCACAAAGCAAATTTCAGTTTTTGAGCCACATTTGATTTGCCGTCTGCAAAATGCTTTCAATCTGGACCAGTCTAAAATTTTGTCGTTTAGTAAAGAGTTAATGGCTCCTTCCTTTTCGAACATCTGGCCATAAACATGTAAGGTTAAAGTGGACACTATGTCTGCCTTGCTTTTGTTGAATTTGTTGAACCCTTTACCTTACAATCCCGACTTTAAAAGACCCAGTAAAAGAAGCCTTTTGAAAACATTGTGGGAAAAGGAGAGAATGCTGGTAACCAGCATTTTCTCTTTTTCCCACAATGTTTTCTACCCTTTCCAAAACAAACTTCAATTTTTTAGTCACATTTATTTTGTCTTCTGCAAATGTTTTCAATTTGGATCAGTCTAAAATTTTGTCATTTGGTAAAGAGTTAATATTGAAAGTATTTGCAGCAAAGTCTGTTTCTGATTGTGCATTTTTTTTTTTTATCAGTTAAAAAAAAAGTATTACTGTTAAGTAGACACAAGCCTATCTTGCTAATCATCATTATCTTGCTAATCATCATTATCTTCCACTAGGTGGCATTTTTCAAATACATACCTATCTGATTTTGGTATTCTGGGTACTGAAGGCAATGGATGCATCAAATTTCAAAATAAACATTTACTCATTAAAACGCTGCCAATTAAGCAAGTACAATTCATCTAGCCATGGTTAGCTAGCATATAACCTAATTAACCTATGCGCCAGACATTTATAAACACAGCCCCTATATGCTTGAGAAAATGCCCTGGTATAAGCCCAGCTTGGTGGGATCATTATTTTTAGCTCACCTTAGCACAACGTGCTAAAGGTGAGCTATTGTGATTGCCCTATGTCCGTCGTCCGTCGTCTGTCGTCCGTCGTCCGTCAACAATTTCTTTAAACATCTTCTTCTCCTAAACCACTGGGCCAATCTTGATGAAACTTGGCAGGGATGTTCCTTGGGTGAAGCTCTACCAAAATTGTTCAAAGAATTAAATTCCACCCACAACTCTGGTTGCCATGGCAACAAAAAGGAAAAAAAAGCAAAATCTTTGAAAATCTTCTTCTCTGAAACTAGAAGGCGCAGAGCTTTGATATTTGGTATGTAGCATCTCCTAGTGGACCTCTACCAAGTTTGTTCATTTGATGCCCCTGGGGTGAAAACTGGCCCCGCCCCAGGGGTCACAAGTTTGAGCATAGTAACAAAGAAGGAAAACTTTAAAAATCTTCTTCTCTGAAACTTAAGGGCATAGAGCTTTGATATTTGGCATGTAGCACCTCCTAGTGGACCTCTACCAAGTTTGTTCATATGATGCCCCTGGGGTCAAAACTGGCCCCGCCCCGGGGGTCACAATTTCCAACATAGGAACAAAGAAGGAAAACTTTAAAAATCTTCTTCTCTAAAACTAGAAGGCATAGAGCTTTGATATTTGGCATGAAGCAACTCCTAGTGGACCTCTACCAAGTTTGTTCATATGATGCCCTTGTGGTCAAAACTGCCCCCCCCCCCGGGGGGTCACAAGTTTGAGCATAGTAACAAAGAAGAAAAACTTTAAAAATCTTCTTCTCTGAAACCTGAAGGCGTAGAGCTTTGATATTTGGCATGTAGCATCTCCTAGTGGACCTCTACCAAGTTTGTTCATATGATGCCCTTGGGGTCAAAATTGGCCCTGCCCTGGGGGTCACAAGTTTGAATATAGTAACAAAGAAGGAAAACTTTAAAAACCTTCTTCTCTAAAACTTGAAGGCGTAGAGCTTTGATATTTGGCATGTAGCATCCTCTAGTGGACCTCTACCAAGTTTGTTCATATGATGCCCCTGGGGTCAAAACTGGCCCCGCCCCGGGGGTCACAATTTCCAACATAGGAACAAAGAAGGAAAACTTTAAAAATCTTCTTCTGTAAAACTAGAAGACATTGAGCTTTGATATTTGGTATGTAGCATCGCCTAGTAGACCTCTACTAAGTTTGTTCATATGATGCCCTTGGGGTCAAAATTGGCCCTGCCCCGGGGGTCACAAGTTCAAACATAAGAACAAAGAAGGAAAACTTTAATTTTTTTTTTCTCTTAAATGGGAAGGCATAGAGCTTTGATATTTGGTATGTAGCATCTCCTAGTGGACTTCTACCAAGTTTGTTCCAAGGATGCTGCTTGGGTCAAAACTGGCCCAGCCCCTGGGGTCACAAGTTCGAACATAGGAACAAAGAAAGAAAACTTTAAAATTCTTCTTTTCTGAAACCGAAAGGTGTGGCGCTTTGATATTTGGTATGTTGCATCTCAGAGTTGACCTCTACCAAGTTTGTTCATATGATGCCCCTGGGTCAAAACTGGCCCCGCCCCGGGGGTCACAAGTTCGAAGATAGGAACAAAGAAGGAAAACTTTAAATTTCTTTTTCTCTTAAACGGGAAGGTGTAGAGCTTTGATATTTGGTATGTAGCATTTCCTAGTGGACCTCTACCAAGTTTGTTTATATGATGCCCCTGGGTCAAAACTGGCCCAGCCCCGGGGGTCACAAGTTCGAACATAGGAACAAAGAAGGAAAACTTTAAAATTTTTCTTTAAAACTGGAAGGCGTAGAGCTTTGATATTTGGTATGTAGTGATTCTCTTATAAGTTTGTTTGCCCATCTAAGCACAACAAGTTCATTGAGTTCAAAATTGGGTCATCTTTGGTCATAAACTAGGTCACTAGGTCAAATTAAAGAAATACCTTGTTGGCACTCTCGAGGCCACGTTATTTGCTCAATTGTCTTGAAAATTAGTTAGAAAATTTGTCTTTATAAAGTCTCACATAAGATTAATTTGGGTCAACTTGGGTCATAAACTAGTTCACTGGGTCAAATTAAAGAAATACCTTGTTTGCACTCTGGAGGCCACATTTATTGCTCAAATGACCTGAAATTTGGCCAGAATGTTTGTCTTGATAAAATACCAGATGAGTTTGGATTTGGGTCACCTGGAACCATAAACTAGGTCACTAGGTCAAAATAAAGAAATACCTTGTGGGCACTCTAGAGGCCACATTCTTTGCTTAATTGCCTTGAAAATTGGTCAGAATGTTTGTCTTTGTAAAATCTCACATGAGTCTGAATTTGGGTCAACTGGGGTCATAAACTAGGTCACTTGGTCAAATTAAAGAAATAGCTAGTGGGCACTCTAGAGGCCACATTTATTATTGATTTGAAAATTGGTTAAAATGTTTCTTTTGATATAGTCAAAGACCAGTTCAAATTTGGGTCACCTGGGGTCATAATCTAGGTCACTAGGTCAAATTAAAGAAATATCTTTAGGGCACTCGAGGCCACATTTTTTGCTCAATTGACTTGAAAATTGGTCAGAATGTTTGTCTTCATGAAATATGAGTTTGAAATTGGGTCACCTGCAGTCAAAAACTAGGTCACATGGTCAAATTAAAGAAAAACCTTAAAGGCACTCTACTAAGGTGAGCGACCCAGGGCCATCATGGCCCTCTTGTTTGTCTTTTGCACAAGTCCTGGTTTTTCCCCCATGTCTATATTAGGAAACTATACAAAGAATTGCATTCAATGCTGTCTTTTTATTGACCCGTGTCAATACTTTTCACAGATGCATAGATGCATTAAGCCCCTTTTTCTGTTGTTAGTAGGTTTAGTTAAAAAAAAAATTATTTGTACTACAAGAGGCCTTTTAGAATACGTAGTTACATGTATTTGTTATGAGGAAAGGTTTACACAGGTATATACGTAACCCTTTACCAAACAGGCCTGAGTTTTAATGACCCTGAGAAAGAAGGCTTTCGAAAACTTTGTGGGAAAAAGATCAAATGCTTGTAAGTAGCATTTTCTCCTCTCCCCACAACATTTTCTACTCATTACATATTGTCTGTGAATACTTTTGAAATGAGTAAGTCTAAATCTTGTCTTCTGGTAAAGAGTTTAGAGTTTATTTCCAGACTTTCAACTACAAATTTCTTGGTTAACTCTGTACCAAACAACAAAATTTTAGAGTGGTCCAAATTTAAAGCATTTGCAGACTACAAATTAAATGTGGCATAAATTATGAGATTTGTCTCTGAAAGGGCAGAAAACCTTGTGGGAAATGGAGAAAATGCTGGTTACCAGCACTTTGTCCTTTTTCCAGGATGTTTTCAAAACACTTCTTCCTTGGGGTCATTAAAACTCATGATTGTTTGGTAAAGGGTTAACTCTTTACCAAACAACAAATTTTAACTTCAAATTGAAAGGATTTGCAGATGACAAATTAAAGTTGGGTCATTTGTTGAAATTTGTCTAAGAGTAGAAAATATTGCACAAAAATGTAGAAAATGCTGGGTACCAGCATTTTCTCCTTTTCCTACAATGTTTTCAAAAGTTTTCCTTCTAAAGGTCATTAAAACTTGGGATTGTGTGACAAAGGTTTAAGAACATTCATTTTTTAAAAAAAATAATTGTATACAGTTCTGTAAATATTTAATAAGACATGTTTCTTTCTGTTTCTTTTAATCATACATTAGGAATTTCATGTGGTGAGATGTTTATTTGAAATCACTTCACTTGCAAGCTTTTTCATCACAATGTTTTCTGTCTTCAGTGTTTTATTGATATGATTATATAGCACCTAAAAAGCTGTTTCGCTCAGCTGTTTCTGAAGAAAATGTCGAGTTATTTTTGTAGTCCTGGCATCGTGTCCGTTGCCGTCTGCGGAACCTTGTCAAAAACTTATAACATTTTATAAAATCTCTGTCATTATTGAAAATATTTACTTCAATCTTGGACAAGTTGTTATCAAAAAAATTATCAAAAAATTATCAAAAAGTGAAACCTATACAACAAGGGCAGGTAATTATCAAAGCATTTTTGACACAGTTATGCCCCCTTTTAACTTAGAATTTTCACTGAAAATCAAGAAACTGCAGCCAAGCATTGGCACCCACATGTGGTACTCTTGTTTAAATTTTTTCTATACATGTATCACATTGCTTAAAGTCTGTAACAAACAGTCCCCAGTTTTAACAAACCTGGGGAAGAATACTTTTGAAAACATTGTAGGAAAAGAAGAAAATGCTGCAAACCAGCATTTTCTCCTTTTCCCACAATGTTTTTTATCCTTTCAAAGACTAATCCCATCACTTTTTGAGCCACTACTTTTTTTTTTTTTTTTTTTGTCTGCAAATGTCTTTAAATTGGATTAGTGTAAAACTTTGTTATGTGGTAAAGAGTTTAACACTAGTTACATGTACTGATATTATGTCACTTTCACAATATTTGCTTATTCCTGCCCATATGAAGTTTTTACATTATTATACCCCCCTCCTATGAAGTAGAAGGGGGTTTACTGGTGTCACCATTTCTGTCCATCCATCTGTCCATCTGTCTGTCCGTTCATCAATTTGTTCGTCTTGCTTTCATTTCCATGCTCAAAACTCAAAAACTTTTAGACCTAGGACCCTGAAACTTTATAAAAGTGTCTCTCATGACCCAAGGAGGTGCCCTATTGTTTTTGGTCACATGGGTTAAAGGTCAAGGTCACAGGTGAATGTTTACTCCGATTTTGCTGCTTCAGTGACAGGGTCCTGATGGGGGGTATTTTTGTCCACTTTGTCACAGTTCCAGTTTTGCAAGTTTTAAATCTAGGATGGAGCTTTCTGAAGTATTATAGAAGATAAAGCATAGATTCTCAGATTATCCAGAAAATGAAAGATACTGACTAATTATACCCCTGACCTACAAAGTAGAGGGGTGGGGTACACTGGTTTCACCATGTCTGTCTGTTTGTCAGTCTGTCCATCAATCCGTCTGTCTTTTCGTTTGCCTGCTCTAACTCAAAAACCATTTGACCTAGGACCCTGAAACTTTATACAAGTGTTCCTCATGACCCAAGGAGGTGCCCTATTGTTTTGGGGTCACCTAGGTCAAAGGTCAAGGTCACAGGTGAACTTTGTTTTCTCAGATTGTGTTGCTTCAGTGACAAGGTGCCAGTGGGGGTGTATTTTTGTCGGCTTTGCGACAGTTCTAGTATTTCAAAGTTTTCAAAATTCCTTTTTTAAGTGCGTCCAAAAGTATATGAATTGGCAAAGAGTTAAAACCAATTTTTGATTATGGAACTCAGTATTTTATATTGTAAACACTATTTTCACACAATTTTACTTTTATCAAAATGTTTAAGAAAAGCCAAGTCTAGTTTCAAGTTTCATTTATTCTTGCTAGAATTTTTTATCAGTGAGTATTTTATCAAACTTGAATTTTGTCCACATATAAAGATAAATTAATGAAATGATGCCAATTTGATTTAAACCATTGACAAAATCAAAATATGTGGCAAAAGGGGGTTTAATGCATCTCTCTAGTGCATTATATACGAAACAAATCATCAAATAATTATGCTTCCATACAATCCATTTTTTCTAACAACAGACTAAATAAATACAGGATATTTGTTTTTTTCAGTGAACGATGGAAATTTATTTTATCGAGTAAACATCATCGGTAATATTTTCATGAGTGGCTGTGCCACTCGTGAAGATATTATCGATGATGTTCAAGAAAATGAAATAAATAAAAAAACAAATATTCTATTTATTTCATGCTTCTTAGCCCTTTTTTGTCAGGACTTTCATCAAAATCCAGTTCAGTTGTTGGTGGTAATTCCCCATGGTGTACTCCCCCTTACGTAACAACGCATTACAGTATTACGTAAAGCACGAGAAATATAGCATAAATTACATCATATTTCTCTGTATTTGAATGACAAGTGCCGTTTACCTGGTAATTATTGGGCTGGAACTACTGTTTCCGCCGTCAATTGAAGAGTTAGAAAGTATGAAATTGGTATTTTTGCTGGTCGTAACCATGAAATAACAAACCATAATCCACCATTATTTCTCGATAAACTACCAAAAGCATGAAATAATGCGGTTTATTGGTCCTTTGACATGCAGAAAATTGACAAGTAATAAAAAGTTTTGACCCAGGTTAGCCTGCATGGACTGCGCTGACTGACCTGGGTCACTACTCTTTGCAGAAGCATTAAACCCTTTTTTCACAGAGCATGACTCAAGTAATTGAAATTATGTTGATTTTTTGTAAACCATTGACACAACCAAAATGAATTCAAAAAATTACAAAGCGATTTAAAAGTTATGATTGAGTAGCATAAATTTTCATTGAAGGAGAGTTTTCTACCAAGTAACAACCATGTCAGGCTGTGCAGGTTACTACTGAAGCATGTCCACTTCTTTGTGAATAGTGCAGAGCAAGAAATAATAACTACCGCCTACCAAACAGCAGATGTCTCCCCATTGGATGAATTCAAAAGGTAGGTGGATTCTTTCATTTTGTCCTTAACATTGATTGGCTACTTATGAAATATTTGATTTCTTTATATAGTTGAGTTTTACTAGTTAATGGAAACACATCTTCAACTCCTGAAATATATAAGCTTCACTCTGGCAATTGGAGGTTTAACCCTTTACCACACAGTCCCGACTTTTAACGACTCTGAGGTAGAAGCCTTTTAAAAACATTGTGGGAAAAGGAGAAAATGCTGGTAACCAGCATTTTTTCCTTTTCCCACAATGTTTTCTACTCTATCAAAAACAAATTTTGTCACTGTAGCCACCTTGAATTTGTCATTTGCAAATGCTTTGAATTTGGACCAGGCTAAATTTTTGTTGTTTGGTAAAGAGTTAGCCCTTCCCCAAACAAGCCGTGGTTTTCATGTGTCTGTAGTACAAGTCTTTTGAAAACACTTTTCACGTGTCTGTAGTACAAGTCTTTTGAAAACACTGTGTTTTCTACCCTTTTTGAGACCTTTCTGCCATTTCCATCAAATTTAAAATTGTGGTCTGCAAACTCTTTCAATTTGGACCAGTCCAGAATTTGTCGTTTGGTAAAAGGTTAATGCATCTCCCTGATGCATTATACCAAGCATGTCATCACATGACTTTGGATCCATAAAATCCATTTTGTCAAGCAACCGACTGAATTATGAGGTAGACTGGTCTTGTTTGACATGCAGAAAGTTTTGGCCCAGGTCAGCCTTCTCAGACTGCACAGCCTGACCTGGGTGGATAGTTTTTGCAGATACATTAAACCCCCTTTTTCACATAGCATGACTCACATTTATCAGTTGGTGAAAGAATTCTAGCAATTAATGCAGTTTTACTTCTATATTTCATTTAAGTCATCAATTCTTTCTGGTTTTTTCGTTTCTTCACCATTATTGGGAATCAAAGTCTTTCTATTTTATATGAAGGTCTCTCATACCATCCATTCTACAGAAGAAAATCTATGGATTTTTGAAGAACAGTTTTGAGAAGTGGCCCTTGGATTCATCGTTTAAATGGGTATGGCTAGTTTATGTTTCAGTTCGGTGTTGGCTATACAGGCTTATGCATTTAAAAGCGTCAGCGTAGCCGGAAATCTTTCAGGGCTTTCTGCTGTAACTTTTTAACATAAATTCCTGAGTTTCAATGAATCTGTCTTACATTTGAGTCATGCTCTGGCAAAAGGGGGCTTATTGAATCCATAATAGCCACTTTTTTTGAAAAGCCGGCTGAATCATGAGGTAGACTGGTCCTTTGACATGCAGAAAATTGACCAATAGCGAAAAGTTTCAGCCCAGGTCGGCCTGCGCGAACTGCAAAGGCTGACCTGGGTAGATACTTTTCGCAGATGCATTAAGCCCTCTTTTCACAGGGCATGGCTCATTTTCTTTGTACAGAGTAGTAGCAAATGCCTTAACTCTATACCAAACAATCTAGTGTTCTAATGACCCTGAAGAAGAAAGCTTTTGAAAGCATTTTTGGAATAGGATAAAATGCTGGTTACGAGTATCCCTGGAAATAGCATCCAGCATAGATATACCACAAAGACTGGACAAACAGGTCCAAGTAAATAGGTAGAAAATGTATTTGTTAAATTTACCATGCATGAATAGAACTAAATTCTATGATTTTGAATGTTTCAGTAAATCATTTTGGCTAATTGAGTGTATAAGACTACACAATGCACCTGTGTTTTAGATTAATCCTTCAAGCACCTTTCAAAACTTTAGTTTTCTTAATGGCCAGTGTAAATTAAGATCAGACTGCATGAAACATGCAGTCTTATCTCTGATCGACACTATCCACTTTGTTGAAACACTGTAGACAAATGCAGTCTTGGTATTGCAGTTATTCTGATCTAATCTCTAGACTGAACGAGTCTGTTGGGTTTATTTGGCGCTCTGAAGGTTAAAAAAGACATGCAATCTGTGACCCATCATATACCTTACTTTCCTTCATAGTGGACCAGTCAATTATTTAACTATTGACAAAGTTTTAGAATAGTCCAGGGTTCGTATTCACCAACCATTCTTAAGAATGTTCTTTGTCTTATTCTCCATTGGTTTAGCCAATCAGGAGTTGTGTTACTTTCAAACGTAGAAAATTTTGGAGAATAAGGTTAAGAATATTCTTAAGAATGGTTGGTGAATACGGACCCTGGTTGAAAGCATTTGCAGATGACATATTCAATGTTACTCTGTTTATGAAATCTGTCTTTGAAAGGGTAGAAGAGGTTGTTGTAGAAGAGAAAATGCTGGTTAAAGTGCTGGTTACCAGTATTTTCCCCTTTTCAAACAATGTTTTCAAAAGCCTTCTTCTTCAGGGTCCTTGAAGGTTGGCATTGTGTGGTAAAGGGTTAACTCTCCATCATAATTTATGACAAAATTTAAGAGTGGTCCAAATTGAAAGCATTCACAGACAACAAATTAAATGTTACTCAGTTTATGACGTATGTCTTTGAAAGGGTAGAAAACATTGTAGAAAAAGGAGAAATGGTGGTTACCAGCGTTTCTCCTTTTCCCACAATGCTTTTAAAAGCATTCCTCATGGTAGTTAAATCTCGGGATTGTTTTGTAAATGGTTAAAGTACATTGGCATCTCTGTGCCTGTGATTTAGCCATAGCTTCCAATGTTTTTTTCCCTGTACAGATATTGGAGACTTGGTTAACATACATCCAGCCCTGGAGGTATGTAGAGTGTACAAAGAGAGCTGTTCCGGACAAAGATTCAGACAATGTTTCAGAAATTTGGTTTGTAGTGTAGATCCTCTGTTATTCAAATTTGAAATTATTTCAATGATAAGCAGTTAACCTGGAAGTTTTTGTTCAAATGTCCATATCTTAATCTTTTACCACAAATTACTGAGTATTAACAACCTTGAGGAAGAAGGCTTTTGAAAACACTGTGGGAAAAGGAGAAATGTTGGTAGAAAAGAAAAAGATATTGGTATCCAGCATTTTTCCTTTTTCCCCACAGTGTTTTCTATCCTTTTAACCCTTTACCACACAATCCCGACTTTTAACAACCCTGAGAAAAAAGCCTTTTGAAAACATTGTGGGAAAAGGAGAAAATGCTGGTAACCAGCATTTTCTCCTTTTCCCACAATGTTTTCTACCCTCTCCAAAACAAATATCAATTTTTCAGCCACATTTATTTTGTCGTCTGCAAATGCTTTCAATTTGGACCAGTCTAAAATTTTGTCGTTTAGTAAAGAGTTAATAACAAATTCTATCATCTGAGCCAAATTATATTTTCATCTGAATTCTACCATCTGAGCCAAATTATATTTTCTGAATTCTACCATTTGAGCCAAATTATATTTTCATCTGAATTCTACCACCTCAGCTAAATTATATTTTCATCTGAATTCTACCATTTGAGCCAAATTATATTTTCATCTGAATTCTACCATCTGAGCCAAATTATATTTTCATCTGAATTCTACCATTTGAGCCAAATTATATTTTCATCCGAATTCTACCATCTGAGCCAAATTATATATTCATCTGAATTCTACCATCTGAGCCAAATTATATTTTCGTCTGAATTCTACCATTTGAGCCAAATTATATATTCATCTGAATTCTACCATTTGAGCCAAATTATATTTGAGCCATGCTCTGAAAAAGGGGGCTTAAGGCATCTAAAAAAAAAAAAAAAAAAAAGTACTAAGCCCTCTTTTCACAGAGCATGGCTTAGTTTCATCTGCAAATCCAGGTTTTGTTGTTTGGTAAAGAGTTACAAAAATTGTTGAGTATGAGCTTTCAGAACTGCTGCTGTTGCTGCACTGTTTTCTGGGAAAAAAAAAAATATTCACACTGGTACCAAATGCCAAAGGCCAAATGAGCCTGATGAATGTTTGTAATTGAAAGTTCAAAATACACTTCATTGGAAACTGAAATGGGAGACAATAAAATCTCTCTCCTCCCCCCATGTCTGTCTGTCTCTCTCTCTCTCTCTCGCTCTCTCTCTCCCCCCGTCGCCCCCCCGCCTACTCTCGTATATTTTCCATAAACATCCGAGGCATTTTATCACATTCCTATATCTATTCTAGGTTTCCATTCATTCGAGACAACTTCCTGTTTTATTCGGTGCTGTTTCAAGAATTTCTGAATAGATCAAAGAGAATGCACCTAACATCACCCTACAATGCTCACATTGTGTTCAGGGTTTCCAAGGTAGTAACCCCATTGTGGGCTTAAACCCTTTACCAAACGACAAAGTTTTATTGTGGTCCAAATTCAAAGCTTTTGCAGACGACAAAATAAATGTGACTGAAAGATTGAAATTTGTTTTGGGAAGAGTAAAAAATATCGTGGGAAAAGGAGAAAATGCTTGTTACCAGCATTTTCTCCTTTTCCCACAATGTTTTCAAAAGGCTTATGTTTGCAGATGACAACATAAATGTGACTGAAAAGTTGAAATTTGTTTTGGGAAGGTTAAAAAAACATAGTGGGGAAAGGAGAAAATGCTGGTTTGGTACAGTAAAATCCCTCTATTAAGACCACCCGTGGTACTTTTGAAAATTGGTCTTATTAGCGGGGTGGTCTGATTTCCAGGTTTCACCCACCTAGATTTTGAATCAAACCCAGACTATGTGTAGACTTATGTGGATTTAAATTATGTTCCGAGTAATGTATACATATTTTAGTCAGGGAAGCCTATGCCCACACATTTAAATGACAACAAGAAAATTTTCATGTTTATTGTAAAGTTAATATCTGCTTGAATTTTTATGAATAAATTCACATGACAGTGAATGCCCATTCATAATTGCCTATTTAAACTCTTACAGCAAGATATGTACATTAATCAAGAATCTGAACTTAACGGCTACATAATTAAATGTTACTGATAGAACTTGTCATATTCCCTGTTTTAATCTGCCTTTTTTTTTTTTTATCTTTTGTAGTCTCAAGAACTCCTACTCCACACGCTCATTTTCATTTTTAAACAAAGAATTTCGAATATTATTGAAGAGCCTGACGTTTTTTTTTTTTCCCCCCACTTTGATTCAAGTTGAATGTTCGAACAGTCCTACTAATCGTCGATCGCAAAGTTGAAGTGTTCACTAGTTCAAAAATCGCATATTCTCTACGGTATAAGTGTAACAAAAACCAAATAATTATCCCATCCCGATCGCTAGATATTAACCCAAGCGTCTCAAATTACAAAAGCTAGATGTACAAAACAAATCGTAATTACCCGGATGTCGACATGTTTTTCACCCGTGTCAGCAATGTGTGATAAACGCCTGATTACCGAATGAAAGCCGAATTAATCATCACCAATTCATTGGTCATTTGATTATGTAAGGTAACACCTTGATCACTCAACACGATTGTGTTACTGTAGTCAACAGATAAACAAAAGATCGCTAATTGAATGTCTACTCCTTCGGACCCAAGAATATTCGTACATGAAGCACGGCCTCCACTTCGCGATTATGGACACGTGAAAATTAGCTGGTCGTAAAAAAAATGTGAAAATTAGTGGTCGTTTCACGGGGTTAAAATCTATTGGTAATTACTCATTGGTACTGAAAATGGTGGTCGTAATTTCGGAATAGCAGGGTGCCCGTATTTCCGGGGTCGTGGTCATTGATTATGAAGAAGGAAAAATTCCGTTCTGACAAAAATCGTTCGTAATAGCGGGTTGCTCGTATTACCGGGGTGGTCGTGAGGAGAGGTTTTACTGTATTTTCTCCTTTTCCCACAATGTTTTCAAAAGGCTTATTTTTCAGGTTTATTAAAAGTCAGAATTGTGTGGTAAAGGATTAAACCCTATGCCACACAATTCTGAATTTTAACCACGCAGGTCAAGAGGCCTATTGAAAACATTGTGGGAAAAGGAGAAAATGCTAGTAATATTTTCTTTATTTTTAAAAGCAAATTCAATCATTTTAGTAGCATTTGGTATGTCGTCTTTGGTTTGTATTGCAGTTTAACGCCATTTTAACAACTTAGGTCATATCATGGTGGTCAGTGATGCACCCATGTGTTTCCTGGCTTTCTCACACCAGTACTGACACAAATTTCTTTCCAAAGCTACTGACTACTTTTCTCACATGCATCAGAGGTGAGAGGCGAAAAATCGCCATAAAAAGAAAGTTTGCCTCAACCGGGTATCGAACTTGCAACCTCCAGGTCACGAGTCAGATACGCAACCACTGAGCTACCCTGGCGGGCAATATGTCGTCCACAAATCCATTCAAGGTGGACAAGTCTAAAGTTTTGTCCTGTGGTAAAAAGTTGAACTCTTCTCAACCTTAAACTTTAGAGAGATGAATATTGTAATAGACCTTTCTATTTCAAAAGAGAAAACAGGGAAAACAGTCAATTTTAAGTTACCATTTTTTTTGTGCTAGAATATGAACCAAAGATGCAGACAGTGTAGATCTAGGATGAGAATAATGCTCTTTGCAGTCTAATCTTGAACCAAGAATCACACAAAAGCAACCAAAATCTGGTTTATGGGCTCTAATGGTTAATATTGTGTAATCTGGATAATGCAGTTGGATATGTATGAACATGCAGACATTGTAATATAGGGGTTATGACGAGGATGATGTGACCTGTAGGTTGCGAGGTTGAAAACGAGAAAATGCTGTTAACCAGCACTTTCTCCTTTCCCAGAATGTTTTCAAAAGACTTTCCCCTTGGGATGGTTAAAAAATGGGATTGTTTGGTAAAAGGTTAATGGCAATAAGTAAAATACAGCTTAACTTTTTCTCTAGAGCTGCTATATTCCTTAACCAGATGATTTACTAAAATGAAACTTTGAAGTCGATAGTAAAAACCCAGTTGTTGCTACTTCAAAGTTATTTTGAGAAAGGAAGGGGGGGGGGATATAGCCGAATTGGACAGTGTAGATTCAAGATCAGACTGCACATTCTGTGCAATCTGATGTTGGATCTACACTGTCTGCAAAAGGTCCTTTAGTCACCATTAGCAGCCTGAGGGTTAAAAATTGTGTCAAAACCTGAAACAGCCTATTTAGAGAGACCTGTAGAGAAACTGTGTAAAAATTGTAAAATTTACTGTGTAGAATAACCTCTGTGCATGGTAGATCAAGATCAGATTGTACACAACATGTAGTTTGGTTGTGTATCTTTGACAAATTGGCCTCTTATTTGCCATGGTATTGTATATTGGTCCTTGAAAACTTGTGAATCAAGTTTATTTGGTGACAACAAAGATAAAAGTCACACTTTTTGCAGGATTTTTTTTTTCTGTTTTGTTTTTCCCTTTCAGGTTTTTAATTTACCAACCTTGCCCCATCTTCTCCATGAAAGTAAGTATAAACACTGAATGCTGTAAGACTGTCTTCATAAATTGAAATTTTGATTTTTAGCTCGGCTGTTTTTGAAGAAAACGTCGAATAACTGTCCTAGCCCTGGCGTTGTCTGTGCCGTCTTACAAAAACTTCAACATTTTATAATATCTCTGTTATTACTGAAGATATTTACTTCAAACTAGGACAAGTTGTTCACTATCAAAAAGGGAATCGATACAACAGAGGCAGATAACTGTCAAAAGTATCAAGGTTATGCCCCTTTTAAACAAAATTTTCACTAAAAATCAAGCAACTGTAGCCAAGCGTTGGCACCCACATGCTGTACTTTTGTACTTGTAATGACTTTAATATATCACATAATTCTGTGTATTTACTGGAACAGAAGTATTTATCAAAAATAGCAGAAGATCTGATGATTTGTTTAACTCTTTACCAAACAATGAAATTTTAGAAGACAAATTAAGTGTTTGTCAAATGATTGAATTTGTCTCAGAAAGGGCAGCATTTTCTCCTTTCCCGCAATGTTGTCTACCTTCTAAAGATGAAAGCATCATTTGGGCTACTTTTGTCAAAATGCTTCAAATTTGCACAGATCTAGGATTTTGTCATTTGGTAAAGAGTTAAAGGATTCTATGGAAAATAGCTTTTGAAAGCTTTGCAGGGAAAGGAGACAGTGGGGGTAACCAGAATTTTATGACAATGTTTTGTAGTCTGTCAAAGGCGAATTCTGTTATTTGAGCTTCACTTCAGTTTTCTGCAGTTATTTTCAATATTGACCAGTCTAAAATGCTGCCACCTCGTAAATGTGTTTCTCTAATTTCAGCTGAGAAGATGATGTATAGTTCCCTCTTTAAACAAAGTGAAGATTTAGGAGGCAGTTATCTTGCACATGAGTTCAGCATGGTTCTCCGTGTACAACTATCTGAACTTGAGAGACCAGACTTTACATACGTCAACTTATTTGGAAAGGAGACAGAGAAGCAGGTAATAACCCACTGTTTCATACATACATAATATTTTATTTTTATTTTTCAATAATCCTTGCAGAATATTGATCAAAGTGAATTGGGAATTGATATGAGCCATGCTCTAGCAAAAGGGAGCTTAATGCACTTCTGTGATCCATGATGCCAATCAAGCCATCACATTATTGTGGATCCATAAAAGCCACTTTTTTTTAACAACTTACTTAATCATAAGGTAGACTGGTCCTTGGGCATACAGAAAATTGACCAGTAGCGACAAGTTTCAGCCCAGATCAGCTTGCGCAGGCTGGCCTAGGTCGATACTTTTCACAAATGCATTAAGCCCCCTTTTCACAGAGCATGGCTCATATATTGAGTCACTCAAAAGCAATCAAAAAAAGGAAAAGATTGCTTGTTAAGATTGATCCATGCCACACTTCTCCTTATCCACAATGTTTTTAAAAGTGGTTTGCTACCTAGCCCATAAATTCAGCATGGTTTTACATCTTCTTCCATCATCCTTACAGCCAAAGAGAAAAACAATGTTAAATTTTGGTAGACTGTAGAATGGTTTAGAATTTTGTCAGCTGTGTAAACATAGATAAATTACTGATAAATATGGTTTAAGGGATAAATACATTATATCAGAAGTCTTTGATTTAAAACTGGAAACATCACTACAGTGATTTCTTTGATTGCCTCCAAAAAATGAATGCATTTTCTATCGGTCATTATCTATGCAACCTTGCAACCTTAGGGGCAACATTTGGCATGAAGATGCAAAAAAGATTATAGTTTGATATAAAAGAGATGAAACTGGTTAAAAACTGACTGAAAACGAGTGTAGATGTATTGTTAAACAGATGAGAAATAATTTTTGTCATTTATTTAATTCTGAGAACAGCGTAAATTTATAGTTTATTCAACACATAGCACATGATTGCCTGATTCAGGTCATATAAGCCTTTCTTAAACAATTCCATGTTTTAGTGACCCTGTTGAAGATGGCTTTTTAAAACCATGTGACATAAGGAAAAAATGTTACCAGCATATTCCATGATTGTAACCAATCAGGTTCATTAAAACATGGAATTGTTTGGTGAAGGGTTAGCCCGAGTTTTAACGACCCTGAGAAAAAAGTTTGAAGACATTGTGGGAAAAGGAGAAAATGCTGGTAATCAGCATTTTCTCCTTTTTCCACAATGTTTTCTGTCCTTTTATTGACAAATCTCACCATATGAGCCATATCTAAATTTTGTCGTCTGCAAATGCTTTCAGTTTTGACATATGTAAAATTTTGTTGTGGCAAAGGGTTAACTTTGTTGTTATTACTTCATAGGTAAGAGAACTGGTCTCAGATCTACACTCGGCTAAGTTAAGGACAGAGTCAGTGCATCAGTTGGAGAAAAAATCTGTGAAGTCCGGGTTCTCTTCAATGTTTGATTTTTCTGCAATGTTTGAAACTACGTCAAAGGGGGCAGGAGACCTGAGCACAACAGAAACGAAAGCTTTGGTTTCATATTTGGAGAAAGGCTTGGGGAATCTCTGCAGTCTGTTTGCGGTAAGTATTGAAGTATACAAGTTAATACATTAACATATTAATTTTAACTTGCTTATCACCCTTTTTAACCCTTTACCACAGAATCCTGACTTTTAACGACCCTGAGAAAGAAAGCTTTTGAAAATTTTGTGGGAAAAGGAGAAAATGCTGGTTACTAGAATTTTCTCTTTTTCCCCTAATGTTTTTTACCAATCATTTTTCGAGTCTCGTTTATTTTGAAGTCTGCAATTGCTTTTAATTTGGACAAGTCTGAAATTTTGTGACCTAGTAAAGAGTTAACCCTTTACCAGACAATCCCGACTTTTAACGACCGTGTGAAAGAAGCCTTTTGAAAACATTGTAGGAAAAGGAGAAAATGCTGATAACCAGCATTTTCTCCTTTTCCCACAATCTTTTCTACTCTTTCCAAAACAAATTTCAATTTTTCAGTCACATTAATTTTGTCGTCTGCAAATGCTTTCAATTTGGACCAGTCTGATATTTTGTCGTTTGGTAAAGAGTTGACCTTTCACCATACATTCCTGTGTCTCGATGAAACATTGATTGAAAAGTAGAAAATGCTTGTTCCCACAATGTTTTCTACCCTTTCACTGACAAATCCCATCATTTGAGCCACATTAATTTGTTATCAGGAAAATAAGTTCAGTTGGACGGATCTAAACTTTTTAGATCTGGTAATAGGTTAAACCTTTCCCCAATGACTAAATTTTGGATTCAACCAAATTGAAATCAGTTACAGGCGACAAATGTATCACAAATGATAATTTCTATCTTTGATAGGGTAGAAAATATTGTGGGAAAAGGAGAAAATGCTGGTTACCAGTAGAATTTTTTTCGGGCATTTCTGCAACAGACACTGAAGTCTTTGATAACATTGCAAGGGAGCTTTGCAGAAGTGAATCGCTATTTTTATGTTTATTACTGGCAAAATTTCTGTTGTCTGTGTTTGTTGTAGCCCTACAATAAATTACACTGAAATCACCTTTTTGTTTTGTTATTTTGTAATGTAGTAGGTTCTTCCTTCTTATGTCCATAACCTAGCATCATTTTCAAATGCTGTCTTTTTCTTGGTAGCTGAGCGTTCCAGTGCAAAGCTCTCCACTGCCACCATCAACACCACACAGATATAGTAGTGGACAGTTTAGTTATAACCAGGACCAGTCTTCATTTTTAAACCAGTCTATGTCATCATCAGTACAGTCAACACCAGACTGTCATTACACAAGTCAAGGACCACAATTAACTGAACTAGGAAGATATCAGGTAAAGTAGCAATTTCCTGTACATCTTTACATGTTCTGAGATTTTGTGGCTGTAGGAGCAGCCAGTGACTTGGAAAGAAAGTTCTTGAGTCAGTAGAGTACAGGACTTGAGAACAGGGGCTTGCTGGTCTGATCCCTGGCTTGGCCAATTTCTTTCTGAGGATTGATGATAGTCATTGCGACAGGATTCGTTCCTCTCTCATCACAGACCATTATTTCGACTATGGTTATGTGGGAAAGCAGCTTGTGGCTTGGAAAAAACCTTGTATAGTACTGGTCAAAGAAACTGCAGGAAAACATGGATAGGTGCATTGGCCTTTGCAATTTAACTGACATAATGTTGAAAATGGAGTTAAACACTGTACAACATCCAAACCTTTTACCACACAATCCCAAGTTTATAAACGACCCATAAAAGACCCTGATAGAGAAAAGTTTGAAACGTTTTGGGAAAAAGGAGAAAATGCTGGTAGCCATTATTAAAGATGGATCTCATCATTCGAGTCAAATTTATATTGTCATCTGCTAATGCTTTAAATTTGGATCAATCCTATGGTAAAGAGTTAACCCTTTACCAAATGACAAAATGATAGACTATTTCAAATTTAAAGCTATTTCCCGACAAAAAAATAAATATGACTGAAAAATTTGAAAGTTGTTTTGGGTAGGGTAAAAAGCATTTTGGGAAAAGGAGAAAATGCTTGTTACCAGCATTTTCTCCTTTTCCCACATTGCTTTGAAAAGGCTTCTTTCTTCCAGTCGTTAAAATTCGGAATTGTGTGGTTAAGGGGTTAAACACACAAAAATGATCTTACGCCTGAATGCAGACATTTTTGCGTGTACTGTGCAATAGGTTTGAACTCCTGTCCTCTCTATCAATGCTCTTGATAGGCATAGTGTATGCAGACAACAAATTAAATCTGGCTCAGATATTGAAAGTTGAGAAAACATTGCGGGAAATGAAGAAAATGCTGGTTACCAGCATTTTCTTCATTTCCCACAGTGTCTTCAGAAGATTTTTTTCTAAGGGTTGTTAAATCTTGGGGTCATGTAATAAAGGGTTAAAGCATTTGCAGACAACAGATTTACTATATATACACCAAATGACAAAAACTTAAGACTTGTCAAAATTGAAAGCATTTGCAGATGACAAATTTAAAGTGGCACAAATTATGATATTTGTCTCTGAAAGGGTATATAGTTTTGTAGGTAAACAAGACATTGCTGATTGCCAGCATTTTCTTCTTTTTTCCCACAGTGTTTTCAAAAGCCTGCTTCCTCAGGGTTGTTAAAAGATGGGAACCATCTTGTGAACAGTAGAATAATGGAAAATTAAATGTGACACAAGGTTTAAAGAAAGACAAGATAATTTGGTTGGTCTGAATAAATTAATGTATACTGAAATGACAAGTGGCCATCAAAAATTTGGATCTTTTGTCTGCAAAATAACATAGCAAATGAACAGCCATTGTCAGGTTTAATTCATGGTTGGGCACTGGTTCATTTTTGTCCAGGAAACATAGAAACATGCACTGTTGTTGTCAAATAACTTTGGTGATGGTTGACTCCATATTGATCCCTCACCAGACAACAAAGTTTCAGACATTTCCAAAGTGGAAGCATTTGTAGTTTAACGCTTTACTAATTGACACATTTTTAGCTCACCTGAGCACAAAGTGCTCAAGGTGAGCTTTTGGGATTGTGCTATGTCTGTCGTACATCATCCATTGTGCGCAGTGTGGCAACAATTACCATGTGTGATAAAATCTCATACAAATTTGGAATTGGGTGATGTTGGGTCTCAAAGTGGGTCACTGAGCCAAATTTTAGAAAAACATTGTGTGCACTCTAGAGGCCACATTTTCAACCCTACACTCATGAAACTTTGTCAGAATGTTTGTCTTGATGATATATCTGACAAATTCAAAAGTAGAGCAAGTTGATCTAAAAGAGGTCAATAACATTTGTGTGTTTAACATCGTCACAACCAGGATCTTTTCAGCTTGATCAGTCCTAGAATACCTTACTCAGGTGAGCGCTTTAGGGCCAATGGCCCCCCTGTTAGACTTACCCTAATTGAAAGCATTTGCAGACAACAAAATAAATGGGACTCAAAATTTAAATTTCGTCATTGGAAGGAAAGAAGAAATTGTGGGCAAAAAGAAATTGCTGGTTACAAGCACTGTCTCCTTTTCCCACAATGTTTTCAAAAGCTTTCATCCTCAGGGCTGTCAAAAGTCAGGATTGTGTGGTGAAGGGTTTCAAATTAAATGCAGCTCAAACAATTTCAGTTGTCTATGGAAAAGTATAAAACATAATGGGAAATCAGAGAAAATGCTGTCTACCAGCATTTTCTCCTTTCCCCAAGTGTTTTTCAAAAGCCTTTTTCCTCAAGGGTGTTAAAGTCCAGGATTGTATGGAAAAGAACTAAAAATGAACCAGTTAAAGTTTAACTCATTACCAAACGACAAAATTTTAGACTGGTCCAAATTGAAAGCATTTGCAGACGACAAAGTAAATGTGACTGAAAAATTGAAATTTGTTTTGGGAAGGGTAGAAAACATTGTGGGAAAAGGAGAAAATGCTGGTTACCAGCATTTTCTCCTTTTCCAATAATGTTTTCAAAAGTTTTCTTTCTCAGGGTCGTTAAAAGTCGGGATTGTGTGGTAATGGGTTAATGCTTTACCAAACAACAAAAATATAGGCTAGTTCAAATTGAAAGTATTTGTTGTCTGTGAAAAAAAAAAAAAAAATCATTGTTGGAAGTCAGAAAAAAATGGTTACCAGTTTTTTCTCCTTTCCCTTAGTGTTTTTCAGAAGCCTTTTTCCACAGTAATGTTAAAATTCAGGATTGTGTAGTGAAAAATTAAACTGGAAAAGGTTCAATGAAAGTTTAATTCTTTACCAAACGAAAAAAATGTATACTAGTCCAAATTGAAAGCATTTGTGGATGACAATTTAAATGTGACTCAAATGATGGAACTTGTATATAATAGGATAGAAAACATTGTGAAAAAAGGAGAAAATGCTGGTTACCAGCATTTTCTCCTTTTCCCCACAATGTTTTCATTTTTTTTTTTCCTCAGGGTTGTTAAAACTCGGAATTGTGTGTTAAATAGTTAAATGAAGGCATTACATAATATCAATGATAAAATTAATATGGTGATACTATATGTTTTCTGTTTACAGCTTATCAATGGACTGAGAAAATTTGAAATTGGTTACCAAGGTGATCCTGATCTTCAGCTGATCAGAAGCTTTGAAAATGCCACACTTGTCAGACTACTGCACAGATTTTCTTCGTACATTAACAGACAGGTATGGTAATAGTATTGCAGTACATTTAACACTTAGGCTGCTACAACTCAAGGACCTATTGAGGACAGTGTACATCAAGATCAGACTGCACAGATTGTGCAACCTGATCTTGGATCTACACCGTCCAACAAGAAGATATCTTTCCTCGAAAAACACCTTTGAAATAGCAGAATTTTGCTTTTCACTGTTGGCTTCAGTTACATTTCACTTATTTAGCAGGATGAGGATTTAAACTTCTGCAGAATGCGAGAGCTGCTCCTCCACAGCTCGGAGCACAGTCAGTGGAGATCAAACCAGGATTACACGAATACATATGAAACACCATATTAACTCTTTACCAAAGGATAAAAATGTTGACTTGTCCAAATTGAAAACATTTGCAGATGAAAAACTAAATGCTGTAAAAATAAGGAAATTTTTCTTTGAAAGGGTAGAAAACAGTATATATGGGAAAAGGAGAAAATGCTGGTTACCTGCATTTTCCCATTTTCCCTCAATGTTTTCAAAAGACCTTTTCCTTGGGGTTGTTGAAAGAACACTGTCCCACCTTTCAATGACCCTAAGGAAAAGGTCTATTGAAAACATAGTGGGAAAAGGAGAAAATGCTAGTTACAGCATTTTCTCATTTTCCCACAATGTTTTCAAAAGACCTTTTACTTTGGATCGCTAAAAGTGGTGATTATGTGATAATGAGTGAAAGTGTTTGATAATAATCCCAGTTTGATTCCTAGTTGTTGTGCTCAGATTTGGGTTATCCATAAACAAGGCACTGCTCAGCTGCAACCTAATACTAATGAAACATGCAAGAAAACAAAGTGACCTGTTGCTGTAATATAAGTGTAATACTGTTGAAAGCAGTGCTTAAGACCATTCAAAGAAGGAATTGGAGAGGGACTCGGAAACAAGTTCATGCTATCTGTCTATATTTAATTAACTCTTTACCACACAATCCCGAGTTTTAATGACCCTAACAGAGAAGACTTCGGAAAACATTATGGGAAAAGGAGGAAATGCTGGTATCCAGCATTTTCTCCTTTTTCCCCACCATGTTTTCTACCCTATCAAAGACAAATTCAATCATTTAAACCACATTCAAATTTTTGTCTGCAAATGCTTTCAATTTCGAAAAATCTATGATCTTGTCATGTGGTAAAGAGTTAAACTATAAATAATATGCAATTAGAGAAAAGTGTTATACTTGTCTTGTTGTTTTGATTGCTAGTATGTGCAATTAGAACTGCTTCTACAATGTTTTCTCAAGTCATGGGCATTTGAGCAAGAAGTTTAAACTTGTTTAACCCTTTCCCAAACAAGCCCTGGTTTTCATGTGTCTCCAGTACAAGTCTTTTGAAAACACTGTGGGAAAAGGAGAAATTGCTCGTAACGAGCAATTTCTCCTTTTCCCACAGTGTTTTCTACCCTTTTTGAGAACTTTCTGCCATTTTCATCAAACTTAAAATTGTTGTCTGCAAACTCTTTCAGTTTGGACCAGTCCAAAATTTGTCGTTTGGGAAAGGGTTGAATAATCATTATTTTGTTGTATTACTTACTAACCCTTTACCAAACGACAAAGTTTTAGACTAGTCCAAACTGAAAACATTTGCAGACAACAAAATTAATGTAACTCAAAAATTGAAATATGTGTTGGGAAGGGTAGAAAACTTTGTGGGAAAAGGAGAAAATGCTGGTAACCAGCATTTTCTCCTTTTCCCACAATGTTTTCAAAAGCCTTCTTTTTCAGGGTCGTTAAAGGTGGGGATTGTGCAGTAAAGAGTTAATATGTATATGGAATGCCTTACCCCGATATTGTTCAACCTTTCCATGGAAGGAGAAAATGAATGAGCCATGCACTGGCAAAAGGAGGTTTTATGCATCTCTATCATGCACTACACCATGCAAGCCATCACATAATTATGGATCCATAAAATTCATTATGTCTAAAAGCCGACTGAATCATGAGGTAGAATGGTCCTTTGAAATCAGAAAGTTTAACAGTAGCAAAATGTGTAGACCCAGGTCAGCCTGCACAGGCTGACATGGGTGGATACCTTTTGCAGATGTATTAAACCCAATTTTTACAAAGCATCACTCAAATTATTTCAGTCTGTTGGAACAGTCAGATTGTTGCAAGTTTAAGGGTATTTAAAAGAAAGTGAAAATAATTATAAAATAGATGAATTTGAATCAAAGAAAGGTCATTCCAACACAGAATTCATTTTCTTTTTTTCAGTTTAAAGATGAAATTACATCTCTCTACAACAGAAATGACCTACTGGGAAAACTATCCAAGGTCTATTTTGCTCCACCTTTATCCCCTGGAAAAGCCCCATCGTCTCCTGTGTCACAGAGATCTCTTCAAGCCTTACAGACACCCAGATTTAGCCTGCGATTTCTAGCCAATTATCAAACAATGCTCTATCTTGGACTTGTATATTTGATGCTGTCGTTCTTTTTAGGCTTTGGGCCTATTGGATATGTGTTGTTTCTCATGGGACTGGTGCTTGTGTATGGACTATGTAGAGTTGTTGTAATGGAAGAAGAAATCACTGTGAGATGAAAATGTTACTATTTTGTGACATGTTGTTTTGTCTGTAAAGGTTGAGTGGCGGTAACATACAGGGTTAGTAATGCTGCAGTGTCAAGTTAAAATCCTAGTCCAGAAAATCTCTTTTTAGATATGGAGTACTGATGAAAGCCATTGAGACAAGATTCATTTGTCTCTCACAGCTGAGTATAGTTTCATCTAGGAAAGCAGCCATTGGCTTGAAAATAATGTAGATAGTACTAGCTAGAGAAACTCATTGAACAATATCAAGAGTTGTTGATGAATACAAAACTTGTTTTCCATGAAATCCTGTTTATGAAGCTTGGCTCTGACACTTTCAGATGCAGTATATTAACCAAAAGATTAAAACCACATTATTACACTACAGCTTTAAGGTTTACATGCAGGCTATTTTAGACAACCCCCAAATTACATTAACCCTTTACCATACAATCCTGACTTTTAACGACCCTGAGAAAGAAGCCTTTTAAAAAAAATGTGGGAAAAGGAGAAAATGCTGGTAATCAGCATTTTCTCCTTTTCCCACAATGTTTTCTACTCTTCCCAAAACAAATTTCAGTCATATTTATTTTGTCGTCTGCAAATGCTTTCAATTTGGACTAGTCTAAAATTTTGTCGTTTGGTAAAGAGTTAAGTGATGAAAGGGAAGAATATCTAAAGGAAAGAAATGTCTGTGTTTGTTTTTTTCATTATTTGGAAAACATTGTGGGAAAAGGTACCGAATGGAGAAATTGCTTAAAGAGATGATTTTCAGCATGTGTCGATTTTTTTTTTCTGCATACTTTAAAGCAAGGTTGTGAAAAGAAACTTCCATTAGGAAAAAATAAACAACAAGAGTTTAATCATTTTATACAGATATATATAATTAACAAAACAAATACAATTCATAAGCATTTGAACCATGTTCTGTGAAAGGGGGGCTTAATGCATCTGCGAAAAGTATCGATTGAGGTCAGTCTGCGCAGTCCGTGCAGGCTGTCCTGGGCAAAAACTTTGCGCTATTGGTCAATTTTCTGCATGTCAAAGGACCAGTCTACCTCATAAATTAGTCAGATGTTTAAAAAAAAGTGGCTATTATGGATCCATTAACTATCTGATGGCTTGATTGATATCATGGATCACAGGGGTGCATTAAGCCCCCTTTTGCCAGAGTATGGCTCATTTCTAAAAAAGCAGAGGTTTTTGTTTTAAAAAAATCAGATTTTTCTCAAAGAATAACCCTTAACCATACAATTCCGACTTTTAGCAACTACTACAAGCAAGGCTTTTGCAAACATTGTGGTTGATTAAACAGTGTTTTACACCACTTTCTACAATATTCACTCACATCACAGTGACGAAATGAAAAACCAAGAAGGCTTTAGAAACATTGTGGGAAGAGGAGAAAATGCTGTTTACCAGCATTTTACCCTATTCTGACAATTTTTTCTACACTTTCATAGACATATGTCATGATTTGAGATTTGCTAATGCTTTCAAACTGTTTAAATTTAAAAGTTTGTTGTTTTTTAACCCTTTACCAAACAGACCCAGGTTTTCACGACCCTGGTAAAGAAGACTTTTGAAAACATTGTGGAAAAAGGAGAAAATGCTGGTAACCTGCATTTTCTCCTTTTCCCACAATGTTTTCTACCCTATCAGAGAGCTTAAGCTCATTTGAACTAATTTTGAACTTGTCGTCTGCCGATGTTCTGAATTTGAAAGAGTCTATTGGGAAAGGGTTAAAGAATCAACTTACAAAAGCCCCAAACCAGTTGTTATGACTAGCGTAATTCATAGCAATGATAAAATAATAAAACTAATCTACGATGAAAATATTGCATTTTATCTTATTCTTGAAGCAGATTTTTCCCGTAAATAAAAGTGTGATTCCTTTTTGAAAGCACTTGATAATGAGCCGAGATAATGTACCTGTTTACACTATTAACACCACAGCAAAATTTGTATCAGTCAGTTAACCCTTTACCATTCATTCCTTGGTTAACACTTTACCACACAATCCCGAGTTTTAACAACCCTGAGACTTAAGCCTTTTGAAAACAGCATTTTCTCCTTTGCCCACAATGTTTAATACCCTTTCTGGTACAAATCCCATCATTTTATGTCGTCTGCAAATGCTTTGAATTTGGTCCTGTGTAAAATTTTTTCGTTTGGTAAAGAGTTAAGGGATCCTAAAGAAGAAAGCTCCAGTTCTACAGGCTAGCTATCTTAATCCTTAACCAAATCCCAACTTTTAAAGACCTTCAGGAAAAAGCCTTTTGAAAGCATTGTGGGAAATGGGAAAAAAGCTGGTAACCAGGATTTTCTCCCTTTTCCAGAATGTTTTCTACCCTAACAAAAGACAGAAATTGTCATTTGAACTACATTTGTCATCTGCAAATGCTTTAAATTTGGTTGAGTCCAAAGTTTTGTCATTTAGAAAAGGCTTAACTCTTTACCACACGACAAAATTTTAGACTTGTCCAGATTGAAGGCATTTGCAGATGACAAAATAAATTTGACATAAAAATTGAAATTTGTTTTGGGAAGGGTAGAAAACACTGTGGGAAAAGGAGAAAATGCTGGTTGCCAGCATTTTCTCCCTTTGCCACAATATTTTCAAAAGGTTTCTTACTCGGGGTCATTAAAAGTAGGGATTATGTGGTAAAGGGTTAATTCATAGCAATGATGAAATACTAAAATGTATCTACAATGAAATATTGCATTTTATATTGGTGTTGAAGCAAATCTTTCCATAAAATAAAACATTGAAATTTCTGTTTGAAAGCACTTGATAATAAAATGAGCTAATCTACCTGTTTACACTGTAACACAACACCCTTCACCATACAATCCTTTGTTGAACTCGTTACAATACAACAAAAATACAGACTCGTCCAAATTGAAAGCATTAGCAGATGACAAATCAAATGTGGCTTCAATGCTGGAACTTGTCTTTTATAGTGGAGAAAGCATTGTGCGAAAAGGAGAAAATGCTGGTTACCACAATTTTCTTCTTTTCCCACAATGTTTTCAAAAGGCTTCTTCATCAGGGTCGCTAAAACTTGGCACTGTGTGGTAAAGAGTTATGGGATCTAAAGAAGACGACTCCAGTTTTAGAGACTAGCCATCAAGGCTGTTAAGCTAGTTTAGTTTTTAGTTTAGTTAAGGCTGTTAAGCTAGTTTACCATATGAGCCATGCTCTAAGAAAAGGGGGCTTAAAGCATCTGCGAAAAGTGTCGACTCGGGTCAGCCTGCATGGTACGCGAAGGCTGACCTGGGCTAAAACTTTTCTTTTTGCTACTGATCAATTTTCTGTTAGTTAAAGGGCCGGTCTACCTTACGATACAATTCATTGTTGGACATAATGGATTTTATGGATCCTTAATTACGTGATGACTTGCTCGGTATCATGCCTTACGGAGATGCATCAACTCTTTACCAAACAACATAATTTTACACTCGTCCAAATTCAAAGCTGTTGCAGACAACAAAGTAAATGAGGCTCAAGTGGACAGCGCAGGCTGACCTGGGCTGAAACTTTTCGCTACTGGTCAATTTTCTGTACGTCAAAGGAGCAGTCTACTACATGATTTAGACAGTTGTTCGCCAAAATGGGTTTTATGGATCCATAATAACAAGACAACTTACTTGGTATCATCCATCATGGAGATGCATTAACCTTTTCCCAAACAACAAATTTGGACTGGTCCAAATTGAAAGAGTTTGCAGACGACAATTTTAAATTTGATGAAAATGGCAGAAAGGTCTCATAAAGGGTAGAAAACACTGTGGGAAAAGGAGAAATTGCTCGTTACGAGCAATTTCTCCTTTTCCCACAGTGTTTTCAAGACTTCTACTGCAGACAGGTGAAAACCAGGGCTTGCTTGGGAAAGGGTTAAGCCCCATTTTGCCAGAGCATGGCTTCAATTGATTCTTAACCTCTATAGGAAGAAACAGTAAAAAGTGAAAAAAAAAATCTTTTAACATAGACATAAAAAGAAAAAATCCTTGACAACAAAAGATTCACACATAGTACAAATTTTATAACAGCAATATATAAGACAATGCAGGAAATCTGCACAAAATGTAAAAATATCTGTGTGTAAATTTGAGAGGCTGAGAGCAAGCAAACATACAAACATAGTAAAATCTTTCAATTTCAATCATACACTTGCCTAGACTGCTTTTGAAAAGATTTGGGAAAAAAAGCAACTGCATGTACTTGTTACAAGCACTTGCTACTATATATAGTGTTTTTTTCAATTTCATATCATTTAAAAATATCTCTCTTTCCTCCAAATATTTCTCCCTCATGTTATACTTGTGCCTATAACCCTGTTTTGACGAGCCTGAGTAAGAGAGCTTTTAACCCTTTACCTCATGATAGAAATGTAGACTTGTCCAAATTGAAAGCATTTGCAGACGACAATTTAAACATAAATCAAATGATGGAATTTGTCTTTCATAGGGTAGAAAACATTGTGGAAGAAGGGGAAAATGCTGGTTACCAGCAGTTTCTCATTTTCCCACAATGTTTTCAAAAGGCTTCTTTCTTGGGGTCACTAAAACTTGGGATTATGTGGTAACAAGTTAAAAACATGGTAAGAAAAGAAGAAAAGGCTGGTAATTAGTATTTTCTTCTCTTCCACCAATGTTTTCTAACTTAAAGACAAATATCATCATTTCAGTGACATTTAATCTGTCATCAACAGTTGCTTTCAATTTAGTCTAGTCTAAAATTTTGTTGTCTGGTAAAGGGTTAAGGGTATGCACAAAAACTGATTGAATCAGCAGTAAAATTCTTAATTTGGAAGATGATCCTTAGCCTGGGCCATTAATCCTTTTCCACAAAATCCCCACTTTTAACAACCCTGAGGAATAAACTTTTTGAAAACATTATGGGACAAGGAGAAAATGCTGGTAACCAGCATTTTCTCCTTTTCCCACAATGTTTTCTACTCTATATAAGATTGTTTTCATGTTTTTGAGTTACATTTGTTGTCTGCAAATGCTTTCAATTTGGACAAGGCAAAAATTTTTTCGTTTGGTAAAAAGTTTGAGAGGCTTTCTTACCCCTTTACTAGACGACAACATTTTAGACTCGACCATGCTGAAAGCATTAATTTTTGCAAACGACAACTTGGATGTAGTTCAGTTGTTAAAATTTGTCTATAAAAGTGTGCAAAACATTGTGGAAACAGGAGAAAATGCTAGTTACTAGCATTTACTTTTACTACAATGTTTTCAAAGGCCTTCTTCTTCAGAGTCTTAAGGGATTGTTTGGTAAAAGGTTACTCCTTAGTCTCCATGTGCCAATATTTTTTTAATCACTCCTATATTACAGTCTCTTTGTCAAAGTCAAT
Source organism: Tridacna gigas (assembly GCA_945859785.2). NCBI lineage: Eukaryota > Metazoa > Mollusca > Bivalvia > Cardiida > Cardiidae > Tridacna > Tridacna gigas. The sequence goes on along the minus strand of OX244042.2, from coordinate 17,137,002 downwards.
ACAGATCAATGGCAGTGACCTGTAAATCTGTACCCTTAATAATGTCTTTTATTGACAAAGTAAAGTCAGTAGATAACAAGGAAAAAATGATCAGACTGCAACCCAGGCTACTTAACCTCTAGAGCGCCCAATAAACTCAACAGATATATAAATCGGACCAAAATAATTGCAATTTCATGGTTACTTTCATCTTTAGTCGTGCAGCAAAGCAGATTGAGTAAATCAAAGATCTGGGTTGGTGCTTGACAAAGGAGAGCATGAAATTTCAAAATCATGAGCCATGCTCTATGAAAAGGGGCTTATATGCATCTGCAAAAAGAATTGACCTACCGGTATGTCAGTCTGTGCAGTCAGGCAAACACAGGCTGAAACTTTTTGCTAGTGGTTCATGCTTTGAATTTGGACCAGTCTAAAATTTTGTCATTTGGTGAAGGGTTAAAATAAAGGTCTTAAATTGGTTGTTGTTGTTGTACTTGTAGAAACACTTAAGAATTTGAAAGATTTAGCACAAACTCAGACGAGCAAGAACTCAAGTGTTATAAGCACGGGCTCAGACTGCACATCTTGGGTCCCATTTCTTGACTGAATGTCTGTTGAGTTTCATCATGAGCTCTACCTAGAAATGATTGACTGAATGATGTTTAACCCTTTCCCAAACGACAAATTTTGGACTGGTCCAAATTGAAAGAGTTTGCAGACGACAATTTTAAATTTGATGAAAATGGCAGAAAGTTATCAAAAAGGGTAGAAATCACTGTGGGAAAAGGAGAAATTGCTCGTTAGGAGCAATTTCTCCTTTTCCCACAGTGTTTTCAAAAGACTTGTACTGCAGACACGTGAAAACCAGGGCTTGTTTCGGAAAGGGTTAATGTACTTCAACATTATTTTAGTTATATCAGGGCATTAGCTACCATATTCATGTACGTCATTAACCTTTTACCAAACAGTCCCAGGGTTTTAACGACCCTGAGGAAATGGCCTTTTGAAAACCTTGGGGAAAAGGAGAGATTCCTTTTAACTCTTTACCAGATGACAAAAATTTAGACTTGTCCAAATTTAAAGCATTTGCAGACGACAATTTCAATGTGGCTCAAATGGGAGGAATTTGTATTGGATATGGCAGAAAACATTGTGGAAAAAGGAGAAAATGCTGGTTACCAGCATTTTCTCCTTTTCCTACAATGTTTTCAAAAGACTTTTTGGTCAGGGTTGTTAAAACTTAGGATTGTGTGGTAAAGGGTCAATCAGCATTTTCTTCTTTTTTCCACAATGTTTTCTACCATATCCAATACAAATTCCTCCATTTGAGCCACATTGAAACTGTTTTCTGCAAATGCTTTAAATTTGGACAAGTCTAAATTACAAGGTTTTCTACACTTTCACAAATAATTACAATCATTTCCACTACATTTCATATGTCATCTGCAAATGCTTTCAATTTGGACCAGTCTAGAATTTTGAAGTTTGGTAAAGAGTCAACTCTTTGCCAAACAACAAAACTTTAGACTGGTCCACATTCAATGCATTTGCAGACAACAAAATAAAGCCGACTCAAAAATTGAAACTTGTTTTGGGAAGGATAGAAAAAATTGTGGGAAAAGGAGAAAATGCTGATTACCAGCATTTTCCCCTTTCCAACAATGTTTTTAACCCTTTGCCGCCTTTTAACAACCCTCGGAACGAAGCGTTTTTAAAACATTGTGGGAAAAGGAGAAAATGCTGGTAACCAGCATTTTCTCCTTTTCCCACAATGTTTTCTACCCTATCAAGAGAAAACTGCACCATTTGAGCCAGATTGAAACTGTCGTCTGCAAATGCTTTCAATTTGGACATGGCTAAAATTTTGTCGTCAGGTAAAGGGTTAAAGGCTTTTTCCACAGGGTCGTTAAAAGTCCGGATTGTGTGGTAAAGGGTTAAGCTAGAAACTTGTGAATAATGCAAAGAAAATAAAGGATAAAAGCAAAGCAAGCCCCTACTTGGGGACAACATACCATTGTAGATAAATCAAGAGGGGTAAACTGAAGAGAAAACTAGATAGTGGAAGTAATGGTAACTGTGTTCAGTGAGTTAACCCTTTACCACACAACCCCGAGTCTTAATGACCCTGAGAAAGAGGCCTTTTGAAAACATTGTGGGGAAAGGAGAAAATGCTGGTAACCAGCATTTTCTCCTTTTCCAAAAATGTTTTCTGTCCTTTTACAGACCAATCTCACCACATGTGCCAAATCTAATTTGTCGTCTGCAAGTGCTTTCAATTTGGACAAGTGTAAAATTTTGTCATGTGGTAAAGGGTTAACTCTTTACCACATGACAAAATTTCAGACTGGTCCAAATTGAAAGCAGACAACAAATTGAAAGTTGCTTAAATGATGATGTCTGTTTTTGATAGAGTAGAAAACATAGTGGAAAAAAAAGAAAATACTGGTTACCAGCATTATCTCCTTTTCCCACAATGTTTTCACAAGGCTTTTTCTTCAAAGTCCTATAAACTCGTGATTGTGTGGTAAAGAGTTAAGAAGAAATTGAGGCAAATTAATAAATTACTTGTTTTGAGCAGTTTCTCCATTTTTGTTTTTGAACACTGTTTTCAAAAAGTGATCTGAGGTTAATTCATAAATGTACGCGTTAAAAGATAAAAGATTTTAAAGAATCTTTTCATTTCTTTCAACATGTTTGATATGTTTCTATTTAAAACAAGAGCAACACATCTAGGTGCCAATACTTGACTGTAGCTGCTTGACTTTAAGTGAAATTTGTAAGTCAAAAAAGGGGCATAACTGTGTCAAGAACATTTTGATTGTTACCTGCCCTTGTCCAAATTTGAGTAAATATCTTCAGTAATGACAGAGATATTACAAAATATCAAAGTTTTAGCACAACAACGCAGACAAAGACACCAGGGCTGTGACAATAACGAGTTGTTTTCCTTGAAAACAGCCAAGTTTAAAATGAGATTTGTCTGAGGAGGGGTAGAAACCATTGTAGGAAAGGAAGAAAATGCTGGTTACCAGCAATTTCTCCTTTTCCTACAATGGTTTAAAAAGCTAACCCCATCAGGCTTGTTAAAACTTAAGGACTGTGTGATAAGGGTTACACAAGGCTATGAGAATACCAATCTCCAGTAACTGTTGTGTTCAGTGTCGATTTAAGATCAGAGTGCAAAGAATACATCTACACTTTTCAATATCAATTTTCCCAGTATTTTGCTAGATTTTCTTGCTGATAGAGTCTTGAAGTACATGTATCTGTCTTTTCCTACAGTTTGAACTGTCCATTTTCCTTTAGAGCTCAACTCTTTTCCACGAAAATGTTGAATTATTGTTGTAGCCTTTGAGTTGTCTGCGCCGTTATGCAAAAGCTATATTTTATAATAACTCTCTTATTACTGACGATATGTACTTCGAACTCAAAATACTTACTTCAAATTCGGACAAGTTATTCACTATCAAAAAGGGGAACCCATACAACAGAGTCAGATTACCATAAAAATATTTTTTTACACAGTTATGCTCCTTTTTTTACTTAAAATTTTCACTGAAAATAAAGCAACTGCAGTTGAGCATTGGCACCCACATGTGGTGCTCTTGTTTTTGTTTCAGACTCTAAGAGTTAAAAAAAGAGAAGAAAAAAACAACTCTGTTGTTTATCAAAAATATGTGTTTATCTGTCAACATTGAAAAGCTCCAATTTTCCTTACAGCTACCTATTTGAATGCAAAAAAGAAGATCTCTTGAACTCTTTACCAGATAAAAAAGTCTTACTTTTGTCCAAATTGGAAACATTTGCAGATGATAAAATAAGTAAACATGAAACTATCACTTGTCTTTTTGAAGTGAAGAAAACATTGTGGGAAAAGGAGAAAATGCTGGTAACCAGCATTTTCTCCTTTTTCCACAATGTTTTCAAAAGCCCTTCTCTCCTGGGTTGTTAAAGACTGTTTGGTAAAGTGTACATTCAATTCTTACATAAATCTGAGAGTACAATTTGGGTGTTTAACTCTCCACCACACTATCCCAACTTTTAACGACCCTGAGGGAGAAGCCTTTTGAAAACATTGTGGGAAAAGGAGAAAATGCTGGTAACCAGTATTTTCTCCTTTTCCCACAATGTTTTCTAACTTTCCCAAAACAAATTTCAACATTTGAGTCACATTTATTTTGTCGTCTGCAAGAGCTTCCAATTTGGACTGGTCTAAAATTTTGTTTGGTAAAGAGTTAAATAATGAGGTGGTTGTTTTGCCTTCTGTAATTCCGTCTATTCTCACTGCATCAGATATCACATCATACTAATTTGACTACGAATCCTCATCATTAAACTGTGTTATTGATCATGCAACATTTCCACAAATATCTGTGAAACTCTGGCACAAAATCTAAAAATAGCTAAAGAGGCTACGTTGTCCATGGAAATACCAATGAATTTTTTTTTTGCTGTTTTTTCTTACAGTGTATCATTGCTCTTGGAATCTGCTGAAATGTTGAGAGGTAAAGTCACCCTGTCATATCATGTCAGATGGAACAAGTAACAGGGTTCCCTTACTTTTGGGGCTACATATATATTGATTGGTATCTACATACCAAAAGGTAGAGGGTCTGCCTCTCACATCAAAAGTTCCATGTTAAAATTATATAATACACAGAGCAGATACCTGTGGAACTTCCCGCATCATGGTGCGAGTATCAGATACAGTTCCCAGGAACCAATCATCAAGAGTGATTAACCCTTTACCAAAACAACAAAATTTCAGCCTTGTCCAAATTGAAAGCATTTGCAGACGACAATTTCAATGTGGCTAAAATTGTGCAATTTTTCTTTGATAGGGTAGAAAACATTGTGGGAAATGGAGAAAATGCTGGTTACCAGCATTTTCTCCTTTTCCCACAATGTTTTCAAAAGGCTTCTTTTGCAGGGTCATTAAAAGGCGGGATTAAAATAAAAATGAGTCACACTCTGGCAAATGGGGGCTTAGTGCATCTCCATAAGGCATTATCTCTTTACCAAACGACAACTTCTTGAGTCTTCCAAATTGAAAGCATCTGCAGACGACAAATTTGAAAATGATACAAATGAGCCAAAGTTCTTTGATAGGGTAGAAAACATTGTGGGAAAAGGAGAAAATGCTGGTTACTAGCATTTTCTCCTTTTCTCACAATGTTTTCAAAAACCTTAACAACCCACTGAATCCTGAGGCAGACTTGTCCTCTGACATGCAGAAAATTTAAAGATAGCAAAAAGTTTCAGCTCATGTCAGGCTGCGCAGACTGCCATGGGTCGATACTTTTTTTTTTTTTTTTTTTTTTTTTTTTTTCTCAGATGCATTAAGCCCCCTTTTCACAGAGCATGACTCATATTTTCACACTGAACTTGTTCATTTCTTTTTCTCTTCTTTCCCCTATCTTTTTTATTAAGTTTAAATCTTCTGCATTTGGATTGTCTATTTCTTGATACTTCTTCTTGTCTATTATGTAAAAAATCTGCATGCATGCATCTTATGTAACATGGGTTGGTGGCTTTGAAGTTTCCATTTTGAAAAAATCATTGTACTGGATTGTGTCATATCTATTGAAATTTCAATGTTGACAGATAATGTCTATCACACTGCATAGCTTAGGATGTCTGTGTTACTTGTCCTTTCTCAAGAATATCATCTTTATAATCGAAAGACTGAAACAGCTTTCCAAGAAGAATTACATAATCTCTCAAAGCAGCTTCATACAACTTCATGTCATCTATCAACTGAAATTAGAAAACAAGACGGCCATGGTGGCTAAACTTGTCAATAAAGAAAATAAGCTGTAGTTTCATTGACAGAAACACTCATCTGTCAAAAGTCTAAGTCATTCTAACCAATTAACCCTTTACTACACAATGCCGCCTTTTAACGCCCCTGGGAAAGGGGCCTTTTGAAAACATTGTGGGAAAAGGAGAAAATGCTGGTAACCAGCATTTTCTCCTTTTCCCACAATGTTTTCTACCCTATCAAAAGAAAATTACACCATTTGAGCCACACTGAAATTGTCGTCTGCAAATGCTTTCAATTTAGACAAGGCTAAAATTTTGTCGTCTGGTAAAGGGTTCAGCTTCAAACTAGAGGCGCTTGAGCGCCTGTATCGCTCCACAGGCCTGATATTTCTATAATGGCGAAAAGAAGTTTTTAACAATTACCATTCAATCCTGCATTTTAGCTCACTAAAGAAAAAAGGTATGGAAAAAACTTGTGAGAAAAGAAGAAAAAAATGGTAACCAGCATTTTCTTAGTTTCCCACAATAATTTCTATCCTTTTTTATATATGTCTTACTAATTTGAAGATATGTTGTCTGCAACAGGTCCTTTCACAAACCATTTTGGGTGGGGAAACATCAAAATATAGAAAATATGTCTTTCTCAGGGTCGTTAAAAGTTGTGATTGTGTGGTAAAGGGGTAATCTAAAAGAACAGCTAGGAGGGCAAATGAATGAATGTTATAGCAATATAGATCAACTTACATCAATACACCAGATAGAATGAAATATGCTGGCATACAATGAACACCTAATCCCTAATAATCAACTTTTCACAGTTAGAATGTCTTCTGTGGCAAACAACACAAAATGGTCTACAAATGCATTTACATAAATCAAATATCCTGCTCCAGGGCAAAGATTAATTCTGGTGTACTGAAGTTGCGGGATCAGTTTGACTGGGTAACATTAATGCCTTATCACAAATGTAAAGCCCTGTCCCACTGTGTACCAGGTCACCAGGATTTACACCCCTTCTCTGTCCACTCTGCATTTACTCATTAGTAGGTCAACAAACCTTTACCAGAACTAATAAAAGTGCAGAGGTTCTCTTGTTCTATATCAAAAGGACTATAAAGTACCTACAACATGGGGGTTTTGTTATTAAAATACTTTTTCTTTTTTATCTTGGCATGGTTACTCAGGCCTAGTAATAAGGCAAAATTGAAAAGCTCAAGTTGTGAAAGGTGCTCAAGCTTTTATCTTATTTATGGCCAGTGATATTTCATTACTAGTACTAACTAATAGCATATCATTGGAGTAAATTGTGATCTTAATACCAAGGAAAATGTGTGGGCTTAAATAGGACAGCCCTGACTAGGTCAAGTCAATCCAATTTTCTTCCTCTTTCTTTGTTAGTCGATAAAACTAACACAATAAATAGTTTTGGAGAACATTTTTTTGAAATATAAGCCTTGTCTATAAAAAAATGTGTTTTTAGGTGTATCATTTTTTTAAAAGGAATTTGGTATACAACCACCATAGAAACAATTTGGCAGACAACCACCATAGGAACTTACCTGCAAAACAACAATGAAATCCAATGAATAGTTTTAGAGAAGAAATTTTTCAAAGATTTTACTTTATACCATAAAAGGAAAATGAGTCTCCCATAAAAGCCATGTTTTTTGACAGATCATTTTTTTTTAAAGGAATTCTGTAAACCTGTATCTAAGGAACATTCCTGCAAAATAATAATGCTATCCAAATAGCGGTTTGGGAGGAGAAGATTTTTAAAGGTTTTTTACTTTGGTTGCCATGGCAACCAGAATTCTTCATGGAACACAATTATTTGAAGGAATTTGAAAGAAGACCACCAAAGGAACATTCCTGTGAAATTTGGTAAAAATCCAGTCAATAGTTTCTGAGGAGAAGTTTTTTAAAGAAAAAGTTTACGGACGCACGCACGGACGAACGGACGCACGACGGACACAACGCCATGACAATAGCTCGCTGGCCTTCGGCCAGTGGAGCTAATAAAACCAGTGGACATTTTCAGTCTAGGAATAAGACCAAAATCATTGTAATTTCAAGGTCACCATTGTCAGAAAGTTTTTAACCCTTTACCAGATGACAAAATTTTAGTCTTGTCCAAATTGAAAGCATTTGCAGATGACAATTTCAGTGTGGCTCAAATGGCGCAATTTTTCTTTGATAGGGTAGAAAACATTGTGGGAAAAGGAGAAAATGCTGGTTACCAGCATTTTCTCCTTTTCCCACAATGTTTTGAAAAGGCTTCTTTCTTAGGGGGGTCAAAAGGTGGCATTGTGTGGTAAAGGGTTAACTCTTTAGCAAACAATACTGTTTTAGGCTCAACCAAAATGATAGCAAGTGCAGATGAAAAATCAAAAATAGCTCAAATGGTTTCTAGTTTTGATGGGGTATTTTTTCTCCTCTTCTCACAATGTTTTCGAAGGCCCTCTTTCTCAGGGTCATTTAAACTTGGGATTGTGTGGTAAAGGGTTAAGCAAAGTGGACAGTGTAGATCAAAGATCAGACTTCATGTTCTGTGCAGTCTGATATTGATCTACTGAAGCTGCAAATGCAACATAAGTTGTGAAAAGTCCTCCAAGGTTAAAGATCAAAATAAGCCACATAATTCTGGTTTTTTCCACTGCATGACATTTTGTCAAAAACTATTTTTTGAGGAACATTTCGTTAAAGACCCATCCACCTGAAGCGAGGTTTCACCGAATAGGACATTTTGCCGAAAATGACCAAAATTTGATCCTACATATACATCTAATTGAAAAATATTTACTGTGACACATTTTTTTTTTTACCGTTCAGGATTATTGACTATGTTTACTGTTATTGATCCTGTGCTGTTGTTCATATAACTTGATCTGAGATGGACTTTTTAATGAGAATTGCTAATTACATTCGCAAATGGTCTGAAAAAAAAATCTTTAATTTTTTCCTGTAGAGCAGATGACTGATCAAACAGAACTAAACCATTTGTTGTTTGGACTCTTGGCCAAATAAATTTGTAGCTTTATATGGTTGCTTGGCTGAGTATTATTTTCTTCTGTATAACCCCTGTAAATCATGTAATGTAACCAATTCTGAACAGTCAGGTCGAATTAAAATGTTACAAGTAAACGTGTCGTCTAGTATCAAACTTTTTTTTGTTGTTGTTGTCAAAATTCGATACCACTGGACAAAGTTCGGCCGAGTGTTGCTTCAACGAAACTTCACATTTGGGAAAAGGTTGCTTTGACAAGATGACTCTTAAACAGAAATGTTTTTCGACGAAATGGTTTCCGACAAAAATGCCATGGATCCTTTTTTTCACATACATTTGTGTTGTATATAGATGCTGTCAAGGAAGATTAAAAGATAAAAGATACACCCTTACAGCCAGAGAGAAAAAAAATCTGTATAAAATTGACAGACTGTAGAATGGCTAGAAATTTAGTCAGCTATGTAAGTATAAATTACCGATATATATTGTGTAAGAGACAAATACATACATAGGAAATCTTTAATTAAAACTTGAAACGTCACAACAGTAATTTCTTTGACGGCCGCAAAAAAATGAAAAGCACTTTCTATCGGTTGTAATCTATGCAACCTTGCAACTGTTGGCATGAACATAAAAGAATGATTACAGTCTGATAAAATAAAGATGAAATGGGTTAAAAACTGGCTAAAAATGAGTATAGATGTATCTTTAACCTAGGGGGAAATCATACTGAATATCACTGAGCTCTAGCAAACAGATGATTCAACAATTGTATTATAGGCCTTAGATATGGTGAGTGAATGTTTTGGGTAACAAGTGATTTGGTGTCGATGTTTAGTCCTTGGATGATTGTGCCTAGACGTTTTGGCTAGCCATAATTTACAGGTAGGACAATTTGGCAAGAGAAATATGGTGGCTTGCTAAAATGGCAAATTGATTAATTTTGATGTAATTTCTGGTAAATCTATGTATGAGCCATACTCTGGCAAAAAGGGGCTTAATGAATCTCTGTGATGCATGATACCAAGCACGTTACCACAGTATTATGGATCCATAAGATCCATTTTGTATAACACCTGATTGAATCATGAAGTACAATGGTCCTTTGAGCTCAGAAAGTTGACCGATAACAAAATGTTTCCGCTCAAGTCATCCTGCACGGACTGCTCAGGCTTACCTGGGTCGATACTTTTTGCAGATGCATTAAGCCCCCTTTTCATACAGCATGCAGCATGGCTCATATGTATGGGCATAATTGCGTATACATGGCTGTTTAGCTGATTTATTTGTTGATTGGTCTTAATCAAATGAGGTTTATAATATGAATTACTTGTAATGCTCCTGGACCTACATGTAGCTAAACCACGCAAGAAACTGACTACTTATCATGGAAAATGGTTTCTAGGTAACATGAAGCTGGAAGATCCAAATTATTTCTGTTTTAAAAACCCCTTATCGCATGTCAGAAAATGCAGGAGAAACTGTCAATAGGGTCCAAATCTCTAAAATCTTATTGGGGGAGCCCTCGCAGGAAGGAGTACTGTAGATATTGGAACCCACCTGTTAACCCTTTCCCAAATGACAAATTTTGGACTGGTCCAAATTGAAAGAGTTTGCAGACGACAATTTTAAATTTGATGAAAATGGCAGAAAGGTCTCAAAAAGGGTGGAAAACACTGTGGGAAAAGGAGAAATTGCTCGTTACGAGCAATTTCTCCTTTTCCCCCAGTGTTTTCAAAAGACTTGTACTGCAGACATGTGAAAACCAGGGCTTGTTTGGGAAAGGGTTAAACTGGTGGGTAGGTGAGGGGGGAGAGTTTCAAGGTGTTCAAAGATACCATTTGGTACCTCCTGGTCTGCATATTACAAGCATGCTCTTACTTTTGTTTCCTTTTTTCTTTTTTTGACGTAGCTGAATGCCCTGGCTTTTGACCTGCTTCTTGGTGTTGATAAACTCAAATGATGAATTATAGTAATTTGCAATTTGTCAAAATGTGGACATCTTTATTCTGTTGGCCTATTTGCAAGGGCTTATAGCAAATGAATATGATAGGGGATAATCCTTTTCTTGTACTAATTGGTAATTTGGTATTTTGGTAAGCATCACCCTATACCCACTAACAACTGTATCTGATGGGTTTTTTTTTTTTCCATTTTTCAGACACACCATTTTTAGCAGCACGTTCTGCTCCTTTTTGAAAGATGGTTTTGATTAACATCTTATCTTGAAAAATATATATAGATAGATTTAATTGAAATTTTTGCTTTTCGACCATATGCAAAGCAAGAAAAAGAAGCAATTTCTGGCAATTTTACATCTCATTATTTCTCTTCATACTGAATCCCAAAAAAGTTTTGACAATATTCATATTCAAATGCCTTACGAATATGTTCAGAGATATTTCTTGTTCAACATGGGTAAATCTGTTCAAATTTTGCGAATAGGTTTCTACACCCCTGCCTTGTGAAATGAAATGATCAGAATTTCCTAAATATAGAGAACCAAATTATAAATATGGGTATATGTATGCGTATGGATCTATTTGTTTGTTGTTAACATAACTTTAAACATTACTTCAGTTATATCGGGGTGACCAGTGCACCTACCCATGGATGCTTTCATGGAGTGATTTTGCACTAACTGACAGCCACTGACAGCTTTCCGACCTAACCTTTACTCAAACAACGATCAGCAGTGACAGAAGGATGATTCCTGTTGCAATGACTATCACCAGTCATCAATAAAAAATAACTAGAGCCCCATGAGGGGCTGAATCGCTCTACTGGTAGTGATTTTGCTTTTTTTTCTAGCACATATTATGAATTCATGATGCAAAAAGAAAAAAGATACCCCCCCCAAAAAAAAAAGTGGCAGGGGGATGCTTTTGCAACTGGGCTTGAACCCACTAAGACAGCACAAGAAGGCATGGCAAATTGAATAGTGAAAAAAAAAATTGAAGTACAATTTCTCAAAACCAATTGTTTGGAATCCTGCAAAATTTGATAGGGTTTCAGTACTCTTTGTATAAAACAATCCCTGCAAGTTTCAAAGAAATCGGACTAATAATGTGGACTCTGTTAAGTAAACAATACTAAGTCTACAAACAGCTGCTTTTCCTAAACTAATTGCTAGATTTTCTTCATTCTGAATAGAAAATCCAACCACAAATGCAGACTTTATCATGTAAACAAGAAATTGAAATTTTAAACTTTAAATGGCTACTTTTCCTACACTTTTTGTCAGATTTTTTTCAAAATCAATAGGGTTCAAGCTATTGATGAGAAAAACAAACTGTGCAAGTTTCACGAAAATCTGACCACAAATGCAGACTTTATCGCGTAAACAAGAAAAAGACTTATGGATAGACAGACGGACTGACGGACGGATGACAGAAACCACGCCATGACATAAGCTCTGCTGGCTTACAGCCAGTAGCACTAAAAAGTAGCCCGCTGAGGATTCTAACCGGCGATCCCCGATAATTTGGGACTAAAATTCTTCATGAGTGTAAGGAGTGCTGCCATTAGAAATTTGCTGGGCAATGTCACATAACCATGTCTGAACTGATCAGTTATTGTATCGATTATGTTTGAATATTTTTGAGAAAAAAGTATCTTTCACCTGGTTCTAGGCTTTCCCTATTTTCTTATTATCTAAATTTTCTCCCTTTTCCATTATGTTTTCAGAAGTCTCCCTTTTCAGAGTCATTAAAACATGAGATAAATAACTCACCTGATCTACTGACATACTTGCATTGTCCACTCCTAGATTCTTCATCAAAGTTTCCTTGCTTGGCGAGAGTTGTAAAGCTGTCTGAAATATTGGGAGAAAAATGTGAAAGTCAAATTATCTCCCTTGTTAGATAAAAACCAAGGTTACCAAATACATGGATCCGTGGCGATGAGATAAACTGACTTCCTTGGTTACCGTCGTTAAGAGCTCATAAACAAACTCAGTAAATGCATGTACAGTATAGCAGAAAGGCTACTTAAATCGTGCTGTCATGACCGTTTCTTTCGATTAAATTCCAGAAAAATATTCCTTATCATATGTTTCTGCCAATGAAGGATTCTCAGTAAGAAATAGATGGATACTTGAACTTATTTATGCAAGGATTTGTACAAAAAGTGTGAATTTCATGGGCTACGGACAATGTAATACATGTGCCAGCAAAGTTTTGAACTTCTATGAGAAAGAATGAGACACCTCATAATCCTCAGTTTTGCTTAAAAATAATAGAATTAAAGATGATTAATATTTTTGTAAGGCTTGTTAGGTTGTCTCAACATCGTATTCGATGGTAAATTACACTAAATTACAAGTGATTTTGAAGTATTTATAGACTCATTCAACAGAGAGGTGGAAATCTGAAAAATGTTTAAATTTCAAGTTAAGGGAAAATGGTTGCCTGATGATTTAAAAAAGTGTAAAGTGTGCTGTCAATTAACAAAATTCTTAATATCATTGGCAGTAGTTTGTTTTATCTTATGATGTACTGAAGATAACGGGTGGTCGAGTGGATTACAGCGGCAATCAAACACACATCTTATCAGTTAACAGTTTACCGACATACCCTTTGAAATAGCAGATGTGCTAATCCACCTAAATATGCTAAGTCAAAAGCTGATTTAATTAACATAAGTTCCCTTTTGAGCTGAACTTCAAAAAAGACTGTACATAACAGAACTTAGTCTGTTTCATAATTGAAATCTACATGTACCTTCAGTAAATAATACACATAAATGTACTTAATTTAAGTAGCAGATGGTTTGAATCCAAGAATAAACTGCATTTTTTTGTACTCTGATCTGTATCTCTGATCTGATCTGTATCTACACATTCAGCATTCTTCATGCACCAAGGGTTAATGTTAACGTCAAACTGAAACACTGATGACACGTGCCTCTTCTGGATGTGCAGAGGTTATTAAACAAGATTACCTATTTGAGTGAACATACTTTCTTTTTATTAGTATTTCGTATAATTTACCTTTGTTTTCCACTGTAAAACAGTTTAAGCTTTTTTCGGAGAGTTTCAGAGGAAAAAAAAACTAACATTAATTAATCCATTGCGTAATACAGCGTTGATCGAAATTCTTGTCTCATGTCCCATTGTCAATCATAATCATAATCCAAACTTATAATCTCTTCATATATCTCAAGCAGTACATGATCGCAAAGCACATCTTTTAAACTTTTTCCTAAAATTCAAGCGTTTAAACACACATAATATTGCAGTTCTCCATCATTAACAGTCGCTTGTTTGTGAGCCGAAATAGCAGACAGCAAGGCTGCACATCGGGCCAAATAAATGCGATGACCTGATTGGTCAAATATCGATTTCCACGGATCCATGTATTACAACTGGGTCCTGTTATTTGATTCCCTTTGTTTTTATCCTTGCTTTACTAGGAGATGTTGAGATTATTATCATTTGACTTATGACGTATCTGTAAAGTCTTCATGATATTTGCACTTCACACACTTTTACCATTAAAATGCATCAAACAGATCAAATTTGTGGTTTGATAAAGTTTGAAGGAGATATTCAAACCTGAATATTCCTACAGAGTGCAAAGAATATCAAGGATGAAAACCAAGTAATACCTTATTCTGGACCTCACAAGTAGTGGACAGCTACCAAGGGAAGTAACTGACTTTTGTCTCCCATTGTGATGATAAATGCTCCCATAGGCATATCTAAACAATTACTCCATTAGCATGACAATGCAGCTTCAACCTTTTACCACACAATAATGACCTTTAACAACCATACAAAAGGAAGACTTTGAAAACATTGTGGAAAAAGGAGAAAATGCTGATTAACAGCATTTTCTACTTTTTCCACAATGTTTTCTACCCTTCCAATGACAAATTTTAGTTTTTGAGTCACATTGATTTTGTTGTATGCAAAGGCTTTCAATTTGGACAAGTCTGAAAGTTTGTTGTTTGGCAAAGAGTATGACAATGCATCTCCATGATGCATTATACAAAGCAATTCATCACACAGTTAGGGATTTATAAAATCCATTGAACTCTTTACCGCTGTGACACAATCCCGACATTTAACAACCCTTTGAAAGAAGCCTTTTGAAAACCTTGTGGGAAAAGGAGAAAATGCTGGTAACCAGTATTTTCTCATTTTCCCACAATGTTTTCTACCCTTTCCAAAACAAATTGCAATTTTTCAATCACATTTATTTTGTCGTCTGCAAATGCTTTCAATTTGGACCAGTCAAAAATTTTGTCGTTTGGTAAAGAGTTAATCGACTGGATTTGGAGGTAGAACGCTCCTTTGCCATGCAGAAAGTTTACAAACAGCGAAAAGTTTCGACCCATGTCAGCCTACGCAGACTGCCCAGGCTGACATGGGTTGATACTTTTTCCCAGATGCACTAAGCTCCCTTTTCACAGAGCATGGCTTGTTAACATTGGCATATCTAAACACTTACTCTATTAGCATGTAAATACAACTTTAAGTCTTTACCACACGATCCCGACTTTTAATGACCCAGAGAAAGAAGCCTTTTGAAAACATTGTTGGAAAAGGAGAAAATGCTGGTAACCAGCATTTTCTCCTTTTCCAACAATGTTTTCTACCCTTCCCACCACAAATTTCAAATTTTCAGTCATATTTATCATGTCGTCTGCAAATGCTTTCAATATGGACTAGTCTAAAATTTTGTCATTTGGTAAAGGGTTAACTCTTTACCAAACAACAAATTCTAGATGCTTCCATATTGAAAGCATCTGCAGACGACAAGTTCGAAAGTGATGAAAACAAATGGAAGTTCTTTGACTGGGTAGAAAACATTGTGGGAAAAGAAAAAAATCCTGGTAACCAGCATTTTCTCCATTTTCAACAATGTTTTCAAAAGTCTTCTCCTTCAGGGTCGTCAAAACTTGGGATTGTGTGGTAAAGGGTTAAATGTCTCTAGAGTAGTCTGCTATTTAACAGTTTCCAACACAAAACATTGTGAAAGAGACAAAAAAAGTGGTTATTAGCATTATTTAATTTTCCTACAATGTTTTCTACCCTTTCAAAGAAAAGTGTTACTAGTATCATATGAGACATATCTAATAATATGCTGCATGCAAATGCTTTCATTCTTGACAAGTCTAAAATTGTGTTGTCTACTGCAGATTTAAAACATTGTTGGAAAGGAAAATTGCAAGCTACAAGCAGAATTTTGCAATAATGATCACAAACGATCTTTTCCCTTCCCTCTAAGTACATGTTATTATTGACAATGGAGGAATGTAATCATATGAAAATCAATTTCCCTTGTAATAGTCTAAGCCCCGATACGTAGCTTTTATTTAGTTCCTGAGAATACTACTTGTACGTGAGACTCTCTATTCAGAGCGGGGAAACAACTGTAACCAAGTTCCATATTCACCAACTGTTCTTAAGAAAATTCTTAGTCTTATTCTCCAGGATTTTCTAGATTTGAAAGAAACACAACCTTTGACTGGCTAAACAAAAGGGTTCAGCCAATCAAAAGTTGTATTACTTTCAAATTTTGGAAATTCTGGAGAATAAGACAAAGAATGTTTTCAAGAATAGTTGGTTAACCCTTAACCGCACAATGCTGACTTTTAAAGCCTCTGGGAAAGAAGCCTTTTGAAAACATTGCTGGTAACCAGCATTTTCTCCTTTTCACACAATGTTTTCTACCCTATCGAAGAAAGATTTCACCATTTGAGCCACACTGAAATTGTTGTTTGCAAATGCTTTCAATTTGGACAAGGCTAAAATTTTGTCATCTAGTAAAGGGTTAATACAGTCCCAGAGGTATTTTATGTTGTTTAGTTCACATGCCATGTGATGTTTACAGCTTCTGAGCATGATTCGTCAGCAAATGGCTGCCCTATGTATTGCTGATTGGTTGTCAGTCCTCGCCATGGCACTTGCTATGTTATGCTTAAACAGTAACAAGGTGTATGTTATTCATGATGATAATGTGGTGCTTTGCATAATTACAGTCTATTTTCACCTTTTGTCACAAAGTTTCAAGAGCCCATTAATCCTTTACAACACATTCACATATTTTAACGACCCTAAAGAAGAAGGTTTTGAGAAAAGAAGAAAATGCTGGTAACCAGTACTTTCTCCTTCTCTCACAATATTTTTGGTCCTTTCAATGACAAATTTTCAACACTTCAGCCAATAGTTAATACGTTAACCATTTACCAAAGAAGAAAATGTCTACTCATCCAAACTGAAAGAATTTGCAGATGATAAAGGTGACTCAAACAATAAGATTGTCTTTGAAAAGGGAAAGAACATTGTTGGAAAAAGAGAACATGCTGGTCACCAGCATTTTCGTCTTTTTCCATAACGTTTTCAAAAGACGTCTACCACAGGGTCCTTAAAACAAGGGTTTACGTAACAATGAAAACTGGTTACCTTCACAACCATTCTAGTAGCCAAGCCATGACATTTACTGAGCGTTTTCTCGTAAGCAACATAACAGGCCTTTTTCACTGCACCGTTGTCACTTTTGTTTCCAGGCAACTTACTCGTCTCATGCTCTTTAATCAGCTCAAAAAACACTTCACACAAATATTCCAGGCCCCTATTGAAATACAAAAATATATGGGCTATGCTCTGTGAAAAGGGGGCTTAACCCTTTACCACAAAATCCTAACTTTTAACGACCCTGTGAATTAAGCCTTCTAAAACATTGTGGGAAAATGAGAAAATGCTGGTAACCAGCATTTTCTCCTTTTCCCACAATGCTTTCCACCCTTCCCAAAACAAATTTCAATTTTTAAGTCACATTTATTTTGTCGTCTGCAAATGCTTTCAATTTGGTCCAGTCCAAAACTTTGTCGTTTGGTAAAGGCTTAACCCTTTACCACACAATGCCGCTTTTTGACGCCCCTGGAAAAGAAGCCTTTTGAAAACATTGTGGGAAAAGGAGAAAATGCTGGTAACCAGCATTTTCTCCTTTTCCCACAATGTTTTCTACCCTATCAAAGAAAAATTGCACCATTTGAGCCACACTGAAATTTTCGTCTGCAAATGCTTTGAATCCGGACAAAGCTAAAAGTTTGTCGTTTGGTAAAGGATTAATGCACATGCAAAAAGTATCCACCCAAGTCAGCCTGCGGAGGCTGACCTGGGTCGATGTTTTTTGCTATTTGAAAATTTTCTACATAGCAAAGGACTATTCTACCCCAAGTTGGTTGAGTGAATGGATTCTATGAATCCATAATTATACAATGATTTGCTTGGAATCATACATCACAGAGATGCATTAAGCCCCCTTTTACCAGAGCATGGCTCGTACAGATGTACTTAGTAAAATCTATGGAAATGGTCACTTGTTTTAAACCTTTACCACAGTTTTAGGAGTTTCAACGACCTTGAGGAAAGTGGCTTTTGAAAACATCATGCAAAAAGCAGAAAATGCTGGTTGCCAGTATTTTCTCCTTTTCCTACAATGTTTTCTACCTTTGTAAGCTAAAGTAAAATCATTTTTGAGGCAGCTGCAAGCTGCATTGCCTCTTTACTAAACAACACAATTTTAGAATTGTTCAAGTCAAAGCATTTGAAGACACTGATTTAAATCTGGTTTAATTAATTAATGATATTTGTCGATGAAAAGATAGTAAACATTGTAGAAAAGGGAGAAAATGGTGGTTATCAGCACTTTTTCCTTTTCTCACAATATTCTAAAAGCCATTTTCTTTATTTGATTGCATGGTGTTTAACGTCATTTTCCACATCATTTAGATATTCTTTGCAAGCTATTGGATGCTTTCACACATAAGTGAAATTACTATTATAACCATCTTTGAAATAATGATTAGCAGTTGAAGAGTAAGGAGTCCTGTTGCAATGACATTGACTAAGAAAGTACATGTACTTGGTTGCCAGCTGCAACCCCCTATTTTTTGTGCCATTCAGAACTATTTTGGAAAATATTTTGGGAGTTACTGCAGCTAGATTTCTAATTTCTTTGTCCAGGTATTTAACAAGAAAACAGCCTCTAGACTAAGCCCTTGCAGGCATGGATGTTTGTTTTAACCCTTTACTGCACAATGCTGCCTTTTAATGCCCCTGGGAAAGAAGCCTTTTGAAAACATTATGGGAAAAGGAGAAAATGATGGTAACCAGCACTTTCTCCTTTTCCCACAATGTTTTCTACCCTGTCAAAGAAAAACTGCACCATTTGAGCCACACTGAAATTGTTGTCTGCAAACGCTTTCAATTTGGACATGCCTAAAATTTTGTCATCTGGTAAAGAGTTAACAGAAAAAACAAAAAAAACGATAACCGTGGGCGAACAGGCACTTCAAGAATACCTGTTGTGACTATACTAGTACAGGTATACAAAACAAGACTTACCGTTTCAGCCAAAGTCCGCCAACAGTGGCAGATTTATCTTCTTTATCTTTTTTATTATTTCTTTCATCTTCAAGTATATCTTTGAACTTCTTGAATTTGTCCTTGTCCGTGTCATACTTAATGCCAACTTTCTGAAATATTGGTGAACCACATGTGTAAAGTTCTGTCTACCATGGCATGTTAGCAAATAACCAGTCTACTATGACATGTTACCAATTCTAAAATGACATGTGAATTCGGCTCTATAAACACAGTGCAACGAAAATGAGGTAAACTTGACATCATCCTATATAAAGTGACATCATTCTATGTAAAGTAAGTTGCCCCTGGTTGTTCCATGTCTCCACCCTCGGATATTTTATCAATGAAAGACACTTGGCATAAAAAAAACATCATTTTCTGCTACTCGATCAAAGAGGAGGGAAAAACTCAAGCAAAAACGATATTTACTGTTTTTGATAAAAATTAACAATGAAGGAACTATTTGAATTGTTACCAGTAAACATGTGTAAAGCAAGTGCCTTTTCAAATAGAAGATTAAAATCAAAATTGGCTTGTGTTGCAACTGAAAGTGGACTGGGAGCAAGTGTGGTAATATTCAGAGCATTTGAAGCTACTGTGACACTAATTAATGCTTGACAATACATTCATTTTACTTTGTTGTTTAAAAGAAAGAAAATAAAATAATAAAATGGTACTTTTTTGTTGTTATTGTTGTGTTTGATGCCTAAGGTTTATTGAAATTTTGATTTTTTTTTAAATATTTACTGACTGGGCAGTGGGGTTTTGTTTTGGTTAGTAGCTGGAACAGCCATTGGTTATTCAAGGGAATTAATCGGCATCCACTTTTGTACACCAGTATGAACTTGTTTTCCTTTGATCAAGAGTTGGTCATGTTAGAATCGAAATAATCTTCTTTCTATCATGTTTCATTGGTCAATACACCGCGGTTGAGAGTTATGACGTGCAATGAATAATCCACTCGAGTTACTACTCTCATGGTTTATTTATTGTGCCTCTTAACTCACAATCCTGGTTTATTGAATGATAGATCACAATAGAAAGAAGATTATTTCACAAATAACCATACAGTGTATGAACTCTGAATTAAGGTTTGGTTTGTATTGGACTGAATTAAGGACCCTGAGGAAAAAGCCTACAGAAACCATTGTAGGAAAAGAAGAAAATGTTGGTAACCAGCATTTTCTCCTTTTCCAACAATGTTTTTTTTCTACTCTTTCAAGGAAAAATCCTCCAATATAAGCCTCACTTAATTTTTCATCTTGAAATCCTTTCAATATGTATAAGTCCAAAATACTGTTGTCTGTAAAGCGTTACATGGCATATCCCCTGACAATTGACACAAAGGAGAAAATTGGAAGGAAAGGAAATATGCTTTTTTGAATGATATGGAAAATATGAATACTATGGTTACCAGCATTTTCTCCTTTTCCCACAATGTTTTCAAAAGGCTTCTTTCTCAGGGTCGTAAAAAGTCGGGACTGAGTGGTAAAGAGGCTGAAACAATAGTACATGCGTAAGTCTTTGACAGGGTAGAAAAGACATTGTGAGAAAAGGAAAAAATGTTGGTTCCCAGCATTTTCTCCTTTTCCCACAATGTTTTTAAAAGCTTTATTTTTGAGGGTCTTTTCAACACAGGATTGTTTAGCAAAGACTTAAAAGAGGAAGATAAAATGATAAGAGAACATAATAATGTAAGAGTGGAAAAATCAATACTGGCAAACACTTGAAAATAAACCAAACAAATATATATGAGCTATACTCTGTGAAAAGGGGGCTTAATGCATCTGCAAAAAAAGTATAGACCCAGTTCGGCCTGCACAGTCAGCAACCTGTGTCAAAACTTTTTGTAGTTTGTAAATTTTCTACATGTGCATGGACCATTCTACCTCAGAATTCAGCCTATTGTTAGACAAAATGGATTTTATGGCTAATGTGAAGACTTGCTTGGTATAAAGATTCACAAAGATGCATTAGGCCCCCTTTTGCCAGAGCATGGCTCATATATTGAATCTAACACTGAATCATTTGTGTATGCTTAACCCTTTACCACACAATCCTGACTTTTACTTACCCTGAGAAAGAAGCCTTTTGAAAACATTGTGGGAAAAGGAGAAAATGCTGGTAACCAGTGTTTTCTAGCCTTCCCAAAACAAATCATAATTTTTGAGTTACATTCATTTCATTGTCTGCAAATGCTTTCAATTTGGTTATTTTGTTGTCTATACTAGAAAAAATTGTGGGAAAAGGAGGAAATGCTGGTTACCAGCATTTTCTCCTTTTCCCACAATCTTTTCAAAAGCCTTCTCTTTCAGAGTCGTTTAAATCCCGGATTATGTGGTAAAGGGTTAACAAAGCATGCAGTGTAGATCAAAGATCAAGCTGGGCAGTTTGTGTTCTAAATTCATTAAATTGCATTCTTAATCTTTAGTCTAAAAGTGCACTTTAGAAAAAATTGAATCAGTCAAATTTCTGATTGACTAAATATCTGGTACAACCAACTAAGCCATGGAAACTATTTGGTATAGCCAATCAGAAATAGTGCATTACTTTAAATTTATTAAATTCTTGAGAATTAGACTAAAGAATAATGTTGAAAATGGTTTGTGAAAACAGGCCCTGGTCTGAATCTTCACGTATTGCAAAGCCACCTAAAGTTGTGAAAGTACATACTTTAACTCTTTACTAAACAATCTTAGGTTCTAATGCCCTTAACTCTTTACCACATGACAAAATTTTAGACCAGTCCAAATTGAAAGCAATTGCAGACGACAATTTCAGTGAGGCTCAAATGATGAGATTTTTCTCAGACAGGGTAGAAAACATTGTGGGAAAAGGAGAAAATGCTGGGAACCAGCATTTTCTCCTTTTCCCACAATGTTTTCTAAAGCCTTCTTTCCCAGGGTTGTGAAAACCCGGGATTGTTTGGTAAAGGGTTAAGGCAGAAGGCATTTGAAAACATTGTGGGAATAGAAGGAACTGCCAGTATCCAACATTTTCCACTTTACTGCCCTTTTAAGGACAAACCCTACCATTCGAATCAAATTCAATTCATATGCAAATGCTTTTAAATTGGGCTGGTCTAAAGTTTTGTTGATGGCAAAGAATTGAGGGTTTACAATTTACTTCAAAATAATCATAGCTTCTTTCCAAACATTTTACATACTCACCTTTATGTTACCAAGCATATCATCTCTCGTCATTGAAAACTGTGACCCCATCATATCTGTTCAAAAAAGTTCAAGCGAGAAGCTGTTTCAATCCTTTACAAAACAACTCTGTGTTTTAAAAATCCTGTGGGAGAAGGCTTTGATAAACAATTGTAGGAAAAAACGAAAATGTTGATAACCAGCATTTTCACCTTTTCCCACAGTGTTGGCCATCCTTTTAAAAACTTATTCCATCACTTGATCAATATCTTATTTCAAGTTATTTGTCATCTAAAAATGCTTTGACGTTGGACTGAGTTAGAAATTTGTCATTTGGTAAAGCGTTAATTCACAAAGTCTTGCAAAATGTTTTGTACATAACATCATATGGTGCTTGTTCTGAAATGCATATTTCAACACTTGAAAGTGGTGCAATAAATTCGCTTGTTTTCAGGTAAGAAAACTAGAGGGCCATGATGGCCCTGTATCGCTCCACTAGCTTATAAATATAAACCATAAATACATGTGCTAAACATTTTAATTCTGAGCCAAATGGTTTCAAAATGAAAACTTACAAAGTTTTCTCTGTAAAAGCCCATGTGAAAGTTGAGACCCGCAGGGCAAAGCCATTTTTGATCCCAGAGCTATAATTACTTGAACCCTGGTCGAGGTCCACAAGATAAAGCCACATGCCAAAATAATACAAGTCTATGCTGTATGGTTATAAATAAGGTGATTTTCAAGTTTCGTCCATATGAAGCCTCTGTAAAACATAAGACCGCTGATGCAAGGCTAATTTCAAAAAAAAATCAAAAGTGATCCAGATTTGGTAGCCCTTGGGTTTGCGATTAGGAGCAAAAAGATTTTCTGAATTTTCACGCTATAAGCACATGTTTATGATCCATGCGATAGGACTAATTTTGACATAACTTGAATAACTTTGGAAGAGATTATTTAGATTACACTCATACAATATTACAGCTGTAACTCAAGGTAAGGAACAAGAAGACCTTTTAAGTTCTCACTATATTAGCCTAGATGTAAAGCTTGTGACTTATTGGGTGAAGCAGTTTCAGAGATAATAAGCTTAATGGCCTTAGGCCTGCGGAGCTAAAAAGCAGTATCTTTTTCATGAGCTACAATGACGTTAGTAAATACAAGCTTTTGGAAAAGATTTTTAAAGGTTTTTCAATACTTTTCAGTTTTGTAGCCATAGCAACCATAGCTTTTAACAGAACTTAACTCTTTGAAGACATTCTGAAGAACATCATGGCAAGATGATATCTGTAAAGTTTGGTCAAAATTGGTAGCTCTAGGCCTTACTGCTAGGTACAGAAAGATTTTTAAAGTTTTCTCTATATAAGCCTATGTAAAACTTGTGACCCTGGGGCAGAGCCAATTTTGACCCCAGGGCTATAATTTGAAGAAACATGATAGAGGTCTACTACATAAAGCTACATGCCAAATTTGGTAGCCCTATGCTTTATGGTTTCAGACAAGAAGATTTTTAAAGATTTCCAATATTTTTCAGTTTTGTTGCCATGGCAACCAGAGTTTTTGAAGGATCAAATTCTTTCAAGAAATTCTGAAGAGGACCATGGCAGGATCATTTCTGTGAAGTTTCATGAAAATTGGATGGGTAGTTTCAGAGAAGATGTTTGAAATAAAAGTTAACACATGGACGCACGGACACACGACGGACACCGGGCCATGACATAAGCCCGCTGGCCTTTGGCCAGTGGAGCTAAGAAATTAATCCTTTCCCACACAATCCTGAGTTTTAACTACCATGAGGAAGAAGACCTTTGAAAACATTGTGGGAAAGGGAAAAAATGCTGTTAACCAGCATTTTCCCCTTTCACACAATTTTTTCTACCCTATCAATTACAAAAATCATCATTTAAGCTATATTTAACTCTGTACCACAATCCTGAGTTTAAATGACCTGAAGAAGAAGGGTTTTGAAAATACTGTGGTAAAAGGAGAAAATGCTGGTAGCCAGCATTTTCTCACCATGTTTTCTACCCTATCAAACACAGAAATCATCATCTGAACTTCACTGAATCTGTTGTCTGCAATTGCTTTCAATTTGGTCTTGTCCAAATTTTATAGTTTGGTAAAGGGTTAAATTGTCCTCTAAAACTGCTTTCACTTTGGACCAGTCTAAATTTGTCGTTTGGTAAAGAGTTAGTCAACAATCCCAATTTTGCATGACCATGAACAAGAAGGCTTCTGCACACATTGTTCATTATGTTGAAAAAATTTTTGAGAAAGATGCTACTTTCATCCTTTATCAAACACCCCTGTATTTTAAGGACCCTGTACAGGGTTCCCATTCATGCATATATGTGCATAATTCATGCACTTCACTGAATAATCACATACAAAAATATGAAGTGAAGCATGCATGCATGTACAGGTTTCAGGGCTCCTGCTGTTGATCACCAGTGCCGCCAATTGGGACAAGTTAGAAAAAAATGTCTCCAAAACTTAAGCACTGGCGAATCTACTGGCAACAAGTAATGTCTTTACTTGATATTTGAAAGATCTAAACTCTGACATATACAACAGGTATCAAGTGTGAAAGTCGCTGTTTATCGTCGCTAATTGAAGTGTTATCATTTATTTAAAAGTATTAATGGTATAAATTCACTTTTCTAGAGTAAAATTACAGGTTTTGAAGTTACATGCTACCCTAATTGACAAATCTTTGTCAAATCAAGCGGAAATACTACTCCAAAACTTAACTGGCATGAAAAAAAGATCGCTGCCAAAAAAAACACGAAAACCCATGACGCAACAAAAATCGGTTTGACATCGTCTGATCATAGGCATTTCAAACTGTCTATTCAGCTTTATCAATGACTCTAAACATTATCTATAAAAATCAATAAATGACACCTAATTAATGTCTGAAATTGACAGGGAAATGAAAAATTTTACCGGCCATCTGGTTGTAAGTTGTCCCTCTGAAACTGGTCCCGCGAGTAAGGAAACATAATAAGCATCTTCTTTTTTAAGTTACTCATATTATTTTCAAGAGCAGATGACTGCAGAGTAAGATGCACCTAGACAAATTTTCAATATAACAGACCCTTAATTTCCTCATGATAGATGCTCTACAATTGTCATTATTAAGTGCACTCCAAGAATTTCTCGTGCACTCCCGAATTTGTACTCCAGGGAGCGCATGCACTCCCAAAAAAAGACGTGAGTGGGTACACTGCCCTGTAGAACTAGCAGAGATCTTTTCAGAACATCGTAGGAAAAGGGAAAACTGCTGGTAACCAGCATTTTCTCCATTTCCAACATTGTTTTCTGTCCTTTTCAAGACAAATCACATCTTGGTAAATATAGTCTCACCGAACTTTTTGTCTGCGAATTCTCTCATATGGCAAGTCTTAAATTTTGTCATCCAATATTGACAAATCTAAATTATCGTGCATATTTCAGTTATCGTGCAATAAAATATGTTCCAAACAGGTATTAAAGCAGGTGATTTGTTTTGGATACAGCATCTGAACAGGTCACGTAACTCACATGAATATGCAAATTTTACACTTATATGCAAAACAACTGCAAAATACGAAATAATGTTTTCAAGCAATAACTTTTGTCTTTTTTTCTATCCAAAATGTAATGAATGAACAGATATGCGTAGTCTGCAAAATTAAAAGTTTTTATTTTTGCAGTTAAAATTGGTGAACCTCATTAAATGTTACCTTACAAAGAGTTGATTTTGCAGCCCTTTTCTAGACAAGTGTAATCTTTGATTGCATGCACGATAATACGAGAAGTAATCCAAAATTTTATAAAGGTCAACATTTCTGGAGAAAGCTGTGGGTATGAACAACGGAATTGGACCAAATTTAATTCAAAGACAAATCCAAGCCTGTCCTAATCATAAAAATATATGACATCATAAAAAGCTGGAATCTGAAATACGCGGGACTCCAGTCTCCTTACATGCACATTAATTGAGGTGAAGTCTGAAGAGGATAATGCATCAATATTTATCAGTAACTTGTCATTAAAAGTCAATGGCTTACCGACAATTCCTGCTGCGTCTTTGGCTGCTTCCATCCATTCCAATGTTATGATGTCCTCAATATTTTCGATTGCCGGAAAATGTTTAAACTTAGTCAGAAATAAAGCCATTTTGTCAAATCTTTCAAATTTTGTAAGTTGTATTGGAAACGGAAGTTATACGTGTGTGTTTACAGTCACTGGTGCCCGTTCACGAGCGGTTTATACTGCGGGCCTCTGTCTAACATGTAACTCGTCGCTGACCGAATTTAATAGTAATCGCCCCTAGAATTACATCTTCGAAAACCAATTAAACGGTTGCGTGACACAGGCAAAATCTGCACTCATGTTTTGGGAGTCCATCACCTGGTATTGGAATGTATCCAACATTCTCAATTTAACTCTTTCCCAAACAAGCCCTGGTTTTCACGTGTCTGCAGTACAAGTCTTTTGAAAACACTGTGGGAAAAGGAGAAATTGCTCGTAACGAGCAATTTCTCCTTTTCCCACAGTGTTTTCTACCCTATTTGAGAACTTTCTGCCATTTTCATCAAATTGAAAATTGTCGTCTGCAAACTCTTTCAAATTGGACCAGTCCAAAATTTGTCGTTTGGGAAAGGATAAAGTGATTTTTTTTTATAGTAGGATTGAATCCCTTATTATCGTGGTACTAACACATTCCACTGTGTGTAGGAAAATTGGAGTCTTGCCTGATATTTTTCTGTTGCAGAAAACATTCATATAGTTCATATAGTAATCGAGGCCAGCTGTACAATTGTACATATGCTATTTAGCTTCTAAAGGCCCTTTTTGATGATCTTTTCCCCGATCTAATTTTTATTCCAGATACTTTTATCTCTTTCTTCACCGTTCTTGTATGTTTATGGTTATTACCATATATTATAACACATCTTTAACATATATCTATCATAGCAAACTAGACACTAGTTCTTACATGATTGAATCTACTGTGCATGTACTCATAAGTCAGATTTCTATATAAATGATTGTGAACAATCACTATTTTGATTAAAAAAAAAAAAAACTTATTGTACAACTTAAAATACATTTTAAAATACCCTGTCCAGTATATGTATTTATTTGTAACACTCTGCCATAAAGTTATTCTTAGCTTTCCAACCTGGATTTAAAGCTGTTCAAAGATGGCGAAGTAACAATTACATTTTCCTGATTATTCCACAGATTCACCACTCTGTTGCTATATTTTTTCACATCATGGCTAAACCTTTTTTTTTTTAAATATAATTTTAGGCAATTTCCTCTAGTACCAGCAGCATCCCGTAAGTTGATGATTTGTTTGGAAGTTTTATCAATACCATATAGTAGTTTATATGTTTGGATAAGGTCTGTTCTATCACGCCTATATACTCTAAAGTGGGAAGGCCGAGCTTTTTTAATCTCTCGCTATATGTGAGATTTTTTAATGAATGGACTAGACGTGTTGCTCTTCTTTGAACGTTTTCAATTGTGATGATGTCTTTTTTGAATTTTGGTGAGCAAATAACCGAGACATATTCTAAATGGGGTCGAACTAGAGATTTATATAGGTTTAGAAACATTTCTGGGTCCAGGAATGTAAACGATTTACTTATAAGGCCCAGATTCCTATTGGCTAATTTAACCTTAGTACATATATGTTGATAGAAATCTAGTTTTTTGTCAAATATTACCCCAAGATCTTTCTCATGTTCTACTCCTTGAATTTTTGTCACAGAACCTTTATTGTCTGTAATGAAGTAATCACCCGCTTCTTTTTTTCCTATATATAGGGTTTAACATTTTTTAGAGTTAAAAGTCATTTCCCATTTCTTTGTCCATTTACAAGCATTGAATATATTATCTTGTACTTTATTTTCATCATTCGGGTTATTAATTTCTAAACAGAATTTTGTGTCATCAGCAAATAATTTTACAGGACAGTTTAACAGTTCTGGTAAGTCATTTATAAAAATCAGAAAACGGATTGGTCCCAACACACTTCCTTGAGGAACGCCACTAGTCACCTTGCACCATGACGATAACTTGCCATTAACGTTAACTCTCTGTTTTCTGTTATTTAAGAAGTCCTCCAGCCATTCGTAAATTTTACCCCTTATACCTATGTGCCATATTTTCTTTAACAATCTAGGATGTGGAACTTTGTCAAAGGCAGATTTAAAATCTAAATAAATTATATCTATATCTTTGTTGTCATCTAGACTGTTTGTCCAATCCTCAATACATTCTAACAAGTGCGTAGTACAAGATCTGCCTTTTCTAAAACCATGTTGATCAATATGCAGGAGGTTGTTACACTCTAGATGTTCCACTATTTTTTTCCGGATTATCTTTCCATGACCCGGCAACAAATTGAGGTCACACTTATAGGTCGATAGTTTTCAGCTTTGTACTTGGGTCCTGATATATGTCCGATTTATTTACATCATCGAAAACCAATCAAACGGTTGCGTGACACAGGCAAAATCTGCACTCATGTTTTGGGAGTCCATCACCTGGTATTAGAATGTATCCAACATTCTCAATTTAAGTGATTTTTTTTACCGTAGGATTGAATCCCTTATTATCGTGGTACTAACACATTCCACTGTGTGTAGGAAAATTGGAGTCTTGCCTGATATTTTTCTGTTGCACAATACATGCAATGGCATCTCATGTATATTTCTGCGATAATAGATTTCAGTTTGTCAGTAACTATACTTATTCTAGACAAAAGATGGTACAGCACTGACCTACATTAAAAAAAAGTTCTACTTCCGGAATTATCGTGGCATTGAGATGCACTCTCTTGCACTCCGGTTCATTCACATTCACCTCTGTAGTGGGCTCAGAAAGTAGTCCGTCCTCTCGCGAGATTTTCCGTCACATGACCATAACCCCAAATGGCGACACAAACGCCGGTGAAAGAAAGATGTATCGATTAAACGTTTAGGTCTTAACTCTAAATTCTTGTCGTAGGACTGTAAAATTTTGTTTAACTTGTCTTCATTCGTGGGCGCAGCCATTCTGTTTACAATTGGCGTAGGAATCTGATCAGTGAAGAAACTCGAAAAAATAGTTCCATTGTATACAGGTAAAATCATCAATTTAAATGCACCTATAATGCATCTGGAATCATATTTGCTTTGTCTACTTTATCATGTTACACATGAAACAGTTAAACAGTAACAAAACATGTTTTCCTCGGTTTGACAAGATTCTTGTCATTTAGCCCATCGCAGAGATGTATGTGAGGTAACGAACGACAACTCTGCTCGGAGATTGATTGAGATGAGGCCCTGGAAGATACTCATGCTCATCCTCTTTATGTTCAAAACTTTGGCAAATGAAAAATATGTTATTTTCAAGGTGTTGAGACAATTTTATCAAGAATTTTGAGCAACAGATATAAATAAATTCTTCCTGTCATTTTGTAAGCGAGGTTATACTCTGGGCACCTGTAAAAATGGAGGGAAAAAAAAGTCTACAGATCTGTGTTTAAAATAGCATCAAATACCCCTTTTTGGACCTCTTTTTTGGATAAAAAGTGAATTCATAATTTCTAGAGTGTTCTCTCATTTCAATAGATCAGGGAACACAAGTTTAAAAAAATGTAGTGCCTTATTTTCATTCCCATATTTGGGAAGCGGTGACGAATGGTCGTCTGAAATTTACTTTCCTCTCTCATGAACTTCAGTGACAGGAAAACAAATTATATAGAACTGTTATACTGATTTTACTTTTGTTACGCTGATAAGGTCATCATTTTGATCTAGGGGATAGTGTGATTTTGCAAAGAGGCAAATTTGATTTAACATACCATTTTCGGGAAACTTGTCGAGGTAAGATTGTAAAGTGTGTTGACAGTATGTGACCTACAAATACTCATGTGAGGACACTCTCAAGGAGGTCCATTTCAGCCTCACTTTCGGATATTGTAAATACCACGATAATGAATTACCCACGATATAATATCGGAAGCGACTATAAATGTTTAAGTCGGCTAAATATTGTCTGTCTATATATTTCGGTGATGATTCGCAGCATTTATTATATACATTAAATACTCTGGTTCAAATACAGGCGGTGCACGCGGATAAAATATCGCACACGACAAAAAAAAATCCGTATCTACACACTGTGAAATACGGTTCCAAATATGGTACGATGGCGTAAGTCACGCGCGGAATGACTTTGTATTCATTTGCAATTTGACTGGTCAAAATTTTACGCTGTCATATTAATGTGCCATTCATAAAAAAGAAGTTACTGGCCGCTTAAACATTATTTGTTTACTGTTTTCCAATAAAATGTCAATAATTCAAACATTTTGTCTTTGAACGTGGTCTGTATGACAATAAAAGGAATCTTATGTTGTACTGACTTTCCTGGTGCTTGTATTTACTTCTGGCTGCGTAAGAAAATTTTGGCATCTCGCTCGATCTTCGGTCTCGCGTGATATAAAATTTTCTCACGCTACTCGAATTAAATACAAGCACCAGGACAGTCACTACAACATAATATTCCGTATATCCAATTTTATGGTCGTCTTACCCGTTTTCGATGGAATAATTGACAATTTTAGCTTACGCATATCAAAACGAAGTTCTGGTTGCCGAAACAAAAACATTTGATAAACAAAAAGATCAAATTTCAATGCATAGGCCTATAAAACCATAAATTCTGCCTGGATCATGCATATTCAACCGAAACAGCATACTTCATCCTTCAGTCTTGTGCCTGAAGCTGAATTGGTGCATGGAGAAACATGCCCTCATTTTGTGGCTTTCAATATCTGCAGAACGGCTCATAAATAGAGAACTGAAAATCATCATGTAAACCAAAACTCAACAATGATGTTTACTATCACAAGAAGGAACTGTTTTGAACAATAGAAATGAACAGCTCTGAGTCAATTATCTTCATTTTTATGCCCCCCTTCGAAGAAGCGGGGGTATATTGCTTTGCACTTGTCGGTCGGTCCGTCGGTCCGTCTGTCGGTCGGTCCGTCGGTCGGTCCGTAGACCACATTTTTGTCCGGAGCATAACTCAAAAAGTATCTCAGGTATCATCTTGAAACTACATAGGTGGATGGATCTCATTAAGGAGAAGTGCAGTGCACAAGAATCATAACTCTGCCCATCATATTTATGGAGTTATTGCCCTTTGTTGATTTTCATACTTAATTTTTGTCCGGAGCATAACTCTAAAAGTATTTCAGGTATCATCTTGAAACCTCATAGGTGGATAGATCTCATTAAGGAGAAGTGCAGTGCACAAGTACCATAACTCTGCCCATCATATTTTTGGAGTTATTGCCCTTTGTTGATTTTCATACTTAATTTTTGTCCAGAGCATAAC
This sequence comes from Tridacna gigas, assembly GCA_945859785.2. Taxonomy (NCBI): domain Eukaryota; kingdom Metazoa; phylum Mollusca; class Bivalvia; order Cardiida; family Cardiidae; genus Tridacna; species Tridacna gigas. The sequence goes on along the minus strand of OX244042.2, from coordinate 17,105,345 downwards.
TCAAAAAGTATTTCAGATATCACCTTGAAACCTCATAGGTGGATTAATCTTATTAAGGAGAAGTGCAGTGCACAAGAACCATAACTCTGCCCATCATATTTTTGGAGTTATTGCCCTTTGTTGATTTTCATACTTAATTTTTGTCCGGAGCATAACTCGAAAGGTTTTTCAGATATCATCTTGAAACTTTACATGTGGATAGATCTTATTCAGGAGAAGTGCAGTGCACAAGAACTATAACTCTGCTCATTATATTTTTGCAGTTATTGCCATTTGTTGATTTTCGTACTTAATTTTTTTCCGGAGCATAACTCAAAAACTATGTGAGGTAAAATCATGAAACCTTATAAGTTGATAGTTCACATAAATGGGAAGTGCAGTGCCCAAGAATTGTTAATTTATCATTAATAATTTTTGAGTAATTACCCTTTGTTCGTTTTTACACTTTGAACTTAACAGTTTATAATCACATGTTATATTTAGAATTGGATGCCATTAGGGGGGCATACATGTTTTACAAACATCTCTTGTTTTTCTTTTTTTTTTTTTTTTTTTTTGAAGCGCGATGAAAAGGACGGATGACTGTCTTGGGGCTGCCATTGGCCCTCTCGTGACAACAGCACCAGAATACCAGATTAACGAAAAGTAAGGCATTTTGGCCCCTTCTGTCAATTTATATACACCTCTGAGGACAGCTAAAGAATTGTTTTAAACACCATTTTATCATGAAACATCTGAAAATATTGAGTGTCTAAATAAAAGGGTTGGAAACATTTTCTCCCTGTAGTGGCGAATGTTCTGGAGAAATTCGAACTCTTGTCACATTATTCCAGTAAGGTCACATGACTCTCTGACATTAAGACTGACTATGTCACATGTCAGCAATTTTTCAGGATCAAGATTGAAAATAAGACTAAGAATTAAAATTGCGCACGTATCGGGTTGAAAAGGGTAATGAGAAATTTGTCACTAAAACCGATCTTTCCTTTAGCAACATGCATACTGTCTTGTTTTTTGTTGCATTTCGTAAATTAAAAGCAATGACACTGTAGTTTACATTCAGATAATCGATTTTCACAGAACGGCTACTTCACTTCGTAATTCGCAAGAATACTCGGATATCATTTCCTGTTCGAAAACAGGTACCCCTAATGAATATGTCATCCGACTATATCTCATGGGAGTAGCTAGCCACCAAAAAAGTATACACAAAAATAATACCTAAAGGGGCTTTCACAATTGGAGCACGAGCAGAAGCGACAAAATATTCGTGCGACCGATAAATTTTTATTTGGATCGTAACTGTTACCGAAATAATCGCATATGAAAAAGTATTCGTACGAAATTCGCACGATCTAAAGCGACCCTTGTGCAATGCAAACGCTTTAAATCTTGAGATATATCTTGCGTCTATATGCGACCGTTGTACAATCAAAGCGAGTGTTGTAAGATAATGCAATAGGATCGCGCGATTGATCAGGTAATCGGACGATTGAAGGTGCGTCAATGCGATTGGACGTGGGGCACTCGTGCGAGTCAGAGGAGGATGATACTGAAGAACCCCTTGTAGTTGTAGTAGAGGGTACCAGACCGACGTGGGTTTCTTATGGCAACATATTTTCCGTCCAGGTGTATTGTTCTTCAAGTACATGTATATACCTTGCATCATGCAATGTGCTATTTCCCTGCATTGTAAGGCAGGTTTTGCATTGGAGCTTTCATTCAGATATCTGTATGGTTTTCTGCAGGCTCTGGAGCTGTTTTTACACTAAATATGACACAACGAAAGCACTTGCAGGTCCAGGACATGGGGCAAATCATTGGAATACTCCGTGAGGGACTGAATAACACAACGCTGAACTTCAGTACTTCAGTACAAAGTAAGCCAGTACAACGTGAGCCAATACTTTCATCGGTCGGATCTGGCAGAGGTCATGTGATTGGTAGTTCAGAATGGAAACCTCCCTGATATGGACGAGGTTCGATGCAGTTACGGAATCGGCCGAGCTGTGACGAGTGATGCGGAAAGGCCATACAGACTCGTGGCTGGCATACCAGGTACTGAAGTGTACAAGCATCCAAGTGCTAGGCGGTACGATAATTCGTTGTCTGCACATGTCATGTTCTTCGAAGAAAGGCCGGTTGTCTGCGCATGTCAATATTCTTCGAAGATTAGACATGTCTGCTGTGACGCATCATTATCCTGCACAGGATAAGTATTAATTCGCGGTGCGTAAATTGACGCAAAAAATAGCACGCGGAAATGGCTATGAATAATACGTCTGAGGAAAAAAAATCAACCCAGTTTTTCCGCTACAAATTTCTTAAAAATATAATGATTTCAAACAGGGAAAATTATTTTCATAAAACACTTTTGTTTACTGCAAATATCTGTATACAGTTTCTAAATACTGACATGGAGGAAACCGGGATTTGTGCAACAGACTGACAACAAATATAACGTACCCACCTTGCTGGGCTCATACCGGGGCTTTTCCACAACCTTATGGGAGCTATGCTTATAAATGGCTGGTGCATAGGTTATATGCTAGTTAACCATGGCTGGATTAATCTTTCAAGGAAGGTTTTAGTAAGTAAACGTATATTTTATTTTGAAATTCGCTGCATCGATTGCCACCTTGTAAAGTAGTAGTCCAGTTCTGTACCCAGAATGCCCAAATCAAATAGGTATGTATTTGAAAAATGCCAACTAACGGAAGAGAATGAAGAAAGACCCGTCTGCTACGACGCATCACTATCCTGTACAAGATAAATATTAACACGCGGTGCGTAAATTGACGCAAAAGATGACAAGCGGAAATAGTTATGAATAATACTTCAGTGGAAAAATCAAGCCACTTTTCGCTACAAATGTCTTAAAAGTATCATAATTTCAAACGGGATAAATAATTTTACAAAATATAATTGTTTACTTCAAATCTCAGTACACAGTTTCTAAATATAGACATGGGAAAAATCGGGACTGGTGCGACAGACTGACAACAAAAGTAACGTCCCTACCATGCTGTGCTTATATCAGGGCTATTTCCCAAGCTTATAGGGGCTGTATTTGTGACTTGGTAGTCAGTGGTAGAGCTTTAGGGGGAAATAAAGTAAGTCGGCTTCGTGTTCCTCAACATATTTTTTAACCAAATTTATGTAAAGGTTAACAATGCATAAGTACAGTCAGTCTTAAGAGAATAATGAAATGTTCTCCTATTCATGTTTCCAATATAACGTTCTGCTCTAGACCTATCCAATGAAGCTTCTGTTCTAATGACCAACTAAAAGTTATTAACAAAGTTAATGTTATACAACTTAAGATAGCATCTACTTTCAAAAGTTACCAAAATGAAAGTTAACAAATACAAAGGAGACAGCTTTCAAAAAATACGTACACAGTTATAACATACCAGTTGAGGACCAGGCTAATCGCAACTCTCAGTCAGTCTTTTTTGTGCTCTTTCTCTCTAGACAGTCTGGACACTAGACAATGGGTTATTTCTTCAACTGCAAAAAATTAGAAACAGTGCATGGGTATCTCACTAGGTGATGTAAGGTGGCTAAAGAGGTTTTATTACCTTTAAATAGTTAAACAGTTACAATTTGTTAAATTGTGATGGTCAGTCTGGAGTTTCTATAGCCAGTATACAACAGTCTTCAATTGAAATCTTTATCAATAACACTCCACACTCTACTGTTATTTTTCCTATCTTTTTTCTAAATTAATTTACTTTTTTGCAATTAGTAATGATACATTCATGTAATACTAGTAACCGTTACCCGAAATTTGGAGAAGAACTTTATAAGCTTAAGCTTCCGTTCTTATCCTTTTCTTCAGTATATTTGTCATATGATTGTATTGCATTCTGTTAACCTGTATCTTATACTGTTGAATAAAATATGTTTAAACTAAACTATTACTTTAGTTAAGGGCTTTTATTACTAGTCAGAGTAAAAGCTTTGCTGCCATACTGAACTCAGCTCAAAGTCAAAATTCTATGAATTCCTATGATTTCTAAATGGCCCCTTTCCACAATGATTTATATGAAAGATAAATCCAAACAAAACAAGAGAAATAAGAAAAAAAACCCAAACCCATTTTTCAATTAAAAAAAAAAAGCTGATCCACATCTAAATAATGTACCAAGTAATTTTCTAACTTGCCTAAACAAAATTTTCTATCTTAACCCTTTGAAATGAGCTTCCAAAATGAACATCTCACAAGACAAGCTCATGCACAAATGAATTATGGCAGGAAACTTAATGCATTATTGGTTTCAACCGATTGAAAGGAAAACATAAGTAGATTAAGGGAGATAACCTCGTAAAGCAATTCATATGGTTTTGCATTGGTCATTACTCTTCAACAGGAAAAAGTCAACCTGGCCACATAATTATAAATGACTGACCCAGTGCATAGGTTATATGCTAGCTAACCATGGCTGGACGAATCGTACCAGGTAGCGGTTTAGCAGGTAAACGTACGTTTTATTTTGAAATTCGCTGCATCGATTGCCACTTTGAAAAGTAGTCCGGTTCTGTACCCAGAATGCCGAAATCAGATGGGTATGTTTTTGAAAAATGCCACCTAGCGGAAGATAATGTGCGACCATTATTTTAGACTTTGCCGCGTGTACCCAAGCCACCATCTACTAGAGTATCGACGTTTGATTGTAAATTTGCTTATTGTTTTTCAGTGCGAGTAGCCCTTGATATCGGTGTTTACATTTGTTAGCTAGAGCCAATGAAATTATGTTCTACAAATTTTCATAAAAGTATCAATAAAATTGAGGAAACTGTTGAATATGTGGTCCTTAACTAAGTTTGAGGAGTATATTTGTACAGTGACGGAAACTATTCAGCTTATGATTATAACAAAACTAAAATAAAGATTTAGCCAACAGTAACACTTTGCATTGTTTTTGTTTGTGATGAAACCTAACTTTTTCACCACCAGCAAAATAAAATGGATAATTTTAACTAGTTGAAGAGGCCAACATATTACAAGTGCTTAGCTCTGTAGCTCTTTCATCGAAAAACTCCATATAAAACAAGGACAGTTGTAGATCAAGCAGCACTTTAGATGTGCAGTGACGGGATTGGTCTTTATTATACACTGTACGCTTACGTACTATTAAAGAAGTTTCACAGTTAGCGATCTTCATTCCTCCAAAGCGGTGGTGTCTCTTGCTAAGTTTCGAGGGTATATTATCTACATCGAAATGTTATTGGCACCAATTTCTCGGTAAAAAAGTTACAAAAAATTTTACATCATAAATCAGTTAGACGGTCAACTGGTGATTTTTTTCCTGTATGGGATTTGCAAGGCTCTTTTTTTCCTAAACTACTACTTATTTTGAGTTTACAGACAAGTTCACAAAATTAAGGGATTTCGTGCTGCGTGACTTCAACAACAGGTGTCAACACGTGGCATTACAAGGCACGGATACATAGTTAGATGTAGATTAAACGCTCACTGCTAACGGCAGGTGGTGGATTACTCATAGTGGTGTTATCATCGTATGTGGAAGTCGAATATTCATTTTTTAATTAAATATTATTGATATTTTCTTTGATTTAAAATGTAATGAACACTTACCCCCGACAAATTCAAATGCGTTTTAGATACTAACCTTTTTCAAGACGTTCCGCCTACATAGCGAGCACCTACTAGATACATTCATCACAGCTCGGCCGATTCCGTAACTATATCTAACCTCATGCGTATTTCCATTTTGAACTGCTGATCACATGATCTTAAAAATGGCGGTGCCCATGTTTTTTTTTTTTTAAGCTTTATTTGCCACGTCAATCAGTATGTGAGGGTCGTGGCCATCCCCCAACATACTTACAAATCAGTGTTAGCAAATATTTTGTTAGTAATACATAGATTTATTTACAATATCATTATGTTTCATTATGTTAATAAGTTTCAAGTTCTTTTCTTTTATAAGCTTATCATTACAAAATTTCAAGTTTAACCAATTTACATATTAATTGATAAGCCAAATTAATGATCAAAAGGTGACAACAAAGCTTTTTTTTGTGATGAAAAAGTGTGTGTGTGGGGGCGGGGGGGGGGGGGGGTAGGTGGGTGTGTGTGTTTGCGCGCTAAAATTGACCAGGTTTTTTTTTTTGTCTTTAATTCTACTTTTTACTTATAGATTATGTTTGGTTTTGTCTTCATTTATTCACTATCTTAATCTGCTCATGGGAGGTTTTGTATGATTTGTTCTACAAATGCCATGGTACATTCTCCTTTTTCAAAAATCTTAGTATTTTTGTAAATTTGTAAATTAGTGATAAGATGGTTCCTTAATCCACCTATTGAAGGTTTATTTACTTTATTTCTGCAAAAATAGATATACTTCTTGATTTCCAAAAGAAGTATATCCAAATTAATATTTGGTGCACTTGAGCCCAAAAGTAAAATAGAGCTGTTGATTTGCTCAGTTTGATCAAAATTGGTTATTATTCCTGTGATTCTATTTATCAAAGATCTCGTGTAACTACATTCGTAGAATAAATGTATAATTGTTTCAGCATCTGTGCCACAAAATGTACATAAATTTGTACCTTTCAGCTTCATTTTAAAAAGTAAGGAGTTTGTTGCAATAATACGATGCACTATTCTTGTTTGTAGCCATTGGGTGTAAGTATCTCGTGTGTATTTGAAAACGTTTCCATGAATTTATTTCCAATCAAAGTTTAAACCATTATATAATGTAGACCATTTGTTCCTACTTGTTGGGGTTTCGTTGTTTTTTTATAAGAGCGTTGTAAACATGTTTGTTTATGTCCTTTTTAGTTATCATATGAAAGAAATAGCTGTTAATTGAAGGATTATGGCACTCGTTCAAAATTGTATGTGCAACCTGGAATGAAATATTATGCTGTAAAAAGAAAGCTTTAATTGAATTTACAATGCTATAATAGTTTAAAAAATTTATTCCGTTCTTGGTAATGGTTTTGATATCGTTAAAATTTTTAAAACTACCGTTGTCGGTCAACATGTCTTTAACATATCTTATACCACATTTGTATAAGTTGGCGTTGTAGATATATTTAGATGCTATCAGAAAGTTTTCATTGTAAAACAGAGGCATTGTCATTATTTCCGAGCATTTTGTAAATTTGTATGTTGAGCTGAATACCGTGAATGATTTTAAAACATCTATCCAGAATACATTCTTTATTGTGCCTATAATTTTGTTGCAGTATAAAGTTCCAAAATTCAAAATTCTCTCTGGTTCAGATATGTTACATATAAATTTGTAACAATCATTTTCACCATTAGCAGCTATTTTCTTCATCCATTTTAATTTCATGGTTGTATCTATCATCCTTAACCCCCCGTCCACATAATCTTTGGTCATCACTTTATGTTTTATTTTAGCTGGGCCATCCCATATAAATTTATAAAGAATATCATGCACTCTTTTTAAATATTCGTTGGTCGGTGATGGTAAAGAGATAAACAAATGTGGGAGAATTGGCACAAGGAGACTTTTGACCACAGTTATTTTACCAGTAGGAGTTAATTTTCTTTTTTTCCAGTATGAAATGCTATTACTTATACTTTGTAATTTGGGCTCATAGTTCAAGTTTAACATTTTTTCCAAATCAACATTGAATAAGATTCTAAGTAATTTAAATTGCGTTTCCCCCCATGCTAATTTCCATTTCGTTTTAATTGCTCGAATGCTATATTTCCTGGAACCAATCCATATTAATTTGGTTTTATCAAAATTGACTTTAAGGCCAGAAATGTGTGAAAAGTGTTCAAGCAGCTCCAAAGTACTGTTGAGCGTTTTTTCAAACCCGTCTAAAAAAAGTGTTGTGTCATCTGCGAATTGCGATATTATGTATTCTTGGTTTAGGTGCCCATGTTAATCGATTCGCAACAACATTTAATATAAACAACCACGATAAACATATTCACATCTATCTATCTGTCGGTGAACACTTCAAATTGAATTGATAACGTTAAAAATTGAATGTACAAACGGTTTGCCAACAGAAATGTACACTCAACAAAACTTCTAAACAGCCACTTTTAAGCTGTAATTCCCCGTAGACCTTTTATTTGCATCACTTTCCAGAAAAGAGACAAATTTTAGTATGTTTGGATTTTGCAGAATAATTGATCAGTGTAAAAACATACCTCAGCTTAAGTCTGATTAATATACATATATTGACTTGTTTTTGTTATAAAGGAGCTTATTTGACATCCATTCACTCAACATCGAAATTTGAAAAATCAAATTCTTCAAAAAATTAATGCTCGTTTTCTCGGATTATAAATTTGTGCAGAAAAAAAGTTTCATGTTTTTTTCTTATTGCCGACAAAATTCCAGTAATTTAATTAAGCGTCTCTTTTAAGCTGTTATGGCTGATAGACATTACCCATGGGCAACCGTTGTACTTTCCCTCTTAAAAAAGACATGCCTTCTGTTGACAGAATCGAGAATCTTTTCTGTACTATATCATTACATGGCTTACGTCAAGATATATGTTACTATTTATTTTCATTTACTTGTCTATATTGCTTCTTTAGATTTGTAGGAGAAACAAAAGTGGCGGTTTAGAAGTTTTGCTGAGTGTATAAATAAAAGATTGCGATCATTATCTTCCGCTAGGTTGCATTTTTAGTTCACCTGAGCGCGAAGTTCTCAAGGTGAGCTTTTGTGATCGTACTGTGTCCGTCTTGCTGTATCCGTCGTGCGTCGTCCAGACGTCAACAATTACCTTGTGTGCACTACAGAGGCCACATTTTCAGTCAAATACTCATGAAACTTGGTCAGAATGTTTGTCTTGATGAAATCTCTGACAAGTTTGAAATTGGGTCAAAAAGTAGGTCACCAGATTTTAGAAAAACCTGGTGTGTACTCTAGAGGTAAAATTTTTAATGTAACACATATGAAACTTGATCAGAATACTTGTCTAGATGATGTCTTGGACAAGTTCGAACTGGGTCATGTTGGGTAAAACAGTAGGTCTCTGGGAGAAATCTTACAAAATCATCGTGGGCACTCTAGAGACCACATTTTTTCAGCCAGAAACTCATGAAACTTAGTCAGAATGTTTGTCTGGATAAAGTCTTGGACAAGTTTGACATTGGGTCACGTCGGGTCAAAAAGTACAAGTAGGTCACGGTGCCTTCTAGAGGCCACCTTTTCAACCTGATACTCATGAAATTTGGTCAGAATGTTTGTCTTCATAAAATCTTGGTCACGTAGAAAATTGGGTCACGTCAATTAAAAAAGTAGGTCACATGCCCAAATCATAGAAAAACCTTGTGCGCAGCCTAGAGGCCACATTTTCTGCCTGATACTCATGAAACTTGGTTAGAATGTTTGTCCGGATAAAATCTCGGACAACGTCGAAATTGGGTCACGTCGGGTCCAAAAGTAGGTCACATGCCCAAATACTAGAAAAACCTTGTGTGCAGTCTAGAGGCCACGTTTTTGAGCCTGATACTCATGAAGCTTTGTCAGAAATTTTGTCTGGATTCTTGGAGAAGTTTGAAATTGAGTCACATCGGGTCAAAAATTAGGTCACTGAGCAAAATCTCAGAAAAACATTGTGTGCACTCTAGAGGCCACATTTACTGCTTGATACTCATGAAACTTTGTTAGAATGTTTGTCCGGATGAAATCTCAGACAAGTTTGAAATTGGGTCAGGTCCGACCAAAAAGTAGGTCACGGGGCCAAATCTTAGAAAAATGTTGTATGCGCTCTAGTGGCCACATTTTCAGCCTGATACTCATGAAACTTAGTCAGAAGGGTGGTCTTGAATTATGTGATAAGTTCAAAATTGGGTCACATCGGTTCAAAAAGTAGGTCACTTGGCCAAATCTTAGAAAAACCTTGCGTGCACTAGAATCAAAATTCAAAAAAGAGGTCAAATCGGTGAAAAATATATCACTGACACTCATGCGTTTTACATCATCACGACCAGGATCTTTTCAGCCTTATCAATCCTAGATGACCTTACTCAGTTGAGCGCTTTAGGACCAATGACCCTCATGTTCAAATACATACCTGTTTGATTTGCGCATGCTGGGTACAGAACCGGACTATTTTTCAATGCGCCAGTCGGTGCTGCGAATTTCAAAATAAAATGTACGTTTACTCACTTAAACCTACCTTTTACGATTCATCCAGGCATGGTTAGGTAGCATATTACCTATGCACATACCATTTATAAACACAGCCGTTATAAGCTAAGGAAATAGCCCCAGTATAAGCCCAGCAAACTGGAGATGTTATTTTTGTTGTCAGCGTATTGCACAAATCCCGGTTTTCCCCATATCTATATTTAGAAACTGTAAACAGAAATTTGCAGTACACCATGGTATTTTATAAAATTATTTTTCCCGTTTGAAATCATTAAATTTTTAAGAAATTTGTAGCGAAAAACCAGTTTGATTTATCCATAGACGCATTATTTATACCATTTTCGGCTTGCTATTTTTAGCGGCGATTTACGCATCACATATCAATATTTATCCTATACAGGATAGTGATGCGTCACAGCAGGTAGGTCTAATTTTAGAAGAATATGTCATGCGCAGACAACGTAATTTCGATATGAAAATTGTGAGTCATGTTTTCTTTTTTAAGAGGAGCCTTAAATTATAAGAATGTTAAAAAAAAAAAAACTTATTTCCGGCGGAGAAATGTACCGTGCAGGTGCATACCAAACTACGTGATACAGCCGAGGGATTTGGTGGTGACACACCACTGGATTTTGGCCCCATCGAAAATAGAGTGAAATTGACTATATTTACAGCTTCACAGATCGCTCAATGGCAAAACCATGTCTTCTCTGTCTGTTTATCTTAAAAGTGCATACATAGCCCCCCCCCCCGGAAAAAAAAATATGCAAATGGAAAAGTCAACTGATTCCGTTTTTCGCTAAATTCTAAACAAAACACAGGCATTTCAAAGGAACACCTGTTCACGACCATCACCCTCAAGTTTTTGTTCCTCCAGTGACATAAAATAAGTCCTATCAGTATACAATAAAAACACATCTAAGTAGTCCCTCACTGCCCAAATTTGAAGCAAATCTAACTTGTATACCTCCAAGCAATCTCGGCTACTTGAAACAGTGCAACAGAAGAGCTGCTGCAAAATTTTATAGGAGACTACTACGACCCGGAAGCAAGCTGGCAGTGATTGACCAATCTGTCCATCATTCAGAAAAAAAGAACACGTGTTAATTAACCCACAAATAAGATTCTTTTGAAAATTTGCAGATAAGCTATACATCTTATACAACAAAAAACCCCACAGCTGCCAAATACTGCCTCACAGAAAATACTTCTTTCTGTTAGTAATCTTAATTCTGTTATATATTACAATTTTGACAAAAACCACTAAATCTCTACTACTCCAATTTGAACATGTCATCTTACAAAGTAATAAACTGAACAAGATGCCATTTATAAGGTACAAGATCTTTGCTTATATGTAAATTAAGTGACCTATGCAAAGCAGAGAATCACTTATTCCTACACCACTGTAACATTATGAATGAATCTATTAACCCGTACACCAAAGTAACTTGTAGCAAATCCCAGCTATATTAACCCTCACTGGACAGGGAACCCTTGTCATTCCTTCATTCATTCATTATTTAGATCATTGGGTACAGTTAAACTGTTATGTTAAACTGTTACTCTACGTCTTGAATATTAACCCTTTACCAAACAATAGCAAGCTTTAACGACACTGGAGAAGGGTCCCTTGGAAAACATTGCGTGAAAGGAGAAAATGCTGATAACCATCATTTTCTCCTTTTCCAACATTGTTTTTTGCCCTTTTGGAATCAGGTTTCATCAGTTCAGCCTCATTTAATTTATGGTCTGCAACAGCTTTGAATTTGGACAAGTGTAAAATTTTTCATTTTGTAAAGAGATTTAAATCTTATACTATTGGATATTGACAAATTGATTGCATGGTGTCTAACGCCGTTTTCAACATTAATTCAGTAACATTGGGGCGGCCAGAGCACCTATCCAGGCTTTCCTGGAGTTTCTTTTACCAGCACTACCGGGACTCAATGACCTTTTGCGGACAGTGCGGGGATAAGATCAGACTGCTCAGAGCGTGCAGTCTGATCTTGGATCTACAATGTCGAACTAGAGGATATTATTTTTCTCTAAAATGTAGCTTTGAAATAGCAATATTCAGGTGTTTACAATCGGCTTGAAAGTTTCATTTAACATTTTTAGCAGGTTAAGGGTTGTTATAGTTAACAAATAGCACGCATAGCCCCGACAGCTCTGTCGGTAGCGAACAGTACTTGAGAACAGGAGGTAGCTGGTTTGATCTCCAACTCGACAAAATTCTCTCCGAGGATTTTTTTTGATGATAGTCATTGTGACAGGATTCATTTCTCTGTCATGTTTCGATGATGGTTATGTGGGAAAGCAGTCAGTGGCTTGGAAAGAATATTGTGCAGGGTACTGGTAAAAGAAAGTGGCCATCGCTACATAACTGAAATAATGCTGAAAACAGGTTTAAACACTATACAAACAATCAATCAAATTCGCTAGTCTGTCGGTACTTTCAGTACTTTGATTTGTCTATAGAGGTACATTTCCAGTGCGATGGTTTAGTTGGCAACACCGCGTTAGCGCAAGAGGCTGTCTTGCTCTTGCCCTAACCCCAGTTTAGCGTTTTCCTTGGAGTAGCAAGTAATGTTCCAACACGTACACGTTAGATGGGTAGTTTTGTCCCTGATTTGCCAAGTGAAAGGCACTTAAAAGGGCACGCAAAACACCATGATTTCAGGTAGTGTGAGGCTTTACCTGTGGAAGAGCTTTAGGGATGGATGCTGACGGCAGGAATGCAACAAGGAGCCGTTTCAAGGGCAAATGGTTGCAACAGAGCAGACTCGATCTATTGCCGACTGCAAACGATATGACCGAGCACGTGCAACAACGACCAGCAGACGACCAACATACCAGGACGTTACACCTATATTGCCGTTGACATCATTCGTCGTCCGAGTGACAGATTTGATACCACATCGTTGCAGAGCTATGATCTAGCTTACGGGTGGCCATTTTAATTTGCGCTTGAGTAGATCAACTAAGAGAATCGATAATTTTCCCTACTTTATCTACTTGCTGAATTGGGATTTATGTGACCAGGTTGGTTAATCCTTTATCGAACAATTCCTTGTTTGAATCCTCTAAACTCCAGCCTGTTTTTCATAGTCTGGTTCAACACAGACTGGTGTTTAGAGGATTTCAAAGATTTCTGGAAATGAGCATTGAAATTCTAGTTCACTTAATAGCCATCACATGCACAAAGCGTTCAGGAAGATGTCGTTGGTTGGTTATTTCCGTTTATTTATCGTCGCTACCGGTTGCCCGTCTGAGCGACGCCCCCAGAAGACGGTTAGTTGTTACGGGGGATAGTGCAAGGATACAGGTCGAAACTACTGAGAGCTTCGCCTGGTTCTTTAACGTGCTCGGCGTATAGCACCGTCACACGGGACCTCGGTTTAATGTCTCATCCGAAAGACTATTAGTAATTTTTTAGTTGGCCAGCCGGGGATACGAACCCACAATCTGTAGGACATTGTGTTCACAAGTCCTACGCTCTACCTACTGAGCTATATCGGCTGGTAAAGATGTCGTGCATCTCGATGGTAGACCACTCGTCACAACTCGGCTGATTTCGTAACTATATCTAACCTCGTATATATTAAGAAGTTTTTCATTTTGAAACATTTTCAACATTTTCAGTCACATTATGTTAAATATGGCGGCGCCCATAAAGTACCCTCATTACAACTCGGCTGATTTCGTAAGTACATCTAACCTCGTCTGTATCAAGAAGGTTTTCAGTTTTTCTGGATTACCTGCCCCTACCGCTACGTTATCGGTTCAGGCTAAGCGCAATAATAGTGGCCTTCTAGGCGTCCTGAAGCGTACTCCTAAATGCTTCGTCGTTTTCCCCAATTTCATGTGATCCAGTTTGATCAGTGAATGAAATGAGCTCAATTTTGTACAAAAAACACATTCCCGAATCTAAAACGTGCTTTTGGGGTTTGGTTTAAATATAAATTTGACTATGAATCATTTCAAAAGTAGCACTGTTTTCGGACGTTATATAGGTCCATTGACATTTCGGATACTTAAAGCATCTCTGATATGTAGTTTTTCTCGCTAAATAAGATTAGCATGTAGAAAACATCACTGCAATTACTCTATTGCAAGCGATCTGTTTTGATATCAGCCTATGATCCGATTTGATAATGTGAAATAACAAGATCCCTTTTCTTCTGCATATTACCAACGGGGGCCGCCATTATTGCGCTTTGCCTGACGTACTCTTGAAGTACGGCGGGGTACCAGACTAGTTTTCAGTTTGAAACATTTTCAGTCACATGATCTTAAATATGGCAGCACCCAAAAAGCACACTCGTAACAACTCGGCTGATTTCGTAACTAAGTCTAACTTCGTCTGCATCAAGAAGTTTTTCATTTTGAAACATTTAAAATCACATGATCTTAAATATGGCGGTGTCCAAAAGGCGTTAATCAACAACAACAACAACAACCACAGTGAATTTATTCATATGAGCCAAGCTCTGGCAAAAGGGGTCTTAATGTATCTCAGTGATGTATGATATCTATCAAGCCATCGCATAATAATGGATCCATATAGCCACCCTTTTTTTAACAACCGACATAGACATGAGGTAAAATTGTCCAATAGCGAAAAGTTTCGGCCCAGGCCGGACTGCGCTGGCTGAACTGGGTCGATACCTTTCGTAGATGTGTTAACTTTCTTTTTCACAGAGCATAATTCATATCTATCTAGCCATGGCTGCAGACAGTTGCTACAGATAAAGTGTTTAATTCACTTTAGAAAATGAACTAATGAACTATTTGTCAGCGGTAATGTATTGAGAAAGACTTCGATTATAACTTGTGACTCTTGTTTTCCTTTTTAGGTGAGCCTTATCATTTTTCCAGCAGTAAAGCAGTCTATTTCCGGCTGAGACATGTAAGGCGTATTTCGGCAAACCTCGGGAGATCCGGTGATCAAGTCATCACGTAGCTGATATGCGCCTAAACGGTACATTTCTTAACCGGAAGCACACCGTTTTACCGTTATTAAAATTGTAAGGCATCTCTTATAAAAGAAAACAGGAGTCGCAATTTTCTATCGATATCTTTCTAAAAATATTTCCGTTGGCAAACAGTTTTACATCAATTTTTTAGCATGGTTTGTCAATTCCGTTGAGAGCTTTCATCACCGTGCTTGTTTATGTCGTTGTTATGCGATTTACATGGGCGCCGCCACGTGTAAGATCATGTGATTGGTAGTTCAAACTGGAAATCTCCTTTATACGGACGACGATGGATGTAGGTACGGAATCGGCCGAGTTGTGACGAGTGTTAAGGCGTATGTAAGTATCACCCATTGTAATACAGCGAGAGATGTGATCACCAGATCAACCGAAGTTTGCCGATTGAGTGGTAGACCGTGCTTCTGCGAAAAAAAAAAAAGTTTTCATTGCTTATTCATGTATATATGGTCCCAGTATGCAAAGCTCCTAAACAGTATTTGAAACTTTAGAGGGTCACAACTGAACTCTTTAGAATATAAATCCCTAAGTTCGATTTGGATACATTCAAGGTTTTTTATGTGTCAAAGCAGCATACATGATTGATGACCTAGTCTGCAGGAGAAATGACGATAAGTTGAACTACTGAATACTAACAATAGATGCATTGACAATAAACTTCAAAACACTTTCCCATTAACCCTTTACCATACATTCACAGTTTTAACGACCCTGTAGCTTTTGAAAACATCTTGGGAAAAGGAGAAAATGTTGGTGACCAGCATTTTCTTCTTCTCCCTCAATGTTTCACGGCTACTTATCTCCTGAATCACAACAATGTGTTGTGAATGGAAATATGTTGAGGGCACATCCGGTTGAACTTCAGGGGACTATAAATCGGACGATACGAGGGTGAGTGTTGAACTGGGCTTTTTTTCCGTTCCAGGTTCAAATATTAAAAAATCAGAGAATGCCATGCAACTCTTTTTTCATTTTCCTACAAATATGGCGCTCATTCGAAGCCAGATAACGAATGATATATCAGAAATCCGTTTTTTTTTTCCCGGAGCAAGGATATGTCATTTTGATGGCATTCGAACAGTTTGGATTCACGTTCTTTAAGTCGCCGAGCGCAAATGATTCCACCCATAAGTGTATATAAAAGGTCTCTCAGTTTATTGTAATTTACAATCAAAACTATATTCCCTTACTGTCCTTTTTCCAAGAAAATGAGATTTTTTATGAAATGTGTGATTGAGGGGATATGAGGTGATAAAAGAGATAAGCTTCGATTTAGGGGACGATTTAGGGTATAGGATGTACCTTTTTAGTTTATACAGTGTTACTTTTGACACTCGCTTCAGCCAATTTTTAACCCATTTCATCTTTATTTCATTGAATTATAATCATTCATTATCTTCGCGCCAAATGTTGCCCCTGACGGTTCCAAGATTGCATAGAATACATGTAAGGCCGATAGAAAACACATTTGATTTTCTGGAGCCCATCAAAGAAATCAGTGTTGTAACGTTTCCGGTCTTAAATCGAAGATTTGCGATATATGTATTTATCCCTTACATCTTTTATATAGGTCATTTATCTGTGTTTACTCCGCTGACTAAATTCTGAACCATTCTACAGTCTATCAAATTTTAACCGCGTTTTTTTTCTCTCTCTCTGACTGTAAGGATGTATCTTTAAACATGTGCCAAAGAATCCAGTCTTTTAATGACTTTGAATACGAACACTTTTGAAAACATTGTGGGGAAAAGGAGAAAATGCTGGTAACCATCATTTTCTCTTTTTCCCCACATTGTTTTCTATCCTTTTTAAAGACAAACCCCAACAATTAAACTCTGTTGAAACTGTCCTCTGCAAATGCTTTGAATTTGGACAAGTCCAAAGTTCTGTCGTCTGGTAGAGGGTGAAGGGAGGAGAGGCTCAACGTGGCCCAAAACTGGTTCATTGTGCTAGTCACGCAGACTGAACATGCTAACTCTTTACCAAACGACACAATTTCGGAATCATCCAAATCGAAAGCATTTGCAGACGACAAATTGAATGTAGCTCACCTGATGATTTCTGTCTTTAATAGGTTAGAAAACATAACTGGAAAAGGAGAAAATGCTGGTAACCAGCATTATCTCCTTCCCCCAGTCTTTAAAACCTGGGATTCTGTAGTAAAGAGTTTTAAAAAAAAAATCGGTGTTTAAACTTACTCGACTGCAAACAAAGTAAAACAATATAATATGGTGCAAAAAGGACAGCACAGTTACATAAGATCAAATCGCCGTTAAACCGGCCCAGTACGAGTATTTTGAACAGAAGAGAACATCATTAGGAAACGGTGCAAGGTAAAACACTGACAGTTCTCAACAATCTGCAGTACGTTTTATTCCAATTTACGTCTTTTTGTTTTTTTCCTTCTTCTTCTCCCTCTTCTTCTTCTTCTTCTTGTTATTATTATTGTTGTTGTTGTTGTTTTTCTTCTTTGATTTCTTATCCACCTTTTTACATTAATATTATTATTATCGTTAGTAGTAGCAGTAGAAGTAGTAGTAGTAGTTAATTTACGAGGTACTCTGCCAAGACATTCGTTCATCTAATATTTTTTTACCTCGAAGTGACATACATGTTTCAGTAACAAAAACAAAAAAAAAAACGGGGTGGCAGCACTTCTGGTTGCTCATAGGTGTCATAAAAATTGCCGCTGCACTCATAGGCGCAACATGAAAACATTTTTGGAAAAAAAATGGTTAACCCTTTACCACACAATCCCGACTTTTAACGACCCTGTAAAGGAAACCTTTTGAAAACATTGTGGGAAAAGGAGAAAATGCTGGTAACCAGCATTTTCTCCTTTCCCCACAATGTTTTCTACCCTTCCAAAACAAGTTTCATTGTTTCAGTCACATTTATTTTGTCGTCTGCAAATGCTTTCAATTTGGACCAGTCTAAAATTTTGTCGTTTGGTAAAGAGTTAAGTGGTTTTGATATTATGAGCCATGTTCTTTGAAAAGGGTTTCAAACCTATCTGCAAAAAGTATCGACGAAACTTCATGCTATTGGTCAATTTTCTGCAAACCAAGGTACCAGTCTACCTCATGACTTAGTCTGTTTTTAATACTTAAGCGGCTGAATAAATGAAACGCAAATTTCTACCCAATACTAAAAGCCAAAACAGTGCGGTTTCAAAGTTGATTTCACCGGACAGGAAATACCGTATCGGACAGTGTAGATCAAAGATCAGACTGCACGTTCTGTGCAGTCTGATCTTGATCTACATTGTCCGCAAAAGGTCAGTGGGTAGCGATTAGCGGCTTAAGGGTTAAAAAAAATGGATTTTATGGATCCATTATTATATGATGACTTTCCTGGCTTAACGCATCGCGGAGATGCATTAAACCCCCTTTTCCCAGTACGCCGCTCATATTCATCTTTAGGGCTTCCATGGTTTTCCGACATTCATTGCATACAGCGACTGTCTTACCTAAACGATTTTCAAAATTATCCTGCGAGTTTCTTTTCGCTACCATAAGGAATAAATCAGCTGAAACTAAAGGAGCACTGAAAAGAGAAAATACTGGTAACTATCATTTTTCGGCTAAGCTGGATGTGCAAGCTTTGACCCAATTTTTGGTTCTGATAACAAATGAATAAACAGAAAATTGTGATCGGTAAAAAATGTAGACATGTTTATTTTAAGGGCCCCTGCCTATCTGCGGGCAAATTTACGCCGCCTGTCTTTTTTAAAGATATTTCTTGTTTTCCCTTTTCTCATTTTTTTTTCTACCCTTTCAAAGATAAATTCCATTGTTCGAACCACATTTGTCGTCTCCAAATGCTCTCAACCTTGGTGTCTAAAATTTGGTCGACTGCTAAAGTAGGGATTCGAGTTTTCCTGTCTATCCAATTTTGTCGTAAAATCTTACAGCTGATTGATGATATTGACAAAATAAATAAATAAATAAATAAATAAATAAATAATCTTATACATAGCTTCGACAATGTTTATGTGGGTAACTAGCCAGTGGCTTGGAAAGAATGTTGTATGAAGTCCTGGTAAAAGAAACTCCAAGAATGTACAGATAGGTGCATAGGCTACCGTAATAGACCTGAAATAATATGAGCCATGCTCTGGCAAAAGGGGGATTAGCGCATCTCCGTAATACATTATACCAAACAAGCCATCATGGATCCATAAAAACCCTTTTGTCTGGCAATAGACCGTATCATAAGGTAGACAGGTCCATTGACATGCAGAAAATATGACCGATAGCGAAAAGTTTCAGCCCAGGTCAGCCTGCGCGGACTGCGCAGGCTGACCTGGGTTGATACTTTTCGCAGATGCATTAAGCCCCCGTTTCACAGAGCATAACTTATATTGAAACAGCGTACTACAACAAACACGAAATAGGAAAGCATATATAATGTAAAGGGATCGTCTCGTTCTTTTATGCTGTGTTTCAGGCTATTTTAACAACTCCGTTGAAGAAGAATTTTGAAAATATTGTGGGAAAAGGAGAAAATGCTAGTAAGCAGCATTTTCTCTTTTTCCCTAGATGCTTACTACCTTTCTTAAAGGTAGTAGTAGCAATTGTGGAAAAATGAGAAAATGCTGGTTACCAGCAGTTTCTGCTTTTCCCACAATGTTTTGAGCCTTCTCTAATTTTTCGTCTGCAACTGCTTTCAGTTTTCCTCGTCTGGGACAGGTTAAAAATAAACAAAGGTGTTGCTGTTGTTGTTTGGGGTCTTTTTTGGGGGGGTGGGGGATGTTCAATTTCTTTTCTCACCTTTTGCAAAGATATACATGTATGTGTTCTGCGCTCCTGCAAAAAACGGCATTTAGATTACGACAGGATCCATTCCTCTTCTCAACACTGAACGTGGTTTCGATTATGCTTACTTGGGAAAGCGGCCAGTGGTTTGCAGAGGATGTTTTGCATTTTACTAATAAAAGAAACTCGGGGAGTTCACGGTTAGGTGCACCGACCGCCCTGATATGGCTGCCATGATGTCGTAAACGGTGTATAACTGTTCACCAGACGAAACATTTTAGACTTGTTCAAACTGAAAACTTATGTTAGAAGACATATTCGATGTGGCTCAAGGTCAGTGGAATTGTCCTTGAAAGGACAGAAAACGCCGTGGAAAAAAGGATACAATGCTGATTACCATTTTTTTTCTCCTTTTATCACTTTGTTTTTCAAAAGCCCTTTCTGTCACGGTCTTTAACCTTTTACCGAACAATCCCGTGTTTTAACGATCCTGAGGAAAAGGCTTTTGAAAACATTGTTGGAAAAGGAGAAAATGCTTTTCACCAGACAACAAAATTTAATGCAAGGTGGGTTTAAAAATGAACCTTACCTTTGACTGACTTGAAAACATAGTGGGAAAAGGAGAAAATGCTGGTAACCAGCATTTTCTCCTTTTCTCACAATGTTTGCTACCCTTTTAAAGTCGAATTCTAAAACAATACGAACTACTTGTAATTTGTCGTCTGCAAATACTTTCGATTTGGACCAGTCTGAAATTATGTCGTTTGGTATGTAATAGGGTTATCACACGGAATCGTGCGGTAAAGGGTTGAACACCGAACGAAAAAAAAAAAAACAAATCGGGCACTGTGACATACTTCAACGCTTGTTTTTTTTTCTGCTCAACGCTTTTTTCAAACCCTTTACCAAACAATCACCTGTTAACTCTTTGGACACCGAATAAACCCAACGGAAAGTTTCATTCAAGAAATAAGGCCAAAAATATTTGAGCCATGCTCTGGTAAAAAGGGGGCTTAATGCATCTCCGTTATACATTTTAGCAAGCAAGTCATCACATGATGATCGATCCATAAAGTCCAGTTTGTGAAACAACGGACTGAATCAAGAGGTAGACTGGTCCTTTGACATACAGAAAATTTACCAATAGCGAAAAGTTACGGCCCAGATCATCCTGCGCAGACTGCGCAGGCTGACCTGGGTCGATACTTTTTCGCAGATGCATTAAGCCCCCTTTTCACAGAGTGTGGCTCATTGGCTCATTTGCAATGTTATGACTGTTTTAGTGGAGAATGTCTCATCTGAGCGGACAGTGTAGATCAAAGATCAGACTTCACGTTTTGTGCAGTCTGATCTTGAGCTACACTGGACGAAGAGGCAACTATAGTTGTGAAACGACTCTGAAGAAGACACCCTCTGAAAACACAACTGAAAAAAAAGGAGAAAATTTAGGTAACTAACATTTTCTCCTCTTCGCACAGTGTTTGCGACTCCCACGTATTACACCATGTTACCCTCATTTCATTCATATTCTGCGAGTGCTCTCAATTTAACAACTCTAAAATTTTGTTGTTTGGTAAATACTTAAACCATGCTTGTGGCTGTTTAATTGGTTATTTTCGCTTTGAGACAGCTAAAAAAGGACTTTTTTTTTATTGACAAGCAGCCTTTTGACGTGAAATAAGCATAAAGCAGGTAAATAAAAATCCGGTCGTAATTCATAGCAATCTATGGGTTTTTTGTCTAAAGCTGGGGCGTAGCTGTCTGTACGTAAAAGGGCAGTTGCATACACTTTACAAAAAAAAAAAGTTTAGCAAAAAAGAGTCACCAAAGGCCGCCATATACCTTGTACAGTTAAAACATTTTCTGCGGGGAGAGCCGAGGTCTGGTAGCCTAGTCGGTAGCGTATAGGACTAAAGAACAGGAAGTCGCTAGCTCGATCCCCTACTTGGCCAATTTCTTTCCGAGGATTGATGATGGCCATTGCGACAGGATTCATTTTTCTCTCACCGCTGAGCATTATTTCGACGTTGGTTATGTAGGAAAGCAGCCGGTGGCTTGGAAAGAATATTGTGCGGAGTACTGGTAAAAGAGACTCCAGGAAAGCATGGGTAGCTGTACTAGCCGCCGCGATATAACTAAAATAATGTTGAAAAGTGGCGTTAAACACCACACAATCAACCTGGGGAAGATCCCCAGATCCTCCTGGAAAACCCCCCTCCCTCTCTCGGCACTTTGCGCCTCAGGTCTCACCTTCGGTATTACATCTGCGAATACTTGATTTTGGGCTAGCTACGCCATTGTAGGGTGTCATTTGTTTTTGTGGCATTTGTCGAAGACAATGCCACTATGAGTTCAATACGGAATTTTGAAAATCATGTATCGTATTTTGTGCAAAACTGAAGGAAGTAAACCTAATCAAACTCAATTTTTCTAAGACAAATAGGAGTTTCGATTGCACTCAGATATGAAAATGAAAATGACGTATTAAAATGAATTGGATTAGGCCATCGATTATGGAAATACTTCTCTTTCATCGAAAATAGCTTAATCCACTATGGTCTTCTATTGGCGTAATGATACACACAATCTTTGTTTCCCGACCGCCCGATTCCGTGCTTGATCGTCCCAAACTACTTCGTTCCTGGGCTTATTCGTTCCTGGGCTTGTTCGCCAGGACTTGTTTGTCCCACAAGATTGCACGCTTTTCTGTTGGAGTGTGCATGACTATATAGTAGGTTGATTTTCAAGCGAATATTTTGAAACTGTTTCTATAGTTTTTTTTTTTCAAATTATTAATTCCACACAATGGCTCCCTTGACAAATGCCACACCAGTGCTTTCAACGCTTTGATTTTCGGAGTAGTTGTCTAACTTGACTGTTGTCCTACTTCACGGTATTTGTCTCGATTGAATACGAAGTAACTTGCGGCTGGAAAAAAATGTGGACATTTTTATTCTGCGGTCCTCTGCAGGCCCCACTGCGGGCTTGTTGCGGGCCCATTTATAGCAGTAATACATGTATACAAAGGTTGCTACTGGGAATCGATACTCGGAGACCCTTATTCACACGTTAGCAAATGGATATGATAGGGGAACATCTATCTATCTATCTATCTGTCTATCTATCTATCTACATAAACATTTTTAATGATGGAAGGATTTTCTTTAAAACTTGAAAGTGGCGTGCAACACACGAAAAAGGGCCTTCGGATATATGCGTAAAAGTGTGTCGTCCCAGATCAGTCTGTTACTGCGCAGGCTAATCCGGGACTACACTTTACGCAAATGTCCGAAGGTCTCATTTCCCCTTGTTGCGGGCTAAGTATAATAACCTCGAATTTAAAAAAAAAAATGCTGATCTCAGACACGTAGGGCGGGGGTTTCACACACAAAAAAAAGACGTGATTTTTTTCCGAAACGATAAGTACTCAAGACCGGATTTTTAGAAAAATCCGATCAAGTGCGCAAAGGACACAATGTTTTCAAAATGCCTTTTTCCTCAAGGAAGCGTTTGCAGACGACAAAATAAATGTGACTCAAAAATTGAAATTTGTTTTTGGAAGGGTAGGAAACATTGCGGGAAAAGAAGAAAATGCTGGTTACCAGCATTTTCTCCTTTTCCCACAATGTTTTCAAAGGGCCTTCTTCCTCAAGGTCGTTAACACGCGGGAATGTGAGATAAAGGTTTAATGGGTCGATATATCTTTATATCAGTTAGATCTATCCTTTATATTTCTTACACGACCCGTTTTATAGAGAACAATAGTAGAATACCTGCCTTACGATAATGTACTCATAGTGCAGTTGTCAGACGTGATCTAATACTTTATAACCATTTACGAAATAACCACATAGATCTGTGTGACCCTTCCCTTATTCATTTCGACGGATCTACAAACTATAACTTTTGAAAACAAAAAGGCAGTGTTAGAGCAATTGCCGAGGTTGACAAAGATGCAGAGTTCATTCCTCTCTCTGTATCAAAACCTCATTTACCATACGTTATTATTTTATTCGTTGCTTCAAGTGTAATATTCTCAAAAAAGAGCTTTTTTTTCGGGCGGGAAAGAGTTAATTACCTGATAAAATGAATTCTCTAGTTTTATATATATACGGGTAGATTTTTTTTATAAATTGGGATAGGTAATATATATAGTTCGTGTTACGTGGGTACATGAATAACTTCATAACGAGAGAGAGAAAGACAGAGAGAGACAGAGAGAGAGAGAGAGAGTCACAGACAGACACACAGACGCACAGACAGACGGACGGAGGGACGGACATATCAAAGCATTAACTTTAACAGGTATAAATTTGTTTTATCATGGTTTAGCTCTTCACCAGAAGAAAAATATGGACTTGTCCTAATTAAACGAATTTGCAAGATGACAAATGCCACGTGGCTCAAATGCTGTGATTTATTCTTAAAAAAAGGATAGAAAACATTGTGGGAAAAGAAGACTATGATGGTTACCAGCATTTTCTCCTACACTCAAATTGTTTTCAAAAATCCTCGTTAGGGTGGTTAAAACGGTAACGTTTGCTAAATGTTTAGAAGGGAGAAGTGGAGATTTTCGTTTTGTTTGGATTGCATTTTTTTTTTTGTACTTTTTTTTTTCTTTCGAGAATGTAATCAGCATTATTTCATGCTCTTCGGTAGTTTATCGAGAAATAATGGTGGGTTATGGTTTGATATTTCATGGTTACGACCAGTGAAAATACCGATTTTATATTGCCAACTCTTCAATTGAAGGCGGAAACAGCAGTTCCCGCGTTATAGTTACCTAGGTAATCAGCAAGTGCCATTCAAATGGAGGGAAATATGACGTAATTTACGCTATATTTCTCGCGCTTTGCGTAAAATTGTAATGCGTTGTTGTGTGTGTGTGTGTGGGGGGGGGGGGGGGGGGGGCTACGCCACGGAGAACTACCGAAAACAATTGTACTGGATTTTGATGAAAGTTCCAGTAAAACAGGAGTTAGAAGCATGAAATAAATAGAATTTTTTTTTTTCTGTGAAAGAGCGAAATTTATTTCATCATGTGAACATCACCGGTAATATTTTCATCTGTGGCTGCGCCACTCGTGAAAATATTACCGATGATGTTCCCTCGATGAAATAAATTTCGATCTTTCACCGAAAAAAAAAACCACAAATATCCTCTATACATCTTATGAGATATCTTACATCATTTACAAGCATCGATTACGACGAATTTGTAGTTTGCATATGCGTTCAATTTATAAAGGTTGACTCTTTGCCACACAATGACGAGTTTTAACGCCTCTGGGAAATTACACTTTTGAAAACATTGTGGGAAAAGGAGAAAATGCTGGTAACCAGCATTTTCTCCTTTTCCAACGATGTTTTCTCACCTTTCAGAAAGAAACCAATCATTTGAGCCACATTTAATTTGTCGTCTGAAAATGCTTTGACTTTGGGTCAGTCTAAAATTTTGTCGTCTGGTAAAGAGTTAAGACTTAACCCTTAAGCTGCTAGATAAGTTAGATTAAACTTTCAAGCCGATAAGGAAAAGCCGAATAATGCTACTTCAAACTTATTGTTGTTTTAGAAAAAATATCTCTTTATCAGACAGTGTAGATTCAAAATCCGACTGCACGTTCTGCAGTAGACACTGCATCGCAAACAAATGTGCCTCCGTTTGTACAGATGGCACTCGTCACAACTCGGCCGATTCCGTACCTACATCTAACCTCGTCCGTGTAAAGGCGGGTTCCATTTTGAATTACCAATCACATGATCTTAAACATGGCGGCGCTCCTGTAAATAGCTTTGACAACGACATGAACAACCACGATGGAGTTATTCACATCTATCGATCTGTCGATGAAAGCCCCCAACGGAATCGATAACCACACTTAAAAATTGAATGTACAAACTGTTTGCCGACTGAAATATTCTTAGAAAGATAACGATAGAAAATTGACTCATGTTTTCTTTTTTAAGAGGAGCCTTACAATTTCAGTAACGGTAAAACGGTGTGCTTCCGGAAACGTGCGAAATGTACCGTGTAGGTGCATATCAAGCTACGTGATACAGCCGAAGGATTTGATCACCGGATCACCCGAGGTATGCCGAATGTACAGATGGCTGCGTTTGATTGTGCTGTATGGTGTCACACCACTGCCATATTGCTATATTGAAAATAGAGTGAAATTGACCATCTTTAAAGCTTCACAAATCGCTTAATGGCAAAACTTTGGCTTTACCATCTCTTGCTCTCATAAGTGCAGTCATAGTCCTTTTAAAAAAAATGCATAAAAAACAACATGTCAACCGATTGCGTTTTTCGCTAAATCCAAATCAATACAGGCACCCTAGAAACTGTCCTCTCAAAAACGCTTGTTCACCGCCATGACCCCAATTTTTTGTTCATCCACTGACATAAAATAGTCCGATCAATATATGATAAAATCACATCTAAATGGTCCCCCACAACCTAAATTTGAAGAAAATCTAAATTATATACCACCAAGCCCTCTCAGCTCCACCAAACAGTGCAACAAAATTGCTACTGCAAAATTTCACATCGGACTACTTTTGACTACTACGACAGTAGGTAATAAAGTGACGTTTCTAGGACATTCCCGAAATCCTCTCTAACTAAAAAAAAGATATATCCCCCTATGAGTACTATAAGGCCGCGTACTTATTGTCGTCCTTCCGTCCTTTTTTTAGCGAGTCGCAGCTACCTTAGTACTCCTATACGCGCCCTAGTAAAAAGATAAGGCCGCGTACTAAAGTTGTAATTTACGATTTTTCGCGATATTTTAGCGTATTTCCTACGCGTCCCTAGTATAGTACTCTCCTAAATTTATAACTCTTTAAAAGTTATAAATTTATCGGCGAAAAAAATTTGAAAATTATTTAAGCGCTTTTTAATCTTAGCGTGAAATAAAGATGGAAAAAAAAAATTATAACGAATGGTTAAACCTTCAAGCTGCGTATGCGGACGCGTTTAATGATTATATGGTAGATAAGAACGCTATAACGAAGGCGCTTTTAGATTTCGCTTTAGAAGCTCGTATAAAATTCGGAGAAAAAATATTCGGAAAAAATATCCTCGAAGAAAGAGAAAGAAAAATGAGAGAGGATCATAACGAAAAATTAAAGAAACAGATTCTTATAGGGAAATACGACGATATAGATATAATCGAGTCGGGCGTAAAATTGGATATATATACGTAGAAAATAAAACGCAAATTATAAAATCTTTTAAATTTATAACTCGAGACGAGTTATAAATTACGTATTATAAAAAGTTAATAGTAATAAAAAAAAAAAAATTTTGAAATTCGCTAAATTTTGTTCAACTTAAAAGTACCGCGGAAATGACCGTATTAAAGAATTTAGAAACTACTTTTATTTTGCGTCTAACTAAAACGTTAGAAGATAAAATTTATTTTAGCCGGAGCCCATTTATTCGCAGGAGTTCGGTAGAATTTCCTTCGTCCGAATGTATACGTAATAATACTTTGCTCTACCTATTTAAATTAAAACCCGCCGTTTACTACGAAATTAGTAAAGCGGGTGTTTCGTTAAGAGAAGGTGATGTAAGTTTAATTTTAAATCATAGGCGACGCGTTATCGGAATAAATGCGCGCGAAGGTTACGATCATACGGTATTTAGATTGTTATCGTTTTTTCCGAATGAAAACGGACGTCCGTATTTAACTATCGGATTCCGCGACTTTAGATTTTCTCCCGGTGATTTATCGCCTTCTTGGGAAATTATAGAAAGGCGCGAAGAACTAGAAATTTTTCCGGATCCTATTCTCGAAGAATCGGAAGACGAGCGTGAAACTGGGATAATAAATAAAAACGGTAATTCCTCGTTTCGAGAAAAAGAATGCGTTATTTGTAAAGACTCAGTACCGAACGTGATGTTTTGTAATTGCGGTCATATAATCCTATGCGAGGAGTGCGATAATAAGTCTAATCTAAAAAAATGCCCCGTTTGTAAAACGCCGGCTGTAACGAAACGTAAATTAGTATTTGAGCGAGATTATTCCCGGTTAGTCTTTTTATTTTCCCTATTAATAAGCGGAATAATTCTTTTATTGGCGTTTATATTTTATAAAACTTTTAATTAAAAAATTTATAACTCGTCTCGAGTTATAAATTATCTATTATAAAGAGTTAATAAAATTTTTTTTCTCTTTCTAAAACGAGCGTTTTCTTCTTTAAGTTTATTTATCACGGCTAATAACGCTTTAATACGCGCCTTATTTTTCTCTATTTTTTCGTCATAATGCGATTGCGGCTCGCTCATCGTTAACGATTCTTTATTATCCATTTTAAAGACGCTAATCAATATTTTATTTGAAATTTAAAAAGATTTCTCTACCCGCTTATAAAAAATGGAAGATTACTTAGGAATTACGATTAATAATAATTTAGACAATCTGTTATCCGAACACGGTAAAAAACTTCTCGAAAGATATTATTATCGGTACGATAACGATACTCCTCAAAGAGTATTCGCTCGCGCCGCGGTTAGTTATTCCGATAATTTAAAACACGCGCAAAGAATTTACGATTACGCGTCTACTCAATTATTTATGTTTTCTTCCCCTATCTTAGCGAATGCGGGAAATTCTTCTAAAAGGGGTTTACCTATTTCCTGCTTCGTTTCTCATATTCCGGATAAGATAGACGGTATCATCGAACATTTAGCGGATACGTGCTGGTCTTTCGTCGTAGGCGGAGGAGTCGGAGCCGACTGGAGTTCGGTAAGATCTGCTGACGGTAAGTCATCCGGTCCGGTATCTTTTTTATCTCCTATCAATTCCGTAGTAACTCCTTATAAACAGGGAAAAACTAGAAAAGGAAGTTACGCCGCCTATCTCGATATTACTCATCCGGAAATAGTAGAATTTATTACTATGAGAATACCTACCGGAGGAGATGTTAATCGGAGAAATCTTAATTTATTTAGCGGGATTAATATTACCGACGACTTTATGCGCGCCGTAAAAAATGGCACGGATTACGATTTAATAGACCCTAAAACTAAAAAACGAACGCCTACGAGCGCTAGGAAAATTTGGGAAATGATTTTAGAAACTAGAAGTAGGACCGGCACTCCCTATTTAAATTTTATCGATACGATTAATAAGTTTCTTCCTAAAGAGATGAAAGAAAAAGGATTAAAAATTTATAGTAGTAATTTATGTAACGAAATCCATTTACCTACGGACGATAGTACGATGGCTGTATGCTGTTTAGCTTCTTTAAACGCGGAATATCCTTATAAATGGACGTCGCGAGTCGTAGAAGATATCGTTCGTTTTTTAGATAACGTTTTAGAATCGTTTATTAAAAATTGCCCGCTCGAATTATCTAAAGCTAAAAAAGGAGCGATAAGAGACCGGCCTTTAGGAATAGGAGTTATGGGATTCGGTTCCGCCTGTCGTAAGATGAATATTCCATTCGAATCTTCCCGCGCGAAAGAATTTAATATAGAGTTATTTTCTAAGCTAAAAAAATACGCGGAAATGGCTACTTTAAAACTAGGAAAAGAACGAGGAGAATGTCCGTCTATGAAAGGAACGGGAAAAAGAAATTCTCATTTAATAGCGGTCGCTCCTACCGCTAATATTTCTATTATCGCGAATTGTTCTCCTTCTATCGAGCCTGTTGTAGCTAACGCCTTCGTATCCAAAACGCGTGCCGGTATGTTTCTCGCGAAAGATAAATATTTAGAAAAATTTTTACGCCGTCAGGGATTAGATACGAAAAAAATATGGGATAGTATTACGAAAAATAACGGTTCGGTAAGGCATCTTAATACTCCGATGCCGTTTAATAAGGAAATTTTTAAGACGGCCGAAGAAATGGATCAGATTAAGATAATAGAATTAGCCGCGGACAGACAGAAGTACATATGCCAGGGCCAGTCTTTAAACATTTTTATACCTTCCGGAGCCAATAAAAAATATATCCATAATATTCACTATAAAGCTTGGGAATTAGGATGTAAAGGATTATATTATTTTAGGGGGGAAACGGACGATATATCCGTCTTAGAATGTTCTTTATGCGCTTCTTAACGCTAATTTATAACTTAATTTAAAGTTATAAATTTGTTTTAAGATTTTTTTATATAAAAATCGGTAATAATGAACTTAAAGTTATTTAGAAAAGTTAATAAAAAAAGTGGGCACGAATTAGAAGATGCCATGCCCGAAATAAGGAATTTAACTACCGAGTTAACGATATACGTTCACGATAGTTTTAAATTTTTTCGCGAAATTTTAATTCGCATCTCTAAAATCGCTGGTCCTTTTTGGTTTCATATTCCCGATATGCTCCTCGAAGATGCTCGTTACGAAATTACGAGTATCTTAACGGATATTAGTAACTATCTTCATTGGTACGAGGAAAAGGGGGAAATTACGCGGGACACACCTACCTATTATATAGAAGATACGATCGAAGAATTACACGATGTTATACGCGGTCGGGTCAGAGGGATTATCGTTAGAGTACAAGGAGAATGGAGAAATATTAAAAATGAAACTGTTCGAGAGAAATTTTTTGAGGACGTTAATTACGCCGTTTACGTCCTAGTTGAACTTCTTACCGATCTACGGGAGGGAGAGAAAAGATTAGCTAAGTTATTCGTAAAGGGTTTTTAAAAAATTTATCGCGCCTTATTATTTAGGCGTAAATAATCCTGAGTGAACGAGTCGGATTTTTTTTCTTTTATTCCCCTTTTAAAAATTGATTTTTTTAAAAACGTTTTTTTAAATTTATCGTCAGAAATATGGCGAGTAATAACGATTATATAAACTATAAAGATTTCGATATAAAAAAACTAAGCCTTTGCGAAGGTAAAAAACACGAGAAGTACGGAGGTTTTTGGACATTTAATATCAAGTACGAGTATCCAGACGGAGAACTGAGAAGTTTACGGCTGCGTTCTCCCCTCCTGTTTTCTTACGGAATTAAGAAAAGTGATTCATGGAAAGGTCATTATATGTTAATAAAATCTTTTTACGACGAGAATGATATGGAGGAAAAAGAAATCGAGTTTAGAAAAACGTTAGACAGTATTTCAGATTTTTTAAGAAAAGAAATAGAAGATAAAAAATTGGCGGATAAAGATCGCTTATTAAAGCGCGAACATTTAGGAAAAATGGATATTATTACGGATAACGGATCTTTTTTCCCGAAATTAAGAGAAATAAAATTTAACGAAAATGAAAAAGTTAAGAGCGTTATAAAGACCGTTTTTTACGAAAAAGGAAAAGGCGGAAAACTATCGGAAAGAAAACCTTCTTTTATCAGGGATAAACCTTGTAAAGTAATCGTTTATATGGATATAGAGGATATTTTCATTCGGATTAAAAACCCTATATTTAAAATACGTACTTATATTTCGGACGCTATCGTTATTAAAACGGACATTCCTCATCCTAATAGTTGGGTAAAAACGGCGGATATAAGTATAGGCTCGGACGACGAAGACGAGGAAAAAGTAAAAACGCGAATAAGTATAGAATCCGACGACGAAGCCGATGAAGACGACAAAGCCGACGAAGACGACGAAAAATAAATAAATAACTTATAAATTTATAACTTTTTTAAAAGTTATAAATTTTCTTTTTAGCTTCTCTCGATCGTAACAGATAAGATTTTGATCTTAATATTACGTATTCTAGCTAAAGAAAAAATGAGTAAATTAAGTAGCGAAGATAAGATATTTTTAGATAATAATTTACGGATACACAAATCTATTAATGATAGATTTAGTAGAACGCGGGAAGATATAATTATTTTAAAAGATTTAAGTAGGGATGAACTATTAGATTTAAGAAAATTTATAGCGGCTTTAATTATTAAGGAGTATACGTACCGTGATTGCGTTAATTTTAATCCCAAGTTTTTTTTTAACTCGAGTATGCTTAGCTTAGACATTCGTTACTCACGATTGGAGGATCTTCCCATAGATAATCTCGATTTAGTCTTCGAAAATACTTTAAACGAATTCGGTTATTATACGCATTATTCGGGAGTTTTTCGCGATATTTTCGGGGTTTTAGCTAAAGCGGCTTATGAATTTAGAAAGGAAGATATAGAAGGACCTATCGCTTTATTAGTATGCCTTTTACCTTTTAAATTAAAGCCTGGTAAGAGAGAAAATAAAAAAGAGAAAAAGCTTAGAAAACGCTTAGAAAAAGCGTTCGAAAATATCGAATGTTATTATCTTTATTAATATTTTCGAAGCCGGCGAAGACGACAAAGCCGACGAAGACGACAAAGCCGACGAAGACGACGAAAAATAAATAAATAACTTATAAATTTATAACTTTTTTAAAAGTTATAAATTTTCTTTTTAGCTTCTCTCGATCGTAACAGATGTAGTAGTTTCAGTCTCCGGTAATTCCGTAATCTCTTCGGAAAAAATACGTTCGACCCCCTTTTCGTAATAATTTTTTAAAAAAGGCCCGCAGTTTTTTATTAAGTAAACGAATAGCTTGTTAACTTTTTTTAGATAATTTTCGCTTAAATCTCCGGAAGTAAACAATACCCCGTATTTAGCGATTTCCGTAAAGTCCGCCGTTATAACGTTAAATAAATCTTCCGGATCGCCTACGATAACGTCTTTTAGTTCCAGTTGCTCCGGCATGTTTTAATACGGAAAAAATTTATTTAATATATTTATAAATCGAGTTCTACGAGTATCGTTAAATAAGAATTTTTCGCGTTAGGATTATCGGTCTTCGTTAAAAAGTTTATAACGTCGCATTGATTTAATTCTAAAGGCTGAGGAAAAACTGCGCAGCTACAGCCTTCTCCTACTTTCTTTATTAAGGAGTAGTCGGTTTTTTCATTACCGTTTATTACTAAGTTAATTTTAGCTTCTTCCTCTAAAATATCGTTTCCTTTTAAAACCGTTAAAGATCCCCTTATAATTCTACCTGGAGCGGACATACAGTAACCTCCTAAACCGTGCGATCTTCCGCTACTACCGTTACCGAAAGAAAACTGGTAATTTCCGTTTGATAAAGGTCCTTGTTCTTCGGCGTGAATACTTATTATAGGTTTACGTTGTTCCCTTCTGATTATCGGTATAAATCCCACCGAAAAAGACGCTAATCGCTCGAATAAAAAACTTTTCGTTACGGGATCGTTATTACCGTGAGGTTTTGGTAAATTCGTAATTCTTTGTCCGTTCATATTTATTAACCCTTTCGCGCTAAAAGAACCGTCGTCGTTTTTCGTTAAAGATTTTTCGCGCTCGGACAAAGTTAACAACTGCGTAGCGAGAAAAGATCTAGTTACGGGATCGTCCCAATTAGCCGGTTCGGGTAAGTTTTTAATTCTATTTCCTCCCATATCTATTTCTCCGATAGCCGAAAAACTACCGTCCTCTCGTTTAATTAATCCGCCGCTTATATCGTCTACGTATTTTTTTATTAGCGGCTTCGTTCGGATCAGTAGGATCACCCAAGTTTTTTATTTTATTAAATCCCATGTTTAAATATCCTAACATGTGATAACCTCCATTTTCTAATAAAAATCCTCCCTTAGCGTCTACGTAATGTTTAGTAGCTACGTCTTGAGGATTCTCGGGATTACTAACTCTCGTTAACGTATTACCGTTCATATTTATAGAACCGGTAACTTCCGTAGTTCCATCTTTACGTAAAAAATTATTATTGACGTAAGAGATCGAAATACCGTCTTCGCTAGGTCTAACTTCCTCCATTCTTCCGAATTTATCGACAGGCATCTTTTTTAAATAAACTAAAAAAGTTTATTTAAAACGCGCTGGAATTCGTGACCGGAAGTTAGCTCTTTTAAAACGAACAAACATAAATGACCGCAAAATACTTGATCGGCTCGCTGTAATTGGTCCGTATTATAAAGTATCGGATTTCCTAAGTAGTTTTCTATTTCGATAGGCGGTCTTATACCGTAACTATCGAAATAATTTTTTAGTTTACCGTCTTTATACCAAGCGACCCAATGCGTACCGGGTCCGCTAGAATCGTCTAAATTTAATATACCGCATTCTTTTTTTCTAGGTTTTTTAGGTAAATCGTTTCTTACGAATACTCCCCTAAAAGAAGGTATCTTTAACCTTTTAGCGGCGTCTTCTAGTTCGCAGTTACTTAAAGGTTTATTAGGTAAAATTACGTTTTTAATCGCGATATCCCACATTTTTTAAAACTTAAATATTTTTAATGTTCTCGTTATCGACCCAAGAATTAAACTCATCCGAATATCCTTTCCATTTTACTAAAGATTTATTTTTCCCTTTTTTAATAACCTTTTCTATCCTAAATAACTCTTGACTAGTTTTTTGTAGTTCGGGTTCGTAAAAAGAACCTCTTACTTCTTCTCCGTTAAGATCTTTAATTTTATACGTTACGGGAAAAGTACCTTTTATCTCGCTAATCGTAAAAACTTCTTCGGACCATCTAGTAGTATAACCCTTTTCGAAGGTCTTTTTCTTTTTAGATATCCTTACTTTATCGCCCACGGAAAACTCGGGATTTATATCCCTTTTCTCGTAACTTTCGGGATAAAGAGTTCTTCGAACTACTTTTTCGTTCGTCTTTTTACTAGCGTTTATCGGCGTCATTTTAATAGAAGAATGCCCCACGTTATTATATTCTTTAAGGAGGTCGGGTAAAGCGTTAATATAAACGTTAGTAGAATTAGCGGAAAAATATTTCCACATTTTTTCTTTCATCGTTCTAATCCATCTTTCTACTACGCTAGATTTTTCTTCGTTTTCGGTAGAATACAATTCTATTAGTTTTTTAACGTCTGCATTATAAAACTCTTTACCTTTGTCTACCCATATTTTTTCGGGTTTTCTCTCTTTAAAAATACTCTTTAGCGCTTCGGCGACGGATTTTCCCGTTTTATTTTTTAACGGTATTAACCAGCTGTACTTAGAAAAGATGTCTATAACGGCGAGAAGATATTTTATACCTCGATTATATTTAGAAAATGCCTGCATGTCTACTAAATCCGCGGCCCATATTTTATCGATACCGTTTACTAAGACTCTTCTTTTCTTAAATTTTCTTTTTACGGGTTTATGTAATTCTTCCGATAAACTCGTCATGACGATTTTTTTTTTTTATTAACTCCCATTCCGAATCTTTTTTTCACTCCGATTAAATTACCGACGACCGATCGTTCTATTTTTTCTCTAAGCGTAGGATTATAAATTCCCTTTAATTCTTTTAACATATTAGCATCGCAAATAGAATTTCTAGTAGCCATATCGTCGTATTTAAGGTAACAAACGTCGTGATGGTAGGCTGCTTTATCTACTCGGTTTATCGGCTTACTAAATTCTTTCGGCGTTAAATCTTCGTTAAGCCTTTTATTTAACTTAGTACCCGGGCCGGTAAAGTTATGACCGGGAAGATGCATTTCGACGGGTAAATTATTTATAAACTTATTTAGTAATGAACCGCCTTGTTTTTTTTTTTAACGAATTTAGTTTTTGTACTTCCGCATACAATGCATTTCCCGCGCGCCATATTTCTTCCGTTTTTAGTAACTACGTGCTGTACGTTATTAGTATTGGTATTTTTCCTACATTTAACACAATACATTTTTTAATAAGTTTAATTTTTTTTTAATTTAAGTAAAATGGATATCGCCGATTTATCTTGGGATAATAAAGTATCGAAAAGGCGTAATAACCTTATTTTGCCTAAAAGCTTTAGAGGAATAATAGTAGGTAAATCCGGCTGCGGTAAAACTACGCTTTTAATAAACCTTTTAATAAGACCGGGATGGCTCGATTATAATAATTTAATGGTTTTCGGGAGAAGTCTCTTTCAGCCGGAATATCGCCTGCTTAAAAAAGCCTTCGAAGAAAAATTACCGAAAGAAAGAATTTTACAGTTATTTAACGCGCGAGACTACGTCACGAGCGAGAACGTTTCTCCCGAATCTTTGATCGAAGAATGGTCTAAAACCTTAGCGAATAAATCGGATATAAGATGTAGTTTTTTCGAACGTACCGACGATGTTCCTGATCCGAGAGAGTTAAAATCGGAAGATAAAAATTTAATGATATTCGACGACTTACTTTTAGAAAAACAAAATAAGTGCGAATGTTACTACGTACGCGGAAGACATAGTAACGTCGATTGTTTTTATCTTTCCCAAAACTATTTTAGACTACCTAGGCAAACTATAAGAGAGAACGCTAATTTTATTTGTCTTTTTAGGCAGGACCAGAAAAATATTAATCATATTTATAATGATCACGTGAGCAAAGATATGTCTAAAGAAGAGTTTAGAAATTTTTGTAAAAAAGCCTGGGAAAAACCTTACGGTTTTATCGTTATCGATTTATCGAGTAAAAAAGACGAAGGAAAATACAGAAGTGGGCTAGATATTTTTTATATTCCGAGTTGATAAAAAAAATGAAAATAAAAATTTAAAATTAAACTAAATCGGGAAAAATGAATAGTAATATAATAGCGATAAATGAAGATATACCCGCGAATGAAGATGAAATGACTGAAAGTGACAAAATCCATTTTGGAACTTATTACGGAAAGTTAACGTATTTTTTTATACAAAAAAATAATTTATGGGATCGAAAACCGGAATATTTAAAAGAACTTACATTCGCGATCAGATCAGCGATAAAATATTTTAGTAGCGGTATTGGGTATAATTATTTTAAGTTAAAACCGAAAAAAATATTATATCGATAAATACGAGTTAAAAAGTTTTACCGAAGAAAACTTACTTAAATTATGGAAGGCGATCGGTGATTTAATAGAATTTAAAAGAAAATTAGAGACGGGTTGGCCGTACTTATAATTTAAAAAATATATTTTTTAAAAAAAAAATATTTCTTTTTTAAAACATGGAAAATCTTTTAAAAAAATAGTCGAGAACACGCGAGCTAAAGAATCTTTACAAATTATAGTAAGCGACGATAAAACGCTGTTTACAACGAATTTTAATCCCCCGATCCGACTAGATTACGAAAAAAAATACGAAATAGCTTTAGTAAATCTCGAAACGTATTACTCTTTTCCTAATATTAACGAGTCGAATAATGCGTTTATTTATTCTCCGAATGCTGGAGCTTCCTGGTTTAAAATAACGATACCCGTAGGAAGTTACGATCTTATAGACATTAATGATACCATTCATCAGGAAATGAGAAAAAATGGGCACGCCGATTTAGTTAACGATAATTACCCGATAAATATTTCCGCGAACACGAATACGCTAAAATCTATTCTTATTTTAGAAAATGGTTACGAAGTAGATTTTAATCATCCGAATTCTATTTCTAAAGTATTAGGTTTTACTCGCGCGAAATACGTAAACGGTTTTCACGAATCCGAAAACGTAGTAAATATTCTTAGTATAAATTCCGTGCTCGTTAACGTTAATATTATTTCGGGAAGCTACGTTAACGGATTAATGCGAAATCTGATTTACTCTTTTTTCCCGAATGTCGCGCCCGGATATAAAATAATCGAGTCCCCGCTTAATTTAGTTTATTTACCGATAACGTTAAGAGATATACATAATATGGAAGTAAAAATTACGGATCAAAACGGAAATTTACTAAATCTTAGAGGAGAAAATATAACGATTAGATTTCATATTAGAGAATCGTAAAAATAAAACGCTTTTTTAAAATAAAAAAAACGTATAAAAAAACATGACTAGTTACGCGAAAGTAAAAGTTAATATATCAGAAGGACAAAAACAAAAACTTAAATCCGCTATTAAAAAAAAATGCCCGGTTAGTATTCGTTTAACGCGGGAAGATTTAAACGGTAGCGACGCTTTAGCCGTTACCCCGTCTCAAGCGAAAAAAATAGCGAAAGCTTTCGAAAAAGGTACGGGAGTAATGATTAGAATATCCGCTAAACAGCTTAAACATAACGCTAAAATGAAAGGAGGTTTTTTAGGAATGTTAGCAGGTTTAGCCGCTAGCGCTTTACCGGCTATAGCTAAAACCATTTTACCCGCGTTAGGAGTCGGTGCTCTTTCCGGTTTAGCGTCATCCGGAGTACAGAAAGCTATGGGGTCCGGTCTTTATCTTAAAAAAGGAGGCTGCGTTTGTCGAGTACAAACCGACGGAGAAGGGCTTTATTTAAGTCCATATAAAGGTAAAGGATTAAAATCCGCCGGTAACGGCTTATATTTAAAATGAGGAGGAAAATTTTACGACGGAAAAGGCCTTATTTTAGGGCCTAATAGTCCTTTCGCTAATATTCCTATTTTAGGAGCTATATTATAAGTTTAGAATTAAACTTATAATATAAAAAAGGATGAACGTACGTAAATTTAACGCTAAATCGAAAATTTATAACCCGAAAACGATTCAATGGAGAGCCTTTAATAATTTAAAATATCCCCCGATAAAAATAAACCCGGTAACTTGGGAAATCTTTTGTCAAAAAAATATTACCTTAGCTCCCGGGAAAGTAATTCACGCGGGATTAGGTTTAGGTTTTACGTCGACTAAAGGGATAATTTTAGTCTCTTTAGATTATCATCTAAGATGTAAAGAATGCAGTTTACAAAACGAAATTAGCTACGGGGACGCCGCGAATATTTTAGTCGCGATTACTAATAATTCGAAAAAAGAAGTAACGATAAAAGAAAACGAACTTTTATGTTTCGTTTATTATCAGTATTAAAAAAAAAATCGGTTATTAAAAAATGGAGATGAAAGATATTAATAGATATCCGGAATTACCTACGGCTCCTCCGCTCGACGAAGGGCACGGTTATCGTTTACAAAAAATTAACGAAATACAAACTTTTTTAGAAGGCGAGATCACGAAAAGAGGAGCTTTAAGTAAAAAATATTTTAGAGCTGCGAAAATAGTAGATAATATAGATATTGTTTTAATCGCGATTACTACGGCGGGTGGAATAGGAGGAATAGGTTTATTAACTACGGTAGTTTCGATACCCGCGGTTATAACGATAGAAGGTATAGCGGGTTTTTGCGGTTTATTAAGTTTAGTCGGAAAATGCGCTGTTAACAATTTGAGAAAAAAGGCGGAAAAACACGAAAAGATTAAAATCATCGCGGATACTAAATTAAATACTATATCGACTCACGTCTCGAAAGCTTTATCGGACGATAAAGTCACGGACGAAGAATTCCGACTAATCATCGACGAATTAGAGAAATATAAGAAGATGAAGGAAGAAATTAGGTCTAAATTTAAGAAAAAGATTACGAGCGGAACGGAAGCGGAGTTAATAGAGAGAGGAAGAAGAGAACAGCGTGAGTCCTTTCGGAAGTTGGTTGAAAAACATCACGGTGGGCCGCAGGAATATTAAAAAGCCTATAATTAAGTTTTCGTGCAGTTTTAGTTACGAAACGGGATAAAACAAGAAATCCTAATAAAAAATGTCTTTTTTAAAAATTAAAAATCCCGCGGAAAGGGAACGAGTCGTAAAAGAATTTCTCGAGATAAAAAAAATATTCGCGCTAACGAATTAGCGGAAAAAACGGGTAAAATAGAATTACGAGAGGATCTTTCGGAGCTTTATAAACCCATTACGGAAGCGCAAAAAGCTGCGGCGAAAGAGATTACGGAAGGTCTTAGATCCATTAAAGAGGGTATCGAACAATTACCCGAAGCTATTAAGTTTAAAGCCTTTCCTTCTATAGAGGCTTACTCGCAAGAAGGGCTAACTGATGAGGAGATCGCTGAAATTAAGTATTTTGCTGAACAGGGTAAAGAAGACTTTTCATCAACTATGTTTATTGGTCCATTAGCAGCTCAGCAATCAAGAAGATATGCCAATAAGGATGATGGTGATACAACGTACGGGATATATGATAAAAAAGGTAAATTTTATATCGGTAGCGAGGAAATCGATATTTTAGAAGATGATATCTTAGTTAAAGATAAAGTTTATGAAGGTACACCCGGTCTATGGGAACTTATTGTTGCTAAAAAACCTGACGAAAGTAAATATAATGATGAGGACCGCGATAATTACAAGGAGATAATGAAAAAAACCAACGCCCTTCGCCGCGATAATGATCCGAAAAGTAATTTTCCAAAAAGCGGTAAAAGTTACAAATGGAAAAACCTTCTTAGCAGCATTTGGTACGATATCGAAACCTACGGAAGCGGGATCGTTATCCCTGGCGACCCTAACGTGTTACTAGAAAGACTCGACTTACTTATAGCTAGTAAAGCTGCCGGTCATACTGGTTTAAGAAACGAGTTAGTAAGCGTATGCGACGAATTAAAAAGGCAAGGCTTTTTCGATAATAAAAGTTATAAAAGAATAATGGCCTTATTATAAAAATATGTACGTTTATAAGAAACGAGGATTTACTAGAAAGAATAGATACGGCGGAGCCGGAATCTTCGACAGCTTAGCTAACTTTTTCGCTAGACTTTTAAGTAGTAGCGCGGCTAAACAAATCGCTTCTTCCACTGTCGATGTAGGAAAGAGCGTCGCTAAGGAAGGAGCTAAAAAAGCTTTAGAAGCCGGAAAAAGCACCGCGGTAGACGCCGGAAAAAAGTTAATAGAAAAGGCTTTAATACCAAAATCTAAAAAAATTTTGAAAAAGTATAACGCGATACCCGCGGTAACGACGCCCGTGACTTCGAAAAACTTGAACTCTATAATAGACGGAAGCGGTAACGATCTGATAGCGATACGAGAATTAGTTAAAAAATTAAATAGCAGAGCCGGTATTAAAACGACTTAAAAATTATAATAATTTAAAAAATTATTATAATATAATAAAAAATGAGCATTTTAGACGTTACTGACACACCTTTAAAAGACGATACTATCGAAGAGTACGAATACTTCGAGTATTTACCGATCGTCGGCGCTGTTAATAATCTTAACAATCCGGGGGGAGTTATTACGATTAACATCGAAACTCAAGATATTTTTATGCATCCGAGCGAAAGCTATTTACTTATAGAAGGCGAATTAGTAAAAAATGATGACACGAGATACGCGAATGCCGATAACATTACTTTAACGAACAACGGTCTAATGTATCTTTTTAGCACTATTAAGTACGACCTTTCGGGTAAAGAGATCGAACTAATAAATCATCCGGGATGGGCTACTACGATGCTCGGATTATTAAAATATGACGACGATTTTTCTAAATCGCGAGGGTTAAATCAGTTATGGTATAAGGATACGGCGCCGTAAATAATAATAGCGGCTTCCAAATTAGACAATCGCTAATTATTCAGCAGCCTCATACCAAAGGTACATTCAGTTTTAGCGTGCCGTTAAAACATATTTTCGGTTTTTGCGAAGATTACGATAAAATCGTATACGGAATGAAACATACTCTTTCCTTTTCAAGAACCGGCGATCGCGACGCTATTTTTAAAGACGCCGGCGTTGACGATGGCAAGGTCGTATTAAGTAAAATAGCGTGGTATATGCCCCACGTGTTACCTACGGATAAGTATAAAATGGAACTTTATAAACGTATCCAGAACAAAGAAACCTTTCCGGTTAATTATAGAATGATACAATGCGATACCGCGGAAGTTCCTCAAACGAGATCATTTACTTGGAAATTCTCCGTTAAAACGTCACCGGAGTTTCCGCGTTACATTATCGTCGGTTTCCAACATAACAAAGAAAACCAGCAAGAACAAAATCTGGCTATATTTAACCACGTTCAAGTTACGGATATTCACGTTACGTTAAATTCTTATAAATATCCTAGAGCCGACTACTCGAAATTTAGTAGGGCGTATGCCGATGTCTCCAAGTTTAGATCTAAGTTTTTTCTTATGGATGATTTAGCGTCAAATCCTAACTTTACACCGTTAGAGTACAAAGATCTGTATCCTTTATTTTTGATCGACGTTAGTAAACAAAGCGAAAGAATAAAATATAACGTAAGAGATATTCATATGAAAGTGCATTTTAACGTTAATCCGGATCTGAACACGCGCACGTACGCCGTTGTTATTAGTGATAGATTAATAAACTTCCAGTCCGACGGAAATAAAATGAGCGTAGTATATTAAAATTTTATTACGAAAATCGTAATAAAATCGAAAAAAAAATTTAATTAATATTCGGGCATTAAAAAATTATGGAATTTAATAGACTTACGGTAAAAGAACTAAAAAATTTAGCTAGGACGGGAGGTATTAGAAGATACTCGAGACTTAGGTGAAATCAATTAATCGATCTTTTAAATAGGCCGATATTAGATGAACCGAATATAGATATAGGGACTCCCGTTTTACAACCGACTATCGCGCCGCCTCCGGTAAGGATAGTACCAGCAACTCGGTCTAGTCAGCGACGACAAATAGACGATTTATTAAAAAGTTTAGGCGAAGTTAAAGAAGTTCCTAAAAGTATTTCGCCCGAACTTAACACTCTTAAAAATAAGATCGAGAAGATATACGGTAAACAAAAACTAATAAAAGTAGAAAAAAATCGCTCGGCTCTTAAAAATTGGGTCGAAGAATATAAAATACCTGGAATAAGAGTCGATACACTGGAAGAATTTTTAGAATTTTCGAGGCCTGAGATGGTAAAAATTTTAGAAAGTAGGCGGAATACTAAAGTAAAAATGGTTCTTCAATGTATTATGTATAGAATAAACAAGGATAATATGAAAGAAAAAGCGCTCGCTAAATTTTCTTCCGAAATAAACGAAATTAATTTAGAAGGAACCGACGCGCACGAATTATACAGTATTATGATAGCGAGAATTTTAGAAAATTTTATAAACTTCGTAATGACTAACAGCGGCTGGAGTTTTTATTCCGTCGAGCATTTAAAGTTACATACGGCCATTTACGAACCATTAAGAGCTACGGGATATATAGAGCTGCCGGACTGGATTTCGAACAAAAAAGCGTGTATCAATCCAAAAAATGACGATAACGAGTGTTTTTTATGGTGCGTTTTAATAGCGATAAATCCGAAGAAAAATCACCCTGAAAGAATCGATAACGATTTACGAACCAAGAAAGATAGCTTAAACATAAAAAATATAAAATATCCCGTTACGATAGCCGATAT
This sequence comes from Tridacna gigas, assembly GCA_945859785.2. NCBI lineage: Eukaryota > Metazoa > Mollusca > Bivalvia > Cardiida > Cardiidae > Tridacna > Tridacna gigas. The sequence continues at coordinate 17,062,421 of OX244042.2, read as the reverse complement.
AGATAAGTTCGAAAAACAAAATCGAGAAATTAGCGTAAACGTTTATAGTTTTAACGAAGAAAAAAAAATTTACCCGTTAAGAATTACGAAAAACGAAAGAGAAAAACACGTCGATTTACTTTACTTTAAAAACGAAACGAATTGCCACTACGCCGTCATAAAAAATTTTAGTCGCTAAATGAGCAGTCAAATATCGAAAAACGAACATAAAAAGTATTTTTGTAAAAGATGCGCTAATCCTTTCGGAAGCGAAAAACTTTTAGAAAAACATAAAAAATACTGCACCGATCACGAAGCGGTTTTTTTAAAAATGCCGGAAAAGGGTAGCGTATTACAGTTTAAAAATCACGATAGAAAAATAGAGTTTCCCTTCGCTATATACGCCGATTTCGAAAGTGTACTATTACCTATAGAAGAAAATCGCCAGCCGAGCAAAAAAGAAAGTTATACTACAAAAAGACAAAAACACGTTCCTTGTAGTTTTTACTACGTTATAATATTTTCTAACGGAATAAGCCCGCCTATAGAAAGAAATTATACCGGGAAAGGCGCCGAAAAAAAATTATAGAAACGTTAACCTACGACGTTAAAAAAATTATTAGAAAATATCGCGAAAACCCCACTCCTATTAAAATAACCGAAGAGGAAGAAAGAAAACACGAGAGAGAAACTAATTGCTTTATTTGTAACGGAGAATTTACTCGTAAAAATTATAAAGTAAAAGATCATTGTCATTTTACCGGTAAATATAGAGGGGCCGCCCACTTAAAATGTAATCTTAAAGCGAGAATTCCTGACTTTACACCCGTTTATTTTCATAATTTAAGCGGCTACGACGCTCATCTCTTTATTAAAATTTTAGGTAGAACTAGCGGATATATCGACTGTATACCAAATAACGAAGAAAAATACATTAGCTTTAGTAAAACTATTTGGATAGGGGAAAAAATATTCCATAAAATTAGGTTTCTCGATAGCTTTAAATTTATGGGTTCTAGCCTAGATAAACTCTCGAAAAATTTAAGTGAAGACCAGTTAAAAATTTTATCGCGGTATTTTCCGAAAGAACATTTACCGTTAGTTAGAAGAAAGGGGGTTTTTCCTTACGATTACTTAGACTCTTTCGAAAGGCTAGAAGAAACTCGACTACCGCCTAAAGAAAAATTTTATTCTAGTTTAAATAAAGAAGATATTAGCGACGAAGATTACGAACACGCGAAAAATGTATGGAATACTTTTAACGCGAAAACTTTTAAAGATTATTTAGAACTTTACAATAAAATAGACGTTTTACTTTTAGCGGACGTATTCGAGAACTTTAGGAGTTTATGTCGTAAACATTACGACTTAGACCCCTGCTGGTATTTTACTACTCCCGGGTTAGCGTACAACGCTATGTTAAAGAAAACCGGAGTAAAGCTCGAACTTTTATCGGATATCTACGCGCTTTTAATGTTCGAAAAAGGTATTAGAGGGGGTGTATCTATGTGTAGTAAAAGGTATTCTAAGGCTAATAATAAATATATGGGTAAAGATTACGATGAAAATAAACCGTCGAAATACTTATTTTATATAGACACGAACAGTCTTTACCCTTGGGCTATGAGCCAACCATTACCCGTTAGCGGTTTTAAATGGATGAGTAAAGAAGAATTAGATAGATGGGAAAATATACCCTGCTTTTTAGAAGTCGATTTAGAATATCCCGAAGAATTACACGATTTACATAACAATTTTCCTTTAGCTCCGGAGCATTTAAAAAAAGAAAAAGTAGAAAAATTAATTCCTAATTTGTACGATAAAGAAAATTACGTTATACATCACGAAGTTTTAAAAACGTCTTTAGAGTTAGGTTTAAAAATTAAAAAAATACATCGCGGGATTAAATTCGAGGAAAATACGGCTATTAAAAAATATATCGATTTAAATGTCGAGTTAAGAAAAAACGCGGAAAACGACTTCGAAAAAAACTTTTTTAAGTTAATGATGAATTCCGTTTTCGGTAAAACCATGGAAAATTTAAGAAATAGAGTAAATATACAATTAGTCGATGGAGAGCATAGTTATCATTATAAAAAACTTACCGCTAAACCGAACTATCATCATAGTACGATTTTCAATGAAAATTTAGTCGCCGTTCACATGAAAAAAACGGAAATAAACTATAATAAACCCGCTTATTTAGGCGCGAGTATATTAGATATTAGTAAAATTTTAATGCAGAAAACTTATTATAATTATTTTAAAGCGAGATACGGAGAACGAGTAAGAATGTGTTATACTGATACAGATAGCTTTATTCTCGAAATAGAAACCGAGGATTTATATAAAGATATTAGCGAGGATATTAATAAAATGTTCGATATGAGCGAGTACCCTAAAGAGCACGAGTTATATAGCCTAAAAAATAAAAAAGTACTAGGTGTGTTTAAAGACGAATTAAAAGGAGGAATCATGATAGAGTTCGTCGGCTTAGGCGCTAAATTATACGCTTATAAACTAACGATTATTAAAATAAACGAGAGCAGAAAATTAATATACGAAGAAGAAAACGAGGAAAAAAAATGTAAGGGAATAAAAAGCTCGGTAGTAAAAGACGAACTAAAATTGGAGAATTATAAAGATTGTTTATTTTCTAGAAAGCCCTATTATAAAGTTATGAGCGTAATAAGAAGTTACGAGCACGAAATTTACACGGAAGATTTAAATAAAAAAGCTTTAAGTTCCGAGGACGATAAAAGATGCGTATTAAAAGATAATATAGATACTTTAGCTTGGGGACATTGGCGGATTAAAAATAAAATAAATTACTAATTAAAATTTATAACTTTATTCTTAAAGTTATAAATTCAACTAAATACTTAGTTTAAATTTTTTATTACTTAATAACGCGGAAAATTATCTTCGTATCCTAGTAGATAGCGAAAAAACTTCATTGTAGAACTTCGCCTCTCTCGGACTAATCTGTTTCGTAGTATTCTTTCTCTTTCTCGATATTCGTTCTTTGATTTCTCTAGTTCATTTATATATTCTTCCTCTCTCTTTCGATATTCTTCTATCCTTTTCTCTAGATAATTCGTATATTCTTTACTTTTCTCTAATTTTTCTCGATATTCTCTCTCTAATTTCTCTAGTTTATTAGCACGTTTTTCCTCCTGAGTTTCGTTTAGTTTATTCGTATATTCTTTCTCTCGAACTGTTATTTCTCGTATCTTTCTTATTCGTTCCTCTCTCTTATATTTTTGTTCTAATTGTTTTTCGCATCTTTTTCTTTCCGTCTCTTCGAAAACTTGAAACGCTTCGAGGGAGAAAAATATATTTTCAAAATTAATAATTATATTAACGTTACCTTCGTATTTATTCGCGCGAAGTTTTTTTTCTATATCCGTTAAAACTTCCTTAATTTTTTTAAATAAACTAGAAGGATCCGGGCATTTAAAATTTCTATTTTTGATAGATTTATCGTCTAAAATAAAAACGAATGACATTCTAAAATAAAGTATATTACTATTAATTTTAGTTAATCCCGTCTTTAGTAAATAATCCCGCTGATTTTCTTCTACTATCCCGCTATATCTATAATATATAAACTCTTTAAGTCTATTTAAATCGTTTACGCTTAAACCGTTTAAGTCTATCCTAGTTATAAAGCCATTTACTTCTTGAGAAATTACTTTACTAGAAATAATTTTACGCTTATTTAAAATAAATTCCATCGACATTATTCGACGCTTTTAAGTTAAAAGAAAATTAATTACTTTCAAAAATTTATAACTTAAAAATTTATAAATTTAAAAAAGTACTAAGATAAAAATTTATAAATTAATTTATAACTCGCCTCGAGTTATAAATTTTTAATTTTATAAGCCGCGTTTTATTACAGGGGGTTTTCTACGTACGATGCATTTTTTTTTATGAATCTCATGTATATATTCCTTAACAAAAGCTTCAGAATAATACCTTAAAAAATCTGCCGGTATAATTTTTTTTTGTATATCGGTAAAATTTTTAAAAACTTTTATTCCTTCTTCATAAGAGTCGAGCATACCGCATATAAAATCGTTTTTTGGAAGTTTTCTACATACGAAGCATTTTTTTTATGAATCTCCATATAAATTTTAGCGAAAAGTTTAGCATAAGCTCTATGATAATTTCGATTTAGCGCTAGTTTACGCGCTAATTCATCCGAATAAATTTTTTTTTCAAAGTATTTTGCTGCCTTAATTATTTCTAATTGCGTATCTACTAAATGTATAATAAAATCACTTTCTAAATTCCTTAATACAGGCACCTTCATTTTATCTTCCATACTACGATCAATAAACACATCAAAAAACTTGTTTTGACGGATTAAACATTCACTCATATTAATTTCTTCTAACTTCTTTTCAAGGTTAAAGCATTCTCTAAAATTATTTTCTTCCATCTTTATTTCACGCTAAGATTAAAAAGCGTTTAAATAATTTTCAAATTTTTTTCGCCGATAAATTTATAACTTTTAAAGAGTTATAAATTTAGGAGAGTACTATACTAGGGACGCGTAGGAAATACGCTAAAATATCGCGAAAAATCGTAAATTACGACTTTAGTACGCGGCCTTATCTTTTTACTAGGGCGCGTATAGGAGTACTAAGGTAGCTGCGACTCGCTAAAAAAAGGACGGAAGGACGACAATAAGTACGCGGCCTTATAGTACTCATAGGGGGATATATCTTTTTTTTAGTTAGAGAGGATTTCGGGAATGTCCTAGAAACGTCACTTTATTACCTACTTACGACCCGGAAGCAATCTCGCAGTGGTGCGACACCGTGTGTATGATGCCATTTACTTTTGTTTAAGCGTCGTTCCGGAAGTGGGTCTAAACGCGCCTACAACTTGAAGAGCTAAGAAGTAAATAAGAAGTATAGTCTAATACCCCGCCGCTCTTTAAATGTACGTCAGGCATAGCGCAATAATGGCGGTCCCCTTTGGTGATATGTAGAAGTGACGGATTATTGTTATTTCACTTGATCACATCCTACTATAAACTGAACTGAAAGCAGATCGGTTTCAAAAAAGTAATGGCATTTAGTTTTTTTAATTGTCGTTCTTATTTTAGAAAGAAAAAACTACATATCGGAAATACTTTATGTATCCGAAATGTCAATGGACCGATATAACGTCCGGAAATAGGTCTACTTTTAAAATGATTCATAGTCAAAAATATACATAAACCATACCTCAACAGCACGTTTTAGATTCGGTAATGTATATTTTGTACAGAATTGACCTCATTTTATTCACTGATCACACTGGGTCACATGAAATTGGGAAAAATAGGAATTGAGGTCGCCATGGAGGCCGCCATTATGTATTGCGCTTTGCCTGACCCGAGAACGTAGTGGTAAAGGCAGGTAATCCAAACTAATGAGAGTTTCTGTTACCAGTGCTCAGCACAATATTCTTTCCAAGCCACCGGCTGCTTTCCTACATAACCATCGTCGAAACAATGGTCAGCGGGGAGAGAGGAATGAGTCCTGTCGCAATGACTATCATCAATCCTCGGAAAGAAATTGGCCGAGTCGAGGATCGAACCAACGACCTCCTGTTCTCAAGTCTTGTACGCTACCGACTGGGCTACGGTGCTCAGCAGATACTTATTTGGGAAAGCAGCAAGTGGCTTGGAAATAATGGGGGAGGGATATGCAAATAGCTCTAGTGATAAACTATCACGACTTTCCCACAGTGTACAATTTCGAACTGACTATTTTCTCCTGACTAAAATTTCTTTTCTCTCTTTGGGGGCCATAGATATTGCTAATTTATTGATTTAAACACAAGTAACCAAATTCTATGGTCAGTCACACTCACTCTCTCTCTCTCTCTGTGAAATATATCCTGAATGAAGCCTTTAAAAAGGTATGCCTATTCGCCTATTCACGATTAAATCTTTACCACACGACAAAATTTTACTCATCCAAATCGAAAGCATCTGCTGACGACAAATCATGTGTGGCACAAATGATGGAATTTGTCGGTGAAAGGGTAGAAAACATTTGTGAGAAAAGGAGAAAATGTTGGATGCCAGCATTTCCTCCTTTTCCCACAATGTTTTCAAAAAGCCTTCTTTCTCAAGGTCAAAATAAAACTAGGATTTGTGTACTAAAAGGTTAAAAGAACAATAATAACAGATATGCTTACCGACTTGTTTTGAATAGACTAATTACAAAAGAAACCAGATCTTCGATGACCTCTTGTATGTCACGATTAAATAAAGTTTAAAATGACAAAGAAACAATTGGTGGTAAATTTTGAAGGGCTATTCTGCAATTGTTTATTGAAAATCGGTTAAATAATATTAACGCTTTACCACACAATGACAAGTCTTAACGCCTCTGGGAAATTGGACTTTTGAAAACATCATGGGAAAAGGAGAAAATGCTGGTAACCACATTTTCTCCTTTTACCCACAATGTTTTCTAACCTTTCAGAAAGACATTTAATTATTTGAGGCATTGAGGCACATTTAAATTATGTCATCTGCAAATGTTTCAGTTCGGTCCAGTCTAGACTTTTGTTGTGTCGTAAAGAGTTAAAGTCATGATGCCCTTGACCGGTTATTTGTCATCGCTAACCCTTTATCCCCCCCTCAAAAAAAAAAATGTGAAAATGTGGGGATAAAAAAAAAAGAAATTGTTGGTAACCAACCCTTTCCCCATTTCTTACAATTTCGTCTACTTCAAAGACAAAATATGTTTATCAGCTGGATTTGTATCAAAATATTACAGACTGCCCAGGCTATCTGGGTCAATACTTTTTTTCTGCATGTCCAAGGACCATTATCGTCATTATTCACTCGCCTGTTAGACAAACTGGACTACCTGTATCCATAATTGTGATGGCTTGCTTGGTATAATGCATCACGGAGGCGCATCAAGCCCCCTTTTGCCGGAGCGCCGCTCAAATATAATCCACTGTAAAACGATGTAGGAAGGAACAAAGAATTTCGAGGAAATGACTCAATCCTCAAAGTTGGATTTGGGTATTTTGGGTTTGCCATCAACTCAGTATTTTGCCCCACGTGATTATTGGCACCGAATAGAATAGAATATACTATAAACGGGGGAAAGGGGGAGGCTGAGAAGTGGCTCGGAATATACACTTAGTAAATACAGTTCGTGGTCTGGGATGGGGTGGGGTAAGATGAATTGGGTAAAGATAGGCCACGTTTGGAAGAAAAAAGGCAAGCAGGTAGACAGACAGGAAAGCAGGCAGACGTATAGATGGGTTTACCAACAAGCATGCTGATGGACAGGGCAACAGACAGGAAAGCCGATAGATAGATTGATAGATAGATAGATAGATAGATAGATTGGTGGGAGGATTGATGGATGGATAGATAGATCCATCAAAAGAAGAAGAAGACGAAGAAGGAGAGAAAGAGGGAGAGGGAGACTGACAGACAGACAGTCAGACGGACGGACGAACGAACGGACGGGCGGGCGTACGGACGGACAGACAGATAGATAGATTGGTGGGTTTGTGGATGGGTGGATGGATGGATGGATAGATCGATCAAAAGAAGAGGAAGAAGGAGAGAGAGAGAGAGGGACAGACAGACAGACGGACGGACAGACAGACAGACAGACAGACAGACAGACAGTAGATAGATAGATAGATAGATAGATGAAAACTTATCTTTATCTTCAGGAAGACATGGAGATGGAGCAGCAGAGCAAGATCGTATTCATTGTCATCGCTGCGCTATGTGTGGTTGTCGTTATTACTTTTGCTATTTTGATACCGTTGGTGTTCCTTAAAGGTTAGCTTTACAACTTTATTCAAGTTCTATACTTAGTCATTTGCAGCTTTTAAGCCTTCAGCTGCTAAGCGCGACTCACTGACCTTTTGCGGACATTGTAGATCCAAGATCAGACTGCACAGAACGTGCAGTCTGACCTTGGATCTACACTGTCTGAAAAGGAGATATTTTCTTCCTAAAATTAAGTTTGAACATTTCATTTCACTTATTTAGTAGGACAAAGGTTAAACTCCGATTCGCCCCGGAAATCCCAAGAAGGAAGGACACGGAAGAGTTCATGAACATCTCGAAGGCATGCCGAAACATTCGGGAGCCAATTTCGAAATTTCGGTCATTCATTACGGTTCGTATTCACCGACCGTTCTCAAGAACGTTCTTAGTCTTATCCTTCAGAATTGTCTAGATTTGAAAGTAACACAACTTCTGATTGGCAGAGAAGCCCGGTAAAATGGGTCAATTGAGTGAGTACATGTAGGTACACAAACAAGAGGATATAGATAAGAAAAATGGAGAGTTAAATATTAGCCGTACCCCCAACAACAACGAAATAATAGGATACTACTAGCCATTGTCATAGCTGGCAAAAAACTTAATTGTAGCTTTTCTCAATGAAAACGAATGTTCATATTTCAGATGATGACGATAACAATGTTGCGGCAACTATGACTACCGTTATGACTACAGTCACTACAGGTACGTATACTAGCGTTCTATGCGCATGTCGATATTCTTCGAAGATTTGACCTGTCTGCAATGACGCATCACAATCCTGTACAGGATAAACTATTAATACGAGGTGCGTAAATTGCCGCATAAAAAGTGCAGGCGGCAAATGGCAATAAATAATACGTCTGTGAAAAAATCAAGCCAGTTTTTCCCTACAAATATTAAAAGGCAAAAATATTTCAAACTGGGAAAATATATTTTTCTAAAATATCCACTGTTTACTGCAAATCTCCGTAGACAGTTTGTAAATATGGACATGGAAAAAACCGGGATTTGTGCAACAGACCGACAACAAAAATAATGTCCCCACCTTGCTGGGCTTGTACCGGGGCTTTTTCCCAAGCTTATATGGGCTATGTTTATAAATGGCTGGTGCATAGCTTTTTCGCTAGCTAACCATGGCTGGATGAATCGTACAAGGTAAGTTTTAGTGAGTAAACGTATACTTAATTTTGAAATTCGTTGCACTGATTGCCGCCTTGAAAAGTAGTCCGGTTCTGTTCCCAAAATGCCCATATCAGATAGGTTATGTACATGTATTTGGAAAATGCCACCTAGCTGAAGATAATGAGTATACTAGTTGTCTGTGCGTGCGGCTGGAGGGAGGAGCTTGCGTGTGGTTGACATGAATTGCAGTTAAAGTAACAACAGTTGCCAAAAGTAAACAAAGTGGGTATTAAAATGCATTTTTAATTTAAATTATATCATTTAAAAGTATAGAAATTATTGTGAAGACGACAATCTGTTATTGTACGATCGATCCAAATGTTAGTCGCTGGCAGAGAAATTAATTTTAAAACTAGGTTAAAAGTTGTGAGGTAACTCTATCTTTTGTTTACTTTCTGTCTGATTTTTAAATTCATTTTTCTGCCAGCGACCAACTCTTGGACCAACCACGCAATAACAGATTGTCATCTTCACAATATTTTCCATACTTTTCAATGGTATGATTCAATCTAAATGAATTTTAATACATGCATTATTTTTGCCACTAATGGGCCTTTAGTGTGTTGTTCTCTTCTATACACCTACGTGAAAAAGACTTGTAAGCTACCTATAATTTTCAACATTCATTCATCGTACACAGTTTCCATCAAGAAGCCCATAAACTCTTTCCTATTTGCTAGAACTCAAGAAGGAGAATCCGTCGAAAAATAAAAGCGAAGGCACCTTGCGCAGCGGCTTTTCTTGAAGAACGCTCCATCGCTTTTAGTTTTTCGAAGAATTTTCTTTTTTGAGCTCTAACCTACTTAGTAATTGACTAAGTTTCTTAATGAGCCAAGTGTAGATACGTATAAATTTTACCCGCTGTAACGTTTGTTTGACTATTTATGCTTATGCATGCCCATGTTACCATGTGATCATAGTAACACGCCCACAGAACATTGGATCCATTTTTAGCTAGCGAAGCTAGTCTATAGGCATCAAGACTGACCTAGATTCAAAGTAAACAAAAAACCCCACAGTTGCCAAATACTACCTCACAAAAAAATACTTCTTTCTGTTAGAAATCTTAATTCTGTTGTATATGACAATTTAGACAAAAACAACTAAATCTCTACCTCTCTAAGTTGAACATGTTGTCTTACAAAGTAATTAAGTGAACAAGATGTCATTTATAAGGTACATGATCTTTGCTTATATGTAAATTAAGTGACCTATGCAAAGCAGAGAATGACTTATTCCTACACCACTGTAACATTATGAATGAATCTATTAATGGATACACCTAGGTATTATTAACTTGCAGCAAATGCCAGGCTATATCAACCCTCACTGGACAGAGAACCCTTGTCATTCATTATTTACATCACTGTGTATAGTTACACTGTTATGCTGAACTGTTGTTCTACCTCTTGAATATTAACCCTTTACCAAACAATTTCATGTTTTAATGACACTGGGGAAGAATCCCTTTGAAAATATTGCGGGAAAAGGAGAAAATGCTGTTAACCATCATTTTCTTCTTTTCTCACATTTTTTCTGCCCTTTTGGAATCGCGTTTCATCAGTTCAGCCGCATTTAATTTATGGTCTGCAACAGCTTTGAATTTGGACGAGTGTAAAATTTTTGGTTTTGTAAAGAGAGTTAAATAGTTAACTACATCTTGTACTACTGGATATTGACTCATTGACTGTATTGTGTTTAACGCCGTTTTCAACATAATTTCAGTGATATTGCGGCAGCCAGAGCACCCATCCATGCTTTCCTGGAGTTTCTTTTACCAGCACTACCGCAACTCAATGACCTTTTGCGGACATTGTGCAGAGCGTGCAAGTCTGATCTTGGATCTACACTGTCCGATAAGAGGCTATTTTTTTCAGGTGTTTACCATCGGCTTGAAAAATTCATTTAACATTTTTAGCAGGTTAATGGTTATACTTATACTGGATTATAGTTAAACAATAGCACGCATAGCCCCGGCAGCTCAGTCGGTAGTGTACAGGACTTGAGAACAGGAGGCCGCTGGTTCGATCCCCGACTCTGCAAATTTCTTTCTGAGGATTGATGATAGTCATTGCAACAGGATTCATTTCTCTCACATTTCGACGATGGTTATGTGGAGAGCAGCCAGTGGCTTGGAAAGAATATTGTGCTGAGTATTGGTAGAAGAAACTGAAGGAAAGCATGGATATATGCACTGTCCACCGCTACATAAAAGAAATAATGTTGAAAACAGGGTCAAATACCATTCAAACGATCAATCAATCAAATTCGCTAGTCTGTCAGTACTTTCAGTACTTTGATTTATGTCCTTTAGCACAAGTTGTAGTAATAACATGGCACTTAACTCTTTACCAAACGACAAAATTTTAGACTTGGCCAAATTGAAAGCATTTGCAGACGACAAAATAAATGTGACTGAAAAGTTGAAAATTGTCTTGCGAAGGGTAGAAAACATTGTGGGAAAAGGAGAAAATGCTGGTTACCAGCATTTTCTCCTTTTCATACAATGTTTTCAGAAAGCTTCTTCCTCAGGGTCGTTAAAAGTCGGGATTGTGTGGTAAAGGGTTAAGTTACATTTCATCACTGTAAGCCGTGTAATTCCATAAGGAAGAAAATTTAAATTTCGCTAAAATGGTCTCTTAGTATGTAAAAGATAGGGCCCTCAGACCCTCAGGCCGAAAATTGTAAATACCCCCCCCCCCCCGCCACCACCCAAAAAAGAAAAGAAATTAGATCACAAGTTCGCACTTTTTTTTCTCTTTTTGCAATTTCGATCAACCACCGTTGATTTTCAACAATTACAAACATTAATACATATATACTTAAAAAAAAACAAACTTGTGAGTTAAAAATTCCATTGCAAACATTCAGAATTTGGAAAGATCCTAAATAAACGAGCAGAGTTTTTAAGAGCTATTAAATAAGAGCTGAGAAGAAATGAAAGCGAATTACTCTCATTGGTAAAACGACAAGGGTCCGTTTTCACCAATCATTCAAGATTAAGAACATTATAAGTCTCATTCTCAAGAATTTTCTAAATTTCAAAGTAACACAACTTCTGACTGGCTAAACCAAATGGTTTAGCCTATCAGAAGTTAATGTTACTTTATATATCCAGAATTAGACAAAGAATGTTCTTGAGAATGGTTAGTGAAAACGGGCCAAGGAGAACCTAGCCTTCTTTCGTTTGTAAATCGACTGAAGGCAAAACTGTCACCTCTCAAATGACAAGTATAAGTGCGTGCGTGTACATTTTAACTTTTTTCTTCTTGAAAATTTCAGTATCCAAATCGCCGATGTTTGTTTATTGAATGTTATTATTTTACAGCCATCAGCAATGTTTTCTATGACGCGGTGTTCATTTACCCCGTGCCGTATCAGTCCGATTTTGCGACTCCTGGAACTGCACTCTATATTGGACTTGCTACTAATATTACAGCAACGGTAAGTCCCTTTCTCAACCAAACTAAAACAAAATCAACGTTACCGAACGGCAATAATTTAGACTGGTCCAAATTGAAAACATTTGCAGACGACAAATTAAGGTGGCTCAAATGACGAAATTTGTCCTTGATAGAGTAGAAAACATTGTGGGAAAAAGGAGAAAATGCTGGTTTCAGCATTTTCTCCTTTTTCCACAATGTTTTCAAAAGGCTTCTTCTTCAGGGTCGTCAAAAGTCGGGATTGTATGGTAAAGGGTTAAAAAATACGTAAAGCCTAGCGCTTGAAGGCTAATCCAAATATTGAGAAATATACATGCTCATTTCCATTTCAACATATATCTGTCAAATAATTCACATTTTATTTTTCTTTCGCATGTAGCGTCTGAATGGGTCCCATTCAGTTTTATGGGGCAAATCCGAGCTCTCCAAAACCGGTTTATAACGTAAAAGAAGTTAAACCTTTAGTAATAATTTTATTTGAAGATATTCCACTGCTGTCTTTATAAATGATTGGCAGATTCATTTAGAATGCAATCAAATCACTTTCGAGTCGGATTGCAGACGGAGCCGCCGCCATGTTTTTCAGTCATGCAGACGGTTGAATAATAAATCAGAATTGACTATGGATTTGTAACGAAACTTGTTTCAATTACAAAAAAAAAAACAACCGTGCCGAACAAAATTTCGTTTAAAAAATAAAAACATAGTACCGTTTTCGAACTTGCATTACCCGATTTATGGTGGTTCATTCGGAACGATCGCATCTGTTCCAAGGTTATTCATAACAAAACAGAGCGGTATTGAATCGGAATGGATTTAGCCCATAAATAGGCACGTTTTCTACGACAAATTATTTATCAATCTTACTTCTGATATATGAGCCATGCTCTGTGAAAAGGGGGCGAAATGCATCTGCAAAAAGTATCGACCCAGGTCAGCCTGTGCAATTCCCGCAGGCTGACCTGCGCCAAAACGTTTTGCTTTTGGTCATTTTTCTACATGTCAAAGGACCATTCTACCTCAAGAATAAGTCGGTTGTCAGAGAAAATAGATCCAAAATCATATGATGTCTTGCTTGGTATCATGGATCAGAGAGATGCATTAAGCCCCCTTTTGTCGGAGTATGGCTCACACATATATTTTATCGAATAAATTCAGTTAAAAGTATCCAAATCTGCGGCACAAACATCGACAGAATTCAGTGTCGGAGTTTGCCATTTATCCACGCCAACGGTTGCCATATGGGCGACCCACGCCCCCAGAAGGCTGTTAGTTATGTTACGGGCGAAAGTGCAAGATACAGGACGAGACCCATCCGAATTTACACCTGGTTCTTTCACGTGCTCGGTATACAGCACCGTCACATAGGAACGTCTCATCCGAAAGACCATTAGTTATTTTAGATAGACAGCCGTGGGGCTCGAGCCCACAGATAGCCAGCTGTGGGGCTAGAGCCCACACCCTCAAGTGGCCCGACGTTTACGAGTCCTACGCTCAACCACTTGGACTATTCGGGCTTGCCTCGGAATGACATTTGATTGATTGATTGAATTTGCGTTTATATATCGTCGCTACCGGTTTCCCATATGGGCGACGCTCTCTGAAGGCTGTTAGTCATGTTATGGGGGATAGTGAGAGATACAGGGCGAAACATATCCTAAGTTACGCCTGATTCTTTAACCCTTTCCCAAACGACAAATTTTGGACTGGTCCAAATTGAAAGAGTTTGCAGACGACAATTTTAAATTTGATGAAAATAGCAGAAAGTGACCAAAAAGGGTAGAAAACACTGTGGGAAAAGGAGAAATTGCTCGTTACGAGCATTTTCTCCTTTTCCCACAGTGTTTTCAAAAGACTTGTACTGCAGAGACGTGAAAACCAGGGCTTGTTTGGGAAAGGGTTAACGTGCTCGGTGTATTGCATTGTCACTCGGGACCTCGGTTTAATGTCTCACCCGAAAGACTATTAGTAATTTTAGATGACCAGCCTTGGGAATCGACCCCACACCCTCAAATGATCCGAAACATGACGTTTACGAGTCCTACACTCCACTACCTGAACTATACGGGCTGGTCAAGGAATGGCAACGCGGTGTATATACGTATGTGATATATACAGACCAAATACTGAGTGCTGATTAACTAATTCATCGGAACTGTGGTCTGATTAAAACAAAGGTCCGTATTCACCAACCATTCTTAAGAACATTCTTGGTCTTGTTCTTCAAAAGTTTCCAAATTTGACGGACCAAAGACTGCACAAGGAGGTCCAAGTGAATGTAGAACAAGGTCCGTATTCACCGACCATTCTTAAGAACGTTCTTAGTCTTACTCTCCAAAATTTTCTGATTTGAAAGTAACACGGCTTCTGATTGATTAAACCATTTAGTTAAGCCAATCAGAAGGTGTGTTACTTTCAAATTAGGAAAATTCTGGAGAATAAGACTTAGAACGTGCTAAAGAATGGTTGGTGAGGTGAGTACGGACCAATGTATTTAATTACCCGTGTATCAACAGAACTGAATTCTATGGTTTTAAGTGTTTCAAAATACACTTGCGCTTAAGATTAAAATTTTGCGACCTATCAAATTCTTTACAACCCTTCACTGTGGACGAGTCAATTGCTTAACCCTTTCCCAAACAAGTCCTGGTTTTCACGTGTCTGCAGCACAAGTCTTTTGAAAACACTGTGGGAAAAGGAGGAATTGCTCGTAACGAGCAATTTCTCCTTTTCCCACAGTGTTTTCTACCCTTTTTGAGAACTTTCTACCATTTTCATCAAATTTAATATTGTCGTCTGCAAACTCTTTCAATTTGGACCAGTCCAAATTTTGTCGTTTGGGAAAGGGTTAAAGTACATTTGTATCTCACTGATGGTGGCACAAGGTAAATGAGCCATGCTCTGACAGAAGAGGGCTTAATGCATCTCCGTGATGCATTGTGGCAAGCAAGTCATTAGCATAATTATCGACCTCTCGAGATAGACTGGTCCTGTAACATGAAGAAAATTTAAAGATAGCAAAAAGTTTCGGCCCATGTCAGCCTGCGCGGACTGCGCAGGCTGACATGGGTCGATACTTTTCGCAGATGCACCAAGTCCCTTTCCAACAGAACATGGCTCAGATCTATACCCGACATTTTGAAAGATGGGTGGGTTGTGCCCGCCACAGAGAAGAAGAGACACCTCGAAAATCGAGCTTGATAAGCTGGTGAATTAACCATATTTTGCAAAATACTTACCACAGTCCTAGATATGGACCCTTCCCCCCCCCCCCCCCCGCAAAAATACAGACATTTTCAGTGGTGGGTAGTGCTTCCCAGATGCCATTAAAATGCCCCCTCCCCCGCCGCCGAGCTAGATTAGCTGGCGCGGTAACCAGATAAAAAGTTTTCGGAAATACTACCCGCAATCCCAGATACCGAAAATGAATAAAGCGCGACATTTTCAGTGGTGGAATGTCCTTGTCAGACGCCATTGAAGTAACCCCAACCTGCCTGATTAACTAATGCAATTACCTTGAAAAAAAGCTCTTGAAAAATAAATGGCTTAGAATTGGGAAACAACAATTTAAATCAAATTTAAAGCGAGACATTTTCAGTGATCGAAATCACAAAGTTCGTTATATGTTACATTACAGAGATGGCGGAAATACAAACCACCACTGGAAAGATCTGGTAGTAGCCACTTACTCGCATATATTGTATTTTTTCAATATTAGATCTACGTATTTATTGAATTTGATTTGGGTTTAGGCTATATCCTGTCTCCTGGCTGTCTGTCTGTCCTGGCCAGTGTTTGCTGCTGTCTTTAACAGTATTTCAGTTATGTCACTGCACAAATCCATGAATTCCTGGAATCTTTACCAGTACTAAAGGCCCAGTGGCGGCCAAAAGTAAACAATGCGGCGGGCGATAAATCGCATTAACACTTAAACCATACGATTTAATAGTATGGAAACTATCGTGAGGATGACATTCTGTTATTGTACGGTCGGTCCAAGTGTAAGTCGCTGGCAGAAAAATGAATTCTAAGACATGGTGAAAAGTTACCAAGTTGCTCTATTTTTGTTTGCTTTTTACCTGGTTTTAAAATTCATTTTTTTTTTTTGCCAGGGATTAACACGCGGACCGACCTTACTACAACAGGGTCCGTATTCACCAACCATTCTTAAGAACATTCTTGGTCTTGTTCTTCAAGATTTTCCAATTTTGAAAGTAACACACCTTCTGATTG
Organism: Tridacna gigas; assembly: GCA_945859785.2. Lineage (NCBI taxonomy): Eukaryota > Metazoa > Mollusca > Bivalvia > Cardiida > Cardiidae > Tridacna > Tridacna gigas. Next base: position 17,045,771 of record OX244042.2, on the reverse strand, counting down.
GCTAAACCGTACGGTTTAGCCAATCAGAAGGTGTGTTACTTTCAAAATTGGAAAATCTTGAAGAATAAGTCTAAGAACGTTCTTAAGAATGGTTGGTGAATACGGACCCAGATTATCATCTTCATAATAATTGACGACTATAGTTGCAAACCCGGGATCATTTGAAATTGCTGGTTTGCATCGTGTTTAACACCACTTTCAACACCATTTCAGTTATATGGCCCGCAACATGCGAAATGAGACCTTCCAACATCTGCGTAAAGTGTCGTTCCGGATTAGAGTCCGCGTAGGCTAATCCGAGACGGCACCTTACGACTACATGAGATTTTTTCATACAGTAGACTTTCGTGAGACAGAAAATCGCACAAAAACGGGGAGTGTCGTCTCGGATTAGTCACAGACTGCACAGGCTGATCTGGGACGACACACTTAAAATCAAGTATTTGTCCGAAGGCCCCTTTTCGTGTGTTGCACGCCATATCGTGGCGACCACTTATTCATGATATCCACGAATTACATAGATGTGCAGTACACGGTCTTTTATCAAACACACGGGGACCTAAGCATCATATTCCAGCAAACTTATGTCTGGATATATATGATACCAGTACGGTATCATACACTAAATCTGGCTTCTCTTCGCTTAAAGGTCCATGACAAGGTGTTTGCAAAGAGTATGAACTTTTATGATACTGGTTGCTGGAATATGATGAATAGATCGATAGATAAAAATCAAGCACAGAATACAGAAAAGATCATTTAACTTGGCATTTCGTCAAAATCCCGCCTCTTTCTGTACATTCGCGCATGCTAATCCTGATCTACACTGTCTGAAAAAGGTCCGTGAGTCACGCATAACAGCCCTAACGGTTAAATGGTTAAATATGTTCACATTTTAGACCAATCGCAGATTATGTTTTTTTTAATCCGACAAAAAAAAAAAGAGGAAAATAAAAAAAAAAAAAAATCAAAATTGATAGACCAGGAGAGGTGTTTTAACTTTTCATCGTTATATGAATGGTTCCCGATCGAAATTTGCAAAACAGTTCTTCAACATATTATTTGTTCAGACCCAGGTAACCAGTGCCAGTACTAAAACCCATCGTAAAAGTGGTAGAATGGCTCAAATGCTTGGTTTCAAGGGTTATGACAACGAACAATAATGCATAAAATATCCTTTACTGAACAATCCCTTGTTTTAATGTCCCTGAGCAAAAAGGCTTTTGAAAACGTTGTGATAACCAGCATTTTCTCCTTTTTCCCCCACAATGCTTTCAATCCTTTCAGAGACAAATCCCATTCTCTCAGTCATATTCATTTTGATCTATGAAAATGTTTTCAATTTGGTCCAGTTTAACAGCTTGTCGCCTGTTAAAGGGTTAACAATATAATTGTACAATGGAAAAGTTCATGAGCCATGTCTATTAAAAGGGGGTTTAATGCATCTGCAAAAAGTATCGAATTATGTCAGCCTGCACAGCGCGCACAGGCTAACAGGGGTTGAAACATTTGACTATTGGTCAATATCCTGATGTCCAAGGACCAGTTTTCCTCATAATGCAGTCGGATGTTAGACAAAGTTTATTTTATGGTTCCATGTAGTAATTGAATTCTATTTCAGATTCAAGCTTTCTTAGTTTCAAACTCGCTGACGACAGCTGTTCCTTCACATACCGTTCAAGGATTGTAAGTAAATAGGTTTTTTTTTTGTGAAAAATTGAAATTTATTTTATCGAGTGAATATCGTCAGTAGCCTAATATTTTTACGTGTGGCGCAGCCACGAATACAAATATTACCTATGATGTGCACGAGATGAAATAAATAGAGGGCACTTTTTTTTTCCGTTGAAAGATCGAAATTTATTTCATCAAGTGAACATCATTGCTAATATTTTAACAAGTGGCGCAGCCACGAGTGAATATATTACCGATGATGTTCACGAGATGAAATAAATTTCGATCTTTCACCGAAAAAAAGAAATATTCTATTTATTTCATGCTTCTAACCCATATTTTGTTGGAACTTTCATCAAAATCCAGTACAGTTGTGTTCGATAATTCCCCGTGGCGTTACCCCCCACCCCCTTTAATAATAACGCATTACAGCATTACGTAAAGCGCGAGAAATATAGCGTTAATCACTTCATATTTCTTCCATTTAAATGGCACGTGCAAATTACCTAGGTAACTGCTGGAGTTACTGTTTCCAATTAAGGAGTTAGAAAATCTAAAATAGGTACATATATTTTTACTGGTCGTAACCATGAAATATCAAACCATAATCTACTATCATTTCTCGATAAACTACCGAAAAACAGTAAAAAAAAAAATCGATCTTTCACCGGAAAGAAATATTCTATTTATTTCATACTTATTTCATGTTTATAACCCTTTTTTGTTTGGACTCTAATCAAAATCCAATAGGCCTACAGTTCTTTTCAGTATTTCCCCGTGGCGTACCCCACACACATAACAATGCATTACAATATTACTTAGAGCGAGAGAAATGTAGGATTAATGCGCGTGAATTACGTCATATTTCCGTCTGGTTGAATGGCAAGCACTGTTTATCTAGGTAACTAGTGCGCGGGAACTACTGTTTCCGTCTTCAATTGAAGAGTTACGGAAATATTTACGATTAATTTCACTGGCCGTAACCATGAATTATCAAACCTTATAATAGAACATTATTTCCCGATAAATTACCAAAAAGCATGAAATAATAAGTAGCCAATTTCTGTGTATTAACGCAACTTTGAATTGAGTTTTGATTATGGCATTTGTGTCTTATATATTACATCATATAGTTGGCAAAGTTCTTCACAAAACGAACGCCTGTGGTCGCTACGCCTTCCTAGGTATCCCTCAAGTGTCTTTTCAGCACTACGCGCAACAGTTTTTCTAGGCCACAGACCGACTTCCAGTTCTTTAATCTTTAACCATACAATTCCGACTTCAAACGAGCATAAGAAAGAGAACATCTGAACACATTGTGGGAAAAGGAGAAAATGCCGATAGCCAGCATTTTCTCCTTTTCCCACAATGTTTTCTACGCTTCCCGAAACAAATTTCAATTATTGAGTCACATTTATTTTATCATCTGCAAATGCTTTCAGTTTGGACTAGTCTTAAATTTTGTCGTTTGGTAAAGAGTTAAAACAATTTGACTTTTGGGGGTAAAAGAGAAGTGGTTTTTGTCGATATAATTTTCATCGATCGTAGGAGATAGCATAAAAGATGTATCTTTACAGCCAGAGAAAAAAAAAAATGCAAAAAAAAATTGATGGGGACTGTAGACTTGTTCTGATTTTTTTTTCAGCTCTGTAAACAATTCTTTTACTAATTGGAAATTTAGTATTTTTTAATTGTTACCATGAAACTCACAAAAGAGCCATACTCTTGTAAAAGGGGTCTTAACCCTTTCAGCGCCATAGGCGAAAACATGAACTTTTGTGGATGGCATAGATCAAGATCAGACTGCACAGAACGTGCAGTCTGATCTTTGATCTATACCATCCGCTTGTTTTGTCAAGCCTATACGATAAAAATCTTTTTGGGTTTAAGTGGATTGTATTTTCAGCTGTCAAAAGAAGTCGAGTTTATTTATTTGGCGCCGAAAGAGTTAATGCACCTGCCCGATGCAAGATACCAACCAAGTCATCATATAATTGTGGATCCATAAAATCCATTTTGTCTATAAAACAAACTGAACCATGACCGTACTGATCCCTTGACATGCAGAAATTTGACCAACAGTAAAAAGTTTTGATCCAGGTCAGCCTGCGCGGACTGCGCAGGCTGACCTGGGTCAATACTTTTTGCATATTTGCATATGCATTAAACTTTCTTGTCACAGAGCACGACCCATCAATTGACGAAAGCTGTCCTCTTTCAGTGCGGCCACTGGCAATGCTGCAGAGACACAAGTAACTGTGAGAGTAGAGACGGATCCAGGCCAGGTTGATAAGGCGACGCTTCAGGCTCTTCTGACGGCACAATTGCCCTCAGTTGTGACAGGCGCTTCTTTAGTAGCGCTTAATGGTACTGTTTTAACATTTCTGTATCGAGGGGTGAATGCGAAACTATTCTCCGTCTGCTTTTTGGGAAATTTTACAGGAGAGGGGAAAAAAAACCTTCTTATTGCAGTGAAAAGCATTTTGTGGTCGTTTTGTTTAGATCTATTTTATTGAACTGTGCGAATGAATTCAACGCAATATATCTAAACAAGATGATTTGACAGTATTATACTATGCTGTGAGTTGTGTGTATGAATTCAGCGCAACATATCTAAACAAGACGATCTAACAATGCTTTTTACGGAAATGAGAAGGGTTTTTTTTCCCCTCCTGTAAATTTTTTTCAAAAGGCAGATGGAATAATTTCGCAGAAGGAGATATATTTCCCCAAAATTACCTTTGAAGTAGCAAAATCTTGGTTTTTACTTTCAGTCAAAAAGTTTCATTTCACTTATTTAGCAGGATAAGGGTTAAAACAGGCAGTTAACCTTTGAACTGTCTAATAATGAAATTGCACAAGAAAATGCGATTACAACATTCTTTGCCCCGTGGAGACATCATACAGTTGAGTAACAAGAGAGCAATGATGGCTCCACTGCCTTTTAGATAAGTGTATCATGTGCTTGATTGGTTCTGACAGAAACATGAATTGTAAGAAATTTGTATGACTAAATTTTGATATAGAAAATGACCTAGCCCCCCCCCCCCCCCCCATAAAAAAGTAACATTTTTTCCAAATGCAAAGATGATGTCAATGAATATAAGCAGGTCTAATCAAGAATCGTTCATACCGAATATTAGTTTTCTCAAATAGTGCTTTGAATAGAAGATTTCCAGAACTTTAGTAGCAGAAAACATTTTTTCAGTTCCATGAAGTTCTGGAGCAAAAAACTGAATGATATAAACCTCACTTCATATTGAATATTTAACTTATCTGAGCCTAGCAATTAACATCAAAGTAAATCGTCCTCGCTGAAAACTGGACATTTTTATCCAAAAAAATTGAATACCCAACACCAGTCATGTAATAAATGGAGGATTTTTTTCGGTTAAAGATCGGAATTTATTTCATCGAGTGAACATCATCGGTAATATTTTCACGAGTGGCGCAGCCACGAGTGAAAATATTAGATCTACTGATGATGTTCACGAGATGAAATGAATTTCGATCTTTCACCGATAAAAATATATTCTATTTATTTCATGCTTCTAACCCCTATTTGGTTGGAACTTTCATCAAGATCCAGTACAGATGTTTTCGGTAATTCCCCGTGTCGTACCCCCACACATAACAACGCATTACAATATTACGTAAAGTGCGAGAAACATGGCGTAAATTATGTCATACTTCCCTCCATTTGAATGACACGTGCTGAATACCTAGGTAACTAGAGCGCGGGAACTACTGTTTCCGCCTTCAATTGAAGAGTTAGAAAAAATAAAATCGGTATTTTCGCTGGTCGTAACAATGAAATATCAAACCATAATCTACCATTATTTCTCGATAAACTACCTAAAAGGATGAAATAATGCAGTTTGATGAACCAGTCCATTATTTATCTCATTCAATAGTTAGATCTTGAAAGGATACTTTACTTTCTTTTTGCAGACGTCTGAGAGTGCCCCTGATGTAACGGAACTTCCCAAAATCAACATTGCGTCAGAAAGGGTGTGATAAGTTTGTTTGTTTGGTGTTTGTTTGTTTATCTATTTATTTTTTGTATAGTGTTAAACACCGTTTTTCAGCATTATTTCAGTCATATAGTGGCATCATATTGATGCTTTACTTGAGTTTCCTTTACCAGTACTTCGGACAGATTCTTCTCAAGCCACTGGCTGCTTTCCCACATCACCATTGTCGAAACAATGACCAGTAGCTGAGACAGAAACCCTGCCGCAATGACTATCATCAATCGGAAAGAAATTGTCAGAGCTGGGAATTCGAACCAGCGACTCCGTTGGTTTCAAACAGTGTACGTATTGATTGGGCTACCGGGCTCGGCGCGTTCAATAAGGGACAGTATTCTAGGCTTTTGAAAGCATAATGGGAAGAGGAGAAAATGCTGGTAACCAGCATTTTCTCCTTTTTTTCACACAATGTTTTCTACCCTTTAATAGACATAGCCCATATTTTGAAGCCAAAAAATTGTCGTCTGCAAGTGCTTTCAATTCAGACAAATCTAAAATTTTGTCATATGATAAAGGTTAAACGTAGCATCATTTCAGCTATATTTACCATGTCGTCTGCAAATGCTTTCACTTTGGACCAGCCTAAAATTTTGTCGTTTGGTACAGAGTAAAATGGCCATCATTGTGCTCTTGATAGTATGCCTTTATGATATTGTATTCCTTAAAGGCCCAGTAGCAGTCAAAAGTAAACAGTGCGAGCGTTAAAATATATTTAAATTCAAATCATACCACTTAAAATTATGGAAATTATTGTGAAGGCGTTATTGTACGGTCGGTCTTAATATTAGTCACTGGCAGAAAAAAATATTTTCAAATCAGGTAAAACGTAAACAAAAGACAGAGCGACCTGACAATTTTTAAACTTTTAACATAGTTTTAGATTTCATTTTTCTGTCAGCGTTTAACAAATGGACCGGCCAGACAATAACAGATTGTTGTCTTCACAATACTGTACATACTTTGAAATGGTATGATTTGAATTCAAATGCATTTCAAAAACCACATTGTTTCTACTTTTGGTAGTTATTTGGCCTTTAAGGGAATTTAATGAACCTTCATTGTGCTTTATACCAAACAAGTTGTCGCATTATATATGGCGTGCAACACACGAAAAGGGGCCTTCGGACCTATGCGTAAAAGTGTGTCGTCCCTGATCAGACTGTGCAGACTATGACTAATTCGAGACGGCACGTTCCGTTTTTGTGCGATTTTCTATTTCACGAAAGTCTACTGTACGAAAAAATCTTATGTAGTCGTAAAGTGTTGTCTCGGATTAGCCTGCGCGGACTGCGCAGGCTAATCCGGGACAACACTTTACACAATTGTTCGAAGGCCCCTTTTCGTGTGTTGCAAGCCATATAGAGGATATTTGTTTTTTTCGGTGAAAGATCGAAATCTATTTCATCGAGTGAACATCATCGGTAATATTTTCACGACTAGCGTAGCCACGAGTGAAAATATTACCGATGATGTCCACGAGATAAAATAAATTTCGATTTTTCACCCCCCAAAAAACAAAATATTTTATTTATTTCATGCTTCTACCCACTATTTTGTTGGAACTTTCATCAAAACCCAGTACAGTTGTTTTCGGTAATTCCCCGTGGCGTACCCCCCTCACATAGCAACACATTACAATATTACGTAAAGCGCAAGAAATAGAGCGTAAATTACGTCATATTTATGGAGGGGAATATCCGCCAAAACTCTATGTGTCTAGATGACATTCTTATTTATGAACATTAGATGTCTATTTGTCCTCTTTCTTACATCTTACATGCATATAACATTTCATGTTTCATTATTACTAGTGCATGTTGCTTGATGCTAATTCCATTTTTCTTCTTCTACTTGTATGCCATAAAATTGTTATTTAGTAGTGTGTGCTTCTGTTCATTATGCCCCTTTTGACATTTTCATTTCATCCATCTTACTTCCTTATCCTGATTTTTCCCATTTTCCCATGTCTGTATAGCTTATCATTAAAGTGCTACATTCTTGTTTATGCATATTCTGGCAAAAACTATGGGCTTTTGTGATATTAAATTGAAGCTATGATAGGTAGCTGAATTAAGGCGAACGAAGTATGCACTAACAAGAATGGCATTTACACGAATACGACAAGTCATATTATGATACCAGATGGCGCTTTCATATACATTATTCGGTAACAGACAAGTTCGGTAAATTGGACTTATAAATAAATCAATTGGATGTTCTGTAACAAGGCAGTGCCCTGATGTTTCTCACACCCAGTACATAGCTTTCTGTGCAAATCTTTTTTTTTTTTAATTTGCAATTTCCGCTCGTTTTCTGACATAATAATATTTGTTATGTTGTACCTTTCATGCTGTTTATAAATGCCTGAAATTGATAAATTCTGATCACCATCTTATTTTCGGTTTTCACCCTTTCACCCTTAGTTGATTTAATCAATAATACACAATCCTAAACCTGTACCCATTGTAATCGTCCTACATATAACAGACTCCCAGCTTAAGCCAATTTTAAGTTTTATAAATATGTTTTATCAAAAAGGCACTGGCTTTGTTAACATTTTCTTCGTGAAAATATTTTCTTTTGGGAACAAAATGGCCGGCTTGCAAACCAGCCATTTACCCTTAGAGCACCTTTCACCCTTACAGCCAATTCAGATCAAGATCAGACTACACAAAACATGGAGACTGATCGTAGATTTACTCTGTCTGTTTTTCTAATACATTATGAATAAGGACAACCTTGAAATCATTTATAGTAGATGTTCTTTTTGTAAAATGAAAACGGCCGATTGGTTTATTCGATGCTCTAGGGGTTAAAATTATGGTTAATCAGTGCGAATTAATAAAGATATTACAGGTGAAACATTGTAGCAAATGAAGAGAGAGAGAGAGAGAGAGGCCTCGACAATGCTTTGTTGCATACTTCTTGTAATTTTGACTATGTACATTGTGCTTGTCTAGAAAAAATGTTCTGTTTTGTTCCTCTCCTGCCTCCACAATGTTTTTAAATCTGGTCTGGTGCACACAAGTCGTCGTCCGCAGGTTTTAAAGTGTGTTCATCAATACAGCACAGACATCACTGCATAAAAAAATCATATAAGGTCCCTGACACCTGTACGACCTTTGCGAGAGCAAAGGGAGTACTGTATACTATATACATGTATAGACATGTGTCTTTAACAGCCTATACCAGCCTGTATAGCTCATGTGGTAGAGCGTAGGGCTAGTAAACGTCATGTGTCTGGACACTTGAGGATGTGGGTTCGATTCCCTTGGCTAACCATCTAAAATTACTAACAGTTTTTCGGATGAGACTTTAAACCGAGGTTTCGTGTGACGGTGCTATACACCGAGCACGTTAAAGAACCAGGCGTAACTTATGATAGGTCTCGTCGTTTATCTTGCACTATCCCTGTAACATAACTAATAGCCTTCAGGGGCCTTCGCCCATATGGGAAACCGGTGGCGCCGATAAATAAACGCGAATTCTTTAACAGCCTGTTTTCATACCTCCCATTACCAACAAGATAAAGAAGATCCCCATAGATCTTAGAGATTAACCATGGTTTAAAGGTGGCTATTTAGAATTTGTGACGAAAAATTAAAAACAAAAACCCTAAACGCATTTTTATGTCCCTGAAACATTAATAGACGAGGAGAAATTCGCAGATCAGACTGCACACATAAAAATTAAGGGGATAGAGCATGTTCAGATCACACACTGCTCATGCTGTTTGAAAAAAGTATTTGTCAAAAGCGTATATGTCACTTTCTATCTATCCATGTCTCTCACCCCCTCTCTTCATTTGCCACAATATTTTTTCTATATTAGCCATCTTTCTGGAAACAATTGAATTATCCATAAGTTTAACTCTAAGAGCTTCGAATAAACCTAACTGCCATTTTCATTGTAGAAATAAAACCTTAATTTTAGCGATTTCAAGGTCTTTTTCTGTTCAGAATGCTTTGGAAAAGGAGCATGTGAAGATCAAAGTTTAGACTCGGTGTTTGGCGTAGTGTGATCTTGATCTGCACTGGCCACAAAGGCAACTGAAGTAGTGACAGGCGCTCTTAGGGTTAATGGTTGGTTTGGAAGTCTTTAAAGAAGAAAATATTTTCGCACTGAAATATTCATAAAAACATTTTAAAGGAAGATACATCGGGTACAAGGTTAGGATTGGGTATTATTCATCACCTCAACTATATGGTTGGAATATCGAAAGTAATATGTTATTGTGATTTCAGGTATATTATTTTACATACAGCATGGCAGGAGCAACATAACTACATAACAAAATTATTATATCTGAAAGCGTGTGGAAAAAAGAACCCTTGAACAAATGAGAGCCAAGACTTTACTTGGTGTGAAAAACATCACGGTGCATTACACAAGACAAAAAAGTAGACTTGTCCAAATTGAAAGCATTTGCAGACGACAATTCAAATGTGACTCTAATGATGGAAGTTGTCTTTGATATGGTAGAAAACATTGTGGGAAAAGGAGAAAATGCTGGTTACCAGCATTTTCTCCTTTTCCCACAATGTTTTCAAAAGGCTTCTTCTTCAAGGTCGTTAAAACTCGGGAGTATGTGGTAAAGGGTTAAACACTATATAATTACCTTGTTATCGAAACATTGGATAGATGTACTTTTACCGACCTTGTCTGTTACCGAAACATTTGTTACCCATTATGCTTCTCGTCTGCAATTAGGAAGTTTCAATACTGAAGAAGGAAGTATAACAAATATAACATGTATTTAGAAGAAAGTAAAATGCTACTAGAAACATGCATCAAGCACTAGGAAAAAAGACAAATGCAATGACGCAGTAGGAAGTAATCAGGAAGAATTAAGCATTCATAATCAACAAAAACACAATAGTAAATATGATCAAGTTATAATAATGATGCAGGCAATTAGCACCAAACAGTATGCACTAGTAATAATGACACATGAGATGCAATATGCATGTAAGATGTAAGAAAGAAGACGAATAGACATCTAATGTTCACAAATAAGATTGTCATCTAGACCCATAGAGTTTTGGCGGATATTCCCCTCCATACATATTTCCCTCCATTTCAACGCCACGCGCTGATTACCTAAGTAACTAGTGCGCGGGAACTACTGTTTCCGCCTTCAATTGTAGAGTTAGAAAATATAAAATCGGTATTTTCACTGGTCGTAACCATGAAATATCAAACCATAATCCACCATTATTTCTCGATAAACAACCGAAAAGCATGAAATAAAGATCGATATTGCCTAAGCAAGATTGAATCATGCAGTAAAATGGTCCTTTGGCCTGCATGAAATTTACCAATAGCAGAAAGTTCCGACCCAGGTCAGCCTGCACAGACAGCTATGTTTAACCTTTGGCAGACGACAGAATTTTAGACCTGTCTCAATTGAAAAGGTTTGCAGACGACGAATTGAATTCGTCTCAAAGGAAGGGTTGTGTCACTTAAAGGGTAGAAACATTGAGGGAAAAGGAAAAAATGCAGGTTACCAGCATTTTCTCTTTTTCCCACAATGTTTTCAAAAGCTATCTTTTTCAGGGACGTTAAAACTCGTCATCGTGTGGTAACGGGTTAAAATCAAAGTCACTGTTACTATGTAGAGAGAAAACGGAATCCAAGCTCTATTCCGGAAACAGACTGGTTTTCTATCATCCCAAAGTCTAGGTCTAGCTAAACCAGTCGAGCATTAACTCCTTACTACACAATCTCGAGTTTTAGATTCCCTGAGGAAGTAACATTTTGAAAACCTTGTAGAAAAAGGAGGAAATGCTGGTAACCAGCATTTTCTCCTTTTCCCACAAGGTTTTCTACACTTTCACAGACAATTACCATCATTTCAGTTATATTTAAAATGTCGTCTGCAAATGCTTTGAATTTGGACCAGTCTAAAATTTTGTCGTTTGGTGCAGAGTAAAATGGCATAATCCTTTTGATAGTATACCTTTATGATATTTTATTCCTTAAAGGCCAAGTTGTGGCCAAAAGTAAACAATGCAAGCGTTAAAATGTATTTCAATTCAAATCCCACCATTTAAAAGGATGGAAATTATTGTGAAGATGACAGTCTGTCATTGTACAATGGGTCCGAGTGTAAGTCGCTGGCAGAAAAATGAATTCTAAAATCTGGTCAAAGTAAACAAAAGAGAGAGGCGACCTGGCAACGTTCTTGCCTCGTTTACATATTCATTTTTCTGCCAGGGACTAACTCTGGGACCTACCGCACATTAAGAGGTTGTCTTTCTCACAATAATTTTATACTTATAAAATGGTATGATTTAAATATAAATGCATTTTAACCCTTAAGCTTAATCGCGACCCACTGACCTTTTGCGGACAGTGTAGATCAAGATCAGACTGCACAGAACGTACAGTCTGATCTTTGATCTACTCTGTCCGATACGGTATTTTCTTTCCGGTGAAATCAACTTTGAAACCGCAATGTTTGGGCTTTTAGTATTGAGTAGAAATTTGCGTTTGATTTATTCAGCAGCTTAAGTTTTAACACCCGCAATGTTTACTTTTGACCTCTAATGGGCCTTTAACCCTTTCCCAAACGACACATTTTGGACTAGTCCAAATTGAAAGAGTTTGCAGACGACAATTTTAAATTTGATGAAAATGGCAGAAAGGTCTCAAAGCGGGTAGAAAACACTGTGGGAAAAAGGAGAAATTGCTCGTTATGAGCAATTTCTCCTTTTCCCACAGTGTTTTTAAAAGACTTGTACTGCAGACACGTGAAAACCAAGGCTTGTTTGGGAAAGGGTTAATTTATATAGACTATATGTGCTTAAGATTTTCTTGGTACAATCTGTATAAATTGTATTGAATGTCATTTTGAAACTATCAATGAGCCATGCTCTGGCAAAATGGGCCTCATTGCATTCTCCGTGATGCATTATACATGTACCTATTAAGCATCACATAATTATGGATCCATAATAACCAGTTCTTTTAACCCTTTCCCAAACAAGCCCTGGTTTTCACGTGTCTGCAGTACAAGTCTTTTGAAAACACTGTGGGAAAAGGAGAAATTGCTCGTAACGAGCAATTTCTCCTTTTCCCACTGTGTTTTCTACCCTTTTTGAGACCTTTCTGCCATTTTCATCAAATTCAAAATTGTCGTCTGCAAACTCTTTGAATTTGGACCAGTCCAAAATTTGTCGTTTGGGAAAGGGTTAAAAAACCGACTGAATCACGAGGTAGAATGGTCCCTGGGCATACAGAAAATTGACCAATATCGAAAAGTTTCGTCCCAGGTCAGCCTGCGCAGTCCACGCAGTCTGACCTGAGTCAATACTTTTCGCAGATGCATTAAGCCTTTCACAGAGGATGGCTCTTTTTTATTTTTGTTCGAAACCGGGTAAGTTTACTAATGTTTTTTTCATATTTTTTTTAAAATATTTATAGAGTATGCTGTAATTTGAAGTGACTAGATTGATATAAATGTTTTTGTTACTTCTGTAAAAGACACATTTTATTAATTAAACGACATTCTTTCATCATACTGTGTTGTACAGGGTTTAAATGTGCACGATGGATGGCGGAGATTTTTCCGATAAAGCTATATTTTGCTCCCCACAAATAACTTTGAAATAGCAATATTTAGCTTTACACTATCGCCTGGAAATAGCAATATTTAGCTTTACACTATCGCTTGGAAATAGCAATATTTAGCTTTACACTATCGCCTGGAAATAGCAATATTTAGCTTTACACTATCGCCTTGAAATAGCAATATTTAGCTTTACACCATCGCCTGGAAAGTTTTTTTTTTTTTTTAAACTGTATTTAGCAGTTTAAAGCCTTAATAAGCATTTGGCCACTACCATGGAATCAACAGACCTTTATTGTTATAGAACTGTCCCGTGTTGTTTTCACTATCTAGCGTTGCCATGACGTTCAGTAATTTTTCGACACAAGAAGATACGCTCTCCTTAGCCCGGGGTCCACCCATATCTGTCTGTACCCAGCCTGGGTGTAGTGCAACAACCAGGATTCCCATGGGCTTGGCATCTACACTAAGACACTTCGTGATCATGTTCTGTGCGGCCTGGGAAAAAAAAATAATAATTGTGTCATGCTCCATTAAAAGGGGGCTTAATGCATCTACAAAAAGTATCGATCCAGATCAGCCTGCGCACTCTGCGCAGGCTGACCTGGGCCGAAACTTTTTGATACTGGTCAGTTTTCTACACGTCAAAGGACCAGCCTACTTGCAGATCCAGTCTGCTGTTAGACAATATAGATTTTACGGATACCTAATCATGTGACGACTTGTTTGGCATGGTGGATTATGGAGATGCATCAAGCCTCCTTTTGCAAGAACATGGCTCATATTATATATATATGAGCAACGCCCTGGCAAAAGGGGTCTTAATGCATCTCCGCAATGCATGATACCAAGCAAGTCATCACGTGATTAGGGATCCATAAAATTCATTACGTCCATAAAAACCGACTGTATCATAGGGTAGACTGGTCCTTTGACATACAGAAAATTGAGAAATAGGGAAAAGTTTCCGCTCAGGTCAGACTGCGCAGTCTGACCTGGGTCAGTACCCTTCGCAGATGCTTTAAGCCCCCTTTTTATAGAGCACGGATTAAATATAATAAAAAAAAAAAAAAAGCTGGAAAAGGTGATAAACCCTTCAACACACAGTCCTGAGTTTTAACAACCCTGACCGAGAGGTGTTTTAAAAACATCGTGGGAAAAGGAGAAAATGCTGGTAACCAGCATTTTCTCCTTTTGCCACAGTTTTCTACCTTATCAAAGACATATTCGATGATTTGAGCCGATTTTAAATTGTCGTCTGCAAATGCTTTAAATTTGGACAAATTGATCGTCTGCAAAGCTTTCAATCTGGAAAAGTCTAAATTTCTGTTGTGTGGTATAGATTTAAACTGGCATCGTCGTTTTTCTAAATCCAAAGATCAAGGCATTCTTTTAAGACTTTTTTGAATGATGATCATGCAAAATACAATGCACATACATTAGCTCCAGCGCATGACAAGTGTCATACGCATATTTCATCCCAAATAATGTCAGTAGACTCTAAATTTATATCCTAAAGGCTGAAACTCGAACAAGCTGTCTCTCTCAACTTTGTCATAGTAGAACTTAAATCAAAGCACTTAGTTATGCCGAGGATCGAAATGCACTTTTCTAATGTTTCTTAACCCTTTACCAGACGGCAAAATCTTAGCCTTGTCCAAATTGAAAGGATTTGCAGACGACGATTTCAGTGGTGCTCAAATGGTGCAATTTTTCTTTGATAGGATAGAAAACATTGTGGGAAAAGGAGAAAATGCTGGTTACCAGCATTTACTCCTTTTCCCACAATGTTTTCAAAAGGCTTCATCCCCAGGGTCGTTAAAAGGCGGCATTGTGTGGGAAAAGGGTTAAACGGCACAACGGTCTTTCAAAGCCACCGGCTGCTCCCCACATCCCCAACCCTTATCAGTGTATAATCACCTTTGAAGATCTGTAGGCGTACCCTCCTCCCATATCGTTTTCAGTAATCGAACCCGCACCAGAGGATATGTTTACAATTGCTGCTCTATTGATAGACAGACCTTCCCCTGGCTCAGCTGCCCTTTCTAATAGTGGTAGAAAAGCCTGAAGTATAAGGATAACACTGCATGTAAACTTTCTATCACACCTTGGTGCTCTGGGAAAAGGGGATTTAATGCATCTCCGAGATGCGTTATAACAACATAATCATCACATAATTATGGGTACGTAAAATCCATTGTGTCTAACAACCGAGTGAACCAGAATGGTGTTTCTTGGACATGCAGAAAATTTATAAACAGCATAGAGTTTCGATCCGTGTCAGCCTGCGCGGTCTGCGCGTGTTTCGACCCGTGTCAGCCTGCGCGGTCTGCGCGTGTTGGCATGGGTCGAAACTTGTTTTTAATGCACTAAACCCCGATTTTCATAGAGCACGGTTCATCTATAAGGTTTCGTTTGACAAACTATTTACTCCTAGGCCTGTATTTACCATCCTGACTGAATCGCAAAATTCAGCTGAATGCAACAAAGTGCGTTAGATTGGCTAACATCCTTAACTCTTTACCAAACGACAAAAATGTAAATTGAAAGCATTTGCAGACGACATATAAAATGTGGCGTAACTGGTGGAATTTCTCTTTGATACGGTAGAAAACATTGTGGGATAAAGAGAAAATGCTGGTTACCAGCATTTTCTCCTTTTCCCACAATGTTTTCAAAAGGCTTCTTTCTCAGGGTCGTTAAAACTCGGGATTGTGTGGTAAAGGGTTAAGGGGCTATGAATAGGGAAAAGTGTTACTATTTTCAGCATTCAAGTGTTATTAATTAATTAATTAATTAATATAACTGAAATAATGTTGAAAACGGCGTTAAACACCATACAATTAATTAATTAATTGTCCTCCTGATTCCTCTCCGGCACTTTCTGACGAGGGGTTTGCTTTGTTTTTATCCTTGATTTTATTGCACTGCACAGATATATTCTGGAGATAATATCTCACCTAAGTCTGGTCAGATTGTTTTACAAATTGATTATACGCTTTTCTCAGATGATTGGGAACAGAATTCGCATTAAAATTACCTGTAGCCTTTACATAAACATCACAAATTAAATCATATTTATCGCTACATCCCTAAAGGAATCAAGCATAAAAACAAAGGAATAAACGCAAAACCGAGAAAAACGCGAAGGAATAAACGCAAAAGGACTAATCTGTTATTGGAGGGGTCATCAGACCTCTCCAACAGTGGTGAGTTTAAAAGGCTGACTGCCTCAGAAATTGCTGGTTTTTTTTTTCGAAATTGTTCTGATACACAGTCTCTTTCGTCATGGTTTCATAAATAAACCGAAATCAAAAACCGAAATAGGAAACAGACGCGATTTGTTTTTAAATGGCGGATTTCAAAAAAGATTTGTTGTTTTGATCTGATTGCAAATTACCTCTCCAATTATTGTAATTTTTCATTAAACAAATAAATCTAAGCAAAAAAAGGACAAAAAAAAAAGAATTTCGTTAAAAAAGAGAAAGAACACCGCGAGAAAAGATCAAGCGACTTGAAAGAGCAGGAAGAAAGTTATGTGACTGTTATGTAATGCATAAGAGGTTTCTACGCAGCGGTTTTATGAAGATACTGGTGAATGTTTATTTACAACTGAATGCAGACCTTAGCAACATTTAAAAAAAAAAAAATTTTTTTCCTCATTCATTTAATGCCTTTTTGTTTGTTTAACCGTACCAAAATATATTGAAATTAAAAGCCAATAAACTCTTTGAAAACATTGACGCTGACCTCTCCTGGCTTCTTTTTTAAAGAAGAACAGAACAGGTTGTTTCGTCTGTTACCTTTAGTTTTTATCCTGCAAGGGAGATAATTTGACTTAAAGTGGCCTCCCATTGATTTTCACAGACTGAATGCATTACCTTTGACACCATCAGAGTTCCAACGGTATTCGCTTTAAATATGTCGATCATTCTTTCCGGTGTGACCGCCATCAGGGTGTCTTCCGATAGTTTGTTCGCTTTGCCAGCATTATTGATCAGTAAAGTCAATCCTTGGTCTCCAACAATCTTCTCCACAACAGTCTTACATTCAGCAACTGAGTCTTTATCACTTATATCTATGATATTTCGAAATAACAATAAATATGAGCCATGCTCTGGCAAAAGGGGGTTTATTGCTTCTCAGTGATGTTTTATACCAAGCAAGTCATCACCTAATTATGGATCCATGAAATCCATTCAGCCTAACGATCGACTAAACCTGGGTCCGTATTCACCAACCATTTTCTACATTTGAAAGTAACACAACTTCTGATTGGCTAAACCAAATGGTTTAGCCAATCAGGAGTTGTGTTACTTTCAAATGTAGAGAATTCTGGAGAATAAGACTAAGAACGTTCTTAAGAATGGTTGGTGAATACGGACCCTGGATGGTTCTTTGCCATGCTGTAAATTTAAATATAGCAAAAAAGTTTCGACCCATGTCAGCCTACGCGGACTGCGTAGGCTGACATGGGTCGATACTTTTTGCAGGCGCATCAAGCCCCCTTTTCACAGAAAAAAATGATTGACGGCATTAAAAGGTACTATAATCTGAATATTGAAACTCTCTTTAGGTTCAATATGAAGGGAAACAATAAAAAGTAATTAAGCCGGCAATTGTCTCTTTCTTTTTTTTTTGTCATTGTTCTGCATATTTTTGAAAAGGGAAAATTTCAGTTAGATATAAATGTATTTCTCACGATTAGATGTTAATCCACCTAATGGTTGGAAAAGGAGCAACTGCTGCTAAAAATAGTGTGTCTGAAAATACATATAGACGATGTATAAATTGCTTATCCGTTTACCACACAATCCCGAGTTTTAACGACCCTGAGAAAGAGGTCTTTTGAAAACATTGTGGGAAAAGGAGAAAATGCTGGTAACCAGCATTTTCTCCTTTTCCCACAATGTTTTCTACCCGTCCCATAGCAAATTTAAATTCTTAAGTCACATTAAATATGTCGTCTGCAAGTGCTTTCAATTTGGACTAGTCTAAAATTTTGTCGTTTGGTAAACAGTTATAGAGTACGGCATGAAAAGATTAATTCAAACCATCAATTGGAAATGAGGGCTGCGCTCTGTGAAAAGGGGGTTTAATGCATCTCCATGATGCATGTTGTCGAGCAAAGTCATCAGTCATAATTATGGATCCATAACATCCACTTTGTTTATCAGTAGGATAGATAAAGCTTGATCTGGGCCATTACCCTTAAGATCATTTACCCCCCTTATACACAAAAATAAGCATTAATCCATGTTCTATCTTAACCCTCACCAAATTTCATGTAACACGCACGCCCTCTAAGCCGCATGCTCATAAAATTATCAAAACCAATAGGTGAAGCATTCATAATTAAATCAAACTAACCCCCATCTTAATCCTTTTACCTTTAATTCAATTATTATAACATATCAATCCCTTATGTAGTAGATGAAAAATTTTCTAAAAAAAAAAAAAAAAAAAAAAATTTAATTTTAAAAAAATTTCATCATCTCACGTCATTGCATCATTGCATCTGTTAATCATTGCATCAGTTAACCAACGCATCATGCAACGGCTAACCGGCTTATGAGTTAGTGGATGGGTTAAGATTTTGGTAAATTTAAAAAAAAAATTTAATTTTAAAAAAATTTCATCATCACGCGTCATTGCTTCAGATACTGAGTTACTCAGAGATACCGAGATATTGAGTCAATGAGTTACTGAGTTACTGAGTTGCTCAAGACAATCACTTACATCAGTTAATCGCCAAACCCCCCATCAACCAACGCGTCATTGCTTCAGATACTGAGTTACTGAGTCAATGAGTCAATGAGATACCAAGATACTGAGTTACTGAGTTGCTCAAGACAATCACTTACATCAGTTAATCGCCAAACCCCCCATCAACCAACGCATCACGCAATGGCTAGCGGGTTTATGAGTTAGTGAGTGGGTTTAAGATGATGGTGAAAAAAATCGCTTGCCATGATTAAATAAAAATTGATTTTAAGTTTAAAAATCGCACAGAGACAGTAGGTAAAGACACAATGAGTTTTACTACAGCATATACTAGCAAAGCAAATAACAAAGCAAGTGAAATTATGACTGATAATAAGAGTGAAGCGACAGTGAATACAAACGATAGTAATGATCAGCCAGACCCTAAGAGAAAACTGTTTGATGATTTTTTTCATAGAAAGGTGTATGATGTTAATAACCTGTTTGTCGATGAAGTGGACTGGATAAGAAAAAGACTAATAAGAAGTATTGATGTTTACTTCAACAGAGTAAAAGAGGAGGATTTTTACTATAGACTATATGATATAAAAGACGAGCTGGACGATGAATATGTGAAGAAAGACCTTGACTTCATAGACATAAGATATCGTATGATAAGAGAAATGTCAAAATTGGTTGAGGATATAAAGGAAGACCTAAAAGAGAAATTTAAACTTTAAATTTGGCTTTGCCGCTTGCACAATAAAAAAAATTTTAAATTTTTTATTTCTTTTGATAGAAATAAGAAATTGAATTAAACAAAAATTTTTAGCAATGTATGTATTACGTAAGATGAATAACAAAAGAAAAGCTTTAGGACAAACAAATAGAGGGCAGATGACTTTTGTTAGAGATGATTCAATGTATAAACTAATAAATACAGTGGATTTACCTATGGTTAGCAGTAAAATAAATGATAATATTGTTACTAAATTAAAAGAAAATGTAAGCAATAAATGTTTAGAGAGAGCAATAGATTATTTAAAAAAAGGAAAAGTTAAAACTGAAGATAGAAATGAAAAAATGAAACAAATAATACTTTTAGAAATTGATAACATTCATGAACTAGTAAAAAACAAAGTAAGGAGATATACAGATTTACAGCAAAGTAAGAAAAGACAAGGAATAATATTGTTAAGAAGGGAGATATTGAATACCATAGATAATTTACGTATTATTGAAGATATAATAAACAACAATGAAGTGAATAAAAATTAAAAAATTTTTTATTTTTATTTGTTTTATTAACAAATAAAAATTTTTATTTATTTTTGGTCTTGCCCCTATGCTTCATCGGTCAACTTATAATGACCCCATGATAAAGTTCTATAACTTCCATCCCTCAGTATCAAACCCTTTTTATCATCTTCAAAGCTTAATGCTATTTTTTTCATTTTTATAGTGGTTAATTCATGATGTTTACTTTTTATTCCCCCCATAGTTACACAAAAATCTTTTTCAGTATCCAAACAATCTTTATAAGTTTTAAATTTTAGGTTATTTTTAATTACAGACTTTTTAACTCCTTTACATTTTTTAGTTTCTGATGAACTATCTTCATAAACAAACATACCATTTTTATCAGTTAATGCATTACCTTTTTCATCTTTTCTTAAGATAAATTTTTTCATAGCATAAGTTTTTGCTCCAGGACTTACAAATCCAGTTAAAAGATCTCCTTTCATTTCATCCTTAAACTTACCTAACACATTACAATTTTTATCACTTTATAATGGATGATTTTCCGGATAATTGCTAAAGTCAAACAAATCATCGGCATCCTCTTTTAAATCTTCATACAAATCTTCAGTTTCTATTTTTAAAACATAACTATCAGTATCAGTATAGCTCATAAATACTTTATCTTCACCAAATTTATTTTTAAAATAGTTATAATAATCTTCTAACATAGTTGTTTTGCTAATATCAAGTATGCTTACTCCTAAATAAATTGGTTTATCATATTTAATCCATGTTTTTTTCATATGAACAGCAACCAAATTTTCATCAAATATAGTATGATTATGAAAGTTATGTTTTGCTGTTAACTTTTTAAAACGTTCACTATTTTCACCATTAACTAATTCTATGTTTACTCTATTTCTTATATTTTCCATGGTTTTACCAAAAACAGAATTCATTGCTAACTTCCATAAATTATCTAAAAAATTATTTTCATCCTTTTTTGCTTGTGTTCTTAATTTTACACACTTATCAACATATTTTTTAATAGCGGTACTTTCTTGATATTTTATTCCTCTATGTATTTTTTTAATTTTTAATCCTAATCTCTGATAAGTCTTTAAAGCTTCATAATGAAGTATATATTTTTCTTTATCATCTAAGTTTGGTATTAACTTTTCTACTTTACTTACTTTTAATTTTTCTGCTGCTAAAGGCATTTCATTATGCAAATCATGTAAATCTTTAGGATACTCCAAATCTACCTCCAGGGTACACGGATATTTTTCCCAGTTATTTAATTCTTCTTCAGTCATCCATTTAAAACCACCTACAGGTAAAGGCTTACTCATGGCCCAAGGATAAAGACTGTTTTTATCAATATAAAACCCATATATACTAGGTTTAGTTGAATCATACTCATCACCCATATACTTATTGTTTGCTTCAAAATGTCTAATACTTGTCATACAAACACCACCCCTTTTTGATGCTTCATAAAAGTTAAGCATATTAATATCAGTAAGTTTTTCTAATTTTATTTCGCTTACCTTAAGCATAGCATCCCATCCAAATCCAGGTAAAGTATAATACCAAGCAGGATCTATATCAAATTCTTTATGCAAAGAAAATCTAAAGTTTTTCATAACATCAGCTAAAAGTACAACATCTGTTTCATTGTATAGTTGTAAATAATCAGACATAGTTTTGCAACCAAAAACATCCCACACTTTTAACGCGTGTGCCAAATCTTTTTCTTCAATTCCTTCTCCATTTAAGCTTGAATAAAATTCTTCTATAGGTGGTAGTTGTGTTTCTTTTAACTTATCAAAACTATCCATCCATTCATAAGGAAAGATACCCTTTCTACTTAACAATTTTAATTTTTCTTCTGTATAACCACCACGATGTTTTTCTAAATAATACTTTAAATTTTTAAAATTTTCATCTTTTAAATTTTCTACAATTTTTTCTAAACTACTAGCTAAAAACTTAATACTATCAAGAAACCTTAACTTAATATGTTTATTTCCTACCATAAGATTTTTTGTAAAACTAATATATTTTTCTTCTGTGTTAGGTAAACAATCAATTCTACCACTAGTTTTACCAAGATACTTAATAAAAATATGAGCATCATAACCAGATAAATTATGAAAGATAACAGGTATAAAATCTGGAACTTTTGCTTTAAGATTACATTCATTATGTGCGGCACCTCTATAATTACCAGTAAAATGACAATGATCTCTTACTTTATAATTTTCATGAGTAAATTTACCTCCACATATCCAACATTTTACTTCATTTTTATGTTTTCTAACTTTATCTTCAGTTAAAATTTCCATTTTTACTGGGTTTTTATAAAATTCTTTATAAAGTTGTTTGGCATCCTTAGTTAAAGTATCTATAAAATGTTTTTCGGCATCCTCACCTACATATCCTCTTAATACTGGTTTCATAATTTTATCATTAAAAGGACAAATTAAATAGTTATAACTAACAGGTATATGCTTTTGTGTTTCAATAGTATTACTTTTTTGTTGTGGTTCTATTTTTTGTAATATACATTCAAAATCAGCAATAACTGCAAATGGTACCATAATTTTTCTACAATAGTTTTTAAACTTTATTAAAATTTCTTCAGGATTTTCAGGATCAAACTTAGGCATTATTAAATCAACTCCATCATGATCTTCACAACGCTCCATATGTTTTTCTAAAAGTTTTTCACTACCAAAATGGTTCATACAAAGCATACAATACTTTACATTATGATTAGAGGCTGTTTGAGTTCTCAGTAAAGCATTAATATTTTTTATTAAAACATAATGTGATTTTTTTTCTTCTTCAATATATAGCAAATTTACATGATTTTCTTTTAAACTTTTTATAGCTCTAATACGTTTGATTTTTTCCTTACCTTCTACTATCCCAAAAACATTAACGCTAATTGTTGAATTTTGTCTTTCAAACTTATCTATATCCTGTAAAGAAACAGGATATTTAATTCCTTTCATATTTAAGCCATTTTTCTTTGATTTTAAATCACTATCAACTCTTTCAGGATGATTATCTGTTGGATTTAAATACCTTAAAATACAATCTGTAAAACATTCATCATCCTTACTTTTCATATTAATACATGCCTTTTTATTAGCAATCCACTTAGGTAGGGGTAACCTTTCACCTGCTCTTAATGGATCATAAATAACACTATGCAACTTTAAATGAACCACACTAACAAAATCCCACCCACTACCACTTGAAACAAAATTAACAAAATTTTCTAAAATTCTATTTACCATTTCATAGTATAATTCTATTACATTTGTTCCTTGTAAATTAATCTCATAATTATTACCTTCACCATCTTTGTTTTTAGAAGAAAAATTAGCCTCTACTATTTGTTCATTATTACCTTCTTCTCTTCTCATAATACACTGAAGATTTAATTTTACTTTTTGACCATGCATGCTATTTAAAAGATTTATAATTGATGAATGTGTTAGTTCTAAAAACTCTTGTGGTGTAGCAACAGGTATTCCTTCTATTTTATGTTCAGTTGCATATTCTTTTAAGGCAGATCTACTTTTTATTACGTTTATCTTATCCAATTTATCATATATACTTTTTATTTTATTTTTTAAAGCATTAAGTTCTGGTGTTATACTTGGTTGTTCTACTCTTACATTTTCTAAGCTCCTTAGCAAATCATTAACTGAAGTAGTTGGTGAAGTGACCAGTCTTTGTCTTGGTGGTATATATGGTGTTGGTTGTAATATTGGTGCATCAATGGCAACCGTGTCTCTATCTAATATTGAGGGTCCCGTATTAATCAAAAGAGTTATTAGTTCATCACGTCTAAGCCTTGAGTATCTTCTTAATCCCCTTTCCCTTGCTAAATTTCTTAATCCTTCTACATTGTATCTATCAAATTGGCGATCCATTTTTTTTAAATAAAAAATTCTTTCCTTAAGTCAAATTTTATTATTTTTTTCATAAATAATAAAATTACTCACAGTGGCTCGTACACTATTGAATATCAATTCTATATTTACCTTTCCATACTCTACCATTCCAGTTTTCAATCGTTTGTGGGCATTTATCTATATACTTAGAAGCCTTGTAAATCGATGGAAACTCTTTCACCTCTTCAGTTTCAACATCCTTTAAGGTAACCCTCTTTGGGTTTTTAGCAATATCCTTTAATCTATCATAATTAGGAATTTTTTTAAAAAATTTTTTTTCTTCCTCTTCAGGATACAAACCATGCTCTTTTAACACATCAATATACTTTTTCTTGTTCCAATAGGAATACCACTTAATATTGTTATCTGTTAATATTTTCTTAAAATCAGCAACCTTTTTCATATTATTTTATTTAAGTAAAAATTTACTTAATACACTACACTCATCTTATTCCCATCACTCTGGAAGTTAATTAGCCTGTCACTAATTAAAACAGCATAAGCTACTACATCTGCGCCAGGAGGTCCTTCAAATGTTGCTTTAATGTGAATATCAGTAACAGAATACTTAAGTCTTTCACTTTGTTTACTTAAATCAAACACAAACAAAGGATAAAGGGTTTTGTAATCAGAAGGAGTAATATTAGGGTTTGATACTAATTCATCCATGTTAAAAAACTTTTTTCTAAATGAAGCAGCTTCACTATATATTCTACTAATTTGATTAGTACTAAAATCTATATTATAATCATATATTGGATATTTTTTTGAACCTAACATTACATAAATATTATTAACTCTTAAGTTGTCAAATATAGCTGGGTTTTGTTCCTGATCTTCATTTCTTCCATTTTGAAAACCAACAATTAAAAACCGTGGTACTTCAGGAGATGATTTAGATGATAACCTCCAAGTAAAACTGGTTGATTGTGGAACAGATATATTATCACATTGTATCATTCTATATCCAACAGGAAATGTTTCTTTCTTCTCAATAAATTTAAAAAGTTGCATCTTATGACTATCTTCTGGTGTTACATGCGGCATAAACCAAGATACCTTCAGTAACTCAACTTTACCAGCATCGGTACCACCAGCTCTATAAATTGCATCATTATCACTATCTCTTGTTAAGGTTAAAGTTTGTTTCATACCATATAAAATTTTGTTATAATCTTCACAAAAACCAAATATATGTTTTAATGGTATCCTAAAACTAAATGTTCCAACCGGATTTGAACTAAAAATATAATCCCTTCTTATCTTAAAACCTGCATTATTAACATCATCAGCTGTTCCAGTAGTATCTTTATACCACAGTTGGTTTAACCCTTGTGATTTAGAAAAGTCATCTGGGTATTTTAACAACCCAAGCATTGTTGTAGACGTACCAGGGTAAATATTGTATTCTATCTCTTGTCCACTAAGTTGATATCTGATAGCTTTAAACAGATACATTATTCCATTATTTATTAAGG
Source organism: Tridacna gigas (assembly GCA_945859785.2). NCBI lineage: Eukaryota > Metazoa > Mollusca > Bivalvia > Cardiida > Cardiidae > Tridacna > Tridacna gigas. The sequence goes on along the minus strand of OX244042.2, from coordinate 17,020,102 downwards.
TAACCGCATCGGCAGCTCCATAAACAGTCCCATCATTTTTTACTAATTTACCTATAACTTCTAAATATGATTCTGAAGGATGATAAAAAATATCTTGAGTTTCAATATCAATCCTTATATTTCCTCCAGAGTTGTTTAGATTGGTTCCTGTAATAGGCAGATATTCATAATACTCATATTCATCAATACTATCGTCTTTAAAAATCGGTGCTTTAATATTTAAAATATCCATTTTATTATATACAATTATAATTTTAACTCAAATTATAATTGTTATTTTAATTTGCCCATAGTTGAGGGATTGACTTGTTTTCATCATTTACATACACACCCTTAAGTTTAATATTTTTAATTTTTTCTACTGAAAGGTTTTTTTTCATTTTTAGATAAATTCTATTTCCGTAAAGTATGGTTACCTTAGACATATTATTTTTTTTTAGATATTGATTTATATCTTCTTCAAATTCCTTAATGATATCAGCTTTTTCAGGGGACAATTTTAAAACAACCTTTTTATAATCATAATTTGTATCACTGCTATCTAATACTTCACAATCTTCATCAAGTTTTAAATTAGCATAAAGGATACTAACCTTTTTTGTATTGTATTTTTCATAATGCGTTAAATTAAATTTTAGATTAGTCATTCTTTTTATTTAATGTAATAATTTACTTAACTTAAATTTCATAATACTTTAACTCCACCACCCTTACTATTTAATTTCTTAACTAAATCTTGAATAGCAATGGCACTACCATCTATTAAGGTATTAACATTTTGCATTGCAGGTTGTGTTGTTGTAGTAGGCTTTTGAGTATATTTTTCTATAATCTTTTTAGATTTTGGTGTTAAAGCCTTTTGAACTAACTTTTTACCTGCATCAATTGCTGCCGTCTTTCCAACCTCTAACGCTTTCTTTGCTCCTTCCTTAGCTACGCTCTTACCAACATCAACTGCTGAAGATGCAATTTGTTTAGCTGCGCTGCTTGTAAAGAATTTAGTAAGAAAATTGGCTAAAGTATCAAATATTCCTGCTCCTCCATAAGCATAATTTCTTTTAAATCCTCTCTTTTGTGATGTAATCATTTTTATAGTATAGACATTAATTTTTTATAAGTTTTTGCATCTAATATACGCTGTCTTTTCAATTCATCACAAATACTTACCAACTCATTTCTTACACCAGTATTACCAGCTCCTTTACTTGCCATTAAGAGGTCTAATCTTTCTAATAGTGCATTAGGGTCAGATGGGATAACAATGGTTGTTTTCTTATTTTTTCTCAATCCTTTACCTGAAAAATTATTACTACTTTCATTTTTAGCTGACCTTGACCTTAATGAATATGTAGTTGTTTTAAACGGACTTTTAATAAATGGGGGTTTATTTTCTTTAGAGATTTCATCCCAAACAGGTTCAAGAAGTAATTTCCATTTTTTACCTTTACCATCACCCTTATGTTTTTTACTTGTTGGATCATTATTTTTATAAATTGCATTGCTAAACTTCATAATTTCTTGATAAGTTTTAAAATCTTCTTTAAATGGTGAATAATCAATTGAATCTAAATCTTTAAGCATTTTTGTTTCTTTTAAATTAATAATACTAATTAATTCTTCAGTAAGAGGAAAAGGTTTTTTACCAACATAAATTTGTCCTTCATCAAAATTAACTGAAAAAGTTTTATCACCTAACCAATAATTATCACCAATTTTTTTTACACCAAATGTTTCATCATAGTTATCACCTTCTTCTTCTAAAATTTTTAAAAACATTTTATCTTCATCAGTAAATATTTGCGATGGATGAATCAAAGATTCATCTTCAATAAGGGTAAGTGGTTCTTTTGATTCTTTTGGTTTCATTTTTTGTAGCATAAGTAATTGTGGTAAAAAGTCAGTCATTTTCTTAATACCACCCAATTCTTTTGTAATTTCCTTTGTTGCTACTTTTTGTGTTTCTGTAATAGGTTTAAAAAACTTAGAAAGATCTGTTTGTAATTCAATATCCCCGGTTCTCTCTGCAAGCTGATTATCACGAATTCTTTTCTTCAGTGCAAGAAATTCTTTTACTGTTTGTTCCCTTTTTAAAGGGTCTTTTATCTTCAAAAATGACATTTTTTTAAAAGTAAAAAAATTTTTTAATTTGTATTGTTTATCTCACACGCACAAGAACACTTAAACTTGGGTGGTTTTAGTTTTATTCTTAATTGCGTCCATTGTTTCTTTCTACTAGTCTCCTGAATTCCTCCCGTGCTTCTATTCGTCCCTTCTCTATTAAACTCTCCGACTCCTCTAGCTTGCTTTTTTTCTTTGACTTACTTCTAATTTCTTCCTTCATTTGTTTGTATTTTTCCAATTCTTCCATAATTAAAGTAAATTCTGAATGATCTATTTTGTTGTCTGTTATTGCTTTTGATATATGTGTAAGTAGTGTGTTTAGCTTTGAATCTGCCAACATTTTAATCTGAAGATGTTTTTCTGATTTTGTTCTGCTTCTTCTAACCACAAACTTACCCACTAATGCGGCTAACCCAACAACTAAAGCACAACCTTCAAGAACCATCGTTGCGGGTATCGCTACTACGGTTGATAGTAAAGCGATTCCCCCTGCTCCTGCACCTAGTGCTATAACGGTTAGTCCAGCTTCTACATTGTCCACATTCTTACTAATCTTTAAATACTTTTTACTTAGTTGCTCTCTTTCCTTAACTTCATTTTCCAGAAAATCCTGTATCTCTGATATCTTTTTAAGTCTGAATGATTGGCCATTGTCTTCTGCTGATAGTATTGGCTGTATTGATGGCGCATTTGGTATATTTCGTGCTTCTGGTAACTCTGGATAAATCTTTTCTTTTAGTTCCATTTTATTAACAACAACATATTTTTTAAATAGAATAGTAAAGACGACACAAAAATTCGCCTTCATTAATTTTTACTAACTTTTTTGAGTTGTTTGTAATTGTTGTAACCATGTCATCCACTTCTTCTAATGTAACTTCATTTGTTATTGATATTTGATTAAGTTTTAGAGAATAAGATAGAGAAACTAAAACAAAACCTTTACTCATATTAAAGCCCATACCTAAAGCCATCGTTCTTGTTTGTCCTCCTTCTAATACTAATGGTTGTTGAGTAAAAATATCCCATGAAACAGAATTAACTTTTTTAGCTGGATACTTACCTTCAACAGGTTTCCAAAAAATAGTTTTTGGTTGAACTATTTTATGATATCCATTTTTATTTCCATTTCCAAATTTATGTACATTCATATTTTTTTAATTTATAATATTGCACCTAATATAGGAATATTAGCAAATGGGCTATTAGGTCCTAAAAGAAGACCTTTTCCATCATAAATTTTTCCACCTTGTTTTAAATACAATCCATCACCAACGGAACTCAATCTGTTACCCTTTGCTGGACCAAGAAATAAACCTTCACCATCAGTTTCTACTTGATAGATACTACCACCTTTCTTAAGATATAATCCATTACCCATTGCTTTTTGGACACCTGAAGAAGCTAGACCAGATAACGCACCAACTCCTATAGCGGGTAAAACGGTTCTTGCTAATGTTGGTAAAACTGATGAAGCTAAACCAGCCAACAAAGGTAAAAATCCACCTTCTACTTTCATATTGTGTTTAAGTTGTCTAGGAGACATTCTAAACGTTGCTCCCTTTCCGCTTTTATAAGCTTTTGTAAGTTTATTTACTTGTGATTTGGTTAATGCTATTACATCATTACCATGTATATCTTCATGCTTTAAACGAATACTTGCTGGAGCTTTGTTTCTAAAAGAATGTAAAATTTTTTCCTTTTGTCCGTCTGATATATTTATTTTAGCGTTAATATAGTTTGTCATTTTTTATATCTATCTTGCTTCTCTTATATGAAATCTAATTGTTAAATTTTCCCCTCTTAGATTTAGCAATGTTCCATCTTGGTCTGTAATTGATACATTTAAATTATGTATTTCATTTAATGTTAGGGGAAGATAAACAAGGTTTACCGGGTTTTCTATTATTTTATACCCTGGTGATACATTAGGGAAAAAACTGTAAATCGTATTTCTTTGTGAGCCGTTAACATAACTACCTGAAATTAAATCAATATTAACTAACAAGCTATTAATACTAAGAATATTTACTACATTTTCAGATTCATGAAATCCTTGTAGATATTTTGCTCTATTAAATCCTAATACTTTTCCGATACTTCTACCTTGGTTAAAATCAACCTGATATCCATTTTCAACATAAAGAATAGATTTTAAAGTATTAGTGTTTGCGGAAATATTAATATAATATTCTTCATTAACTAGGTCATAATGTCCCCTTTTCCTCATTTCTTGTTGTATTGTATCATTAATATCAGCTAAATCATAAGATCCCTCTGGTAATTTTAGTTTTACCCATGTTGCACCATTGTCAGGTGAATAAACAAATGTGTTGTTGCTTTTATCAATATTAGGAAATGAATAGTAAGTTTCAAGGTTAACCAACGCTATTTCATATTCTTTATCTTGGTCTAATTTAAGTGGAGGAGTAAATCTTGTTTTAAACTCTGTTTTGTTATCGCTTACGATAATTTGAAATGATGTTTTATGGTTAGTGTTTTTTACTATCTTTTCAAGTAATTCTACTTCCATTTTATAATTTGTAAAATATATTTTTAAAATGAAAATATATTTTTAATGGTAATCTTTGTAATCTCGTGGTATGTAAAAGTTATCAAAACCACATCTATATTTTCCATCATTACTGTTCTTAGTTAAATCAATCACAACAAAACCATGTGGTCTTTCCCAACACTTTTTACAAAAATTAATAAACTCTGTTTTAGTCATATCATCCCCTACATGATCACTATAAATATGGTTAAGATTTTTTAAGTCTTGTCTAAACAAGCATATTAAGTTAGCATTTTCTCTAATAGTTTGACGAGGTAATCTAAAATAATTTTGTGCTAGATAAAAACAATCAGCGTTACTATGTCTTCCTCTTACATAATAGTTTTCACACTTGTTTTGCCTTTCTAAAAGTAAGTCATCAAATATCATTAAGTTTTTATTTGATGCATTTAAATCTCTTGGGTCAGGAACATCACTAGCATATTCAAAAAATTCACAATTGATATCAGATTTTTCCTTAATTGTTTTTGCCCATTCTTCAACTAATGCAGTAGGTGAAATATCACGGTTTTGAACTTCATCTTTAAGTGAAAACAACCTTAGTATGTATTCTTTTGGTATTTTTTCTTCAAAGGCTTTTTTAAGTATGCGGTATTCTGGTTGAAACAAACTTTTTCCAAAAACGCATAAGTTGTTATAATCTAACCAATCAGGTCTTAACAAAAGGTTAAGTAAAAGTGTAGTTTTACCACATCCTGATTTACCTACTATTAAGCCCCTGATGCTCCTAGGTAAAAGGGGGTGATTAAATCTTTTTGCTAACGTTTCATTCCATGATAAATTAACAATATCCATATTTTAATTAAAAAAATTTATTTTAATATATAAAAAATGTATTGCGTTAAATGTAAAAAGAAAACTGAAACTACTGATTTAAATTGTGTAGTAAGTAAAAATGGTAAAAATATGGTGCGGGGAAAATGCGCTATTTGTGGTACAACTAAAACACAATTTGTTAAACAAAAAGAAGGTGGTTCATTGTTAAACAAAGCAATCAATAACTTACCTGTTGAAATGCATTTACCTGGTCATAATTTTACTGGTCCTGGTACTAAGTTAAAGAAAAGATTAAATCCTGATTTAACACCTAAAGAATGGTCAAAGCCTGTAAATCGTGTTGACAAGGCAGCATATCATCATGATATCTGTTATCTTAAGCATAATTATACTAAAACACGTAATGATGTGTGTGATGCTAATATGCTTAAAGAGTTAAAGGGTATCTATAATCCTACTATTAAGGAAAGAATGGAAAGAGGATTAGTTTCTTCATTGATAGGAACCAAGAAAAGATTTGGTATGGGAATGAGTAAAAAAAAAATTTAGAAAATATAGTGCTAGCAGAAGAATTACATAAACCTGTAAAAAGAAAATTTAAGAAAAGGAGAGTTAGAGTAAATGGTAACAATAAGATATGGGCCGCAGATTTAGTAGATATGCAAGCATTTTCTAAACTTAATCGTGGAGTAAAATTTCTTCTTGCTGTCATTGACATCTTTTCAAAATATGGTTGGCTAATACCATTAAAAGATAAAACAGGAAAATCTGTTTCTGTTGCATTGAAGAGTATTTTTAAGGAAAGAAAGCCTGAGAAAATGTGGGTTGATAAAGGTAAAGAGTTTTATAACAAAGATGTTAAAGATTTGGTTGAATTGTATTCTACTGAAAATGAGGAAAAATCAAGCATTGTTGAGAGATGGATTAGAACAATGAAAGAAAAAATGTGGAAGTATTTCTCTGCTCACTCAACAAATGTATATATTGATGTATTGCCAAATCTTGTTAAGGAATACAACAACACGAGGCATTCTTCCATCAAGATGACACCAATTGAAGCAAGTAAGAAGAAGAATGAAAATAAAGTTTGGACAACATTGTATCCTGATTATGACCAAGTAAGGGAGGATATCAAACCAAAGTTTTCTGTTGGAGACAAAGTAAGGATAAGTAAAAAGAAAAAGACTTTTGAAAAAGGTTATACTACGAGATGGACTGAAGAGGTTTTTACAGTTTCAGAAGTAAAACATACATCACCTGTAACATATAAAATTAAAGATTTAAATGGTGAAGAAATAAAAGGTAGCTTTTATGAACCTGAACTACAAAAAACAAGTCAAGAGGTGTATAGGATAGAAAAGGTTATTAAAAAGGGAAAAAAGAAATCTCTTGTAAAGTGGAAAGGTTATTCTGATGAGTTTAATTCATGGGTTGATAACGATGCTATTATAAATATTTAAATATATAAAAAATGAAAGATATTACAATTGATAATGTAACTTTAAAAAATAAACCTTTAAGTAATTTTGAACTAAATGATGCTGCAAAAAAATTAAAATTAAAAAATTTTAGAGGAACATTTTTAAGAGATGCCCTACCAAAAAAGAATAAAAAAAATGAATGCGGTATATTAAACCTTGATGACTCTGGTGGTCCCGGTACTCATTGGGTTGCATGGTTTAAAGATGGAAAAAGAAAAATTTATTTTGATAGTTATGGTATTCAACCACCTAATGAAATTATAGATTATTTAAAACAACCTATATACTACAATACTGATCAATTACAACATGCGGGTGAAGTATTTTGCGGTCATTTATGTTTGTTTATTCTTAAAGAGTTATGTGATGATAATGAATTTCAAAATGTTTTAAATAAACTTTTTTAGTAATATTAAAAACGATGCCTGTTGATAAATTTGGAAGAATGGATGATGTTAAAACAAGTGGCAATGGTGGTGTGTCACTTGCTTACATTACTAACAACTTTTTACGTAAAGATGGAACAACCACTGTTACCGGTTCTATAAATATGAATGGCAACACATTTACGAGGGTAAGTAATCCAGTAAATCCACAAGACGTTGCGACAAAGGATTATGTTGATAATACAGCAGGGGGTAACGCAGAATCACCACTATTAAAAGAAAATGGAAATTTTATTGCTACTGCTCCTTTCAATATGGGTTTTAAAAAAATACTTAATCTACATGACCCTGAAGAACCACATGATGCTGCTACAAGAAGTTATGTGGATAAGGTTAGTAGAGAAAGTGTCATTGTTAAACGTAATGATGGAAGATTTGTTGCTACAGGAAATATAGATATGAGGAATTATGGATTAATTAATGTCCTGTCACCAGCTGAACCTGATGATGTAGCAACAAAGGGGTATGTTGATAGTCAATCCTCACCATTTTTGTATAACCCTATTGATAACTTTTATACTGCAATAGGAGAAATATCTATGGGTAACCGGCGAATTCATTTTGTTGCTTCACCAATTGAAAATAGTCATGCAGCGAATAAGCTTTACGTAGATAGCGTTATTGAGATGGCTACCGCAGGTGAAAAGGCTTTAACAAAAAACCAAGATGGGTCTTTTTCAGTGGCTGGTAAAATAGATATGGGTGGTAACTCAATTACTGGTTTACCAAATCCAATAAATCTTAACGCTGCTGCTAATAAAAATTATGTTGATAATGGTGGTGCCATTGTAAAAAATCCAAATGGAAGCTTTACAGCAATATCTGATGTAGATCTTCAAGGTTTTTCTATAAAAAACGCTGCGATACCTGTAGATGAGGGAGATTTAGTAACAAAATCCTATGTGGATGGAAGGGTATCGCTTCATAAAACAATTATAAGCGTTTGTGCCGAGGAGCAGGGTCCTTTAACAGACGGCCAATATGAGTTTTCTTTTGGTAATGGAAGTGCCGGAGTAAGTCATGGGATGGGAGGTTATTGTATGTCTGCTTCTGGTAGAATTATAAGAGGGACTTTAATGATTGTTAAGGGAACCGGTATTCTAAAAGAAGAGGCAAAAGTTAATATAGTCGTAAATGGAGTTGAACAGATTGACTACTCTATAATAAAAAAGAAAGGAGAAGGTTGTAGTTGTGTAGTTTTTCCACAGCCTTTAGAATTAGACCAATGTGATGTTATAAACTTTATAACAAGAACAAATAATCCTAATGCTAAAAATGCATATTTAACAATACTGATAGAGTTAGACTTGTAAAGTGTAGGAATCTATAAATTTTAATTTAAAAATTTATAGATTATATAAACTTAAAGTTTATGCTATATTCTTCAATATCGTTAATACAACTTTCTAAAAAACTGTGTTCATTTGGGCAATCTATAAATCTTTGTTTAAAGAGAGATAGCAAATTGGTTAAATCTTTACTGTAAAAACAATGTTTAACGCGTATGTTGTTACCACCAGCATAAAATGTTATGTTTAAAGTATCTTCTTTAGGTTGTTCATAAAGCATTTTACTGCAGTAGTAGTAGATATCACTAAACCATCTAGGATTTTTATAGGGCATTAGACCGGTTCCATTTGTGTAAATGATTTTGTTTGTGTTTATAGGATAAATATTAGATTTATCCTTAAGTAGGTCACTTAACTTATGTTTAAAATCAGGCTCTAGTTCTAGCATTTTATAGAAATAATTTTTTTTTTAAATAAAATTTTTAAAGACTTTATTGTTGACTTTGTTTATGAAAGTAAAATGAATTTTTTCTTCTTCATCATCATTTTCAAACTCTAATATAAAATCTTTTTCTTCTAATCGTTTGATAAATATAACGTCTTTCCATTTTTTAACACATTCTATAATTTCTTGTGGATCAATCTCTGGTTTACTAAAAACCTTTGATATATCCTCCTGGGCTAATTTAATAAGCTCCGGAGGATTATGAAGTAAAAAACTTTGTTTAATTTTTACCATATTTCTCTTTGTAATATGGGTAATATATCATTTTAAGATGATATATAACCATGGATTATCATTTAACTCCTATTTTAACATGTTTTTTTATAGCCTTATTCGTCAAACACTTCATCTACTTCCTCTATTATTTGTTTTTTAAAAACATCACAATCCTTGTCTAAATATGAATGTTCATCATTTAAAGCATATTTAACATCATTTTTTATATCCTCAAACACTTTGTCTAAAGTTTCCTCCATCCGTTCTCTTATCTCATCAACATCTGTATCTAAAGCTATATCATTTTTTAAATCATCTAACCAAAACTGAAGATCCTCGTCTTTCACAGCGTTAAAGTATCGGGTAAGCTTTCTTTCTACTTTTGCTATTATATTCTCTGCTCTACTTTCAAACAAACCGTTGATGATGCTTGCCTCTTCATAAAACAAGTCGTCAAACTCTTCTTGTGATCGTATGATTACACCCTTGTTATCATTATTATCACTCATGTTTTCACTAGTCTCAGTAAAACTTGCCATTTTACCTATTATGTTGGTGCGATTTTTAAACTTAAAATCAATTTTTATTTAATCATGGCAAGCGATTTTTTTCACCATCATCTTAAACCCACTCATTAACTCATAAACCCGCTAGCCATTGCGTGATGCGTTGGTTGATGGGGGGTTTGGCGATTAACTGATGTAAGTGATTGTCTTGAGCAACTCAGTAACTCAGTATCTTGGTATCTCATTGACTCATTGACTCAGTAACTCAGTATCTGAAGCAATGACGCGTTGGTTGATGGGGGGTTTGGCGATTAACTGATGTAAGTGATTGTCTTGAGCAACTCAGTAACTCAGTAACTCATTGACTCAATATCTCGGTATCTCTGAGTAACTCAGTATCTGAAGCAATGACGCGTGATGATGAAATTTTTTTAAAATTAAATTTTTTTTTTAAATTTACCAAAATCTTAACCCATCCACTAACTCATAAGCCGGTTAGCCGTTGCATGATGCGTTGGTTAACTGATGCAATGATTAACAGATGCAATGATGCAATGACGTGAGATGATGAAATTTTTTTAAAATTAAATTTTTTTTTTTCATCTACTACATAAGGGATTGATATGTTATAATAATTGAATTAAAGGTAAAAGGATTAAGATGGGGGTTAGTTTGATTTAATTATGAATGCTTCACCTATTGGTTTTGATAATTTTATGAGCATGCGGCTTAGAGGGCGTGCGTGTTACATGAAATTTGGTGAGGGTTAAGATAGAACATGGATTAATGCTTATTTTTGTGTATAAGGGGGGTAAATGATCTTAAGGGTAATGGCCCAGATCAAGCTTTATCTATCCTACTTTTATCAACGGACTAAATCATGAGGTAGACTGGTCCTTTAACCTTTTCCCAAACGACAAATTTTGGACTGGTCCAAATTGAAAGAGTTTGCAGACGACAATTTCAAATTTGATGAAAATGGCAGAAAGGTCTCAAAAAGGGTAGAAAACACTGTGGGAAAAGGAGAAATTGCTCGTTACGAGCAATTTCTCCTTTTCCCACAGTGTTTTCAAAAGACTTGTACTGCAGACACGTGAAAACCAGGGCTTGTTTGGGAAAGGGTGAACATGCAGGAAGTTCAAAAGCAAGAGGTTTCGACACAGGTCTGACTGAGCGGATTGCACAGGCTGACCTTGGTCGATATCGTTTGCAGATGCATTAAACCCCCTTTTCACAGATTATTGCTCGTATGGGAATATTTCCCTTATCATATCGTTTATGTGTGAATAAGCGCCGCAGGGTATTGATAGACGGTAGTAACCTTTTTGGAGAGGAGAGGAGAGGAGAGGAGAGGAGACGAGACGAGACGAGACGAGACGAGACGAGACGAAGGAAGAGGAGACGATATATTACCTAGGTGCACTGTAGTGAGACTGGAATTCTTTGCAGCGAGATCAAGAAGTCAGATCCGCATCAGGAGGGGAGGGGAGGGGAGAGGAGACGAGAGAACAGTAGGAAGCGAGAGGAGGAGACGAGCGGAGGGTATATGAGAGGTGAGGTGAGGAGACGAGACCAGACGAGAGGAGAGGACAGGAGAAAAGACGACGGGAGAGGAAACGAGAGGTTACCTAGGTGCACTATAGTGAGATTGGAATTCTTTGCAGCTAGATCAAGAAGTTCCTGAAATACAGCAAAAAATAACCCCCAAAAGTCAACTCGTGGCAAAATACACACGGAATAAGATGTAGTAACTTTCCTGGGCCCGGCTTCACGAAAAAAATTAAGTCTCTTACTTTGCTCGAATGCACTAACGGACTCGAGTGACGACCTCACTTAAACTCTTTAACACACAATCCCGAGTTTTAACGACCCTCACATAATTGGCTTTTAAAAACATAGTGGGAAAAGGAGAAAATGCTGGTTACCAGCATTTTCTCCTTTTCCTACTCTGTTTTCTACCCTATCAAAAACAAATTCCATCATCTAAGCCACATTTAAATTGTCGTCTGCAGATGCTTTCAGTTTGGACCAGTCTAAAATTTTGTCGTTTGATAAATAGTTAAGTCGGAAATTGAGTTGGATTTGGGCAAAATAAGAGGCTTTAGTTTATTCTTGAAACCGGTCCTGTTTCTTATATTTGCTTCGAGCAGCAGAAGAGAATTTGACATACCTCTTCGGTCTCGCGTGATACCAAAATTTTCTTACACGGCGAGCAGCAACTACAAACCGAAGAGGAAAGTTACCGCAGCATTATGTATATAGCCCTTTCACATAGTAGTAGTATATACCTATCGTGGCATATTTCTGCCACAAGATACGAGATAGCTATCATGATAATTTTAGAGAACTATCGCGATAAAACAGACTTTCCTGGAAATATTATCTAGCTAACAAAAAGTTTCACGATAAAAATATCGCGATATTTCTAACTGTTATCACGATTTTTTTTTACGCTCGTGCCCACAACTGACATTCACGGTATCTTTATTTAGATACTGTTTCGGATCATCGTTGTCTCCTGTACAGTCAAAAACTTCCAAGTTCATCCAAATGTTGATTTTTCTATTTATAGATATCGAGAGACGGGTAGAACTATCGCGATAATTTTACCTCGATGTCAGCTTCGTGCACGATTGAGAAATAATCAACATAAAATTTTCTAGACAGCAAAGTCTATCGTGATAGTTTTTTCAGAAAACTTTTTACTATCTAGATAAAATTTCCAGGGAACTTCGAATTATCGTGAAAGTTTTCTCAAATTATCACGATAGCTATCTCGTATCTCGCGGCAGAAATATGCCACCATATATACCTACAACTTTCAACAAAAGTCTACAACAAATATAGTCTGGTACCCCGCCGTACTTCAAGAGTATGTCTGGCAAAGCGCAATAATGGCGGTCCCCGTTGGTAATATGCAGAGGTAACGGAATATTGTTATTTCACTTGATCAAATCGGATCATAGGCTGAATTCAAAACACATCACTTGCAATAAAGTAAAGGCAGTTAGTTTTTTTTAACTGCCGTTCTTATTTAGCGAGAAAAACTACATACCAGAAATGCTTTAAGTATCCGAAATGTCAATGGACCTGTATAACGTCCGAAAACAGAGCTACTTTTAAAATGATTTAAAGTCAAATTTATATTTAAACTATACCCCAACGGCACGTTTTAGATTTGGTAATGTATATTTTGTACAAAATTGATTTCATTTTATTCACTGATCAAACTGGATCACATGAAATTGGGAAAAACAGGAAAGCATGAACGGCTACGCTTGAGGACGCCATGAAGGCCGCCATTATTGCGCTTTACCTGACCTGATAACTTAGTGGTAGGGGCAGGTAATCCAGACTTCAACAAATATTGCAACTATTGACAATTTTGTTTACAAACGGTGAAAAATAAAACACATACTGATAGAGCCTTTCTCATAATCTTGAGAAAGAGCAAAGTAGACCATTACTATAACTCAGAACCCTTACTCACCAACTATTCTTGATAATACTGTTAGTTTTAATTCTCAAAAATGTACTAAATTTGAATGTAACGCGATTTCTGATTGGCTAAATCGGATGGTTTAGCCAGTAAGAAATTGCGTTACTTCCAACATCGAGAACTAGATCAGGCATACAAGTACATTTTAACCCTTTCCCAAACGACAAATTTTGGACAGGTCCAAATTGAAAGAGTTCGCAGACGACAATTTTAAATTTGATGACAATGTCAGAAAGTTAACAAAAAGGGTAGAAAACACTGTGGGAAAAGGAGAAATTGCTCGTTACGAGCAATTTCTCCTTTTCCCACAGTGTTTTCAAAAGACTTGTACTGTAGACACGTGAAAACCAGGGCTTGTTTGGGAAAGGGTTAAAATGGTTGATAAATAGTGGCCCTGGTGGGCTTACAATGATCCTGTCGGATATCGTACCATTACGTTCAGAACTGCCGACAGAAATTACTGAAAGGAGAGAACAGCAAAATGACGAGGAAGAAGAAAAAAAGAGAGAAGATTCTTTAAAGAAACTCGATGTAGGTATACCTTGGCGGTTTCTGGCGACCTACACGATGCTAGTACATGTAACGGTGCTGGAGACAATCCCAAGAATCCTTCGACTAAGCCAAAGCCTATTCCACGATTGGCTCCCGTAATTAATACACTCCTCGGAGCGAAAGACATTTTGTGTGTTGACATTCGTATGAGTTAACTCTTTACCAAACGACAAAATTTTAGACTTGTCCAAATTGAAAGCATTTGCAGACGACAAAATGAAAGTGACTCAAAAATTGGAATTTGGTTTGGGAAGGTCAGAAAACATTGTGGGAAAAGAAGAAAATGCTGGTTACCAGCATTTTCTCCTTTTTCCACAATGTTTTCAAAACCTTTTTTCTTCAGAGTCCTTAAAATCCATGGTTGTGTGGTAAAGAGTTAATCCTTTTACCAAACAATCCTGACCTTTAATGACCCTGAGGGGAAAAAAATCACAGTTTTGAAAACATTATAGGAAAAAGGAGAAATTGCTGATAGTGAGCATTTTCTCCCCTCCCTGCAGTTTTTTGTACCCTTTTTAAAGTAAAATTTGATCATAAAATTTTAGGCTGTATTTATTTTGTTGAGCGTAATTTGCTTTCAATTAGACAATGTCGTCGCCCGGAAAAGAATGAACCCATTTTCGAGATGACAAAATATAAGACTGGTCCAAATAGAAATTGATGTAGACAACACATAAATGTGGCTAAAATAATTGCATTTGTCTTTGAAAGGGTAAAAAACATTGTGGGAAAAGGAGAAAATGCTTGTTACCAGCATTTTCTCCTTTTCCCATGGTGTTTTCAAAAGCCTTCTTCCTCCAGGTCCCTTAAAACACGGGGTTGTTTAGTAAAGGGATGAAGTAATTTCGACTAACATTCATAATAGCCCGGACATCCGTTACTTACGTAAGCATATCCGGATGAGCTCGAGTAATCAACGGAAATTAATCAAACATCGTATCGTTTATAGCCGAGTCCACTGCCTGTATTCAGCAACCATTCTTGAGAACATTCTTGGTCTTATTCTCCAGAATTTTCTGAATTTGAAAGTAGCGCAACTTCTGATTGGCTAAACCATTTGGTTTAACCAATCAGAAGTTGTGTTACTTTCAAATAAGAAAATCTTGGAGAATTAGAATGTTCATAAGAATCGTTGGTGAATACAGACACGGAAGTTCCGTCGGCAGCGTAAAGGACTTGAGAACAGGGGGTCGCTTGTTCGAATTCCCAGCTCGGCCCAATTTCTTTCTGAGTACTGATGATAGTGCGACAGGATTCATTCCTCTCTCACCGCTGATCATTGTTTCGACGATGGTTATGTGGGAAAGCAGCCAATGGCTTGGGAAGAATATTGTGCGAAACACTGGTAACAGAAACTCAAGGAAAGCATGGACAAGTGCACTGACCGCAGCGATATAATTGAAATAATGTTAAAAACGGCGTTTAACACTATAAAAGCAACCAATCAATTAGTATCGTTTATAGATCCACATATTGAATTCAACCCTTTATCACATGACCAAAACCAGTAAGTTGGAATAGCCCATGTTGCAAGGCGTGAGACTTGTAAGCGACAAATCTCGGCACACTTGAGGGTGTGGGTTCGATTCCCATGGGTAACCATCTAAAAAGATATCAATAGTCACTCGTCACAACTCGGCCGATTCCGTACCTACATCTAACCTCGTCCGTATTAAGGCGGCTTCCATTTTGAACTACCCATCACATGATCTTAAACATGGCGGCGCCCCTGTAAATCGCTTAGCAACGACATGAACAACCACGATGGAGTTACTCACATCTATCGATCTGTGGATGAAAGCTCCCAACGGAAATTGATAAACCAAGCTAAGAATTGAATGTACAAACTGTTTGCAGACTGAAATATTGTTAGAAAGATAACGATAGAAAATTGACTCATGTTTTCTTTTTAAGAGGAGCCTTACAATTTCAATGACGGTAAAACGGTGTGCTTCCGGAGATGTGCGAAATGTACCGTGTAGGTGCATATCAAGCTACGTGATACAGCCGAGGGATTTGATCACCGGATCACCCGAGGTATGCCGAATGATCAATAGTCGTTCGGATTAGACGCTAACCCTGGGCCCCGTGTGACTGTGCTATACACCTTGCACGTTATCTATTTAACTCTTTACCAAACGACAAAGTTTTAGCCTTGTCCAAATTGGAAGCGTTTGCAGCCGACAAATCAAATCTGGCTCATATGTCGGAATTTGTCATTGAAAGGTAAGAAAACATTGTGGGAAAAGGAGAAAATGCTGGTAACCAGCATTTTCTCCTTTTCCCACAATGTTTTCAAAAGGCTTCTTTCTCAGGGTCGTTAAAAGTCGGGACTGTGCGGTAAAGACTTAAGTGCCAAATATATGAACCATGCTCAGGCAAAAAGAGCTTTAACTATTTCCTAAAAGACAAAATTTTTCAACTCATCCAAATTTAAGGCATTCGCGAACAACAAATTAATCGTGACTCAAAAACTGAAATTTGCCTTTGGAAGGGTTGAAAACGTTGTGGGGAAAGGACAAAATGCAGGTTACAAGGATTTCTCCTTTTTGTATAATGTTTTTAAAGGCGCTCAAGGTCATTTAAAATCGGGATTGTGTGGTAAAGCAACATTGCATTATACCAAGCAAGCCATCACATGATTCTTGATCTATAAACTGAGCCATGCTCTGGCAAAAGGGGGCTTAATGCATCTCCGTAATGCATGATAGCAAGCAAGTCATAACATAATTAGGGATCCATAAAATCCAGTATGTCTAACAATCGACTCTATCATAAGGTAGACTGATCTTTTGACATACAGAAAATTGACCGTTAGCGAAAAGTTTCGGCCCAGGTCAGCCTGCGCGGACTGCGCAGGCTGACCTGCGTCGATACCTTTCGCAGATGCATTAGGCCCCCGTTTCACATAGCATGGCCCAAGTCCAATTTGTGGAGCAACCAAGTAAATCATGCGGCAAACTGAAGCTTTGAGCTGAAGAAAATTGTATGAGTCTGTCGCAATGACTTTTATCAATCTTCGGAGAGACGCCTTTCAGAGCCGGATTCGGGATTCACTAACCCGTTTCCTCGTGGAACTGACCTGTTCGAATCTGAAAAGCTAGGGTCTGTGTCCTACATCTAACCTCGTCTGTATCAATAGGGTTTCGATTTTGAAATAACGCTAATCACATGATCTTAAACATGGCGGCGGACATATAAATCTGTTGCAACGGCGACAATAGCTATGGTGGCAAGCAACCTGTCGTTGAAAAATGCCTACGGAATCGATAGGAAAATAAATGTACAGTTTGTCAGCGGAAATGTAGTCAGAAAGATCCTGACAGAAAAATGTGACTCGTGTTTTCTTTTTCTAAATGGAGCATTACGATTTAAGAACGGTAAAGCGATGTACTTCCGGCGAAGAAATGTACCGTATATAGGTGCATATCAAGCTACGTTATACAGCCGAGAGACTTAATCACCGGATCACCAGAGGTTTGCCGAACGGCTGTACAGGTGATGGTTTTACAGTACATCCGGCGCCTTTCTTCAGCATGAGAAATAATCCTTATTAAGACTGAATGCTTTTTTTATCGGCTCAATCTGTGTCGCGGTGTTTCAGAATAAAACGTCTTGACGGTATCAATAGTTCATTAATTAGCTCTCCCACAGCCATTCAGTGTAACTTATTTCTCTGATGTGCGACACGTGTCCTTAGAGGTGTGGAGAAAGTTACTTCATACGTATTTTTTTGTTGAATTATAGGAGAAATATGGCAGATAACGCTTTGACTTTTACTTTTCTTGTAGTTTATGTACTTTTTGTATTTTTGACGTTTACAAAAACAGGTTGGTGGAATTTGTCATTTTATTATATATTTTTTCAACGCTTTGCTGGTTTGTGTCTCTCTGGTTTTTAGATAGTAAACTACTAACTTCAGTTAATTTGGGGGACGGCGGGGGAAACACTTGTCTGTGAAGTATTGACCTTTTTCCTGCTTAATAAATAAAATTATTAAAATAAGTAATTTGCATGATGTTCTTGCTAAGCCACCGGTGGCTTTTTCAACATCAGTCCTCAGAAAGGAACTGGCTGAGCTGCTGATTCGAAACAGCGACCCCCCCCCCCCCCCATTCCAAGTCTTGTGCGTTAATGACTGTGCAACCGGGCAAAGCAATGGCTGCTTGACCGTAATAATCTGCGCTTTATGGTCTGTCTTAATGACGTCTCGAGTGTCCTTTTGAAGCCCCTCGAAGTAACAATAGCTGCCAAAAGTAAACAAAGTGGATGTTAAAATACATTTAAATTTAAATCATACCATTTAAAAGTATGGAGCTTACTGTGAAGATGGCAACCTGTTATTGTGCAGTCGGTCCAAGAGTTAGTCACTGACAGAGAAATTAATTTCAAAACTAGGTTAAAAGTTGCCAGGTCACTCTATCTTTTGTTTTCTTTTTGCTTAATTTTAAAATTCATTTTTCTGCCAGTGACTAACACTTGGACCGACCACACAATAACAGATTGCCATTTCCACAACATTTTCGATACTTTTAAATGGTATGATTTAAATCTAAATGCATTTTAAAACCTGCATTGTCATTTTGGCCAATATTGGGCCTTTAATTGTCACGCATTGTTAACCCTTTACCAACATTTTCTCCTTTTCCCGCCATGTTTTCTACCCTATCATAGACAGATATCATCGTTTGAGCTTTATTTAATTTGTCGTCTGCAAATGCTTTCAATTTAGTATAGTCCAATTTTTTGTCGTTTGGTAAACAGGTAGGCATATGCACCGTTAAACAGCTATGTCTGCTACAAGGACATCCTGAAGAAGTAGGTATTACTAAAATTTGAAACAATTACGTAAACTTAACAAAGCCACGCCTTTTTTTTTTAAACTTTCTTTAAAGAAACAGTAGCTGCCAAAAGTAAACAAAGCGGTTGTTAAAATGCATTTGAGCTATGCTCTGACAAAAGAGGGCTTCATGCATCTGCGCGATGCATGATATCAAGCAAGTGGTCACATAATTAGGGACCCATAAAATCCATTTTGTCTAACAACCGACTGTATCATAAGGTAGACTGGTCCTTTGACATACAGAAATTTGACCAGTAGCAAAAAGTTTCGGCCCAGGTCAGCCTGCGCGGACTGCGCAGGCTGACCTGAGCCGATACTTTTCGCATATGCATTAAGCCCCCTTTTCACAGAGCATGGCTCATTTAAATTTAAATCACTTAGAAAGATGTAAATTACTGTAAAGATGACAATCTGTTATTGTACGGTGGGTCCATGTGTTAGTTGCTGTCAGAAAAATTAAATCTAAAACAAGGTTCAAAGCTGCCAGGTCACCCTATTTTGTTTACTTTTTACCTGATTTGAAAATTCATTTTTTCTGCCAGTGACTAACAGTTGGAGCGACCTACAATAACAGATTGTCATCTCTACATTAATTTCCATATCTTTATATGGTATGTTTCAAATTCAAATGCATTTTACAACCCTATTGTTTACTTTTGGCACCTATAGGCCCTTTTAAAGTAAAGCTAATAATGATTTAGCCAGTCAGAAACTGCGTTACTCTCTAAATCTAGAACATCCTTGAGGATTAGACTAATAATGACCTTGAGAATAGTCATGAATACGGGCCCTGGTCTGTATTCACCAACCGTTGTCATTAGAATATTCTTAGTCTTATTCTCAAGAATTTTCCAAATTTGAAAGAAACACAACTTCTGATTGGCTAAACCAAATCGTTCAGCCAATCAGAAGTTTTGTTACTTTCTAGATCTGTATTCAGAACCAAGAATGTTGTTAAGAATGGTTGGTGAATACAGATCATGTTTTCTGTGCCAGAGACCGGAAAACATATTGTCTACGGCGGTGGTGTGCATTTAGTTTAAATATATTTATTTTACATCGATTGAGAAACAAGTTCTTGCAACTTATACTAATCTCTCTCGATTCTGCTTCCTGGAAACTACATCACTACTCGCGCCGGATGTGTGGGCCAATGAAGTTGACAACCGCTCCTGAGTATCGAACTTGGAACCTTATGGTTACGAGGCCGACGCTCTACCTCACAACCACAGATACCACACGGTGGTGGGTGTTGTTGTGTAGAGAGAGCCGGACATGCAAGTCGAAAGCAGTGTTACATCTCTCAGCCATGTTGTCGCTGGATGTAATGAAAGTTATATTATTTTCAGACGAGAGCCAGTGTTTACTTGATTATGACAAAATGTTTGAATGTGATTTCGCCAAAGTATGTCGAGACTTGAACAATCCAAAACTATATGGAGGTAAGATTATTTAAGATCTTTGTTACACCAGTCCTGCAAGTATTCAAGTATTTGCTGTCCATTGCATTTGATGTCTATCATACCTATATGAAACTAGGTTTTGACCCTCCCCTCCCCCCGCCGCCATTCGACTAAAAAAAAAAAAAAAAAAAGAAGCGGCGCTCTGGTTAAAGGGGGTTATATGTTTAACAACCGACTAAATCATGAGGTGAATTGGTCCTTGGAAATGCAGAAAATTGACCATTAACAAAAAGTTTCGATTCAAGTCAGCCTGCGCGGACTGCACAGGCTGACTTGGATCGATACTTTTTGCAAATGCATCAAACCCCTTTCCACAGAGCTTGGCTGAAAATCATTGGTACGTGACTCTTAGCCGTGGGTTGGGGAAGAGGGGGGGACACACACACACACACACACACACACACAATAGCGAAATGTTTGCCTTAGCAGTGATTCAAAACTGCAAAATCTCTTGACTGAGCTGTACATGCATTCTTATCAGTAATTTTTCACTTACCTTCGTTTTTTTGTTTAACTCATTAGTTTATTAAATTGTCATTTGTATGCATGTTATTTCTGTTCATGACCGGAAAGACACTATCTTCTCTACAAACTACGGAATTCTGTTTCCGCCATCCACTTTGGATGAAATGGAAGTTTTAATCGGCTAATTTCGACTTTTCGACTTTTCAACTTTTCGACTTTTCTAGGTCGAAAAGTGGAAGTTTTATTGACAATTGTCATGTGAAAAACTTCCACTTTTCTACTTTTCGACCTAGCAGTTTAACGTGAAAAGTTGAAGTTAGTACTTCCTAATTTCTACTTTTCTAGACAAACGTGAGGTCGAAAAGTCGAAAGTCTCTGACAATTGTCAGGTCAAAAACTTCAACTTTTCGACTTTTCGAGGTAACTTTTTTGCTAGAAAAGTGGAAGTTAGTGTGCCTAATTTCTACTTTTCGAGTTCCTCGTAGGTCGAAAAGTGGATGGCGGAAACAGGATTCCGTAACAAACTAGCCCCCAAATATATAAATTGTTTTATTCATATTAATGGTATTATTGAAGACTTTATTCTATGTATGTATGTCAAAAGGAAATGGCCGAAGCTAAGTTGTAAGAACTTGTGGCCAGACCCTTTTGCCTTATCAGATAAATACTGTTTATGTTATATAGAATACTTTGTAACAAAAATATGGCAATGAAATATGTTTAAACTGTACATGCAACAAACCAAAAGAAGAAGAAAATAAAGACCCGGGAAATATCTAGTAAAGGAAATTCATCCTTAAGGCATTACGGCAAGGGGAGAAACTACTTGCTTGCGCCATTGATGTAGCTTTGTTGTTGGCTGTTTAGGGTTACAACAGAACAAGTCCGTGTTTCAACGACACTGAGAGAGAAAGCTTTGAAAAACGTCGTTTGAAACGAGAAGATGCTGGTTACCAGCATTATTCCTTTTCTCATAATGTTCCATAATGTTTAATATTGCTTTAGAGACAAATCCCATCCTTTGAGCCTCATCTAATTTGTGATCTGCAAATGCTTTCAATCTGAACGAACCAAACACACACATCGATGTGCGCATATCTAACCAGCTTTCCCCCCCCCCCCCCCCCCCCCCACACACACACATAAAGGACTTTACTTTTGTTTGTTTGTGTAAGAGTTTAACGCCGTTTTAATAGCTTGGGTCATATCACAGAGGTCAGTGCACCTACACATGTGTTTCCTGGATTTTTCACACCAGTACTGACACCTGACACAACTTCCTTTCCAAACCACTGACTACTTTTCTCACATGCATCAAAGGTGAGAGGTGAAAAAGGACTTTGCCAAAAGTTCCATAGAATTCAATTATTTACCACAAGGTAAAATTTTAGATATGTCCAATTTGAAAGCATGTGCAGACGACAATATGAATGTCGCTCAAATGTAGGAATTTTTCTTTGAAAAATCAGAAAACATTTTTGGAAAAGGAGAAAATGCTGGATACCAGCATTTTCTCCTTATCCCAAAATGGTTTCAACACCCTTCTTTTTCAGAGTCGATAAAACACTCGAATCGTGTGGGAAATGGTGGACATGATTCGTGTTAACCGTTAAAGCGCCTTTCACAACTGTAGTTGCCCTTGCATCCAGTGTTGATCTTTGGTCTAATTTGTAGCCGAGCTCCGGTAGCGCGGTCATTGGCGCACAGGACTTGAGAACAAGGGGTCGTCGGTTTGAACACCAAGCTCGGCCAGTTTCTTTCTTTTTTTCATGATAGTCATTGTGACAGGATTCTTTTCTCTTCGACGATGCAAATGTGGGAGAGCAGCCACTGGCTTGGAAAGATTGTGCGAAGTACAGGTAACAGAAACTCCAGGAAAGCATATGTGGGTGCACTGGCCGCCACGATATAACTGAACTAGTGTTGAAAACGGCATTGAATACAATACAATCAATGAATCTACACTGTCCGCTTTGCTGAAACTCTATCGATGAAAGCTACCTTGAAACTGCACTTTATTTGGTCGTATTTCTGGATTGAAAAGATTCGTCTAGATTTATTCGGCGCTCTAAGGGAAGTTTTCGTCATAAAATTTCGAAATGAATGTGTTTTTTTTTTTAATACAGAAATACGTGACTCGGACGGTGAATCGTTTAACTGTTACGTTGGGTGGACACCATTCTGTATACAGTCGATACCAGACAGTGTTACGGACGGAAAGAAATATTGTGACAAAGAATATCCGGGAAGCGAATTTGTGCGTAAACATGACCTGAAACAGTGTGAACGTAGGTTTTTTTTTTGTTTAAACCCTTACCAGACAACAAAAGTTTAGAATACATGTAGTCCAAATTGATAGATTTTGCAGACGACAAATAAAATGTGTCTCAAATAATAGGATTGGTCCCTGAACGAGTTGAAAATATTGTGGCAACGCTGATTTGGATCTAACATCTTATCTTATTGAAAATTTCGCTTTTTAATAATATGAAAACAATGAGGAAAAAGAGGCGATTGGTGGCGTGGTTACTTTTCGTTGTTTCTTTTCATACTGAACCACAAAATAGTTTCAGTTGTCATATTCCAGTGCCCCTATCTTTTTAACCCTTTACCACACAATCCCAAATTCTAACGACCCTTGGGGAAAAAGAGCTTTTGAAAACACTGTGGAAAAAGGAGAAAACCAGCATTGTCTCCTTTTTCCACAATGTTTTCCACATTTATTTGTTGGCTGCAAAAGCTGATAGTCAAGGCTAGTATAATTTAAGTTTCCTTTTTAACAATATGCAAACAATGAGGCAAAAAGAGGCAACTGGTGTCGTAGTTCCCTTTCTTTGTTTCTTTTCATACGGAACCACAAAGTAGTTTCAATAGTCATATTCCAGTGCCTGCTATCTTTTTTTTAACCCTGTACCACACAATCCCGAGTTTTAACGACCCCAAGGAAAAAAAAAAAAAATTGAAAACACCGTGGGAAAAAGAGAAAATGCTGGTAACAAGCATTAATACCAAATCCCATCATTTGAATAACATTTAATTTGTTGTCTGCGATTACTTTTAATTCATGCCAGTCTTATTTGGCAAACATTTTGACCAAGTTTCATGAGTGTCAAGCTAAAAATGTGGCCTCTAAGGTGCACACAAGGTTTTTTTCTATGATTGTGATCCACTTTCAAATTTGTCCAAGATATTATCAAGACAAAAACTTTCTGACCAAGTTTCATGAGTATTAGGCTGAAAATGTGGCCCCTACGGTGCACACAAGATTTTTTTCTAAGAGTTGGCCCAGTGACCTAATTTTTGACCCGATGTGACCCAGTTTCAAATTTGGCCAAGATATACTGTAATCAAGACAAACTTCCTAACCAAGTTTCATGAGAATCAGGCTGAAATTGTGGCCTCTAAAGTGCACACAAGATTTTTCTAAGATTTGACCCTGTGGCCTACTTTTTGACCCGACATGATCCAATTTCAAACTTGTCCGAGAAATCATTACGACAAACATTTGACCAACTTTCATGAGTTTCCGGCTAAAAATGATGTGGCCTCTGGGGTGTGCACAGCGTTTTTCAAAGATTTAGCCCAGTGACAATGAGGGCAAATAATGAGGAAAAAAGAGGCAACTGCTGGCATGGCTACTTTTCGTTGTTTCTTTTCATATTGAACCACAGAATAGTTTCAATAGTCATATTCCAATTCCTCCTACGCCGTCTTTCTTAAACCCGTTACCACATAATCCCGAGTTTTAACGACACTAAGGAAGAACCCTTTGGAAATATTATGGGAAAAGGAGAAAATACTTGTAGCCAGCATTTTCTCCTTTTCCCACAATGTTTTCTAGCCTCTTAATACCAAATCCCATCATTTGAACAACATTTAATTTGTTGTCTGCAAATACTCTCAAATCAGGCCAGTCTATTTTTTGCGTGTGTGTGGTTAACAGTTCAGAGATCTTTTTTTGTAATCTAATTCCAGGTAACTTGGCCTCGATTCCGTGACGAGTAGTTTAGGAACAGACCACATTTGCCCTTATACACAGAGTGATTACTGTAACATCTGCTCTTCTAGAAACTATCTCGATATAGGAATATCTTACTAAATTTAATACAAGATGGAATGATAGTTTTTGTTGTTGTTGTTGTTGTTGTTTTTTATAGACCAGTTTCTCTGTTTGCCAAACTGTTTTGCCGTTTTAGAACGATTCAAACACTGGAGTTGTAATGCAATATGGCGTGCAACACACGAAAATTGGCCTTCGGACATATGCGTAAACGTGTGTCGTCACAGATCAGCCTGTGCAGTCTGTGACTAATCCCAGACGACACGTCCCTTTTTTGTGCGATTTTCTGTTTCACGAAAGTCTACTGTATGTAAAAATCTTACGTAGTCGTAAA
Source organism: Tridacna gigas (assembly GCA_945859785.2). Classification (NCBI taxonomy): domain Eukaryota; kingdom Metazoa; phylum Mollusca; class Bivalvia; order Cardiida; family Cardiidae; genus Tridacna; species Tridacna gigas. The sequence goes on along the minus strand of OX244042.2, from coordinate 16,994,970 downwards.
GTGCCTTCTTGGATTAGCCTGCGCTGACTGCGCAGGCTAATCCGGGACGACACTTTACGCAAATTTCCGAAGGTCTCATTTCGCATGTTGCTGGCCATATAATACTACCTGACTTGTAAGCATTTATTCTATTGCGGGTCGCTGGTTCGATCTCCCGCTCGGCCAATTTCTTTCCTGGGATTGATGATAGTCATTGCGACAGGGCTCATTCCTCTCTCACCGCTGACCATTGTTTCGACGATGGTTATGTGGGAAAGCAGCCGGTGGTTTGGAAAGAATATTGTGCGAAGTACTGGTTCAAGAAGCTCTAGGAAAGCATGGACAGGTGCTCTGAACGCCACAATATAACTGGAATAATGTTGAAGACGGCATTAAACGCCACACATGAAATCAATCAATCAGTGTATTCTATTGCATCGCTCAGAGTCTTCAATAAAACGCGAAACTGGTCAGCTGTTGTCTTATGTTTTGCGTGACTGTATATAACCCATCTACCCATTTCCTAGAACTTAAGTACCTTGACTTGCAGGTTCGAACCTCAGCCCACCAGGTCCATCCATGAAGTACCAAGAAGCTTGGTGTTTTGCTTGCTCAAGAATAGAAGAACATTCCTCAAAGGGTAATCAGGGACCTGACTGGAAACAAATGGAGATGAGGTGAAGCTGTGAAAAAAAAAGATGCAACTCCATTAAATATGTACTCAGTTATTCTTACATTCGGCATACCTCGGGTGATCCGGTGATCAAATCCCTCGGCTGTATCACGTAGCTTGATATGTACCTTACACGGTACATTTCGCACATCTCCGGAAGCACACCGCTTTACCGTTATTAAAATTGTAAATCTCCCCTTAAATAAAGAAAACGTGAGTAAATTTTCTATCCCTATCTTTCTAAGAATATTTCAGTCGGCAAACAGTTTGTACATTCAATTTTTAGTGTAGTTTATCGATTCCGTTGGGAGCTTTCATCGACAGATCGATAGAAGTGAATAACTTCATCGTGGTTGTTCATGTCGTTGCTAAGCGATCTACAGGGGCGCCGCCATGTTTAGGATCATGTGATTGGTGGTTCAAAATGGACACTCTTTTGCACTACGGATCATTCCCATTCACCTCTGTAGTTGGCTCAGAAAGTAGTCCGTCATCACGTGATATTTTTGTCACATGACCATCACTCAAAACGGCGACACAAACGCCGGTGAAAGAAAGACCAATCGATTGTTTTGTCTGCTGTTCATACAGCATACGGCCAATCAGACTTAGTGGTAGGAAATGTGAAAAAGAGGGATTTTCTGAAAAGCTTAAATGTCTTTAAAGGACGATAACTTGTTTTTTTAATCTTACAAACTTAGATCCATCGGTGTGTTAAATTGTCATCATTCATGGGCGCAGACATTTTTTTTACAATTGGCGTAAGATTCTGATCAGTAAAGAAGCTTGAAAAAATAGTTCCATTGTATACAGGTAAATTCATCAGTTTGAATGGACCTATAATGTATCCGGAATCATATTTCCTTTGTCTACTTTATTATGTTACACATGAAACAGTTAAACAGTAACAAAACATGTTTTCCTCGGTTTGACAAGATTCTTGTCATTTAGCCTGTTGCAGAGATGTATGGTGAGAGTAACGAACGACAACTCTGCTCGGAGACAGCAAAATGGAAGCCTCCTTTATACGGACGAGGTTAGATGTAGGTACGAAATCAGCCGAGTTGTGACGAGTGTTATTCTTAGTGCTTAACGACTGTTTCGTGGTATACAAGAATATATAACAAATGAGCCACATATAAGATGTCATCTGCAATTACTTTCAAACTGCAAGAGTCTATACTTTTGTCTTCCGGTAAAGAACAACTTAACTAAGCGCGCCTCACTGACCTTTTGCGGACAATGTAGATCAAGATCAGACTGCACAGAACGTGCAGTCTGATCTTTGATCAACACTGATCTTTGATCTTTGATCTACACTGTCCGATAAGGAGATATATTTCCTCCAAAAATACCTTCGAAAGAGGAAAATTTGAGTTTGTAATATTCCTTTGAAAGTTTCATTCCTTATACACTATTTAGCAGAATAAGGGTTAATTTGTTAATTTGTTAAATCGAAGAAATGGACAGATTAATCAGTTGTTGATTATCAATTACTTGGACACCTGACAGCGATGATCAATCAATCAATCAATCATTTTATTCGCAACATTCGACATAAGATGTCCTTGGCCATTTACAAACTTAGCAAAATATGGCTAAGACAAAATGTTATCGCATACAATGTATACAGCAAAAATATGAAAGATACACGTTTACATATGTTATCAAAAGACTAAAAACATCCGTTGAAAAGTATGCAAAATGTAATAATGAACATGAAAGAAGGTATTTGAATCAGTGAACAGCTAGAATTAAGTAGTGCTCAAGACGGCTTCTCTCAGGTCAAAATCTTTAATAATAAAATTTCAAATAGACGACAACTTTTTTCTATTAGAACTGGAAATGAGGAAGTTTAACTTGTGAATATTTGGCCATGCCGTACTTCTTAAATACAATCAATTCAGTGCCATATGTCAAAGCAAAGGCTCTTTGTTGAGAGCATGAACAAAAATCAGACTGCATTTTCTGTGCAGTTTAATCTTGTATCTTTGTATCTTTCTTTTATATCTTTGTAAGCAATCTTTATGAGTATCAGTGAAGTTTAGTATCAACTGTGGATTGATTGATTGATTGTATGGTGTTTAACGCCGTTTTCAACATTATTTCAGTTATATCGCAGCGGCCAGTGCACCTATCCATGCTTTCCTGGAGTTTCTTTTACCAGTATTTCGCACAATATTCTTTCCAAGCCAGTGGCTGCTTTCCCACATAGCCATTGTCGAAACAATGGTCAGCGGTGAGAGAGGAATGAATCCTGTCGCAATGACTATCATCAATCCTCAGAAAGAAATTGACCGAGCCGGGGATCGAACCAACGACCTCCTGTTCTCCAGTCCTGTACGCTACCGACTGAGCTACGGGGCTAGGCATTAACTGTAGAAGAAGGTCAAATTTATATGAGCCATGCTCTTGCAATAGGGGGCTTAATGCATCGCATTGATGCATTGTATCAATTAAGCCCGATGATCACATGATTTTGGATCCATGATCGCTACTTTTTTTTTAACAACCGAATGAATCAGGAGGTAGGCTGGTCCTTGGGCATACTGAAAAATTGACCGATAGCGAAAAGTTTCGGTCTAGCTCAGTCTGCGCTGAATTGCGCAGGCTGATCTTGGTCGATACTTTTCGCAGATGCGATGCATGGCTCATATAGTTGGCGCTGAGAAGTTAAAAACAATTGATTGTAATTAGAAACACAACAAATAAGCACACAAAGAACGAAAGCAAACAAAAATGTCGTCATCTCACCAAACGACAATCAGAGCTCCAGATAGAGGAAGTGATTTTGATTTCAAAATCGAAAATATTAATCACTCTCTACTAAACCCTATGTTGTCGGTGCTCATTATAATCATCTCATCGAGACGATTCTTATGAGTACCCACAACATAGAGTTTGGAAGAGAAATAATTGATTTAGAATATTATCACTCCCTCTTATCTGGAGGTCTGGACAATATTTAGTTGGTGCAGCTTTAACGACATAAAGGAAGGAGACTTTTGAAAGCATTGAGGGAAAATGAGAAAATGCGGGTAAGCAGCATCTTCTCCTCTTCACAAAACGTTTTCTTTCTTTTCAGAGTCAAACCGCAGTTTTTCAGCCACATTTATTTTGTCGTCTGCAAATGCGTTCAGTATTGTTTGAGTCCAAAATTTTGTCTTTTAGTAAAGAGTTACATAAGTTCGGTAGTTTTTGTAGTTGTCGTTTGCTTGCACTTTGCCAGCGTCTATTCTGAAAAAAAAAAAAAAAAAAGTAAAAATTACTACCTTACCATAAATGAATTGTCTCAACTAAGTATCGATAGTGTCTTTAAAAGGCCGACGGAATGAATAAGGTGGGCTCACAGGCGCTCGTTTTGTGACAGACTTCCCCATCTATATGAGTCATGCTCTGTGAAAAGGGCATTTGCTGTATTTGCAAAAAGTATCGATCCATTTCAGCCTGCACAGGCTGACATGGGTTGAATTAGAATTTTTTTTTTTGCATGTCCAAGGACAGTAAATGAGCAGCGCCATAAGACATATACTCGTACTACACCTCAGATGGCCAAGTTCGTCACAAAACGATCGTCTATAATTCATAAAATGCTTTTTTTTTTTTTTAATCGCAACAACATTTCCAACTCTTCTTTTGGCAAAAAAGCACATACCGGTATGACTACGGAACTCCTATCTCTCTCTCAAAATCTTCAATCGATTGCATTACAAGGGGAGTAACTCGTTTCTAGCTGCACAAATTTGCTCCGAGTGGTCTCCCTTTGAGTACTTCAAAATTTGGTACTCGCCAAGTTTATCAGGCGCGATTTTGCCCTGCACTGAAGAGATTTGTCACTTTATCAAACTTTAATTTTTCAGGATTTGCCGGGTTTTATGTACATTGTATGTACATTATATAGGTACAACGATTATGGTAGTTATAAATTCTTACATCCACAGAACCATTCGGACTGTGGAATAGTCTCCCATACAGCACTAATTCTAGCCCCAGTCCAGCAGTTTTTACTGAGAGAGTTGACCAAGTTCAGAAATTCTAAAAATGAGAGTGTGTTTATAAACTTTCTAACAATACTAGTCTATTACTTTTTTATTTAAAAAAATGACAAATCTAACAATTGCATATGTTTTTTATTTGACAGTTATACCCAGGCAACACGCCTGCTAGTAATAATTACTAATGACATAAAGCAGTATGAAGTACATGTGGAAGTACATGTATTCATAAGTACTAATTGTTCTTTCTATATTATTCTTCAAAATTATTATATGGTTCTGTTCGAGAGTACTAGAGCCAGATAAGTAGTGGTTTCAAGAATACGTTTTACAACCTCTCATAAAAAATGGTTATATTCAATAATTCGTTGGTAACAATTCGGTCCTTATTTTTCAAGCCGATAGTAAATCCCCAAATTTTGCCATTTCAAAGGTATTTTTGAGGGAAGATTATCGGACAGTGTAGGTCCAAGATCAGACTGCACTGTCTACAAAAAGGTCCGTCAGTCGCGCTTAGCAGCCTAAGGGTTAATATTTCAGGGGAAAATGAAAGTGGAAAGCTCTTATCTTCGTGCTTTATAGATATGTAATGTCACGGAGAGCGGTTAAATATTCATGTTCGTACAAGCACTTAAACGTGCTTCGCTGTTGAGCCAGCCATAAGAGCGATGCAGTTCAAATGGTGTATTTCTCCGAGTCTGTGATAATATGCAACGTGCGTTGTGGTTTGTGCTTAGATGGATGACCACGCTGTTGCATGTAAAAGTATTTTATGACATACTTTGCCATCGACAGAAAGTGATGCCAGGGATGTTAGACATCTTTGACGGTGATTTAAAAACTGATTTTTAAAGTTATTGTGAACAGGTAAGACTTCAAGATAAGTGCCTCCTCGTGTTGAGGTTGGGAAACTCGCCATTTAACGCTTTTGCAATATTTGGGTTTAGATACATAAAAAATGCTGTTTGCAGTTTTCTTAACACAGTTTATTGATCCATACATCAAAATAAGCAGAACTCGAACACTGCCGATGGTGAAAGCTTTCAGGTAGCGAAATGCTTAGTAGCGAAACATCTGATTGCGAACTTGCTTTATGACGAAACACTATAACTTCCCTTTTATTCGTCCTTCACCTTGGATTGACAACTCCTCCACATGACGTCATTATGTTGACAGTGGTCGCCATCTTGTCAGTGTTTGACGGAAGACTTCAAGAATTTGTGCTTATTTAGCACTTCCAGGTTGGTAGCATTTTCATACATTTAGACGTCTTACAATACAAAATGATACGAACTGACTTAGAGCTGCATGCTCGTATTTTTTACCGTGCTTAACTCAAGCAAATGAAAATTGTCGTGTGATTGCGTTGGTGATTTGATTCGGCTATTATGTTTACCAATCAAAGCCTCAAGGACGACGTTTACCTCTTGTTTAGATATTACAGACGACCAAATGGTATTTCCGAATTAAGATAACACTGGTATCCATTAATTAATGCAATATTTTGTGGTATCCCGATTGTGATGGATCAAGCCACTCTTCTGTTGGAATCGGAAGACATTGTTTTGTTGATGCAATACTAGGGGCTGTTGAACTTTACCCTTTCACTTTACCATACAACCAAATTTTAGACTACTCCAAATTCAATCATTTGCAGAAGACAAATGTGCCTCAAAAATTCTAACTTATTTAGGAAAGGAAAGAAAACACTGGGGAAAGTAGAAAATGCTGGTTACCAGTAGTGTTGGGAAATAAGTTTTCTGCCAATCGATGATCCGTTAGAGTCAAATTCCACCCGTGATGCGATAATTGGTCATACAATCGGTTAGAGAAGAATTTAAAATTTGGTGTCTGGATATGGGTTTAACTTAGACAAAATAGTTATAAAACATTCTTGGGAAAGGATAAAATGTACCAAACATGGAGGTTCTATTTTTTTTCCACAGCAATTTTGAACATGGGTTTGTTAAAAGATTAAAACAGTTGTCACATACAGGCATTAAACTTGCTTTTTGAAAATGTTTGATTGCAGTGAGACTTTTCTTACCCATATTTTGGTACATCTTCCTACATATTCAACAGAGCTGCTTAGATCTAAATTATATTTCACTGGATGCTCATCTTGATTCAAATTATAAAAGCCAAAATACTTCCATGCCATAGATTTTGTTTTTGCAACTGGGTGGGGATTAAATTCAAGCTGTTTGCGTCTGTTGCCATTTTCACTTTTTCAGGTCATTAGAGTTGTTTCCCTTGATTGAGTTTGGCATCCCCTGGTTAAGTTCGGTGTTAGTCAAGTTTAGTCCTATGATCAATGTTTGGTATTTGTAATCAATATTTGGCATGGGCAATGCTTTTCTGATAGTTCATCGATCTTTTCTGATCATCATCCCATCACTAGTTACCAGCATTTTCTCTCTTTCCCACATTGTTTTCCAAAGGCTTTTTCTTCGGGGTCATTTAAACTGGGAATTGTGTTTTAAAGGGTTAACTCTTTACCACACAAGATACCAAACTTGTCCACTCTTAAAGTGTATGCAGATGACAAAAAAGTGTGACTTAAGAATTGAAATTTCATTTTGGAAGGGTAGAATGACATTTGTTAAAAAAGGAGAAAATCTTTCTGGTAACTTGCATTTTCTCCTTTTCCCACACTGGGGGAAAAAGTTTTCCTGAAATATTTATGAGATTTTTAGAAAAAGATGGAAAAAATTGGTGCAAAGGTAACAGATATTATATTCTTTGAGGAGATTCCATCATGAATAAAACACAGATTTAGCCTGCAGTCTGGTCTTTGATCTACACTGTCAGCTTTGCAGGGCCATTCTGGACAAAAGCAGCCTTAAACTTACAACAAGTCGGGTCTTAGTTCTAGACCAAAAATGTCCGTTAGGGTTAACCCTTTACCACACAATCCTGACTTTGAACGACCCTGTGAAAAAAAGCCTTTTGAAAACATTTTGGGAAAAGGAGAAAATGCTTGTAACCAGCATTTTCTCCTTTTCCCTCAATGTTTTATACTCTTCCCAAAAAAAATTTCAATTCTTTAGTCATATTTATTTTGTTGTCTGCAAGTGCTTTCAATTTGGACCAGTCTAAAATTTTGTTGTTTGATTAAAAGTTTAACTAGGGATCCCAATATTAACCCTGTACAACACAATCCTTAGTTTAAAGGATCCTGAGAATGATGCTTTTGAAAATATTGTGGGGAAAAAGAGAAAATGTTGGCAACCAGCATTTTCTCCTTTTCCTACAATTTTTCTACCCATTCAAAGACAGCTTATGCCCATTTGAACCACATTTAATTTGACCTCAGTAAATATTATTTTCAGTTTGGACAAGTCTGAAAATTGGCATATGGGAAAAATTTACAAGGACAGATGAATCCCTGAGACCCTTACAAGTAAAAGACAAAAACCTGTTACTACAAATAATTGGCTTTTGAAAGATTGCAAGAATTTTGGTTGTGTTTGTCATATCTTTCCTAATCCTTCACTAAATAATCTCATGTTTAAATGAACCGGTTCGATGGTAGTTATGTGGAAAAGCAGCCAGTGGCTTTGGGAAAAATATTGTAGAAAGTGCTGGTTAAACTCAGGAAAGTATGGCTAGGTGTACTTTCCATAGTGATATGATCAAAATAATGTTGTAAATGGGGTTTTAAACATCGAACGAACAAATATCTGAAGTAAAAAAGCTTCTGAAAACTTGGTGGTAAAAGGAGAAAATGCAGGACATCAGCATTTTCTCCCTTCCCATGGTAAAGAGACAAGTCTCTTTATTTAGCCATATTTAATAATAATATGTAGTCTGCAAATGCAGGGCTTTAGCTAGCCTCTGAAAATCAGGAGTCAATGACCCCTTGACCCTAAAATTTTAGGGGACAAATCTTAATTTTTCAAGGGTCAAACCAAAAAAAATCAAGAGTCAAAATGGAAAAGTTAAAGAGTCTTAAGCCAACAGTTTATTGTTGTTGTATTTATCATTAATATTGCAATAAAGATGTGAAATTAACAATTGATTTGTAAAATTTTACATTTCAAAGTGGACTCTTCTTCCCCCCTCCCCCCCTCCCAATATGTTCAAGGAGGCTAAGGTTAAGACCTTGTTGACCTAGGAATCAATAGGAAAATTATGGTCAGTAAATTTCGTTCAGAATTCCTTTTTAAAACTGCTGAAATAAAGATGAGATTTATTTATCAGATTTCTAGTACTATGCAGAAATATGCAAAGTATTGTAATTTTCCTGGCCTGAATAATTAGTTATTTTTATTCATAAGGATAGTTTAAGGTATCTTTTTGTGTGAAATGAGATGCAGGTATATATTTCATATGTTACTTTTTCATTAACTTACTCTTTTTAATAAAATTAAAAGTAAGATCATCATTGGGTACAAATTTTGAGCAAAATGGTGGATATCTGCTATTGAAGATGTTTTACTATATCCATACATCAATGCTTAACATCAAAACGATTCGCTGATATTGAATTTATTGCCCTGTCTATCACTTTTAGCAAGGTTAGTGCCAGTTGTCGACCTATGCATATCATAGGCAACAAGTCGGTTAACACCTTCCGGTGTTAGCATTTGTAGGCAATAATTAACATGTGATTTACATAATGGAATTGGTCTTTGTTAGGGTAAAAACACTGTGGAAAAAGGAGAAAATACTGGTTACTAGCAATTTCTCCTTTTCCCGCAATGTTTTCAAAAGGCCTCTCTCTCAGGTTGTTAAAACTCTTGTTTGTGTGGAAAAGAGTTAACCCTTTCCCACTCAGTCCCAAGTTTCAAAGAACTTTGGGTTGATGGCTTTTGACAAAATGAAAGACCATATGATAAACCACCAATCGATCATTTACAACCAGTATTGAGTGGTTATATCTGTCGGCATAGTCAATACTCATATTGACTGGCTTTTTATCAAACTTGCTGGCTCGGTCAATTTCTTTCCTAGGATTAATGATAGTCATTGCAACAGGATTCATTCCTCTCTCATTGCTGACCATTGTTTCGGCAATGGTTATGTGGGAAAGCAGCCAGTGACTTGGAAAGACTTCTGTGCTTAGCACTGGTAAAAGAAACTACAGAAAAATATGGGTAAGTGCACTGGCTGCTGTGATATAACTGAAATAATGTTGAAGACGGCATTAAACACCATACAATCAATCAATCATTTAACGACCCTGAGGATAAAGCTTTTTGAATACATTGTAGGAAAAGGAGTAAATGATGGTAACCAGCCTTTTCTCCTTATCCAACAATGTTTTCTACTCATTCAAAGACAGAAATCATCATTTTAGCAACATTTGATTTGTCGTCTGCAAATACTTTCAATTTGGTCCAATTATACATGTAACTTTGGTTGTTTGGTTAACCCTTTCCCAAACAAGCCCTGGTTTTCACATGTCTGCTGTACAAGTCTTTTGAAAACACTGTGGGAAAAGGAGAAATTGCTCGTAACGAGCAATTTCTCCTTTTCCCACAGTGTTTTCTACCCATTTGGAGACCTTTCTGTCATTTTCATCAAATCTAAAACTGTCATCTGCAAACTCTTTCAAATTGGACCAGTCTAAAATTTATCGTTTGGGAAAGGGTTAAGCTGCCCAAGGATTGAAGAAAGTCAGAAAAGATCCCATTAACTCCTTACCAAATGACAAAATTTTAGACTGGTCCAAATTGAAAGCATTTGCAGACGACAAAATAAATGTGACTGAAAAATTGAAATTTGTTTTTGGAAGGGTAGAAAACATTGTGGAAAAGGAGATAATGCTGGTTATCAGCATTTTCTCCATATCTCACAACGTTTTCAAAAGGCTTCTTTCACAGGGTCGTTAAAAGTTGGGATTGTGTGGTATAGTGTTGATATTTTTCTCCTGAAAGAGAGTTGTCTATATGTACATGTATTCAGTTATCTAGTGACTGTGGTCAATCACTGGCATATCAAGTCATGACCTCACATGCCCGCCATTGAATATTGACCAGTAGTTGAACTTTTGTAGGATTGATGCAATGTCTTTAGTAAATTAGTTCTTAAATTAGTTCTTAGTTAACTCTTTACCAAATGAAAAAATTTCAGACTGGTCCAAATTGAAAGCATTTGCAGATGACAAAGGTGGCACAAATGATGAAATTTGTCATTGATAAGTTAGAAAACATTGTGGGAAAAGGAGAAAATGCTGGTTTCCAGCATTTTCTCCTTTTCCCATGATGTTTTCAAAAGGCCTCTTTCTTTGGGTCGTTAAAAGTCGGGATTGTGTGGTAAAGAGTTAAGAATATTTGATAATCATGCAAGTTGTAGACTTTGCTTCTTTCAGTTTACTTTTGTACAGCATAAGCTCATAGATGCCTATTTCGTCTATCAGTTGTGATTGGTCTACTTTTGCCCATTTTTAGGTCTAGTGGTAGAGGGCCATTGAGTGAACCCTTTACCACGCAATCCCAAGTTTCTCTGAAAGAGAATACATTTGAAAACATTGTAGGAAAAGGAGAAAATGCTAGTTATGAAAACATTGTAGAAAAAGGAGAAAATGCTGGTAACCAGCATGTTGTTCATTTCCCACACTGTTTTCTACCCTGACAAAGACAGAAATCATCATTTTAGCAACATTTAATTTTTCACCTGCAAATGCTTGAAATCTGGTCCAGTCCAAAAGTAAGTAGTTTGGTAAAGAGATGTCATTCCTTGTGTCTTTCATTTATGTATGTTAATAGTTATAATTCAATTGATTGTATTTCAAGCATCTCTGAAACTACAGGTCTTGTTTCATACAAAGTTCCATTCGTGGTACTCTTTCAGATTTTTTGTAAAAGTTCCATAAAGAACTCTTGTTGCCATGGCAATAAAGCTGGAAAACATGAAAAATCTCCATAAATGTTTTTGCTCCAAACCTGCTAGTGGAATGCCATTGTGAGTTGGTCTAAGTGGTCCTTGCATGGACTTTAGATTAGTGGTAGAAAGAATCTTGATCTATTGATAAATGGCTGCTGTTGGCGTGATTTTATTAAAATTCAATGAAAATGATGGAGCAAGCATGAAAAAAAAAGCCTTCTCTTCCCTTGTTGTTAAAAGTCGGGATTGTGTGGTAAAGGGTTGATATTAGATCATCAGAATAAGGATACTTGTTTCAATTTGAAATATATTTGAAATATTATGTTGTAGTGACTTTACTTGTGCTTGTATTTGATTCAAGCAGCGTGAGAAAATTTGATATTGCACAAGACCGAAGGTCAAGTGAGATGTCAAAAATTTCTTACGCAGCGAGTACAGATAAATACAAGCATCAGTAAAGTTACTACAGCATAGTATTCTTTTTATTATATACCTACAACTTTCAGTGACAACATTTTGCAATTATTGATATATTCATAAATTGGTATACAAAATAAAATGATGGTAAAGTGGTTAGTAACATCATTTTTTAAAATGGTGGATAATTATCACAGTGTAAATTTTGACCAGTCAAATGGCAAGCTGTTTTCATAGAGGGCACAATTGGCCAAACAGGTTTTAAATTTAAAATAATGACCTGACTCATAACTTCTTTGAACTCTTTACTTCTTCAGAATTTTTAGGGGATTTTCTATATGTGAAAATTTTGTATCTGGTATAGATGAAAAAATCCTTTTAATTTTTTTTCAGGTGGAGGCCAGAGGCCAAGTGAAGTCACAGAAGTGATCTGTGTGTGGTATCTGTGTGTCAGAAGGTGTACATGTACTTCTGTACATTACTTCAAGGACAGAGATACAGGACTGTAATCGGATTTGTTTTTTTTCCAGGATTCTACTTTCATTTTCCAAAAATAGGTTTGGAAATTCCAAATGCATACATGACTGCTTTATAGTTTACATTCAATTCTGGTGACTCATACAAGCAGTTTGACATAAGCGTTAGCAGCTGCTTGTAGATTTTTGTCTTAAAGTTCATTACGAAAATTGTCATTGAGTGTAGGTTTTATATCCTTAAGTGATTTTGAGGTTTTCTAGAAGTGGCTCATATATAATTAATGCCCAAACTAAAGAAATAATCTGTATATGATACATTTTCTGAATGTGAGGACTATTGTTTGTTGTCAATTATTAGAAAACAAATACAGCAACTGCAGAAGCTATAGTGTTTCATAGACATGAAATTCAAAAAGAAATTTCAGATTATTTGTGACTTTAAAATGAGGCTCATCAGCCAGTACATAATATACGTGTAAAGACAGTCAAGTCTCTACAAGATACAGGGATCTATCGACAGAGTGTTAATATGCATGATAATATGGTAAGTCCAAATCAAACTTTTTCTTATATATCTTTTTTAGGTCAGTATAAAGACAAATCAGTTATGTCTATTTCTTAGTCCTTGACCCTTACAAAATAAGTCAGTGTTTCTGTGACCTTTTTCTCCTTTTACCACATTTTTTCCAAACTTTTTCAGAGACAAACCCTACCATTTGAGCTACATTTAACCTTTTCCCTGTAACTGTGAAGGATGTAGACAAGTCCAAAACTTTGCCATCAAGTAAAGAGTTGAGGATTAACTCTAATTACTTATGAAACTTGGTCAAAATGATTGTCTGGATGAAATCTCTGATTAATTTGAAACTGGATGACATTTGGTCAAAAAGTATGAAATTTGGTCAAAATGTTTGCCTTAATAAAATCTTGGACCCATAGAAAATAGGGTCACGTTGGGTCAAAAAGTAGATCACGGGGCTAAATCTTAGAACAAACTTTTGTGCACTCTAGATGCGGCATTTTCAGCCTTATACTCATGAAACTTGGTCAGAATGTTTGTCTGGGTGAAATCTCGGAAAAGAATGATATCAATTCACATTAGGTTAAAATGTAGGTCACAGGGTCAAATCATAGAAAAACCTTGTGTGACTCTAGAGGCTAGGTTTTGAGCCAGATTCAAAATTCAACAGTAGGCAAAATCAGTCAAAAAGCAGATCACTTACACTCATGTGTTTTATATCATAATGACCAGGATCTTTTCAGCCTTATCAATCCTCAATGACCTTACTCAGGTGAGCGGCTTAGGGCCAATGGCCCTCTTGTTTCTTTTTCCACAATGTTGTCTACCTGTTCAGTGACAAATTTTATCATCTGAATTCTGATCCATAATTATTTTGCAGTCTGCATTATGTTTTCAAAATGGACAAGTCTATAACATTCTGTCATGTGGTAAAGGGTTAAGGGTCATTGAGAGTAAGAATGTAAAATAGATTGACTGAAAAAATGGGTTTGGAAGCTTGACCTACATGTATAGGCAAGTTGAAATAACTTTTGAAAAAGCTTTGAAAAGGACAAAGTCACTTGTGTGTGTAAGACAATGAAACCTTTTTAGCCTGGCTGTTTCCAAAGAAAATGTCCAGGTACTGCCATAGCCCTGGTGGTGGTGTCTGCACCACTGCACAAAACTTTGACCTTTTATAATGTCTCTGTTATTACTGAATATATTGGCTTAAGACTTGGACAAGTTGTTTATTACCAAAAGGGGAACCTATACAACTAAGGCAGATAACCATCAAAGTATTTTTGACACAGTTGTGGGCTGTTTCCAGCCTAAAATTTTCACTGAAAATCAAGCATCTGCAGCCGAGTGTTGGCACCTGCATGCGATGCTTTTTTTTTCTAACTGGATGCGACAGTGTTTCAGAATCTCTGCCTTGCCAGAACGCTGCCTAGGTTAGCACGCCCTTGTAGATAAGCAAGATTAGATCAAAAGGTATGAAAAATGTAAAAATACAACACATGAAACCTAACACTGGAAAGGCTTTTTGAAAGCAAAATTTAATGTAATCATCATATTGACATATATGTCCATTCATGTAGAAAAATAGTTAAAACATGTGCAATGGGGTAGAAAAATATAGGTTGATGTATTTTTCAAATTTGTTTAACTCTGTAAAATACAATCCAAAGTTTTAACATCCAGAGGGCTTGTGAAAATATGGTAGAAAATAGAGAAAATGCTGGTAACCAGCATCTTCTCCATTTTTGACAATATTTTTCTGTCTATTCTATATTAGTTTAGACACATTTCAGTACACTTTTACCACTCAATCTTGTCATACATCTAATAAATCTTTCTTGTTCAATGAAGAGGGTACATATATTATTTAACTCTTTACCAACTGACAAAATTTTAGACTGGTCCAAATTGAAAGAATTTGCAGACGATTGTATGTGATTGAAAAATTGAAATTTATTTTTGGAAGGGTAGAAAACATTGTGGGAAAAGGAGAAAATGCTGATTACCAGCATTTTCTCCTTTTCCTACAATGTTTTCAAAAGGTTTCTTTCTCAGGGTCGTTAAAAGCCTGGATTGTGTGGTAAAGGGTTAACTCTTTTCCAATTTAAGACTTGTCCAAATTGAAAGCATCTACTAATGATTTTTAAATGTTACTCAAAACATAAAATATGTCATTCAAAGGGTAGAAAACATTGTGGGAAATGAATGAAATGCAGGTCATCAGCATCTTAACCCTTTCCCAAACGACAAATTGCGGACTGGTCCAAATTGAAAGAGTTTGCAGACGACAATTTTAAATTTCATGAAAATGGCAGAAAGTTATCAAAAAGGGTAGAAAACACTGTAAACGCGAAGCCTGGCTTGTTTTCCAGTATTTTCTCCATTTCCAACAGTGTTTTCTACCCTTTCAGAGAGAGAAATCGTCATTTTACCTGCATGTAAATTGTCGTCGGCAGTTGTTTTCAATTTGGTCCAGTCCAAAATTTTGTCGTTTGGTAAAGAGTTAAAAAGCCTTCTTCATGTACATGTACTTGAAGATCGTTAAAATGCAGATGGTTTTCCAGATGACAAAATTTTAAAGAAACCCCCAAAATGAACACACTTGCAAGACATCACTGTACAGAGCTCCAGATAGAGGGAGTGATTTTGATTTCAAAATTGAAAATATTAGTCACTCTCCACTAAACCCTATGTTATGGGTACTCATTAGAATCATCTCATCAAGACAGTTCTAATGGGTACCCACAACATAGGGTTTGGAAGAGAAATAATGGATTAAGAATACTATCACTCCCTCTTATCTGGAGGTCTGACTGTAAGTGTTGCACATATGATGAGATTTGTCTTTGATGGCATGAAAGACTTTGTCAGAAAAGGGGGATATGAGATTTACTGTGTCTATGCCAAATCCTGGAACAGAATGTGCAGTCTGATCTTGGATCTACACTGTCTGATAAGGTGATATTTTCTTCCCCCAAAATAAGTTTAAAATAGCAACATTCGGGTGTTTAGCATCAGTTTGAATGTTTCATTTCATTTATTTAGCAGGTGAAGGGTTCATTATAGACCGATCTAAAAAAAATCATTTTGTAAAGAGTTACTATACAACATTGTTTAGTAATAAGATCAGAAAGATTTTACGTGACCATTCTGACCAGGAAGAGATTGTGGCTCTCCTCTTTATAACAATTGAGAATATCTAAGTATCTGTGAGAATGTCTTCCTGTCAAAACCCTTTCCAAAACATAGACCGTAAATAAGTACCATCTACTTCAGCTAACTTTTAAGTATTTATCAGACGACAAAAATTATGACCTGTCCAAATTGAAAGCATTTGCAGACGACAATATGAAAGAGGCTAAAATGATGGGATTGGTCTTTTGAGGGATAGAAAATATTGTGGGAAAAGGAGAAAATGCTGTTTACCAGCATTTTCTCCTTTTACCACGATGTTTTCAAAAGCCATTTCCATGGGGTCATTAAAGACTCGGGTTTGTGTGGTTAAGGGTTAACACAGAGATGGGCCCAACAGGCTTGGCAGACATCTTCAGGCTGGAAATGAGACCCAAACAAGTACAGTATAAAGGTTGTTATTGTTCTGAATGTCTCTGGAAAGAGGACAGTGTAGATTAAAGATCAGACTGCATGTCTTGCATAGTTTAATCTTGATCCAAACTGGCTTCAATTGAAAGCAAAGTTGTGAAGAGTAGTTCAAGGGTTAAAGATATATCAATGAATTGGGGTCATAAATTATATCAAAATATTGTATCTCCTTTAGCCCAATACCACCCAGACCGGACTTTTTAAAGACCGCGAGGAAGGCTTTTGAAAACATTTTGGGGAAAGGAGAAAATGCTGGTAACCAGCCTTTTATCCTTTTCCCCATAATGTTTTCTGTCCTTTGAAAGCCAAATTTTATGTATTGAGTAACTATTGACTTGTTGTCTGCAAATGCTTTCAATTTGGACCATTATAAAATTTTCTTGTGTGGTAGAGGTAAACTTTTTACCAGAGGAAACATTTTTTTAGACTGGTCTGAATTGAAAGCATTTACAAATGACAAGTTTGGCTCAATTAATGATATTTGTCCTTTAACCCTTTTCCAGACGACAAAATTTTAGCCTTGTTGAAATTGAAAGCATTTGCAGACGACAATTTCAATGTGGCTTGAATGGTGCAATTTTCTCTTGATAGGGTAGAAAACATTGTGGGAAAGAAGAAAATGCTGGTTACCAGCATTTTCTCCTTTTCCCACAATGTTTTCAAAAGGCTTCTTTCCTAGGGGCGTTAAAAGGCGGCATTGTGCGGTAAATGGTTAACGGTTAGAACACTTAGTGAGAAAAAGCTGGTAGGTAACTAACATTTTCTTTTCAGGATTGTTTTAAAAAGCCTTCTTTTCCAGGACTGTTAAAACATTGGATTGCTTGGCAAAGGGTTAAAACAAAATTTTATGACACAATATTTCATCATATCAATAGTAAATATGCCTGTGACTGGAAACAGTCCATTTGTAAAGAATGTTATCTTTCTTTGACACTTTACCATACAGATTTTCGTCTGTATGGTAAACATCCCAGTGTCCTTTCAACCCTTGGCAAAAAGGCCTTTGAAAACATTGCGGTTACCCATATTTTCTCCATTTTCCCTCAATTTTCCAACAATTTCACTGGCAAATTCCATCACTAGAGGCATATTTAACTCTTTACCAAATGACAAAATTTTGTACTTGACAAAAGTGAAAGCATTTGCAGACGACAACTTGAATGTAGCTCACATGATGATTTCTGTCTATAGTAAGGTAGAAAACATTGTGGGAAAGGGAGAAAATGCTGGTTACCAGCATTTTCTCCTTTTCCCACAATGTTTTCAAAAGCCTTCCTCTTGAGGGTTGTTAAAAATCAGGATTGTGTGGTGTAGGGTAAACTTGTGAACTACTAATGCCTCCAGTTTGGAAGAGTTTAAAATTCTGTCATCTTGCAAAAGAGTCCAAGTATACATAGATGATATGAATAATGGACTAGTACAGAGGAGTTGGCTCATTAACACTTTACCAAACGACAAAATTTTAGACTAGTCCAAATTCAAAGCATTTGCAGACAACAAAATAGATGTGACTAAAAAATTGAAATTTGCTTTGGAAAGACTAGAAAACATTGTGTGAAAAGGAGAAAATGCTGGTTACCAGCATTTTCTCCTTTTCCCACAATGTTTTCAAAAGGCTTCCTTTTTAGAGTCGTTAAAAGTCGGGATTGTGTTGCAAAGAGTTAACTCTTTACCAAATGACAACGTTTTCGTCTGGTCCAAATTGAAAGCATTTGCAGACGACAAATTGGATGTGACTCAAAATTTGAAATTTGTTTTGGGAAGGGTAGATAACATTGTAGGAGAAGGAGATAATGCTGGTTACCAGCATTTTCTCCTCTTCCCACAATGTTTTCAAAAGGCTTTCTTTCCAGGGTCATTAAAGGGTTAAACATGATGACATGGAGAAAATGTTTGTAATGGCATTGAATATTTTAGACTGTTTGTCAAAATGTCTCTAGAGAAGGAGATAGAGAGAAAAATATGAGGAAAATTGGGTCATTAACCTGTCCTGAACTCAACAATAATTAATAATTGGTCAGTGGTTATTATCTATTATGATCAGTAGACACACACAGTAACCACATCCTTTAGAAATAACAATGTATACTGGACAAAGCTAGTACATATGAATTTTAACCCTTTACCACACATTCCCATGTTTTAAAGACACTAGAAGAGAAGGCTTTTGAAAAAAAGGTGGAAAAAAGAGAAAATACTGGTAAACAGCATGTTCTACTTTTCCCAAAATGTTTTCTGCCCTATCGAAGACAGAAATCATCATTTGAGCTCTATGCAATTTGTCATCTGCAAATACTTTCAGTTAGGTCCAGTCCAAAATTTTGTCGTTTGGTAAAGAGTGAATGTTAAAATGGGATGAACAGGTCACAACACTTCTGTTTCTTTATTCCTTTACCAAACAATCCTGAGTTTTAATAATCCAGCAGGAAAAACCTTTTGAAAACATTTTGGGAAAAGAAGCATTTTCTTCTTTTCCCACAATGTTTTCTAACCTTTCATAGAAATGTCCAGTTATCCTGCAAGATTTTATTTGTCATCTGCAATCCCTTTGAATTTGGACAAGTCATAATTAAATTTTTATCATTTGGTGTAGTAGTAATGCTTTTCGTACCACTTAACCCTTTAGCACACAATCCCGTGTTTTAACGACCCTGAAGAAAAAAGCCTTTAGAAAACATTGTGGGAGAAGGAGAAAATGCTTGTAACCAGCTTTTTCTCCTTTTCCGACAATGTTTTCTACCCTATCAAAGGGAAATCCCATTATTTGAGCCACATTGAAATTGTTGTCTGCAACATTTGAGAAGGTTAACTCTTTACCACAGGAAAAAGTTTGTCAAAGTTCAAAAGATTTACAGTCAACAAAATTTAATGAAAGGTGGGTTTAAAGATACCTTTGATTGAGTAGAAAACATAGTGGAGAAAGGAGGAAATGCTTGGAACCAGCATTTTCTCCTTTTCCAACAATCTTTTCTCTTTCTTAGGGTCGTTAAAACTTATAGCATTGTATGGTAAAGGGTTGAGAAATATGTGTCAGTTAAAAACATTTACAGTACTCTATACCAGCAAGGTAAACAAGTTTTTTGTTAAGCCTGTTCAACGACCTTGAAAAAAATGAAAATATTTGACTAGGTAAACAGGCTATGTCAGCAAGATTGAGTCAAGGACCCAGTTTTGCCATAAATTAGTGACCTTATCTCTGGTTTGATGAATATTTCATAGTAAGTTAATTTTTAAACCTTTACCACACAATCTTAACTTTTAACAACCCTGAGAATTTGAGAAAGAATCCTTTTAAAAAAAATTTGGGGAAAAGGATAAAATGCTGGTAAATGTCATTTTCTCCTTTTCCCACAATGTTTTTCACCATTCCCAAAGCAAATTTAAATCTTGCAGTCACATTTTGTTGTCCTCAAGCCAAATTATTGTAACTCAGTCGGCAGCCTACACGACTTGAGAATAGGAGGTCGTTGCTTGGCCAATTTCTTTCTGAGGATTGATGATAGTCACTGCAACAGGATTCATTCCTCTCTCACTGCTGACCATTGTTTCAGCGTTGGAAAGCAGCCATTGGCTTGGAAAGAATATTGTGCATAGTAATGGTAAGAGAAACTCCAGGAAAGCATGGATAGGTGCACTGGCCACCGCTATGTTACTGAAATAATGTTAAAAAACAGTGTTAAACACCATACAATCAATCAATCAACATTTTGTTTTTTGCGAATGTTTTCAAGTTTTGGTTTTCCAATTTGTCATTTGGTAAAGAGTTAACCCTTTACCACACACTTTGGTGTTTTAATCCTTTCCCAAATGACAAATTTTGGACTGGTCCAAATTGAAAGAGTTTGCAGACGACAATTTTAAATTTGATGGAAATGGCAGAAAGGTCTCAAAAAGGGTAGAAAACACTGTGGGAAAAGGAGAAATTGCTCGTTACGAGCAATTTCTCCTTTTCCCACGGTGTTTTCAGAAGACTTGTACTGCAGACACGTGAAAACCAGGGCTTGTTTGGGAAAGGGTTAACAACTTGAAAGAAGAAGGGTTTTGAAAACAATGTACAAGAAGGAGAAAATGCTATTATCCAGCTTTCTACCTTTTTCAAGACCTAACCAATCCTTTGAGCAACTGTAAGTGATTTGATGGCATTTGTACTGTTACATAGTACGGTCATAATAATCCTGAGTTTTAACAACCCTGAGGAAGATGTGTTGTGAAAACTTTGTGGTAAGGGGAAAAAATGATGGTAACCATTATTTTCTCCTTTTCCCACAATGTTTTCTATGCTGTCAGGGAACTACAGCCCATTTGTTTCAAATTCAAGTTTGTCTTCAGTAAGTGTAGTTCCTTTCAGTTTGGAAGCTTCAGCATATGTTGTTAGGAAAGGTTTAACAAATTTGTTTTTGTAGCAGTTTCCTTGATAAACAAGTGCCAGAATTTTCTTAGAACTTCCATAACTGCATTTGTTACATTTACAATTACAGCTTTCTTGGCAAAGATTTTTCTGCTATAGACTGAAGAGAAGTTGGTGAACTCTTTACCAAACTACAATTTAGTTGATTGATTGATTGTATGGTGTTTAAGCATGGTGTTTAAGCCATTTTCAACATTATTTCAGTTATATTGCAGTGGCCAGTGCACCTCTCCATGCTTTCCTGGAGTTTCTTTTACCAGTACTCAGCATAATATTCTTTCAAAACCACTGGCTGCTTTCCCACATAACCATCGTCGAAACGAAGGTCAGCGGTGAGAGAGGAATAAATCCTGTTGCAATGACTATGATCAATCCTCGGAAAGAAATTTGCCAAGCCGGGGATTGAACCAGAGACCTCCTGTTCTCAAGTACTGTACGCTACCGACTGAGCTACGGGGCTTGGCAACTACAATTTAGACATGTCTGAACTGATAGCACTTGCAGGCGACAAAGTAAATGTGACTTAAATGATTGGTATTTCTTTTGATGGTGAAGAAAACATCATGGGAAAAGAAGAAAATGCTGGTTACCAGCTTACCAGCATTTTTTTCTTTTCCCACAATATTTTCGAAAGCTGTTTTACTTGGGGTTGTTAAATGTCGGGATTGTGTTGTAAAGGGTTAACCCTTAGAGCACCGTATACGCACAACAGACATTTTCAGTCGAAAAATGAGACCCAAGTAATTTCAGTTGTATGGTTGCTTTTGTGAATAAAGATTTAGCAAGGTGGACAGTGTAGGTTAATGATCAGACTGCATATTTTGTGCAGTCTGATCTTGATCTACACTGGCTGCAAAGGCAACTATCGTTGTGAAAGGGGCTTTAAGGGTTAATTTGTGATTGGTAAAATACATAGTCCATAATGTTACACAAAATGGACATGAGCTTGAATGAAATGTTAACCTCACCGAGTTTTTATTTGTAGTATATTTTACTCTTTACTAGAGTGCAAAATATAAGATTATTCCCTATTGAAGGAATTTTCATGCAACAAATTAAATGTAAATGTGGCTCAAATGATCAGATTTGTCTTAGAAAGGTTAGAACACTTTCTGGAAAAGCAGGAAATGCTGGTTATCAACCTTACCTCTTCTGTCCCATTATGTTTTCAAAAGCATTTTATCTCAAGGTCATTTAAGCTCATGATTACCTGGTAAAGAGTTAACCTTTACCCGCACAATCCTGAGTTTTAACGATGCTGACAGAAAAGGTTTTTGAAAACAATGTGGGAAAAGAAAGAAATGCTTGTAATGATCATTTTCTCCTTTTCCTTCAATGTTTTCAAAAGCCTTCTCCCCCAGGGTTGTTAAAAGTCAGCATCATTTTGTAAAGGTGAAGGGTTAAAGGCTGGCTGACAAATTTTGTTTGCATACAAGAATTTCTTGTCATCAAGATTGTTTACATTGTGTCTCTTAGGAAAAAAGCTGATTTCATACTTTATATTTTTTTTTAAAGATATGAATGGTATGTTCAGGTATCTTGTTTTTGTTTCTTATCTCTACTTTACACGTCTTTGCCGAAAGACAAAATTTTAGACTGGTCCAAATTGAAAGCATTTGCAAGAAACACAATAACTGTCATTGTTATTAGTTTGTGGTAGGGTTATATTCTTTTATTTTTTTTACAAGGTGCCAAAGTTGTAGACATGTCCAAATTCAAAGTATTTGCAGACAACATAGCAATTGTGGATCAAACCAAGGGGTTGGCCTATGATAGGATTAAAAGCATCATGAGAAAAGGAGGACATGCTGATTTTAAGACACATCTATACTCGATTAAGCCAGTTTTTAACCCATTTCATCTTTATTTTGTCATACTATAATCATTCTTGTATCTTCATACCAATTGTTGCTCCTGATGGTTGGTTACAATGTAGCATTGCTTACAACTGATACCAAGTACATTTCATTTTCTTGAAGCCATCAAAGAAATCACTGTTTGTTGTCTCCAGTTTTAAATTGAAGATTTCTGATATTTATCTCTTACCCCATATACATGTATATCAGTAATTTATCTATGTTTGACTGCTGACTCAATTCTGAACCATTCTACAGAGTCAAACTTTAACAGCATCTCTGTGGCTGTATGAATGTTTCTTTAACAACATTTTCTCCTTTTCCCAATCCATAATGGTTTAAAGGGCTGTTAGTACATGAGACTCTTTGGTAAGGGTTAACTCTTTACCAGATAACAAAAATTTATATTTGTGACATCATCATGAAAGGGTTTGCAGATTATAATTTAAATGTAGCAGGAAATAATGGGATTTACCTTTGGAATGGCAGAAAACATTGTTTGAAAAAGAACAAATACTTTGAATTTGTACACAGCTAAACTTCTGAGGTCTTGTATAGAACAGAGCTTTGAGTGTAGGCCGCAGAATTCCAGATAAGAGGGAGTGATGGCATTCTAAATCCATTATTTCTCTTCCAGACCCTATGTTGTGGGTATTCATTAGAATTGTCTTGATGAGACGATTCTGATGACTACCCATAACATAGGGTTTAGTGGAGAGTGATTAATATTTTCAGTTTTGAAATCAAAATCACTCCCTCTATCTGGAGCTCTGAATGTTGGTTTCTCACAGTGTTGTTTTTGTTAGCTCACCTGAGCACATAGTGCTCAGGGTGAGCTATTGTGATCGATCGTTGTCCGGCGTCCGTCCGTCCGTCCGTCCGTGTGTCCGTCCGTCCGTGAACAATCACTTAAAAAATCTTCTCCTCTGAAACCGCCCAACAGATTTCAGTGAAACTTCACAGAAATGATCCTTAGGTGATGCACTTTCAAAATACTTCAAAGATTTGAATTCCATGAAGAACTCTGGTTGCCATGGCAACCGAGAGAAAAAACTTTAAAAATCTTCTTGTCCCAAACCGTAAGGGCTAGAGCTCTCATATTTGGCATGTAGCATCATCTAGTGGCCCTCTACCAAAATACCTCAAATTATGGCCCTAGTGTTGAAAATGGCCCTATGTTGTGGGTTCTCGGATTTCACATAGAGATAAAGAAGGAAATCTTTAAAAATCTTCTTGTCCGAAACCATAAGGGCTAGAGCTCTCATATATGGCATGTAGTATCATCTAGTGGCCCTCTACCAAAATACTTCAAATAATGGCCCTAGTGTGGAAATTGGCCCTATGTTGTGGGTTCTCGGATTTCACATAGAGATAAAGAAGGAAATCTGTAAAAATCTTCTTGTCCCAAACCGTAAGGGCCAGAGCTTTCATATTTGGCATGTAGCATCATGTAGTGGCCCTCTACCAAAATACTTCAAATTATGGCCCTAGTGTTGAAAATGGCCCTATGTTGTGGGTTCTCGGATTTCACATAGAGATAAAGAAGGAAATCTTTAAAAATCTTCTTGTCCGAAACCATAAGGGCTAGAGCTCTCATATATGGCATGTAGTATCATCTAGTGGCCCTCTACCAAAATACTTCAAATTATGGCCGTAGTGTTGAAAATGGCCCTATGTTGTGGGTTCTCGGATTTCACATAGAGATAAAGAAGGAAATCTGTAAAAATCTTCTTGTCCCAAACCTTAAGGGCTAGAGCGTTCATATTTGGCATGTAGCATCATCTAGTGACCCTCTACCAAAATACTTCACATTATGGCCCTAGTGTTGAAAATGGCCCTATGTTGTGGGTTCTCGGATTTCACATAGAGATAAAGAAGGAAATCTTTAAAAATCTTCTTGTCCCAAACCATAAGGGCTAGAGCTTTCACATTTGGCATGTAGTATCAGCTAGTGGCCCTCTACCAAAATACTTCAAATTATGGCCCTAGTGTGGAAATTGGCCCTGTGTTGTGGGTTCTCGGATTTCACATAGAGATAAAGAAGGAAATCTGTAAAGATCTTTTCTCGTCCCAAACCTTAAGGGCTAGAGCTTTCATATTTGGCATGTAGCATCATCTAGTGGCCCTCTACCAAAATACTTCAAATTATGGCCCTAGTGTTGAAAATGGCCCTATGTTGTGGGTTCTCGGATTTCACATAGAGATAAAGAAGGAAATCTTTAAAAATCTGCTTGTCCCAAACCTTAAGGGCTAGAGCTTTCATATTTGGCATGTAGCATCATCTAGTGACCCACTACCAAAATACTTCAAATAATGGCCCTAGTGTTGAAAATGGCCCTATGTTGTGGGTTCTCGGATTTCACATAGAGATAAAGAAGGAAATCTTTAAAAATCTTCTTGTCTGAAACCATAAGGGCTAGAGCTCTCATATATGGCATGTAGTATCATGTAGTGGCCCTCTAACAAAATACTTCAAATTATGGCCCTAGTGTGGAAAATGGCCCTATGTTGTGGGTTCTCGGATTTCACATAGAGATAAAGAAGGAAATCTTTAAAAATCTTCTTGTCCTAAACCATAAGGGCTAGAGCTCTCATATATGGCATGTAGTATCATCTAGTGGCCCTCTACCAAAATACTTCAAATAATGGCCCTAGTGTGGAAATTGGCCCTATGTTGTGGGTTCTCGGATTTCGCATAGGGATAAAGAAGGAAATCTGTAAAAATCTTCTTGTCCCAAACCGTAAGGGCCAGAGCTCTCATATTTGGCATGTAGCATCATCTAGTGGCCCTCTACCAAAATACTTCAAATTATGGCCCTAGTGTTGAAAATGGCCCTATGTTGTGGGTTCTCGGATTTCACATAGAGATAAAGAAGGAAATCTTTAAAAATCTTCTTGTCCGAAACCATAAGGGGTAGAGCTCTCATATATGGCATGTAGTATCATCTAGTGGCCCTCTACCAAAATACTTCACATTATGGCCCTAGTCTTGAAAATGGCCCTATGTTGTGGGTTCTCGGATTTCACATAGAGATAAAGAAGGAAATCTGTAAAAATCTTCTTGTCCCGAACCTTAAGGGCCAGAGCTCTCATATTTGGCATGTAGCATCATCTAGTGATCCTCTACAAAAATACTTCAAATTATGGCCGTAGTGTTGAAAATGGCCCTATGTTGTGGGTTCTCGGATTTCACATAGAGATAAAGAAGGAAATCTTTAAAAATCTTCTTGTCCGAAACCATAAGGGCTAGAGCTCTCATATATGGCATGTAGTATCATCTAGTGGCCCTCTACCAAAGTACTTCAAATTATGGCCCTAGTGTGGAAATTGGCCCTATGTTGTGGGCTCTCGGATTTCACATAGAGATAAAGAAGGAAATCTGTAAAAATCTTCTTGTCCGAAACCTTAAGGGCTAGAGCTTTCATATTTGGCATGTAGCATCATCTAGTGGCCCTCTACCAAAATACTTCAAATTATGGCCCTAGTGTTGAAAATGGCCCTATGTTGTCGGTTCTCGGATTTCACATAGAGATAAAGAAGGAAATCTGTAAAAATCTTCTTGTCCAAAACCTTAAGGGCTAGAGCTTTCATATTTGGCATGTAGCATCATCTAGTGACCCTTTACCAAAATACTTCAAATTATGGCCGTAGTGTTGAAAATGGCCCTATGTTGTGGGTTCTCGGATTTCACATAGAGATAAAGAAGGAAATCTTTAAAAATCTTCTTGTCCCAAACCATAAGGGCTAGAGCTCTCATATATGGCATGTAGTATCATCTAGCGGCCCTCTACCAAAATACTTCAAATAATGGCCCTAGTGTGGAAATTGGCCCTATGTTGTGGGTTCTCGGATTTCACATAGAGATAAAGAAGGAAATCTGTAAAAATCTTCTTGTCCCAAACCGTAAGGGCTAGAGCTTTCATATTTGGCATGTAGCATCATCTAGTGGCCCTCTACCAAAATACTTCAAATTATGGCCCTAGTGTTGAAAATGGCCTTATGTTGTGGGTTCTCGGATTTCACAGAGAGATAAAGAAGGAAACCTTTAAAAATCTTCTTGTCCGAAACCATAAGGGCTAGAGCTCTCATATATGGCATGTAGTATCATCTAGTGGCCCTCTACCAAAATACTTCAAATAATGGCCCTAGTGTTGAAAATGGCCCTATGTTGTGGGTTCTCGGATTTCACATAGAGATAAAGAAGGAAATCTGTAAAAATCTTCTTGTCCCAAACCGTAAGGGCTAGAGCTTTCATATATGGCATGTAGCATCATCTAGTGACCCTCTACCAAAATACTTTAAATTATGGCCCTGGTGTTAAAAGTTGACCCTATGTTGTGGGTTCTCGGATTTCACATAGAGATAAAGAAGGAAATCTGTAAAAATCTTCTTGTCCCAAACCATAAGGGCTAGAGCTTTCATATTTGGCATGTAGCATTATGGTGTTGAGCTGAGTTGCATTTCAGGTGAGCGATTTAGGACCGTCATAGTCCTCTTGTTTGGTAAAGGGTTTAGAAATACTTTTAGGTATTTGCAAATGAAGACTGACTGTTTCTTAACCCTTTACTACACAATCCCAAGTTCTAAGGCCACTGAGAAAGAAGTCTTTTGAAAACACTGTGGGAAAAGGAGGAAATGCTGGTTACCAGCATTTTCTCCTTTTCCCACAATGTTTTCTACCCTATCGAAGGCAAATACCTCAATTTGAGCCACATTTTGATTTGTTGTCTGCAAATGCTTTGAATTTGGACAAAGTCCAAGATTTTGTCGTTTGGAAAAGAGCTAATTGTTTTCTAGTGTCTCACCTATTGCATCATTGTCGATTAGATAATCACAAACCTTAAGTGTGTACCACAGGGCAAAATATCAGACTTGTCCATATTGAAGAAATTTACAGACAAAAATTTGAGTATTTTTAATGATTTTGTTTTGTCCTGGAATAGGTAGAAAACACTGTGAGAAAAGGAGAAAACACCGGTTACCAGCATTTTCTCTTTTTTTCCCATAAAGTTTTCACAAGGTTTCTTTTTCAGGGTCGTTAATACTCAGGATTGTGTGGTAAAGGGTTAGCAACCACAACTATATGAAGGACAGAAGAGCTTTTATTGTGGTGTCGTTTATGTTGTCCATTCATTAGTCTGTTTCTTGTTAGTGGATCAAGTATGTATTTGTCATATTTTTATGAGACTTGGATAAATAATTATGCCCCCCTTCAACGAAGTGGGGGTATGTTGCTTTGCACATGTCGGTCCGTTGACCTTACCTTGTCCGGATAATAGCTAGACACAGAATTGACCTAGGTTCCTCAAATTTGGCACAGCCATGCGTCTCAGAGTGTAGATGATCCCTATAGATTTTGAGGTCAATCAGTCAAATGTCAAGGTCACAGTGACCGTAAACATGTTGATAGATAGACCAAACCTTGTCCGGATGATAACTAGACACAGAATTGACCTAAGTTCATCAAACTTGGCACAGACCTGCGTCTCAGAGTGTACATGATCCCTATTGATTTTGAGGTTAATCGGTCAAATGTCAAGGTCACAGTGACCGTCAACATGTTGATTTATAGACCAAACCTTGTCTGGATGATAACTAGACACAGAATTGACCTAAGTTCGTCAAATTTGGCACAGACATTTGTCTCAGAGTGTAGATGATTCCTATCGATTTTGAGAATAATCCATCAAAGGTCAAGGTCACAGTGGCCTTCAACTTAATGATATATAGACCAAACCTTGTCCAGATGATAACTAGACACAGAATTGACATAGGTTCTTCAAATTCTGTACAGATATTCATCTTGGAGTGTAAATGATCCCTGTCTGATTTTAAGGTTAATCCGTGAAAGGTCAAGGTCACAGTGACCACCAGATGATTCAGGGCCCGCGCTGCCGTTCGCCACTTGAGCCATTTGCTCAAAAAAAATTAAAGTGTCTCAAAAATCATCAAATTTGGCTCAGCTTGTGGCTCCAACATTTTATTTGTGTATTATCAGGGACATAGTAAGCATCGAAGTCGACAGGGAAAAGCGGAAGTCGAAAGCGCGTGCCGAGAAGAAAATCGATAACCCAGTCTGTGTATCGGCGACTGTTTACAATCTTGTAAGTATACACACGACGGTGTGTATAATTATGCCAACTGTTGACAGATTATCACGTTTAACAATTGAAGTGGGCTATAAATCAGACAATTAAAGGATGTTAATTACTTGATTAGCGATTATTGCTGATGCATGTCGGTACTTTGACTCATCTCCAATTAAAGATGGACTTGTCAACAAATTATCGGCAATTAAAGGATCGAATTATGTGGATGTTTTTCGCCAATTGATATTAGTTTATGAACTGTGCCACTTCCTGTATCAATGTGGCAGTAGCGGGGCATCACTGTTTTACAAACAGACATCTTGTTGATATTTACAATAGCTTAACCCTGTACCACCACACATTCCAACGTTTTAACGACCCTAAGGAAGAAAGCTTTTGAAAACATTGCATATTTCCATCCGATCTCTGTACAATATCTGTACAGCTTTACCCATATTTGTTGCAGATCATTCAGCCCGGTCTAAGGTCTGCTATTTCTAATATATATTTTGAGATATTCTAGGCAAAATGGTATGACATTAAATACTTCCATTATGGTTTAAAAATGTTTGGTTCTTGTTTCGTTTGGGTTTACATTGAATTCAACAAGACTTTCAGGAAATATACACAACTTTGGAAGCTTAGAATCCTCTCTCATTCTTTTCTAATTGTATTGGAACATTGTATATGCCATTGTTACTTTCAGGTCCTGGCTTAAAGCTGACCCCTCACTATACATGTATGGACATACAAACATCTAACATGTTTGCTTCAGTATGGTACAGGCATAGCAAGCTGGTACAAACTGCAACCTCCTACATCCTATTTTAACCCTTAGCTTAGTTTAAACATATTTATTTTACATGGATTGAGAAACAAGTTCTTGCAACTTAATCTCTCTCGATTCTGCTCCCTAGGGACTACACCAGTCCTGTACTCGTGCCAAATGTATGTGACAATGAATAGTCCCGAAGTTGACATCCAAGAATCGAACTCAGAACCTTATGATTGCGAGGCCAATGCTCTATCTCGCAACCATGGACCCCACTTCACGCTTTTAACCCTTTGAGCACTGCATTAATGAAATGGACCCTTTCAGTCGGGAAAAATACTGAAATTTATAGTTTCAGAACTTTGACCAGAACATATAACACCGACTAGCAGACTCTCAGATCTGCAAGATCAGACTACATGTTTTTTTATCATCATTTTCTCCTTTTCCCACAATGTTTTCAAAAGACTTCCTCCTTAGGATTTATAAACTCGGGGATTTTTTGGTAAAGGGTTAAATGGTAAGCAAGCTTCATTACTTTCTGTTAAAGTGATTATCATCTTCTCACAAGTTTCCCATCTTACCTATGATTGACCCTAACTGTACAAAATACAACTTCTCATTAATCCTATACAACACAAAATACAACTTCCCATTAATCCTATACCACACAATGCGGACTTTTAATGACCCTGAGTAAAAAGCCTTTTGAAAACAATGAGTGAAAAGGAGAACCAGCATTTTCTCCTTTTCCCACAATGTTTTGTACTCTTCACAAAACAACTTTCAAATTTTGAGTTGCATCTAATTTGTCATCTGCAAAAGCTTTCAATTTGGATTGGTCTAAGATTTTGTCATTTGGTAAAGGGTTAATCCCCACCTGCAGCCTAAATTTTGAAACCATTGTGGAAAAACAGAGGAATTGCTTGAAACAAGCAATTACTCCTTTTTACTATTTTTTTTTTTAATCTATATGAGCTGTGCTGTGGCAGAAGGAGGCTTAACTCTTTACCAAATGACAAATGTTTGGACTGGACAAAATTCAAAGCATTTGCAGATGACAAATTACATGTTGCTAAAATGATGATTTCTGTCTTTGATAGGTTAGAAAACATTGTGGGAAAAGGAGAAAATGCTGGTTACCAGCATTTTCTCCTTTTTCCCACAGTGTTTTCAAAAGGCTTTTTGTTCAGGGTCGTTAAAACCTGTGATTGTGTGGTAAAGAGTTAATGCGTCTCCGTGATGGATGATACCAAGCAAGTCGTCATGTTATTATGGACCTATGAAAATCCATTTTCTCAAACAATTGTCTAAATCACGAAGTAGACTGGTCCTTTGACATACAGAAAAGTGACCAGTGGCGAAAAGTTTCGGCCCAGGTCAACCTGCATGGACTGTGCAGGGTGACCTGGGTTGATACTTTTTGCAGATGCATTAAGCCTCCTTTTTACAGAGCATGGCTCATATCTTTTGTTACACATCTCTATTATGTATACATACAGGTTTTCACCACAAAATATCAGTTACTGTTTTATTCGAAAATGCTAAAAAATTGAAGTGATTTTTTGGTTCATAACTTATTTCATGAATGGAGGATGAATATTATGATATAACGTTTTGAATTTTAAACACTTTATCAGAGCTCCAGATAGAGGGAGAAATTTTGATTTCAAAACTGAAAATATTAATCACTCTCCACTAAACCCTATTTTATGGGTATTTATTAGAATCGTCTCATGGAGATAATTCTAATGAGTACCCACAACATAGGGTATGGAAGAGAAATAATGGATTTTGAATACCATCTCTCTCTTTTATCTGGAGGTCTGATTTTTATGATGTAGTGGATTGTTGTATCATCATACAATATTTTAAGTCACATTTGACATGTGAAATAGAATTTTTAGTAGTACATGTATGTGAATTTATCGGCTGGCTATACATTTGTTTATAGGTCTATGATAATAATTCGTTATTACTCAAGCTTGTAGAAATATTTCTATCACTATAGTTGATTAAATATAAAAGCTAGATACAAGCATATCTAATGCAAGGAGGTTAACCCTTTCCCAAACAACAAATTTTAGACTTCAGAATTGAGAGCATCTGCAGGCGTCAAATTTGAAATTGGTACGAATGAACTTAATTCATTTGACAGGACAGAAAACATTGTGGGAACAAGGAGAAAATGCTGGTTACCAGTATTTTCTCCTTTCCCCATGATTTTTTCAAAAGGCCTCTTCCTCTGGGTCCTGAGAACATGGGATTGTGTGGTAAAATGTCAAGTCATATCGTAAACAAGTGTCAGCTTGCAAACAGTCAGATGGATGAGATCTCATGAGATCCTTTGCCTCATTCAGATAATTCGCTCAGTCTGTCAGATGCAACTTCTATTTCTTAACTTTTACAAACTGCCAGGGAAAAGGAGCAACTTTTCATTATGACCCATTGTTTCTGTACCCTGTGGCTGCAACTGCAAACTGCAAATTTTAAAAAAATTACAAAGTACTCAAAGATCTCTGATGGGGTTGAAAACCTTTTTTGAAAGAAGAAAATGGTTACCAGCATGTTCTCCTATTCCCACAATGTTTTCAAAAGCCTTGTCCCTTGGAGTTGTTAACCCTCAAGCTGCTAATCACGACCCACTGACCTTTTGCGGACAGTGTAGATCAAGATCATACTGCACAGAATGTGCAGTCTGATCTTTGATCTACACTGTCCAATAAAGTATTTTCTTTCCGGTGAAATCAACTAAAACGCAATGTTTGGGCTTCTAGTATTGAGTAGAAATTTGAGTTTCATTTATCCAACAGCTTAAGTGTTAAAACTGGAGATTGTGTGGCAAAGGGACAGTGTTCTGCCGAGGCAAGAGTTCAGGGACTGGACATTATCCCACTTAACTGGTTACCAAAGGACAACATTTTGGATTGGACCAAATTGAAAGCATTTGGAGACAACTACATTAAAAGTAGCTAAAATGATGATTTCTGTCTTTTGATGGGTAGAAAACATTGTTGGTCACCAGCATTATTTCCTTTTCCGTCTTTGTTTTCAGAAGAAGTATTCATCTTCAAGGGTCATTAAAGCCCATATGTTTGTGTGGTAAAGGGTTAAAAGGTGAAATTGCCCCATCATAATGCAGAAAGATGGGACTTTGTCCCTTTCAAATTTATTGAGGATCAGTTTTGAATGTTTTGAAAATTTCTGCAAATTAGACTCTTTACCAAACAGCAAAGTTCTAGATGGGTACAAATTCAAAGCATTTGCAGACGACAAATTAACATGTAGATGTCACTCAAAGGATGGGATTTGTATCAGAAAGGGTAGAAAACATTGTAGGAAAAGAAGAAAATGCTGGTTACCAGCATTTTCTTCTTTTTCTACGATGTTTTCGAAAGCCGTCTCTTCTCATGGTTGTTAAAACCCGGGATCATGTGGTAATGGATGAAAGGAAAATCATCTCCTCTCTGAATAAATCTTGGCAGGACAGTGCTGTTACATTGGTATAATGCAAAAAATATAAGATTGTTTTGTTCTTATGATTTCAGAATAGCCTTGACCTTGAGCCCTCTAGCATGGAGCATATAAGAAGGTCGGATGGCTTTCCTAAGAAGGCCTTAGTGTCAGAAGATGACAGCCTGAAGGTCCCTTTTCCCCTCCTCAATGGAGAGTCGGCAGAATTTCTAGGTCGTACATCGGATGGAATCATTGTACTGTCCAACTTTCGACTGTTGATTAGACATAAAGAGTCCTTTATCAATGTTCCGCTGGGTTTGATCGAAAGTGTCGATATACGGGAAAACTTCCAGCTGAACGTGTTTTGTAAAGATGCTACCGTTGTGAGGTAATGTTTTCGTATTTGTCTACCAGGTTTGAACTTTCACCATACAAGCAGTTTTAGGTAAACCATTTACTTGTACACATACATTTAAACCTATACCAAACAACATCATGCTATATCATCCTGGAGACTTTTTGAAACATTAAGGGAAAAGGAGAAAATGGTGTTCTACTGGACTTGAATTACATTATGTAACATGAACCACAACACATGCAAATTTAGACACACCGCTTACTAGGATATGCTACCCCTAATCCCTAACCAAATAACAAAATTTCAGATTGGTCCAGATTAAAAGCATTTACAGATGACAAATATTGCTCAAATGGTGAGATTTTTCTTCGATAGGTGAGAAAACATTGTGGGAAAGAGGAGAAAATGCTGGTTACCAGCATTTTCTCCTTTTCCCACAATGTTGTCTATAAGGATTATAAGTTTCTCAGGGTAGTTAAAACTTGCAATTGTTTAGTAAAGAGTTACCAAAGAAACTTTGTTTGATGATCTTTTAGAAGTAGGCTTTTAGAAACATCATGGGAAAACGAGAAAGGTGTTTTCTGCAACTGTGATTTGAAATATCACAATACAGGCAATTTTAGGTACATCACTTGCTAGTACATTTAACCTTCTACAAAAGAACCTTATGCTTTGCAATCCTGGAGAAGTAGGCTTTTGTAAACACTGTGGGAAAAGGAGAAAATACTTGTAACTGACATATTCTCCTTTTTAGCTCCACTGGCCGAAGGCCAGCGAGCTATTGTCATGGCGTTGTGTCCGTCGTGCGTCCGTCCGTCCGTCCGTTCGTCCGTGCGTGCGTCCGTAAACTTTTTCTTTAAAAAACTTCTCCTCAGAAACTATTGACTGGATTTTTACCAAATTTCACAGGAATGTTCCTTTGGTGGTCCTCTTTCAAATTCCTTCAAATAATTGTGTTCCATGAAGAATTCTGGTTGCCATGGCAACCAAAGTAAAAAACCTTTAAAAATCTTCTCCTCCCAAACCGCTATTTGGATAGCATTATTATTTTGCAGGAATGTTCCTTAGATACAGGTTTACAGAATTCCTTTAAAAAAAAATGATCTGTCAAAAAACATGGCTTTTATGGGAGACTCATTTTCCTTTTATGGTATAAAGTAAAATCTTTGAAAAATTTCTTCTCTAAAACTATTCATTGGATTTCATTGTTGTTTTGCAGGTAAGTTCCTATGGTGGTTGTCTGCCAAATTGTTTCTATGGTGGTTGTATACCAAATTCCTTTTAAAAAAATGATACACCTAAAAACACATTTTTTTATAGACAAGGCTTATATTTCAAAAAAATGTTCTTCTCCAAAACTATTTATTGTGTTAGTTTTATCGACTAACAAAGAAAAAGGAAGAAAATTGGATTGACTTGACCTAGTCAGGGCTGTCCTATTTAAGCCCACACATTTTCCTTGGTATTAAGATCACAATTTACTCCAATGATATGCTATTAGTTAGTACTAGTAATGAAATATCACTGGCCATAAATAAGATAAAAGCTTGAGCACCTTTCACAACTTGAGCTTTTCAATTTTGCCTTATTACTAAGCCTGAGTAACCATGCCAAGATAAAAAAGAAAAAGTATTTTAATAACAAAACCCCCATGTTGTAGGTACTTTATAGTCCTTTTGATATAGAACAAGAGAACCTCTGCACTTTTATTAGTTCAGGTAAAGGTTTGTTGACCTACTAATGAGTAAATGCAGAGTGGACAGAGAAGGGGTGTAAATCCTGGTGACCTGGTACACAGTGGGACAGGGCTTTACATTTGTGATAAGGCATTAATGTTACCCAGTCAAACTGATCCCGCAACTTCAGTACACCAGAATTAATCTGTGCCCTGGAGCAGGATATTTGATTTATGTAAATGCATTTGTAGACCATTTTGTGTTGTTTGCCACAGAAGACATTCTAACTGTGAAAAGTTGATTATTAGGGATTAGGTGTTCATTGTATGCCAGCATATTTCATTCTATCTGGTGTATTGATGTAAGTTGATCTATATTGCTATAACATTCATTCATTTGCCCTCCTAGCTGTTCTTTTAGATTACCCCTTTACCACACAATCACAACTTTTAACGACCCTGAGAAAGACATATTTTCTATATTTTGATGTTTCCCCACCCAAAATGGTTTGTGAAAGGACCTGTTGCAGACAACATATCTTCAAATTAGTAAGACATATATAAAAAAGCATAGAAATTATTGTGGGAAACTAAGAAAATGCTGGTTACCATTTTTTTCTTCTTTTCTCACAAGTTTTTTCCATACCTTTTTTCTTTAGTGAGCTAAAATGCAGGATTGAATGGTAATTGTTAAAAACTTCTTTTCGCCATTATAGAAATATCAGGCCTGTGGAGCGATACAGGCGCTCAAGCGCCTCTAGTTTCAGTGTGTTCTACCCACTTTAACCCTTTACCACACGACAAAATTTTAGACTTGCCCAAAATGAAATCTTTTGCAGATTCGCTGGTTTGATCCCCGGCTCGACCAACTTCTCTCCGAGGATTGATGATAGTCATTGCGACATGAATCATTCCTCTCTCATCTTAACCATTGTTTTGACGATGGTTTTGTGGGAAAGCAGGCAGTGACTTGGGCAGAATATTGTACGGAGTACTGGTTAAAGAAACTCCAGTATTGCATGGATAGGTGCACTGGCTGCAAAAATATAAACAGAAATAATGTTGCAATCAATCAATCAATTGTCAGTGTTGTGTGAGAATGTGTGGAGAAGGGTTAAGGCATATCCCAACATTTAAGCCATGCTTAAATTGTTGTCTGCAAATGCTTTCAAAGGAGACAGCTCTTGAATTTTGTCATTTGGTAAAACCTTAAAACAGGAAAGAAACATACAAAGTAAATGAAAGCTATTATCCTTAACCCTTTAGCCTGGCTGGTTAGCTCAATGGTTAGTGTATCTGACTTTTGACCTGGTGGTTGCGGGTTTGATACATGTTTGCAGCAAGCTTTCTTCAGGCGATTTTTCACCTCTCACTTCTGATGCATGTGAGAAAGTAGTCAGTGGCATGGAAAGAAAGTTTTGTCAGTACTAGTGCAAGACACCCTCGTTAACCCAGGTGTGAAGTATTACCATTCATCAGCCCTGGGCCATTCAATTGCGAAACCGTCATTTCTCTGAATATTCATAAGATTGTGAATTACACCCAATAGCCAATCGAATTGTCGATAGGTAACAATACTCTCTTGTAGTGGAGGAATAATCACATTTTTTCCCTTACTAATGAATAAACCGGGTAAAACCCACATTGTTATCAACGACTATTTCCGCTGCCTGTTCTTGTTGACAGAAGCACATCCTGTTCCCTAACTAAAGCTGCTAGGGCTTTAAGCTGGAACTCTTTTGGGGTGACGCCGAATGTATTTTGTAAACTTTTGTCAATATGATGTTCACGGCCTCGGCCATATCTAAAGTATCGCCAAGCTTGATTTGAAACAAGCGATTTTATTGGTTGAAGACGAGGTAAAAATAGAAATGACGGCATATGGTTGATAAAAACAGTTTAAATTTTCTCAGTGAAAAACTGAGATTACCAATCAAAATGCCTCATGAATAATTCATGAGAACGAGAAAACATATGTGAGATAACCCAGGGGCGATGAATGTAGTTTACGCAATACATCGGAACTGGGTCAGTGAGGATGGGTGCAAGAGAGCCAGCAAATACATGTGTAGGTGCACTGGCTGCCGTGATTTAATCAAAGCTGTTAAAACGGCATTAAACTCCAATACAAACCAAACCTTGAACCTTTTTGAACAATAAGAAATTGCTGGTCCTTGGCCAAAAATTGCTCTGAAAAAGCTTGCTTCCTTGTGAAAAGAGATTGTATGGTAAAGGATACATTCTATTTGGAAGGAATGGTTCTGTAATGAATTTTGAAGTCCTTCTATAATAAGGCTATTAAATTTTTACCACAAATTCCAGAGTTTGAGTAACAACCTTTTTAAAACATTGTGGGAAAAGGAGAAAATGCTGGTGACCAGCATTTTCTCCTTTTTCCTACAATGTTGTCAAACCTTGGCAATGAAATCAGACCAATTTCAGCAACATTTTATTCGTCATGTGGACATGACTTG
Organism: Tridacna gigas; assembly: GCA_945859785.2. Lineage (NCBI taxonomy): Eukaryota > Metazoa > Mollusca > Bivalvia > Cardiida > Cardiidae > Tridacna > Tridacna gigas. The sequence continues at coordinate 16,957,388 of OX244042.2, read as the reverse complement.
AATTTGGACAAGTCCAAAATTTTGTGATTTGGTAAAGAATTAAAGAGTTGCCAAATAGATCATTAACCAAAGAGACTTTTTATGGTTTCCTGGGTCCGTATTCACCAACCATTCTTAAGAACATTCTTGGTCTTGTTCTTCAAAATTTTCCAAATTTGAAAGTAACACACCTGATGATTGGCTAAACTATATGGTTTAGCCAATCAGAAGTTGTGTTACTTTCAAACTTGGAAAATCTTGAAGAATAAGTCTAAGAACGTTCTTAAGAATGGTTTGTAAATACGGACCCTGGTATTTTTAACATTGGGAGGGACAAAGTTATTTCTAAATAAATGAGTACGTTGAGAAAGTTACATCTGTACCCTTTTACCAAACAATCCTGTGTTTTTATGATTCTGTAGAATAAGGCTTTTGAGAATTTTATGCAAAAAAGGAGAAAAATGCTGGTAACCAGCTTTCTGCTTATTTTTTCTATTAAAGACAGGTCCCGTCCTTTTAGTTTTCTATTAAAGACAGATCCCTCCCTTTTAGCCATATTTAATTTATTGTCTTGCAAATGCACTGTTTTGACATATCTTATATTTTGTCTTCTAATAAACAGTTTTCTCTTTACCAAGCTTTTCAAAAGCTTTCTTCCCTATTGGTCATTAAGACTTAAGACTGGATTGATAAGAGTTAAAGAATGTTATGTCGACAGCTGTGCAAGTCTTACTCCATTACTTTACAAATATTACTATGTTTTCTTAGTCAACAGTTTTTGAGAACATGCTAAGAAAAGAAGCATTTGGTTGTTATAAGAAAATGCTCCCATTTGCCCACAATGTTGTCCATAATTATCAATCACCAGTGGATATTTTTTTCTGTCTAATGAGTACTTCTCTCCATTGCATTACTTGTACAATTAGTGATATTTCCAAAAAAAGCCTGAAAAGTAATGGATTAGATACATTGATTTTCTGTCAACTAGTAAATTATGAGATAAATACATTATACTGTTACATTTATGTATACATGCAGTCAGACCTTTGGTAGAAGGCTCTTGTAATAAGCTGCCGGATGTGTTCAGGTATACACCCAGGTAAAGCCTAAAGGTCCTGGTTTATACCTGAACACCTGGTTTCAAAATCAGTCTTTGGAAGTATAGTAAGTGGCCATAAACACTTTATCAAATTCTGCATTCCCATTGACTTACATGTATTTTTCATTGTGCAAGAAAAATAATTACACTGCATCTGACCATGCAGTCAGAAGGAAAACTATATATGTACAAAGTGAGGTTACTAGAGCTATTTAAATTAATTTGCTATAAGCGTTTGTTGCCTGACATCAAAGTTGGAGCTCTCTAAAACTTAGCGGTGTTATTTTTCTGCTGAATTTTGACAGTGCCATCATTGAGGTCAGTGTAACAAACTTTTTTTGAAAATATTAGTCACTTTTTGAACAGCTCCATTAACATAATATGATATTGTATCTGAAAATATATAGTTTGCTGTGAATTTATTTTATAGCTTTATAGAAATGTTTAATACAGTAAGTTTAGCTTTAGTTTTTAAAACACAATAGATTTTAAGCAGTGAAATGAAAAAAACATGTAAGTGAATACAATACAACAATACAATACAATACTTTTTTATTGTAACTGAAGGCCACTGGCCCAAAATACAGCGTTACAGAAAATATGCTTATAAAATGTTATACGTCCCCTTACTTATTGTAAATACATACCATTATTTCACCCACATATGAAAATAAAAACCCATAGTTTAATGACCTACAGACAGAAAGCTTGTGAAAACATTGTAGGCAAAAGACAAAAATGCTTATATGTACAATTTTCTCCCTTTCACCAATTTCAGACTACTTCTTGTGAAATTTGCAGGTAAGATGCAGAAGCGGACATTTAAAATGACAAACATTTGAATAGTAGACTTAAAAAGCGCTTTCTTTTTTGTTGTTAATGGTTTTATTCTGGACGAGTCTAAAAGTTGAATTCCCTGTCAAAGTATTGAGATTTCTCTCGCGTTTTAAACCCGACAAATTTGTGAAAGCCAAACCAGAGTATTTCATTATCTTGAAATATAGTACAATACTTCCATTGCATTAAAAAAAAAAAAAGCTTGAAATCCATACCTAGAAAATTCTATTTATAAAGAACAACATGACTCGTTTATCACGGTAAGACAAGACATGAATACCTCTGCATGTAACATACATGGGGGATTCAGACTGATAAAATATTTATGTCTACTAACTGTACACCTTTTTGGGAAAGAAAAAGGCAAACAAAATAACTGAACAATGTGGTGGCCTTGCCCACAAGCAGTAGTCATGGGCTTTATCTTTGCTACATTCCTAGCTATGCCCCTGTCTTTTAACCCTTTACCAGACGACAAAATTTTAGCCTTCTCCAAATTGAAAGCATTTGCAGATGGCAATTTCAATTTAGTTAAAATGGTGCAATTTTTCTTTGATAGGGTAGAAAACATTGTGGGAAAAGGAGAAAATGCTGGTAACCCGCATTTTCTCCTTTTCCCACAATGTTTTCAAAGGGCCCCTTTCCAAGGGGTGTCAAAAGGCGTCATTGTGCGGTAAAGGGTTAAAGACTTAAAAAGAAATTTTTTAACCTTTCACCACACAATCTTGAGTTTTGATGACCCTGAGAAAGAGGTCTTGTAACTCTTTACCAAATGACAAAATATTAGACCAGTCCAGATTGAAAGCTTTTGCAGACGACAAAATATATGTGACTCAAAAATTGAAATTTCTTTTGGAAACAGTAGACAACATGGTGGGAAAAGGAGAATATGCTGGTTACCAGCATTTGCTCCTTTTCCCACAGTGTTTTCAAAAGGCTTCAGGGTCGTTGAAAGTTGGGATTGTGTGGTAAAGAGTTAATAACATTGTTGAAAAAGGAGAAAATGCTGGTAACCAGCATTTTCTCCTTTTCCCGCAATGTTTTCTAGTATATCTGATACAAATCCATTCATTTGTGCCACACTTATTTTGTAGTCTGCAGGTGCTTTCAAATTGGACCAGTCTATAATTTTGTTGTTTGGTAAAGAGGTAAAGAGTTAAATATAGACTTGTCCAAACTGAAAGCATATTTTTTATGACAAGTTAGGTAGCTTGGCTCAAATGATGAAGTTTGCTTTAGAAATGGTAGAAAGCATTGTAAAAAGAAGGTGTCCTTTTTTACAGACAAACATTCATATTTTGTGTTTGCTGAATGTTTCTGTAGCTGGAAAAAGTTTCTAGGGGTATAGTTATTGTAGTCAAGATGTTAATCCTGTACCACACAATCCTGATTTTTTTTGATGGGGGGGGGGGGGCTTTTGAAAACATTGTGGGAAAAGAAGAAAATGCTGGTAATGAGCATTTTTTTTTTCTTTTCCAAGAATTTTTCCTACCCATACATAAAAAAATCCAGTCGTTTTGAGCAACATGTTTTTTTGTTGTCTGCAAATGCTTTCAGTTTGGACGAGTCTTAAACTTTATCGTTTGGTAAAGAGTTAACCCTTTCCCAAACGACAAATTTTGGACTGGTCCAAATTGAAAGAGTTTGCAGACGACAATTTTGAATTTGATGAAAATGGCAGAAAGGTCTCAAAAAGGGTAGAAAACACTGTGGGAAAAGGAGAAATTGCTCGTTACGAGCAATTTCTCCTTTTCCCACAGTGTTTTCAAAACACTTGGACTGCAGACACGTGAAAACCAGGGCTTGTTTGGGAAAGGGTTCAGAGATCTTGAAGAACATAATGGCGTACATAGACATGAAATGTAAAAAGTTCAAACAATATTTGGACTATTTTTGGCTATATCCTTATTCAGCAAATTTAAAACTACCTGGTAATTTGTATTGGAGGGAAATTAACCTGGAGGATTGTGAAATTACTCTCAATAGCCAGAAGAAGATAGTATAAAAAATTCATTGTGCTTGTCAAACAAAATATGAATGGATAGGATTTCCTTTTTTTTTTGGAAAAGAAATACATTTTTTGCCTATTATGACAACTAAACACAAAACTACTTTGAGGTATTTACTCTATTCATTTGAAAAGGTATTTAACTATTTACCACATGACAAAATTTTAGACTTGTCCCAATTGAAAGCATAGATGACAAACTGAATGTTACTTAAATTAGGGGATTTTTCTTTGAAATGGTAAAAATCAGTGTAGGAAAAGGAGAAAATGCTGGTTACCAGCATTTTCTCCTCTTCCTACAATACTTTCGAAAGTCCTTTGGGTTGTTAAAAAATGGGGATTTTGTGGTAAGGGGTTAACTCTTTACCAAAGGATCAAACATACATACCACCCTGAGGAAACAATTTTGAAAACATGTGAGTAAGGGACTAGGGAGACAATCTTTGAAACCAGCATTTTCTCCTTTTCATATAATGTTTTGTAATCTTTCAAGGAGAATTTTGGCAAATTTTTGATATACCACCAACAAAATTTAGCTTTTAAATTCCTACCACACAATCTAGAGGTTTAACAACCCTGATGAAAAAGCCTTCTGAAAACATTGTAGGTAAAGGAGAAAATGCTGGTAACCAGCATTTTCTCCTTTTCCCACAATGTTTTCTACCCTTTCAAAGACAAATTTCCTCATTTGAGTCACTTTTAAACTATTGTCTGCAAATGCTTTCAACCTGGACAATTCTATAAGGTTCCTGTGTGTTGAAGAGTTGATATAGGCAAGTTTAAAAATCTTTTGTGTGATAAAAAGTTTGAACTATTCTTAACTCTTAACCAAACAAAAAAATGCTAGACTTGTCCAAATTGAATGCATTTGCAAAAGACAAATTCAGTGTGACTAACATAATTCAATTTGATTTTAAAAAGGTTAGAAATTGTTCTGGGAAAAGGAAAAAAATACTGGATACCAGCATTTTTAGCTCAGCTGGTTTTGAAGAAGATGTCGAGGTACTGTGGTAGACTGGGCATTGTCTGCGTCATTATGCGAAAACTTTGACATTGTATAATATTCCCCTTATTACTGAAGATATTTGCTTCAAACTGGGACAAGTTGCTAATTATCGAAAGAGCATTTTTAGCCCAGCTGATTTTGAAGAAAATGTTGAGGTACTGTTGTAGACTGGGCATTGTCTGCATCATTATGCGAAAGCTTTGACATTGTATAATATTCCCCTTATTACTGAAGATATTTGCTTCAAACTGGGACAAGTTGCTAATTATTGAAAGAGCATTTTTAGCTCAGCTGATTTTGAAGAAAATGTTGAGGTACTGTCGTAGACTGGGCGTTGTCTTCATCATTATGCGAAAACTTTGACATTGTATAATATTCCCCTTATTACTGAAGATATTTGCTTCAAACTGGGACAAGTTGCTAATTATCAAAAGAGCATTTTTGGCTCAGCTGATTTTGAAGAAAATGTTGAGGTATTTTCGTAGATTGGGCGTTGTCTGCGTCATTATGCGAAAACTTTGACATTGTATATTTCTCTTTTTACTGAAGATATTTGCTTCAAACTGGGACAAGTTGCTAATTGTCAAAAGGGGAACCTGTACAATCAGGGCAGGTAACCATCAAAGCATTTTTGACACAGTTATGCCCCTTTTTTAACTTAGAATGGTCAGTGAAAATCAAGCAACCAAGCGTTGATAACTGGCTGCATACGGTGCTCGTTTACTTTTCCTGCAATTTTTTGGGAGGGAGCAGGAGAGTCACATTTATCGTAAAACATAGAGGAATTCCCAAGTCGTCAGTGCATCAATTTAATCTATCTACCTGTTTAAGCTCGAAAAAGCTGCAGATCTAGAGAAAAAACAGTACATGGTACCAGGGCTACAGAAATCCGAAAAATTGCCGAATCAGACCGATTCCGAACACTGAAAACCGATTTATTTTCAAAAACGTCCCTAAAAAATCGGTCCGAAATATCATAATATGGCCAGTCAGAAACAAACTTACAAACCTTAAAGCATTGCTGCAGGCATTTTTGAACGTTAGGCAAAGCAGTGATCATATATAAGATCCCTTGGTATCTAGATTGTCAAACTGTTAATTGGCCATTATCTAATTATTGCCATTTCAATGTGACATAAATCACAGCTTATAGAGATATCGTCATGCATCGTTGCCTTAAGCGTGGTACGGCCCTATTCGCAATCGGTTTTGTCTAATTACGTACCATACATGCAAACACACCATGCAAATGCTAATCAGTCAGTCAATTTCGCCACGCCTCATTTGCATCAGAGTTTACATATAATATCTACTGCGAACCAATCAGAAATCACGTACGAGATTTAGTTGCCGCCCATAATTTTGTAAAGCCGCCACTCTACGTTATGTGGTAGTGTGCATCCTGTCACGAACTCATGACTAGCATTACACGGTGTATATTTAGCTACGACCTCTCGCAATCTTGAATTATTAATCCATTTCCATTAGCGCAGACACAACTCGCACCCAACTATCTCATCTGTCAGTGGTAAACACGACTTGGAGAACTGTCTGCGCTGGGCCCTTGCCTAAGAAATTTGCCTCGTTTTCGCTTTTGGTATAGGTATGCTCACTCAGGGTTGTAGACATGAATTATGTAATGTTGAACAAAGTAATTTTACATTATACTTTCCGAAGAAACGAATCAATCGGGTGTAATTTTAGCAGACTGAGACTCACGTTTACTTCGGCCACGTTCCTCTTGAAAATGGAAGTAAAATGGCTGAACGCAGACTGACATTTTAAGACGTTTTGCAGTGAATTTTTGATGGCAGCAAACGCGACGGATAGAAATCATTTGATGAAAAGGAAGAAGAAAATATTCTTCAGAAAATTTTAACCGATGCCATCACCGTCAGTGAGTTTGAGATGGGACATTCCCGGACCAATCGCGAGTTTATTTTGATAAAGAAAGTGGGTGGGTAACGTGGACTCGTCGCCGTCGACCACACGTCAAAGCTTGGCCAATTCCAGAATCACCGAATGCGCCGTCGATCGGCCGGACCGATTGAGATTACAAAATTTCTGTAGCCCTGCATGGTACGATATATGATATTGGGATGTACGAGTTTGGTCGCGGAGTATTCTTTTTATAGGCACATGTGTATTGTACGTTATGTGCATTAAGCCCTTGTGATATAAACGATAATTATCTCGAGCTCATTTATGTCTAGCAATATTAACATTAGTGTGCCGAGTAAACCCAACAGGCATTTTCATTTGAGAAATAAAGACCTAAAAAGAGCAATTGCAAAGTTTCTCTTTTCTAAAGGTTTCAACAAGTACAGACAAGTTAGATCAAAGATCAGACTATGTTTTTTGCAGTCTGAACTTGATCTTCACTGGCTGGCTGCAAAGGAAACTTAACTCTTTACTAAACAACAAAATTTTGGACTGGACCATATTGAAAGAATTTGCAGACGGCAATTTTTGCTAAATTGATGATTTCTGTCTTTGATAGGGTAGAAAACATCATGGGAAAAGAAGAAAATGTTGATTACCACCATTTTCTCCTTTTCCCACAATGTTTTCAAAAGCCTTCTCTTTCAGGCTGAAAACAAGTGATTATTTGGTAAAAGGTTAACCCTATACCACACAATCCAGACTTTTAATGACTTTGACAGGGAAGCCGTTTGAAAACATTGTGGGAAAAGGAGAAAATGCTGGTAACCAGCATTTCCTCCTTCTCCCACAATGTTTTCTACCCTATCAATGACAGAAATAATCATTTTAGCAACATGTAATTTGTCGTCTGCAAATGCTTTCAATTTGGTTCAGTCCAAAAGTTTGTCGTTTGGTAAAGGGTTCAGTACCGAAAAATGCTTTAATCCCTTACCACACAATCCCAAGTTTTAACGACTCTGAGAAAGAAGCCTTTTGAAAACATTGTGGGAAAAGGAGAAAATGCTGGTAACTAGCATTTTATCCTTTTTCCATAATGTTTTCAAACCTTCCAGAAACAAATTCAAGTGTAACCGGCATTTTCTCAGAAACAAATTAAATTGTAACCAGCATTTTCTTCTTTTCCCGCATTTTCTAACCTTTCAGAGATAAATTCAATATTTTTAGGCACATTGAAATTGTCATCTGCATATGCTTTCAATTTGGACAAGTCTAAGATTTTGTCATGTGGCAAAGACTAAAAGGAAGGCTGTAGACTTTGCAATGAAAGGGTTCTCAAGAGTGGAGTGACCGACAGATTTTGAATAGCTAGGTTTCTTCAAAATGTATTGATTCACAATGGTGGAGGGATTGTCACCACTCCCCAGAACACTGCCAAATATAGATTATCCCTTTACCACACAATCCTGACTTGTAACGACCCTAAGAAAGGAGCCTCTTGAAAACATTGTGGGAAAAGGAGAAAATGCTGGTAACCAGCATTTTCTCCTTTTCCCACAATGTTTTCTACCCTTCCCAAAACAAATTTCAATTTTTACGTCACATTCATTTTGTCGTCTGCAAATGCTTTCAATTTGGACAAGTCTAAAATTTTGTCATTTGGTATAGAGTTACCAGGTTTTCTTATAAGGCTGTGTTGGTAGAAAGTGTTGCATCTGCTTGACTGTATTGCAGCCTTTAAATGTGCGAAAATTTACAGGCAGCTCATCCTTTGGTAATCCTTACTAATCAATTCCATGTTTTAACAATCGGAAGACGGACAGTGCAGTGCCGGTTACCAACATTTTTTCCTTTCTCGACAGTGCAAAAGCATTTTTTCTCAGGGCTGATAAAAGTCAGGATTGTGTGAGAAAGGCTTAACCCATAGGCTGCTAAGCACGACTAACTGACCTTTTGCGGACAGAGTATTTATTTCTTGCTTTTAACGTCTTTTTGTAGGGACCTGAGAAGTGCAGGGGAGCTCTCGGTATTTCTGTACCAGTGAGTTAATCAGTAAATTCACTGGTCGAAACAGTGAAATTATCAAACCATAATCCACCATTATTTCCCAGTAAACTACCAAAAAGCATGGAATAAAAAGTATTCCCAAATTACTGGGAAAAAAAGATAATATTTTCTGCTTTCTGTTTTCATTGTAGGTGTTGGTTCTCGACAAATGAAACATGTCAGGATTGGCATAAACGACTGGAAGTGAAGACAGGATCATGCGCTAAGCTGGAAGATATGTTTGCCTTCGCGTTCCATGCTTGGTGTGCAGACAGAGTTCGAGACAGTGACTCCTCTATTGACAGTGGATCACAGATGTTTCCTTTTGGTAAATTTTCATCATTTAGATATTTTGTTAGCCTGAGTGCATTCTGCTGAAGTAATATAGGGTTACAATTCATGTTTTTTTTCTTGTTAGAAATTCATTTCATGCCACCATTCATTCATTCATTCATTCATTCATTCATTCATTCCAATAATATCTTTTCACCTACATTATGTGTCCTGGAATAAGATTAATTTCAGTGCTATGGCTCAAACCTGCAATCAAAAATGTGTGAAATTATAATGGTCTTTTTTTAGGATGTAAAAAGTTACCAGATATTTGTGAGATAAAATTGTATAGGGTAACAAAGAGTTGAAAGAAAACCAATTACAGCACAAAGAACATGAAAGAAAATGAAAAAAAGAATTAAGCTTTTTATGTCGGACAAAAAAAATATAAAACTTGTTCAACTGACAATAAAAGGACGTAAAAGAAAATGCAAAAAGATCTTTACCCTTTTACCAGACAAAAAAATTAAAGACTTGTCTTAACTCTTTACCACATGACAAAATTTTAGACTGGTCCAATTTGAAGACATTTGCAGACAACAATTTGAATGTAAGTCAAAATGCAAAAGTTGTCTCTCGTGGAGTAGAAATATTGTGGGAAAAGTAGAAAATACTGGTCACCAGCATTTTCTCCTTTTTCCACAATATTTTCAAAAGCCTTCTTCCTCAGGATTATGTAGTAAAGGGTTAAATTAGATGCAGTTGCAGACAAGATATTCAGACTTTATCTCTAACTGATGAAATATCTTTGATAGACTAGAAAATATTGTGGAAAGTGGTACAAATGCTGGCTTGTCATTCTCGCCTTTTTAACACAATGCTTTCAAAAGCCTTCTCCCATAAAGATGTTAAAACATGGGATTCTTTGTTAATCCTTTACAAAACAGTCCTGAGTTTTAATGAACCTAAAGCGGAAGGTTTTTCCTCATTTTCTACATAAGCATGTACTGAATGTTCTTCATGCCGTTAATTAACCCTTTACCACACAATCCAGACTTTCAATGACCCTGAGGAAGAAGTCTTTTGAAAACACTGTGGGAAAAGGAGAAAATGCTGGTAACCAGCATTTTCTCCTTTCCCACAATGTTTTCTACCCTTCCCATAACAAAGTTCATTTTTTAAGTCACATTTAATTTGTCCTCTGCAAATGCCTTGAATTTGGGCTGGTCTACAATGTTGTCGTTTGGTAAAGAGTTTAAAAAAAGCTTAACAAAAACAATTTAGGAAGTTAAATTTTTACCTATTGTGTATTTCCTCTTTCCTGGTATGCATTGTCTTATGAGATGTTGTGATTGTCCATTGTCCAAAGTATGTTATCATACAATGTTATCATACTTTGCTCAACGGGTCACATTGCCTCAAAGACTAGGTCAATAGATCAAATCTGTGAAAAGCGTTGTGCACACTCTAGGCCACATTTTTAGTCCAGTATGAAAGCTGGTCAGAATGTTTGTTTTGGTAATATATAGGACAAGTTTGAAACTGAGTCCCCTCAGGTCATAAGGTAGGTCACTGGGTCAAATCTTTGAATGAAAAGCCTTGTGTACTGTCTAGTGGAGGCCACAATTTGAGTCCAGTCCAGATGAACATTGGCCAGAATTTTTGTCTGAATGAATTCTGTTTTATCGGCTCTAAAAGTAAGTCCCTTGGAGGAATCTCAAGAGACCACGCTTTCATTTTGATGCTCTTCAAACTTGGTCAGAATGTTTGTCCTGGAATTATAAACAAATTTGAAAATGGATTAGCCTGTTGAAAAGTCAGGTCATGATGTCATACCAGGGAAAAACGTTGACTTTATTTCATGTTATGCTTTCAAAGGTACAATTAGGCTGAGGTGGGGGACTCGGGGCCATCACGGCCCTCGAGTTTTGTTTTTCCCAAAGTAAGGGTAAACACATCACATCCTTCTGACTTGTCTTTGCAAAATATCAACTTTCTTCTGCCCCAAAAAAGTTTGGATTAAAATCTGCTTTAACCCTTTACCAAACAATCCCTGGTTTTCATGACCCTGGGAAAGAAGCCTTTTGAAAACATTGTGGGAAAAGGAGAAAATGCTGGTAACCAGCATTTTCTCCTTTTCCCACAATGTTTTCTACTCTTTCCAAAACAAATTTCAATTTTTGAGTCACACTTATTTTCTCATCTGCAAAAGCTTTCAATTCGGACTGGTCTACAATTTTGTTGTTTGGTAAAGGGTTAACTCTTTACCAAACACCAAATTTTAGACTCATTCAAATCAAAAGCTACAGACGACAAACCCAAAATTGATACAAATGAGCTGAAGTTGTTTAACTCTTTACCAAACAACAACTTTTTTGACGAGACCAAATTCAAAGCATTTGCAGATGACAAATGAAATATTGCTAAAATGATGATTTCTGTCTTTGATAGGGTAGAAAGCATTGTGGGAAAAGGAGAAAATGCTGGTTACCAGCATTTTCTCCCTTTCCCACAGTGTTTTCAAGAGCCCTCGCTTTCAGGGTATTTAAAAGTTGGGATTATGTGGTAAAGGGTTAACAGGATAGAAAACATTGTGGGCAAAATGCTGGTTACCAGTATTTTTCCTTTTTACACAATATATTCAAAAGGTTTCTTCAGCAAGGTATTTTGTGTGGGATTGTGTGGTGAAGGGTTAATGCCTCTGTAACTACCGGTATTTACCAAAGGACAAAATATTCAGACTTGTCAAAATTGGAAGCATTTGCAGACAACATACAAGATGTGGTTCAAATGGTAGATTTTGTCGTTGATAGGGAAGAAAACATTGTGGGAAAGGGAGAAAATGTTAATTTCCAGCATTTTCTCCTTTTCCCACAATACTTTCAAAAGCCTTCTTTTCCAGGGGCATTGAAATATTGGGGATTATTTGGTAAAGAGTTAAAGACCCACTAGTGCCCAAAAAACCAATGCAGATGTTAAAATGCATTTAAATTTAAATGATGACATTTAAAAGTATGGAAAACATTGTGAAGATGACAATCTGTTATTGTGTGGTGGATCCAAGTGTTAGTCGATGGCAGAAAAATGAAACCAGGTAAAAAGTAAACAAAAGATCAAGTGGCATGGCAACTTTTAACCTAGTTTTGAAATTCATTTTTCTGTCAACGACTAAGGTTATCTTCATAATAATTTACATACTTTTTGATTGATGTTTTGATATAAATTTAAATGCATTTTAACACCTGTATTGCTTTTTGGCTGCTACTGGGCCTTTAACCCTTTACCAAACCATAAAATTTTAGACAAGTCCAAATTGAAAGCATTTGCAGAAGATTAAATAAATGGGACTCAAAAATTGAAATTTGTTTCCGGAAGGGTAGGAAACATTGTGGGCAAAGGAGAAAATGCTGGTTACCAGCATTTTCTCCTTTTCCCACATGTTTTCTAAAGCTTTTTTCTCAGGGTCTTTAAAATGGGGATTGTGTGGTTAAGGGTCGAAGTAGATATTTGTGGTAATATTACATATTTCAATTACAGACAAGGTATACTGGTTTATATTGTAACTTAAAATGTAACTTCTGTCAGACCTGACATTGGGTCATGTCTGGGTCAACCTGCTTTTATCCTTTTACCATAGTTACAGTCTTGGGTTTTTAACTACCCTAGGGGACAAACATTTCGAAAACATTGTGGGAGAAGGAGAAAATGCTGATAACCAGAATTTGCTCTTTTTCTCACTATGTTTTCTATCCTCTATAGTCTATGTTTTCTATCTATGTTTTCTATCCTCTTAAAACAAATCCCATGATTTGAGCTACTTTTCCATTGTCAGCTGCAAATGCTTTAGATATGGACAGGTCTAAACTTTTGTCATGTGGTAAAGAGTCAACCCTTTACCTCACAATGCCGACTTTTAATGACCCTGTGGGAGAAGCCTTTTGAAAAGGTGAGAAAAGGAGAAAATGTTGGTGACCAGCATTTTCTCCTTTCCCACAATATTTTCTACCCGATCAAAGAAAAATCACATTATTTGAGCTACACCGAAATTATCATCAGCAAATGCTTTCAATTTAGATGGGTACTGCTAAAATTTTGTTGTGTGGTAAATGGTTAAAGTTAATTTTGTTTGCTAGTAACTGGCAAATCATCTGTCAGGAAGAGAGACAAAAGTAGAAAAAGAATGGTTTTCTGTAGCATTTCCCTGTTACCCCATGTAACCTCTAAAGGTATTTTTAGACTTCAGCCAGAATATCAAAAAGACTTGGTGAACGTCAATAGCATGCATCGGATAGGAGCATTCATATTGAAATCAGCATGCTGATGTCATATCTGATGTTTGTTTGTTTGTATTGGAGTTCAACGCCTTTTAACAGCTCAGGTCATATCATGGCGGATACATTTGTTTCCTGTCTCACACCTGTACTGACACAACTTTCTTCCCAAAGCCGCTGACTATTTTTCTCACAGGCATCATAGGTGAGAGGCGAAAAAATCATATCTGATGTAATAAAATAGATGGAGTTACTCATTGCAGAAGGACAGTACATAATTATACTGTTTAACTCTATACCAAACGACAAAATTTTAGACTTGTCCAAGTTGAAAGCATTTGCAGACGACAAAATAAATGTGAGTGAAAAATGGAAATTTGGTTTGGAAAGGGTAGAAAACATAGTGGGAAAAGGAGAAAATGCTGGTTACCAGCATTTTCTCCTTTTCCCTCAATGTTTTCAAAAGGCTTCTTTCATAGGGTCGTTAAAAGTTGGGATTGTGCGGGTAAAGGTAAATTGCACTTTTTCACTTGTAACCATACAGTTTCTAATGATTGCAGAGAAAAATATATATAGTTGTATGTATCGGTGGTGTGCAAGAATTTTTTCATTACATAAAAACCGAATAGCCCCTTTAAAAGCATGGAATGGATTTGTAAAGAGATAAACCTAAGAAAAGCCAAGCCTAGTTTACCAATACAGTCTGTTGTGTGCAGGTTATCAGGTTTTCTGTAATCTAGACTGACATTCAACCAAAGTGCAATGTCATTGACCAATGAAATGCCAACAAGTCAGACAGCATTGACAGATGAAATACTGTCATACAATATTACACAGACAACACATTTCTAGTTTTTTTTTGTCACATGATACTTTATCTTGAAAGGGTAGATATCTTCTGAAAGGAGAAGAGGATTGGCTTTTATTAGCTCAGCAGTTTTTGAAAAAAAAAAATTGAGGTATTATCAAAGCCCTGGCATTGTTTACATCATTGGTCGTTGTGGTGCAAAAACTGTGACGCTTCAAGAACATTAACAGTTTCTAATATCTCAGTCATTACGGAAGATATTTACTTCAAACTTAAACAAGTTGTTCACTATCAAAAGGGGAACCCATACGATACGGGCAGATCACCATCAGAGTATTTTTGACACAGTTATGGCCCTTTTTCAACTTAAAGCTTCCAATGAAAATCAAGCAGCTGAGCATTGGCAGGCGCATAAGGTGCTCTTGTTTTAAATAAGGAATAAGTTTTGACTGTTCACTCTCTACTAGACAACAAAATTCAAGATATGTCCAAACTGATAGCATTTGCAGACAACAAATTAAATGTAACTTAAAAACTGAAATGTGTCTAAACAAGAGAAGAAAACAAACTCGCAGGTTTGTAACAGATCTGCAAATCCTTCATATGGACATGTCTTGTAACTTTTTACCAAACGACAAAATTTTAGACTAGTTCAAATTGAAAGCATTTGCAGATGACAAAGGAAATGTGACTGAAAAATTGAAATTTGTTTTGGGAAGAGTAGAAAACATTGCGGGAAAAGGAGAAAATGCTGGTAACCAGCATTTTCTCCTTTTTCCACAATGTTTTCAAAAGGTTTCTCTCTCAGGGTCATTAAAAGTCGGGATTATGTGGTAAAGGTTTAAAAGTTTATCTTTTGGCAAAATGATTTAACCCTTTCCCAAACGATAAATTTTAGACTGGTCCAAATTGAAAGAGTTTGCAGACGACAATTTTAGATTTGATGAAAATGACAGAAAGTTCTCCAAAAGGGTAGAAAATACTGTGGGAAAAGGAGAAATTGCTCGTTACGAGCAATTGCTCCTTTTCCCACAGTGTTTTCAAAAGACTTGTACTGCAGACACGTGAAAACCAGGGCTTGTTTGGGAAAGGGTTAACTTTGCTGTTTTATTCACAGTGAGAGATGCAAAGGAAATAGTGCCTTTACCTTAACCTGATGAAAGAATTTTAGACTTGACAAAACTGAAAGCATTTGCAGACAACAAATCAAATTTGGTTCAGATAATGGAAAACTGTCTTTGAAACAGAGAAAAAAACTTTGTGGGAAAAGGAGAAAATGCTGGTTAGCAACAAGTTCCTTTTTTTTTTCCCCTATGTTTTCAAAAATTGTCTCCCTTAGGGTCGCTAACTCTTACCACACAACAAAGTTTTAGCCCATCGAAACTGAAAGCACTTGCAGACAACGAATTAAATATTACTCAAAACGTAAAATTTGTCTTTCAGAGGGTAGAAAACATAATGGGGAAAAGAAGAAAATGCTGGTTTCCAGCATTTTCTCCCTGTCCCACTATGTTTTCAAAAGTTTTCTTGCACAAGGTGATTAAAACGAGGGATTCTCTGGGATTGTTTTGTAAAGAGTTAGCAAGTTTAGCTAGTTTATTTCCTCCAGAAAAAAAGAAAGATATTGTAAAGTGTATATCCAAAAGCCAGTGTCTGATCCAGGATTTGGAAAAAGTGGGGGATTGTCCCCATCTGAAAAGTATGGGGGATCTCTAAAAATTATGGGGGATCAAAATTAAATACAAAACACAAGAAACAGATAGTGTTTAACGCTGTTTTCAACATTATTTCAGTTATATTGCGGCGGCCAGTGCACCTATCCATGCTTTCCTGGAATTTCTTTTTACCAGTACTCCGCACAGTATTCTTCCCAAGCCACTGGCTGCTTTCCCACATAACCATCATTGAAACAATGGTCTGCGGTGAGAGTGGAATGAATGCTGTCGTAATGACTACCATCGATCCTCGGAAAGAAATTGGCCAAGCCGGGGATCAAAACAGCGACCTCCTGTTCTCAAGTCCTGTACCGACTGAGCTACGGGCTTGGCTACAAGAAACAGAACAACTGTTTAAGTATCGTATGTTCTGTAGTCTCTCATTTTCATCAGTGGCGCTCACCTCTGCGTTGCACTGGCTTTGACTTGTTGGTTGAATAACAGATTTTTCCGAACCTGATTGCTCATCTTCATTGCCACCTGCTTTATGCGTAAAGAAATTAGTAATTCATTGTATTTTACTGACTAATCCGTCTAGAAAATGGAACTGTCAGTATCGTCTGCTATTTGTTTGGGCTTACATGCAAAAAAAAAATCACATTTCAGAAATCGGTATTAATCGAAACTAATAAAGTAATGTCAAAATAAATTCATCTTGATAGCTTTGGTATGTTTTTGGATGGAAAGGCAGTACTTTGCTCATATTTATTTTGATATATAAGTGTTAGAGACGTGAAATCAATATTTAAATCGAGAAGAAAGAAAAAAAATGCCAGACTTATTTTTTTTCATAAAATAAAAATCTGTGAGGTAAGAAAGGGAAGTCACTCTTGATTCATAGCAATAATCTGACACAGTGTTTTCATGTCAACATTTGAGTGGCAACAAGTGATCAAACACTAAATATTTATTGCTCACAATTTTTTGCGAACTGGTTTTGAAAGTGTACGCAAATGAGAAACAATCCGATTGATTCTTACAATTGTGCGCTCTCAATCAGACGCTGAAAAGCACATTCTTATTGACAGTCATTGCAAAAGTAAAGTCATGCCCAGTAGGCAAACAGTTAATGTGATAGCACCCACTTTTTACAGTGTTTCCAAGAGTCAACTATTAGCATGAGGTATCTAGTTGAAAAATGTCAAAATTTTGTGTCTGTAGAGCCTAGTGTTATCTATCAAGACTATATCCCTTGCCAAACAATCCCGTTTCTCATGACCCTGAAGAAGGAGGCTTTTCAATACATCATGGTAACTAGAATTTTATCTTTTTCCCACAATCTCTTCCATCTTTACTGAACAACAAAATTTTGGACTCGGCCAAATTGAAAGCATTTGCAGACGACAAAAACAGTGTAGCCCAAACGTTGATTTCTGTCTTTGATTGAGTGGAAAACATTGTGGGAAAAAGGAGAAAATGCTGGCAACCAGCATTTTCTCCTTTTCCCACAATGTTTTCAACAGGCTTATTCTTCAAAGTTGTAAAAACTAACGATTTTGTGGTAAAGGGTTAAAAGACAAATCCCATAGTCTGATCCACCTATAACTCTTTACCAGATGACCAAATTTTAAACAGGTCCAAATTGGCAGTATTTGCAGACTACAATTATGTGTCTCAAGTCATGGGATTTGCTTTTTGAAAGGAAGAAAAATATTGTGGGAAATGGAGAAAATGCTGGTTACCAGCACTATCTCCTTTTCTCACCATGTTTTCAAAAGCCTTCTGCCTTGGGATGGTTAGAATATGGCTTTTGGTAAAGGGTTTGATACTACAAAAATCCACTATAATGCCAAAAGAGACCCTTGGCTGTCATGCTAAAGTAGATATTTGATTAAAGCTGTTTTAATCTGTTACTGCACAAGTGCTGGTTACCATTATTTTCTCCTTTTCCTACAATGCGTTGTACCCTTTCAAAGACAGATTTCACAATTTTTAATTTGTCATCTGCAAATGCTTTCAATTTAGACCACTTTAAAATTGTGTTGTACAGTAAAGTGTTAATACTTGACCTTGTGTAGTAAAGGGTTGATGCTTTACCAAATATCAGAAATTTAGACACCAAAACCTTTGACAGGGTAGAAAACATTTTTGGCAAAGGAGAAAATGCTGTTACCAGCATTTCCTCCTTTTTCCACAATGTTTTCCAAAGCCTTCCCTTCTCAGGGTTGTTAATTGTGTGGTAGAAGGTTAACCCTTTACCGAACGACAAAATTTTAGACCCGTCCAATTTGAAAGCATTTGCAGACGCCAATTTAAATGTGACTCAAAGGATAAGATTTTTCTCTGATAGGGCAGAAAACATTGTGGGAAAAGGAGAAAATGCTGGTCACCAGCATTTTCTCCTTTTCCCACAATATTTTCAAAAGGCTTATTTTTTAGGGTCGTTAAAAGTCGGGATTGTGTGGTAAAGGGTTAAGACATACTCAATGATAAGACTGCTGGCTGGAAATGAAGTGTAGACAATCTGTTACTGAGTCATTGGAGGGAGAGGGGGGGAACGTCGGCACAAAATGTCAAGGTCTGCATTTACTCTTTATCTAACGTCAACATTTTTGACTTGACCAAATTGAAAGCATTTGCAGACGACAAATTAAGTGTAGCTCAAATGATGATTTCTGTTTTTGATAGAGTAGAAAACACTTTGGGAAAAAGGTCTACTTTTCCCACAGTGTTTTCAAAAGACTTCTCTTTCAGGGTCGTTAAATTCAGGATTGGTGAAGGGTTGAACCTTACTTGAATGATTTCTTTCAGAAACAAAAATGGTTTCAAAAAGTCAGTATGTGTACAAAGTTATACTATTTTTGCACCAAATGGACTGTTTATCTCTAATCTATTTAGTTTTAAATGGAAATTTGCGTTAACTCCTTACCAAACAACAACAAATTAAAAGTGGCTCAATGATAGAGTTTTTCTTTGATGGGGTTGAAAACATTGTGGGAAAAGGAGAAATTGCTGTTTACCATCATTTTCCCCATTTCCCACAATGTTTTCAAAAGCTTTTTTCTCGCAGGTCCTAAAAAGCACGGGATCTTGTGATAAAGAGATAAAATGGTTATTACTTTTAAACTTGTAACCAAACAATCCCTGGGATGATGCTTTCATAACCCTGAGGAAGAAAGTGTCACAAAAAATGATGGGAATAGTAATATATGAAGAGAAAAAGTGGAATTTGCTCCCGACTGTCTACAGAGCCTCATACAGATGTACCGTATTTCACCTAATTAACGCGCCTGGGTGCCATGCAAAACACAGGGTGCTCTTATGTCATAGCCATTTTGCCAAAATTTAAGCACCATCACTTAATGTAAGTATGGTACTTTGATCCAGGTTTTAGTCAGTGCAGAGTGCAAAGGCATCGCCATTTTGAAAGACAATGTATTGTGCAGTAATGCAGATATCGATTTTACCATCGATCATGATTTATTTGGACGTTAAATATCATTCATGATTAGTATGATAGGACACTGGTATTCAGTACACTTTCTTAAAGTTTTTCAAAGTTAGTTGATAAATTTTGTGTTACTGGAAGATTATAATGTTATTGGAACTGTATATGTGTTCGAATAGTCAGGTGATAATGACATTGATTTGTGAAGTAATTAGGATCACGTCAATGTCGTACCGGTAAGTTTATTTATAAAATATTAGTCTTTAGTGATTTTCGTAAGTCTGCTTTGAAAACTTTTTGTGAAGTTATTATGTGTTTGGAAGTTTGTCACTCCAGTTCAAGGTCAATGACAGTGGGAGTTGTTCGGAAGCCTCTGGAGTAAGAAATATAGTGGGGGTGCTACTATGAGGAAGGCAGCGTTAATTAGGTGAAATATGGTAACCCGTATAATTATTTGTTTAAGGTGACCGAGTTTGTGTGTTTTGTTGATGTACCTACATCTCACATGTTACCTGTGATAGGCTGATAAGATAATTATGATTAATGACACTTTATCCTCTGTATAACAGAATATTATACCTACATGTATATGAGCCTTGCTCTGGCAAAAGGGGGCTTAATGCATCTCCGTGATGCATGACAGAAAGCAGTTCATTGCATAGCTATGGATCCATACAATTCATTTTGTCCAAATACTGACTAAATCTGGAGGTAGAATGATCCTTTGACATACAGAAAATTGACCAATAGCGAAAAGTTTCGGCCCAGGTCAGCCTGCGCGGATGCGCAGGCTGACCTGGGTCAATACTTTTCGCAGATGAATTAAGCCCCCTTTTCACAGAGCATGGTTCATCTAGAAGCTGGATGCTCTCTTTTCCTCATAACCACATTTAACTGCAATTACTTGTCCAAAATTAAAGCAACTGCAGACAGCAAATTAACCCTTTACCACACAATGACGCCTTTTAACGCCCCCTGGGAAGGAAGCCTTTTGAAAACATTGTGGGAAAAGAAGAAAATGTTGGTAACCAGCATTTTCTCCTTTTCCCACAATGTTTTCTATCCTATCAAAGAAACATTGCACCTTTTGAGTCACGTTGAAATTGTCGTCTGCAAATGCTTTCAATTTGGACAAGGCTAAAATTTTGTGGTCTGGTAAGAGGTTAAATGTATTTTGAAATAGTAGAAAGCATTTTGGAAAAAAAAAGAATATGCTGGCTACCAGCATAATTTATCTCCTTTCCCATAATGTCTTCAAAACCTGTCTTTCTCAGGGTCAATAAACACAGGATTCTTTGGCAAAGGCTTAACTCCATTCTTCATAGGGTCATTGAGTCTTTTTAACTCTTTACCACACAATCCCGACTTTTAACAACCCTAAAAAGGAAGCCTTTTGAAAACATTGTGGGAAAAGGAGAAAATGCTGGTAATCAGCATTTTCTCCTTTTCCCACAATGTTTTCTATCTCCCAAGACAAATTTCAACTTTAAAGTTACATTTAATTTGTCGTCTGCAAATGCTTTCAATTTCAACTTGTCTACAATTTTGTTATGTTGTAAAGAGTTAAAAAAATGGGCAAAAAACAAGTAGATATTGATGAGTTTAATTTTGATATACTGGTAAATCCCCTTTTCACAGAGCATGGCTCAAATATGAATGTATGAAATCAAGAGTTCATACTCAGATACATGCAGCCAAATTTTTATCTTAGCCCTTGTTGTAGCATTGAACCTGGAAAGAATTGCTTATACAGACAGTTTAGATCAAGATCAGACTGCGCAAAACATGCACAATGACTATCATCAATTCACGGAAAGAATTTGGCCGTGCTGTGATTCAATATCAAGGCCCCTGGATTATTATTCCCATACATTCCTGGCTAAGTTAACAGGCTATAAAGTTTAACCCTTTATCACACAATCCCTACTTTAAACAACCCTGAGGAAGAAGCCTTTTCAAAACATTGTGGGAAAAGGAGAAAATGCGGGTAACCAGCATTTTCTCCTTTTCCCAAATCCCCTATCAAAAAAAATCACATCATTTGAGTCTCATTGGATTTTTAGTCTGCAAATGCTTTCAGTTTGGACAGGTATATATTTTTGTTGTGTGGTAAAGGGTCAAGGTTATATACACAACAATAATTCTTATTATCAGCAACCTTATAGAGTTATTTTTCTTTGAGCACTCTTGTGCATATTTGGTAAGAAAATGAACAAGTCTTGCGAGACAGTGCAACGTCGTCAGGACATTAAAGGATGCCTGAAATGCAGACAACATATAATCTAACCCACAATGAGAATAACAAATGTAGAAATGAAAGTCTTAATACACTTATTAGGCACTGCATCGCAATGAAATGCTCCTCCGGTAGTAGAGATGGTTACATATGATTGTTCTTCATATATGATTCATCCATTGATATTTGTTTCCACCAGGTCCTAGTTGTAAGTCTAAAACGGCCTTTAAGTTACAGAGTTTCACTAATGGAAAGAAGAAGTATTATCAAAATATGAGCCATGCATTGGCAAAAGGGGGCTTAATGCATCTCCGTGATGCATAATACCAGTCAAGTCATCACATAATTATGGATCCATAATAGCCACTTTTTCTAACAGCCGACTCGATGATTGGGTAGAATGGTCATACAGAAAATTGACTAATAGCGAAAAGTTTCGGTCCAGGTCAGGCTGCGCAGACTGACCTGGGTCGATACTTTTTGCAGATGCATTAAGCCCCCTTTTTACAGAGCACAGTAATAGAAATGGCCTGTCATGTGGTTAGGGTATACATGTTTCTGGCATTTCTGTTTCAGATGCTACCAGGTCATACAGTTTCACTAAAGAAATAGAAAGGATGAACTTTGATCTGAACAAAGCCTGGAGGTATACAGAGATCAACAAAGAATTTGGGTAGGGAATGAGATTTTTTATATCATAAATAATTAAATGTCATGATTAACCCTCAACCCTTTACCACACAATCCAGACTTTTAACAACCCTTGGGAAAAAGCCTTTTGAAAACATTAACTCTTTACCAAACAACAAAATTTTAGACCAGTCCAGATTGAAAGCATTTGCAGACAACAAATTAAATGCAACTCAAGAATTGAAATTCGTTTTGGAAAGGGTAGAAAACATTGTGGGAAAAGGAGAAAATGCTGGTTACCAGCATTTTCTCCTTTTCTCACAATCTTTTTTAAAAGGCTTCTTTCCAAGGGTCGTTAAAAGTCGGGATTGTGTGGTAAAGGGTTAAGGGAAAATGAGAAAATGCTGGTAACCAGCATTTTCTCCTTGTTCCACAATATTTTCTACCCGATCAAAGTCATCATTTGAGCTACATTGAATTTGTCATCTGCAAAATTAATGCTTTCAATTTGGACAAGTCTACATTTTTAGCTCACCTGAGCACATTGTGCTCAGGTTGAGCTATTGTGATCGGTCAATGTCCATTGTCCGTCTGTCCATCCGTCCGTCTGTCTGTCTGTCCGTCAGTAAACAATTACTAAAAAATCTTCTCCTCTGAAACCGCCCATTAGATTTCAGTGAAACTTCACAGAAATGATCCTTAGGTGATGCACTTTCAGAATACTTCAAAGATTTGAATTCCATGAAGAACTCTGGTTGCCATGGCAACCGAAAGAAAAAAACTTTAAAAATCTTCTTGTCCCAAACTGTAAGGGCTAGAGCTTTCATATATGGCCTGTAGCATCATCTAGTGGCCCTCTACCAAAATACTTCAAATTATGGCCTTAGTCTGGAAATTGGCCCTATGTTGTGGGGTCTTGGATTTCACATAGAGATAAAGAAGGAAATCTTTAAAAATCTTCTTGTCCCAAACCGTAAGGGCTAGAGCTTTCATATATGGCATGTAGCATCATGTAGTGACCCTCTACCAAAATACCTCAAATTATGACCCTAGTGTTGAAAATGGCCCTATGTTGTGGGTTCTCGGATTTCACATAGAGATAAAGAAGGAAATCCTTAAAAATCTTCTTGTCCCAAACCGTAAGGGCTAGAGCTTTCATATATGGCATGTAGCATCATCTAGTGGCCCTCTACCAAAATACCTCAAATTATGACCCTAGTGTTGAAAATGGCCCTATGTTGTGGGTTCTCGGATTTCACATAGAGATAAAGAAGGAAATCCTTAAAAATCTTCTTGTCCCAAACCGTAAGGGCTAGAGCTCTCATATATGGCATGTAGTATCATCTAGTGGCCCTCTACCAAAATACTTCAAATAATGGCCCTAGTGTGGAAATTGGCCCTGTGTTGTGGGTTCTCGGATTTCACATAGAGATAAAGAAGGAAATCTTTAAAAATCTTCTTGTCCCAAACCGTAAGGGCTAGAGTTTTCATATATGGCATGTAGTATCATCTAGTGGCCCTCTACCAAAATACTTCAAATTATGGTCCTGGTGTTAAAAATTTACCCTATGTTGTGGGTTCTCGGACTTCACATAGAGATAAAGAAGGAAATCTTTAAAAATCTTCTTGTCCCAAACTGTAAGGGCTAGAGCTTTCATATTTTGCATGTAGCATCATCTAGTGGCCCTCTACTAAAACACTTAAAATTATGGCCCTGGTGTGAAAATTAGCCATATTTTGTTGGTCTCGGATTTCACATAGAGATAAAGAGGGAAATTTTGATGACAGTTCCATTGTTTACACTCTAGGGCCCATAATTTCGACTACCATTTTCTTACCTGATCTGATTGTTGGTATTGTCATATGGATGAATCATTTTCAAAACTAAAACATTCCAGCAAAAAGCAAGAGGCAAGTGGCCATAACAATGACAGCTGAGTTGCATTTCAGGTGAGCGATTTAGGACCATCATGGTCCTCATGTTGTCATTTGGTAAAGGGTTTAAATTGAAGAGTTGCTACAGGTCTAATATTAGCCTGATTTATTTGGCTGCAGATACTAAGCAGTATGGCAGATGAAGAAACTGCTCCAAAAAATTTTCCGTGTATTATTTTATTATATAATGGTTTCTAAGATTGTTTAACCCTTTATCAGACGACAAAATGTTGGCTTTGTCCAAATTGAAAGTGTTTGCAGACAACAATTTCAGTCTGGCTCAAATGGTGCAAGTTTCCTTTGATAGGGTAGAAAACATAGTGGGAAAAGGAGAAAATGCTGATTACTAGCATTTTCTCCTTTTCCGTCAATGTTTTCAAAAGCGTTCTTTTCCAGGCTCGTTAAAAGTCGGGATTGCGTGGTAAAGGGTTAATAATAGACCCTCAGAATAAGGATATTTGTTTTAATTTGAAATACATTTTGAATATTATGTTGTAGTAATCGTGGTGCTTTTATTTGATTCGAGCATGGTAAAAAAATTTGATATTACACAAGACAGAAGGTGGAGCGAGATGTCAAAAATTTCCTGCACAGCTAGAAGTAAATACAAGCATCAGGAAAGTTATTACTGCATGATATTCCTTTTATTATATACTGACAACTTTCAATGACAAAATTTTGCAATTATTATACCCCCCAAAACTCTGTTTGGGGGGTATATAGGAGTCAGCTTGTCGGTCGGTCCGTCCGTCCGTCCGTCCGTCAGTCCGTACTTACGAGCCCGACATTGTGGGGTTAGGGGTAACTGTACATTTAGTCTCTATGGGGTTCATTCTGTCCATCTGGTAGGTATGGGGTTAGTGTTAGGGCTAGTGGGGTTAAAAAAGTGCTCTTGTGGGGTTGTTTTGGTTGCATTGAATAAAGAGCAATTCGACCCCACAAGGTCCGTCTCGTAAGACCGTCCGTCCGTCCGTCTGTAGCTTTTTGTCCGCTCTATTTCTCATAAACTATTGGACGAATTTTATTCAAACTTCACAGGTAGACTCAGTATCAAGCAGAGATGTGCATATGAAATGTTGGTTATGGTTCATTGATTTTTCACTGAGTTATGGCCCTTTCATGAAATTTCTTGTCCGCTCTTTTTCTCATCAACTATTGGACAGATTTGGTTCAAACTACACAAATAGACTCAGTATCAAGCAGAGATGTGCATATCCTATTTTGGTTATGGTTTATGTAGGTTTCATGGAGTTATGGCCCTTTGATGATTCTGGACAAATTTCTTTCAAACTTCATGGATAGACTTTGCACTCAGCAAAGATGTGCATATCATAAATTGTTCTTAGTTAATTATTTGGTTAACCCTTCACTAGACAATCCTCACTTTTATTGACCTTTAGGTGGAAGGCATTTGAAAACATTTTTTGGAAAAGGAGAAACCAGCCTTTTCTCTTTTTTCCATAATGTTTTCTTCCCTTTCTGATACAAATCACATCATTTGAGTATTATTTTATTGTCGTCTGCAATTGCTTTGAACTTGGACCTTTTTTGTCGTTTGGTCAAAGATTAAAGGAGAAGTAAAGTGTAAGGGTGCTATTTGGGTATGGTTAATTACCTGGAATTGGGTTCCATCAAATTGTACCAGTTTATACAGGGGCACTGCAGGTCAAACACAGGAAGTGGCAGGGCTAATAGAATTTTCTGAAAAACTTCCATTAACCCTTTATCGCACAATCCCAAGTTTTAGAGACCCTTAACAAGAGGCCTTTTGAAAATGTTACGGGAAAAAGAGAAAATGCTTGTGACCAGAATTTTCTCCTTTCTCCACAATGTTTGTTACCCTATCAAGGACAAATTTTGTCATTTTAGCCACCTGTAACATGTCTGCAACTACTTTCAAACTGGACAAGTCTAAAATTTCATCGTGTGGTAAAGAGTTAATTACTGTCTGGTACTTTGTTCCATCATGACCTCAGTTCTTTGTTAGTTTGGTGTTTTACACTGACTTGAACATTATCTCAGTGATATATCATGGTAGCCAGTACAAATATCCATGCATTCCCAGAGTTTCTTTAACCCTTTCCCAAACGAAAGAGTTGGCAGACGACAATTTCAAATTTGATGAAAATGGCAGAAAGGTCTCAAAAAGGGTAGAAAACACTGTGGGAAAAGGAGAAATTGCTCGTTACGAGCAATTTCTCCTTTTCCCACAGTGTTTTCAAAAGACTTGTACTGCAGACACATGAAAACCAGGGCTTGTTTGGGAAAGGGTTAACCAGTAATTTGCATGACATTTTTTCCAAGCCACTGGCTGCTTTCCCATATAAACATAGTCAAAGCAATGCTCAGCAGTGAGAGAGGAAGGAATCCTATTGAAATGACCCATCAGTTCTTGGAAAGAATTTTGCCAGCCAGGTAGTGACTTAGGGACCCCTTGGGTTTCAAGCCCTGTACTTTACCAGGCTTCACTTCATGTCTGATGCACTTTTTGTGTATGTCCTGTCATTTGGAAATAATTATACCCCCCACAACGAAGTGGAGGGGGGTATACTCGAATTGCCATGGCTGTCCGTCCATCTGTCCGTCCGTCCGTCTGTAGACACAGTTTTGTCCGGAGCTTTTTTCCTACAGTTTTTCAAGTACTGCACTGAAATTTACACATAATGTTTGGGTACATATGAAATTGTGCATGTGCAATTTTCACGACCTTGCTGCCATTGGCTGCCAAATTATCTCCCCTTAAGCTTGTTGCCCTTTGTAAATTTTAACTATGGATTTTTGTCCAGGGCATAACTTCCAAAGTATAGAAGCTTATGACTTCAAACTTCATACACAGATAGATCACTATAAGGCGAAGTGCAGTGTACAAGAACCATAACTCTATTCCATTTATTTTTTGAGTTATTGCTCTTTGTAAGGTTTAACTTTGGATATTTGTCCGGGGCATAACTTCTGAATCATGTAAGCTAGTGACATCAAACTTCATATACAGATAGACCACATTAATGAGAAGCGCAGTTTACAAGTGCCATAACTCTTTTCCCACTTTTTTTTTCAACTCTTATTTTTTTACGAAACCATTCTGCATTCTGTGACAAATAGCTGTTTTGTGACAAGGAGCTGGTGGGGGGTATGATCACTTTTAGTGATAGCTCTAGTTTATATTGAATTCATAAATGGGTATACAAAGTAAAACAAATGATGGTAAAGTGGTTAGTAACTTCATTTTTAAAAATGGTGGATAAGTATCGCAGCGTGAATTTTGACCAATTAAATGGCAAGTCAGTATGTATGTTTTCCACGCATGAGTTACTTCAGCATACTATATTTGGAACCGTACTTGACACTATGTAAATACAGATTTTTTTTCTGTCGTGTGTGATATTTTACCATCAACACATGTATTTGAGCCATAAAATTTTCAGGTATATAACAATGAAATTTATGTATTTGTCTTTCTCTCTATACAGTTTATGTTCCTCGTATCCATCAGAGCACATCATCCCAAAGTCAGTGTCCGATGATAATCTCAAAAAAGTAGCGGGGTTTCGAGCACTTAAGAGATTTCCATCAGTGGTATGGAGGTAAGCTGAGTTCTCTTGTTGTTGACAAGAGCACATATTTGTTGTTGGTACTGTCTGACTTTCAGACTCTTTACCATTTGCCTTTTCACCCTTTATCACACAATCCTGAGCCCCAAGGACAGCACTTTTGAAAACATTGTGGGAAAAGGAGAAAATGCTGGTAATCAGCATTTTCTCCTTTTCCCACAATGTTTTCTACCCATTCCAAGAAAAACTTCCTACTCTGTGCAACATTTTAGTTTGTTGTCTGCAATTACCGGTACTTTCAATTTGAACCAGCATAAAACGTTATTTGGAACAGAATTAAATTCATAGAAATTGATATAGGCTAATTTCACACAGCTGGCTGTTTAACCCCTTAACTCTTTACTCATCTCTTAACTCATCAAAATTTTATACCTGTCCAAATTCAAAGCATTTGCAGACGACAAAATATATGTGACTCAAAAATTGAAATTTGTTTTGGGAATGGTAAAAAAACACCATGGGAAAAGGATAAAATATTTGTAACCAGTATTTTCTCCTTTTCCCACAATGTTTTCAAAGGGCTTCTTCCTCAGGGTCATTAAAACTATGGATTGTATGGTAAGGGGTTAAGGAAGAAGGCTTAGAAAACATTGTGGGAAAAGGCAAAAATGCTGGTCACCAGCATTTTCTCCTTTTCCCACAATGTTTTATATACCCATTCTCAGACAAATAACAAGATTTTGGCCACACTCAATGTGTTGCCTGCAACTGCTTTCAATTTGGACAAAGCTAAATACATGTCGTTTGGTAAAGAGTCAATGAATGCTATCTTGTATCTCCTACAACATTTCCTTCAGGTTTTGTATTTTTCTGCTTTTGAAGTTTTCCTCAAGTGTATTTCTAAAACTCCATACTTCTTTGTTATAAAATTGCCCCTTGTCTGGTTTATAAGTATGACATGTGGTGGATCTGGTATTATCATTATTTTTTCTTGAAGTGAAAGAAATACATTATTAACCCTTTACCCCACAATCCCTACTTTTAAAGACCCTTTGAAAGAGGGCTTTTGAAAACATTGCAGGAAAAGGATAAAATGCTGGTAACCAGCATTTTCTCCTTTTTCCACAATGTTTTCCACCTCGTCCAGGATGCAAACCATCATTTTAGCTACATTTATCTTGTTTGTCTGCAAATGCTTTCAATTTGTTCTAGTCCAGTATTTTCTCATTTGGTAAAGAGTTAATTTTTTTCATCATATTTTCTAGAAATAAAAGAAATGGAGCAGTGCTGGTACGGTCCAGTCAACCAGAGATGGGCTTTTTTGGCTGGAGGAATGAAGATGATGAGAACTTGCTGAATGCCATTCCACAAGCTTGTGCTCTGAATCCTGGGAGTGGGAAAACAGGAAATAGTGGAGAAGGTAGATATAGATTTAAAAAAAGAAAAAAAAAAGATCCATGCTCTGGAAAAAGGAGGCTTGATGCATCTCTGTGATGTATTATACCAAGCAAGCCATCACATAGCTATGGACCTATAAAACCCATTGTGTCTATTGACCGTCTAAATCATAAGGAAGTGGAATGGTCCTTTGACAAAATTGACCAATAGCCAAAAGTTTCGGCCCAGGTCAGCCTGCGCCGACTGCTTGGTATCGGGCATTGCAGAGGTGCATTAAAGCCCCCTTTTGCCAGAGTGTGGCTCATATATTATTGCGTAGCTTAGCTGGGTATTAGAGCTTGTAATCCAGGAATTGAGGGCTTGATTCCAAGTCGGGCTTAAGCTGTTGTTTTGAGGATTGATAACAGTCATTGTGACAGGATTCCTTTGACTCTCATTTCTGAACATTATAATAATTATCCTATAAAGCAGCCACTGGTTTGTATGAGGTGTTGTGGGAAAGACTGATAAATAAAGTCCAGGGTCAGTATTCACCGGCCATTTTTAACTCTTTACCAAACGACAAGATTTTGGACTTGTCCAAATTTAGAGTATTTGCAGACGACAAATTAAGTATCAACCAAATGTTTGGATTTGTATTTGAAGGGGTAGAAAACAATGTGCGAAAAGGAGAAAATGCTGGTTACCAGCATTTTCTCCTTTTCCCACAATGTTTTCAAAAGATCTCTTGTCCAGGGTTGTTAAAATTAGGGATGGTGTGGTAAAGGGTTAAGAAAGTTCCTTGTCTTATACTCCAGAATTTTCTAAATTTGAATGTAACCCAACTTCTGATTGGGCAAACCATTTGGTTTAGCCAGTAGGAAGTTGTGTTACTTTCAAAGTTAGAAAATCTTGGAAAATGGGACTGTGAACATGCTAAACAATGGTTGGTGAATACAGACCCAGGAAGGCTTGGATATGTGAAGTTGCACAGGCCACCATGATATTAATTCTCTACTAAAAGACACAATTTTGGACTCAACTAAATTGAAAGCATTTGCAGGTGACAAAACAAAATGCAGTTCAAATGATGATATCTGTCCTTGGTTAGCAGCATTTTCTCCTTTTCCCACAATGTTTTCTGCTCAATCAAATGCAAGTTCCGTAATTTCAACCACACCTGATTGTTGTCTGCAAATGCTTTGAATTTGGACAAGTCTAAATTTTGTTGTTTGGTAAAAGGTTAAAAAAGTGATGATATCAGTTTGAAAAATCTAACATAGAATCAAGAAGATGACATAATTTCTCAAGACTATTCCAAATGTTGAAAGCCAGCATTCAGAAAATGGCATCTATTTAGGATTGCTTTTCGATGAATGCCCATGTATGTATAGACTTAGACTATATACATGACATTTTATTTTGTTTAAAGATGAGAAAGATATCTCTGAACCAAAGAAGATGTTGATAATGGATTGCAGATCTTATGGGGCTGCGTCTGCAAACAGATTGAAGGGAGGTGGTGTGGAGTGTTCAGGTAAGATTATAGTCTTTGTCAAAAACTGATAATCATCCATCATACTCAGTAAGTCTGCATATATACCCAAACAGTCATCAAGAAGTCTGTATTCTCTTTTTGCTGCTTTGCAATTACAATCGATTGATCGGCTATTACAGAAGGCATGAACCTTTGAAATTTTTCTTGATCCAGGGGTCCTGTGTGGCTCAGAGGTAAAGTGTAGGACTGGAAGCCAGAGTTCAAGCCTCATTGAAAGCAATGTTGTTTTTTTGTGTGTGAGTATCCTTGGGCAGGACACTTTAGAGCCCCAGCCTTGTACTGCTGAAACCCAGGACCTACATTTATATATGATTTGTTACCATAATATGACTGGAATAAGTAAAAGCAAGGTAAACTCCAATCAATCAATCAACCAACCAACCAACCAACCAGCCAATCAATCAGCAATCAGTCAATCCAATCAACCCAATCAATCTGATCAATCAATTCCTGATGCAAGGCAAGTGATGGGGGTCGTTCATTTGCTTGAGATATTTCTACCTGTTCTACAATTTTAAAAAGACATTCTGTAGCTGGCTGCTTTACTGATTGAATTTTTGTGAACATTGTAGAAAGTTTGGAAATGTTTAATTGACTGGGATATACTAATATATGTATTCATTATATTGGAAAAGACACTTTACTTACTTACTTAAAGCAGCAAAAAGAGAATACAGACGACAAAATTTTGGAGTGGACCAAATTGAAAGCATCTGCAGATGACAAATTGAATGAAGTTTATATAATGATTTACATATTGGATAGGGTAGAAAACATTGTGGGAAAAGGAGAAAATACTGGTGATCAGCATTTTCTCCTTTTCCCACAATGTTTTCAAAAGCCTTCTCTTTTAGAGTCGTTAAAACGGGGGATCGTGTGGTAAAGAGTTAATCAGGTCTTTATTCTTGGGCTGATGTAACTGTTACCCTGCTAAATACATGAAATGAAACTTTTAAGCATATAGTAAAAACCCAAATTTTGCTATTTCAAAGGTTTTTTTTGAGAAAAATATTTTGTGATCAGACAGTGTAGATCCAAGATCAGACTGCATGTACTGTGCAGTCTGATCTTGATATACACAGTCCACAAAAAGTCTTTGAGTCGCACTCAGCAGCCTAAGGATAAAAATGTAGATTAATTCATAAGATCACTGTTGCATGCTAACAGACTTATACACCAACCATGTTGTTTCATTCCAGAGTACTACCAAAGCTGTGAGGTACAGTTTATGAACTTGGCCAACATTCATACCATCAGGAAAAACTTTGTTTCCTTTAGAACACTCTGCAGCAGCAATGCTGACCAGGCCAGGTAGGTTACAAAATCTCGTAAGAAGCTTAACTCCTAACCATACAATCCCTTTAAATGACCTTTAGAAAGAAGGCTTCTTGAAAACATTGTGGGAAATGGAGAAAATGCTGGAAACAAGCATTTTCTTCTTTTTCCCTAATGTTTTCTAACCTTCCAAAGACAGACTTCATCATTTGACCTATGTTTAATTTGTCGTCTGCAACAGCTTTCATTTTGGACTGGTCAAAATTTTGTTGTTTGGTAAAGAGTTTAACATTTTGAACTTAACATTACCACTCGACTTTTCTCCCTTTTCTTTCTGTGTGTTCACTTTTGTTAACTTATTACCACACAATAAAACTTTAGACTTGTCCAAATTGAAAGCATTTGCAGACAACAAATCAGATATAAGTTTTCTTCCTATATTTGAACTTTTCTTTATCAAGCTTCATCAAATTCAAAACAAAAACAAAAGAATTCTCCATAATGTTCATTCAACATTCCATTTATCCAATTGTTCCAGTGACCCTGTGCTAAATAATATAGTTTTTGCTAACAAATTCACAGATCATGGAGCATTTATTGGTTTAACTCTTTACCACACAATCCTAACTTTTAACGACCCTGTGAAAGAATCCTTTTGAAAACCTTGTGGGAAAAGGAGAAAATGCTGATAACCAGCATTTTCTTCTTTTCCCACAATGTTTTCTACCCTTCCCAAAAGAAATTTCAATTTTTCAATCACATTTATTTTGTCGTCTGCAAATGCTTTCAATTTGGACCAGTCTAAAATTTTGTCGTTTGGTAAAGAGTTAACAGACTTTAATGTTAGAATTTGTTTGCTATGCAATGGTTTTTTAATACACACAATCCCATGTTTAAGAATGCTGAGGAAGAATGCTTTTAACCCTTTACCAGACTATCGCGGGTTTTAACGACAATGTGGAAGAAGCCTTTTGAAAACATTGCGAGAAAAGGAGAAAATGCTGGTAACCAGAATTTTCTCCTTTTCCCACAATGTTTTCTACCCATCCCAAAACAGATTTCAATTGCTCAGTCATATTTATTGTGTTGTCTGCAATTGTTTTCAATTTGGACTCGTCTAAAATTTGTTTGGTAAAGAATTAATAACATAGTGGGAAAAAGAGAAAATTGTGGTAATCAGCATATATCTCCTTTCCCCCCCCCATGATGTTATCTAACCTTTAAAAGACATATCATTTGAGCCACAATGAATTTGTCACCTGCAAATGTTTTCAACATAAACATGTACTTTTTATCTCAATATTACAGTTGGCTGTCTGCACTAGAGAAAACTAACTGGCTACAGAACATATCTAGTTTACTGAGAGCAGGTGTACTAGCTGTTTCCTCCATAGAGAAGGAAGGAAAACCTGTCCTGGTGCACTGTTCTGACGGATGGGACAGAACGCCGCAAGTCATATCACTAGCAGAGGTCATGTTGGATCCTTATTATAGAACTAAAGAGGTATTTTTGTGCAAGTTTTGTGACAAAGCTGCTTTTGTTTATCGTCTAGAAGGAGAAAAAAAGTTAGAACAAGTTTAAAAAAAATTGAGTCATGCTGTGTGAAAAGGGGACTTAATGCATCTGCAAAAAGCGTCTACCCATGTCAGCCTGCACAGTCTGCACAGGCTGAGATAAGTCAAAACTTTTTGCTGTTGGTCATGGAGATGCATTAAGTCCCCTTTTGCCAGAGCATGGCTCAAATTTTTACTACCATGTGTAATTGTCGACACTGCAGTATCTTGTTTCATTATTTCTGATTTGTTGATGAACATGGAAAACAAAAGATCAGAGGGTATAGATCTTGGATGACACAGCAGTGAAAGCTCAGCTGATCTTGATCTGTGCAATCATCGTAAGCAAGTACCAACAGCTAGGCTTAGGTTTAACCCTTTGCTACACAATCTGGAGTTGAATGATCCTAAGAAATAAGGCTTTTAAAAACATTTTGGGAAAAGGAGAAAATGCTGGTTTATACCAGCATTTTCTCTTTTCCCACAATGTTTTCTGCCCTTTCAAAGGCAAATTCTATCATTTGAGCTTGGTTCACTTAAGTGTCTGTCAGAGCTTTCAATCTGGAAAAGTCTAAAATTTTGTTGTCTGATAAAAAGTTAACAAGGACTTACTGACAGGATGCAGACATGATACAGTCTATTGTCGATAGAGTGTCACCTGGTTTAAGTTAAACCTAAAAAACTCGAGGTAGAGCAGGCATAAACCACGCTTACATAGATATTATTAACACTAAATGTACAAAGTAGTTGAACAGTAGTACAACAACGAAGTTGGTTAAGCGGTTACAAGTGATGACATAAATATACCTGAGTTACCCATTGTGTGTATTTGTTTTCGACTTGTTTGTATACAAGTGAGAGGGGAATGCCATTTAAATATAGAAAGTCTTATTTTCTCACACACAGGGTTTTAAGACAGTTGTAGAGAGGGAGTGGCTGCAGTTTGGACACAAGTTTGCAGATCGTTGTGGGAATGGAGTGCTCAGCAATGATTTAAATGAAAGGTGCCCAGTGTTTCTCCAGTGGTTAGACTGTATTTATCAGCTTCTCGCTCAATTCCCTTGCGAGTTTGAATTCAATGAGGCTTTCTTGGTTAGTATTGTTTCTTGAATTTGAAACTTCATATTTCTCTCTTGTGATTTAGCTTGATGATGTATTGCAGATAGATTTTTGTATTTCATACATTCTAGTCTTTTACCTTTTATCGCACAATCCTGAGTTTTAATGACCCTGGGAAAGAGGCCTTGTGGGAAAAAGAGAACATGTTGGTAAGCAGCATTTTCTCCTTTTCCAACAATGTTTCCACCTTTTTGGCAACTAATCCCATCATGTGAGCCATATCTAATTTGTTGTCAGCAAATGGTTTCAGTTTGGACAATTATATAGTTTTGTCGTGAGATAAAGGGCTAAAAAAAGAAGATATTATTTTTGTTTCACTGTCCCATTATGTGTTTATATGATGGAGTTGTTGTCTTCTTTAGGGTTGTTTAAACACAGGAGTTTGACTTAACAGTGTTGAATGAATGATCAGGAAAACTGAATATCATTTCTTTCTGTATTTGTTTATGTAATATATTTGTTCCAATCATGAATAATTAGCCATTTACTGTGTCCCATTTTTCAGATAAAGTTGGTTCATCACACCTACTCCAATTTGTTTGGAACTTTTTTGTGTAACACAGAACAACAAAGAGAAAGTAGGAAACTCCAGGAGATGACAGCCTCAGTCTGGGGACTATTGAAATGTGATAAATTCTTGAATCGTTTGTTCTCGCCATCACAAGAGCATGAGGTACGTACAAGATTGCCTGCTTTGTTCTTTACTCTCATGGAAAGTTCCTACTAGGTTGCACTTCTGTTTTAATTCCACATGTAACACTGGTGCAAGTAATGGTTCAGTCTTTTCTATTCTTCATTTCATGCTCTTCCCCCCTCCCCCCACCAGACAAATATTGACACAAATACCAATATGGTTAAATAACATTGTGCTCTGGCAAAAGGGAGTTAATGCATCTCCATTACGCATTATACCAAGCAAGTCATAAGTATGTATCAGTTAAACCTATTTGTCTCAACTGAATCATTTGGTAGAATGGTCCCTGGAAATGCAGAAAATTAACAAAATTTAGCAAAAAGTATCGACCCATGTCAGCCTAACATGGGTCAATACTTTCTGTAGATGCATTTAACTCCCTTTTAACAGAGCATGGCTCATTTTTTTTTTTTTTTTTTTTTTTTTTTTTTTTTTTTTTTTTTTTTTTTTTCTTTTATCAATTACGTAATCAAGAGATTACAAATACACAACTACTTTGGTATCTCTCTTACAATGTATTGGACTCTTTAAATCATCTATTAGATTAAGTTGACTTTGCTCCCTGATTGCTAAATACACTGAGGACAAAAAACCAAATGTTCTACTTGGCCAACTAAGGGTCAGTAATAAGAAATTTACATCCAAGTGGTTGACGTTTTAACAAGCAATCCAGAGTTTTTAACGAGCCTACAGAGGAAGCCCTTTAACCCATTACCAGATGACACATTTTTAGATTAGTCTAAATTTAAAGCAGTTGCAGACAATAAGATAAATGTTACTGAAAAATTGAAATTCATTTTGGGATGGGTAGAAAACATTGTGGGAAAAGGAGAAAATGCTGGTACCAGCATTTTCTGCTCTTCCCACAATGTTTTCAAAAGGCTTCTCTCACAGAGTCTTTACAAGTTCGGATTGTGTGGTAAAGGGTTAAAAACCTTGTGGAAAAAGGAGAAATTGCTTGTCACAGGCAAGTTCTCCTTTTCCAACAACGAGAGAACTTGCACCTTTTTGTATGAGTTTTGTATTTGTCATCTGTAGATGTTTTCAAATTGTGAAATGTGTAAAATTTTGTTTTCTAGTGGAGAGTTATCAGAGAAATGAGTTGTTTGTTTGTATCAGAGTTTAAACGCTGTTTTAACAGCTTAGGCCATATTAAGGTGGTCAGTGCATCTACGCATCTGTTTCCTGGCTTTCTCTCACCCTTACTGATACAACTTTCTTTTCAAGTCACTGACTCCTTTTCTCACATGCATCAGAGATGAGAGGTGAAAAATTGCAGAGAGAAAGTTTTTTCTCAATCTCAACCGGGTATCGAACCCACAACCACCAGGTCACGAGTCAGATACGCTAACCACTGAGCTACCCAGCCGACCTATTAGAGAAATTAAAAGTGGCACTTATGTTGTGAGTCATCCTTTGCGAAAAGTTGGTTAAATGCCCCTTCAAAAAGATATTGACCCAGGTCAGCTGGTAAAGTCTGCTCAGGCTGATCTGGATCAAAACTGTTTGCTGGTGGAAAATTTTTGGCATATGAAAGGACCATTGGATCTCATTATTCATGTGTGTGTTGGACAAAATGGATCAGTATCATGTGACAACTTGCTTGGTATAATACATTATGAAGATATATTGAACCTTTGGACTTTTAACAAACCTGAAAGAGAAGGCTTTTGAAAACATTGTTGGAAAAGGAGAAAATGCTGGTAACCAGCATTTTCTCTTTTCCCCACAATGTTTTCTATCCTATCAGAGATAGAAATCATCATTTTAGCAACATTTAATTTGTCATCTGCAAATGCTTTCAAATTGGAACAGTCAAAAATTTTTGTTGTTTGGTTAAACCCCCTTTTACCCAGAGTACCACTCATAATTGTGCATGTTTTATTTTGTTCTTCTTTCAGGTTCTTTTTCCAGTAACACATGTCCAAAATCTGTTGCTATGGAAATCAGTCTACCTGTCAAACAATTCATCTGTGGCTGGACCAGAAGATACTGGTACCAACTATCCGGCATCAAGTCCCCCTGAGGCTGAGACAACAGGGCTTCAAAAAACAAGGTCTTGTGAAAATATACTCAGTCTAGCAGATGATCTAACTTCCAGCTTAACTAGGAGGAGAAGTGATCCAAACATTGCAACTGATCATGGTGAACAACAAGCTCAGAAACTTTTAACCCATGCTATTGATGGGGATA
This sequence comes from Tridacna gigas, assembly GCA_945859785.2. Taxonomy (NCBI): domain Eukaryota; kingdom Metazoa; phylum Mollusca; class Bivalvia; order Cardiida; family Cardiidae; genus Tridacna; species Tridacna gigas. The sequence continues at coordinate 16,919,955 of OX244042.2, read as the reverse complement.
CAAGCTGCTCTAGTGAAAGTGTGAAAAGTTCCGACAATAATGTGTCAGTCAGTGAAAGTGGAGACACGGTTACTGAAGTACTGAATGACTTTGATAATGAAACAAGAGTTGTACGGGATGGTACTGAACGGAGTGTCGAAACTGACATTCCAGACAAGAACGAAGAGGAAGCTAGGATTGAAAATGTTTCAAATTGTGACACAAAATGTTTAAATACCGACAATCCAGATAGTATGGAAAACTCTAATAGTAATGGAAATAAGGAAGATGGTGGAAATACATTGACAGAACTTAAGGTCATGAAAAATGGGAATGAAATAGATAATGGACATTCAATGAATGGATTTGTGGAAAATGGAATTATGAATGGTCACTTAAAACTAAATGTTAATGGAATTCATGAAATAAACGGTCATAGCGATTTTAAAGGGGATCATATGGACAATACTGAAAATAGTGAAAATTCTATTGAAACAATATCTGATACAGAAGATACTGTTAGTGATAAGGAAAATGTAGAAAATGGAGGAAACGTAGGATTATATGAATTAGATTCCAAAACAAAAGACGATACCTGTAATCTGTGTAACAGTATAGAGAAATTACCTTCGGCTGACACATTAAACAACATAGCAGCCATTAAAATTAAACAAAGATCAGTGTGTGCGGTGAAAAGTGAACAGTATTTACATTCACTAGAAAGTTCTACAGACACAGTGACAGAGGATGCACAAAGTGGGGAGGGACATTCTAATGTAGGAACAGCCCAGAATGGTTACATGGTTAGGAAAGTGGAGTCCCTTACCTCCCTTTGTGATAAAGTCACGAGTTCTCTTCACTCCAAATATAGGGATCAAACAAACAGTATTAGCACTAGTACAAGTGATTTAACAGATCCTCATGTACTGAACAGTCTTCACTCTTCTAATGTTTCCAATGATAGTTTGCTCAAAGTTGATGACAAGAATAATGCTAGTCTTAAGCTCTGTTGTTTGCTAGCTCCAGGTGGGATAAATGGTAGTACTGGTGTATATCCTGGGATTTCCCCAGGGACCAGCACAACTCCACCCTTATATCCCACACCAGTCAGTCCACAGTCTAGAAATTCCACATGTCCACCTACGCCAGGTACCAGCGGTAGTGAAGGAAAGGTGAATACGTGTATTTGTTTATTAGTTTACAGAAGAACATTGAATGTTGAGCAAAGTTGCTACAACAGTATTAAGGCAGCTATGATTTACACTCTAAAACAATATTGTCAATAAAGATTTAATATTAAGTTTACCTGGTAAGAACTGTACAGATGCATCTTAATTTGAGACAAGAAACTAATTAAAGTAAATGTTCAAAGTAAGCCTGTTATTTGTTTTCTATTGTGCAAGGTTTACATATTTCTAATGTCAAACTACTAACCCTTAACCACACAAATCAGACTTTTCATGACCATGAAGAAGACTACTCTTGAAAACATTGCAAAAAAAGGAGAAATGGTGGAAACCAGCATTTTCTCCTTTTCGTACAAGCTTTTTTGTCCTTGCATCAGTATATTGCAATTTTTTAGTCACATTTATTTTGTTGTCTGCAAATGCTTTAATTTGTGGACATGTCTAAAATTTTGTTGTTTGGTAAAGAGTTACTGGTGTAGTATATTTTAACTCTTTTACCAAACGACAAAATATTGGACTCGATAAATTGAAAGCAGTTGCAGACTACAAATTAAGTGTAGCTCATATGATTTTGGTCTTTGATCGGGTAGAAAGCATTGTGGGAAAAGATGCTGGTTACCAGCATTTACATCTTTTCCCTCGAAATTTTTAGAAGCCTTCTCTATCAGGTAAAGCTCAGGATTGTGTGGCAAAAGGTTAATGTGTTATTGCTGTTTGGCAGTTTACAAAACTTAAAGTGATGATCACGTTAATCTCTCTAGTAATTAAATATTTTTCTGTTTATATTGGATTTTTTACAGACATAATAAGTGAATATAAACTTTCATAAATTTATAAAATTTCTTGAATTTCAGTCTCTTGAGAGTTCAGTTCCAAAACATCAAACGGGTGTTAGCCGACATTTAGATGCGGATGGTCTTACCACGTTTAGTGATCCTATTCAACAGAAAATTCAAAGTATTATGTCGAGTTATGAACAACAGTTATGTGCAATGAGGGAGGAGAACTCCCATTTGAGATCTTTGTTAGCTCAGCATGCCTCTACATGTAATGGGGAGGGACTGTGCAATCCTGATTATAAATTTGATATGGTAAGTTACTTAACTCGTTACCAAACGATAAAATTTTGGACTGGGCCAAATTGAAAGCATTTGCTGAAGGCAAATTAAACATTGCTAAAATGATGATTTCTGTTTCGGATAGAGTAGAAAACAGTGTGGGAAAAGGAGAAAATGCTGGTTACCAGCATTTACTCCTTTTCCCACAATGTTTTCAAAAGCTTTCTTTCTCAGGGTCGTCAAAACCAGGGATTGTGTGCGAAAGGGTTAAACCATTTACCACACAATCCTAACTTGTAATAAGCTTGAAAGAAATTACAGTAAAGAAAGACAGAAAGCTACACATACATAACTTAAAGGTCTAGTAGCGGCAAAAAGTAAATGTTGGTGTTAAAATGCATTTGAAAATAAATCATCACTTTTTTAAGTATGAAATTCTTGTGAAGATGAAAATCTGTTATTGTACGGTCAGTCCAAGTGTTAGTTGCTGGCAGAAAAATCAAGTTCAAAACCAGATTAAAAGTAAACAAAAGATAGAGCGACCTGGCAACTTTTTACCTACTGTTAAGAGTCATTTTTCTCCCAGCAACTAACACTTAGATCAACCATAAAATAACAGATTGTGACCGTCTCAGTAATTTCCATACTTGTAAATGGTATGATTTAAATTTACCAGTATATACATTTTAACACCCGCGTTAGTTACTTGTGACTTTAACATGATGGACCCATTGTCAGGTTAGCATTATACTAGACTGAAATTGGTAAAGTTTAATTAAGAATTTAGAAAAACTTATTTCAGTGCTGCATTTATTTTATTGATACGGATTATGTAACAGTAAAATTTTTTAAAAGTTCCAAAATCACCGAATTATAAATGAGCCATGCTCTGTGAAAAGATGGCTTAATGCCTCTGCGAAAAGTATCAACCCAGGTCAGCCTGCGCGGACTGCGCAGGCTGACCTGGGCTGAAACTTTTCGCTATAAGTCAATTTTCTACATGTCAAAGGATCATTTTACCTTATAAGTAAGTTGGTTGTTGGAAAAAGTGGCTACTATAGATCTATAATTATGTGATGACTTGCTTGGTACAATGCATCATGGAGGTGCATTAAGCCCCCTTTTGCCAGAGCATCACTCACATCATTTTGAATGTCTTTTGTGATCATTATAGGGTTCCCCAGGAAGCTGTGATATGCATTCAATACAAAGTACGTACAGTAACCCTGCATCTGATGCTAGCTGGGACCAAATGGACGATCCAGAAGTCAATGTAACACGCTGGGTACCAGACCATCTAGTGACAAACTGTGCGGGCTGTGATAAAGCATTCACCATGATAAAAAGAAAACATCACTGCAGGTATATTATATTGTATCAAATAACCAATTACCAAACAGTTTTGTTTTTTAACCCTTTACCAGATGACAAAATTATGGCCTTGTGCACATTGAAAGCATTTGCAGACGACAATTTAAGTGTGGCTCAAATGATGCAACTTTTCTTTGATTGGGTAGAAAACGTGGGAAAAGGAGAAAATGCTGGTTACCAGCATTTTCTCCTTTTCCCACAATGTTTTCAAAAGGCTTCTTTCCCAGGGGCGTCAAAAAGTGTCATTGTGCAGTAAAGGATTAATGACACAGAGGAAGAAGACATTTGATAACATTGTGGGAAAAGGAGAAAATGCTGTTAACCAGCAATTTGTCATTTACCCACTATGTTTGCTACCCTTTTAAAGACAGTTTTCATCATTTGGGTATCATATAATTTGTCCACTCAAAATGCTTCGATATTTCAGTATGGACTAGTCCAAAATGTTGTCCTTTGGAACAGTTAAGGCTTTAGATTTATAGCTTTATCTGGATTTGTTTTCAGCAAATATTGCTCTAATTTAAAATTCCAGTTCTGGACATCCGATTGGTTCAGACAGAATATAACATCCAATGAGATGTCTTGATAACAACTTGGAATTAAATTTCAAATAACTGGTGATTAAAGCTGCTTGCCATGATAGAATTATCCTCTAGTAAGGGCTTTTCCTTAGCTCTAGCAAGATGACACAACCATGGGTTAGTGACCTTACATTCCGTAAATGCCATTAAATCATATATAAATGAGCCACGCCCTGGCAAATGGGGGTTGAATTCATTTCTGTGATGCATGATAGCAAGAAAGTCATCACATGATCATGGATCCATAAAATCCATTTTGTCTAACAATCGACTAAATCATGAGGTAAACTGGTCCTTTGACATGCAGAATATTGACCAAAATCAAAAAGTTTCGGCACAAGTCAGCCCGTGCGGACTGCGCAGCTGACCTGGGTCAGTACTTTCTGCAAATGCTTTAAGCCCCCATTTCCCAGAGCAAGGCTCAAGCAAGCATTGAATTGTTCATTTGATTGTATGGTGTTTAATGCCGTTTTCAACATTACTTCAGTTAAGTCACAGCGGCCAGTGTACCTATCATTGCTTTCCTGGAGTTTCATTTACCAGTACTTTGCACAATATTCTTCCCAAGCAACAGGCTGCTTTCCCCACATAACCATAGTTGAAACAATGATTAACAGAGAAAAAAAGAATTAAGCCTGCCACAATGACTATCATCAATCCATGGAAAGAAATTGTCCAAGCTGGGGATTTGAACCAGGGACATCCTGGTCTGAAGTCCTGTATGCTGCCGACTGCTGTACCAGGGCTCAGTAGCATTGCATTGTATGTTTGTTGTAAAATCATATCAACCTATTTCAGGAATTGTGGGTTGATCTTCTGTCACAGTTGCTGTAAGGACACAGTGCCCCTCCCTCACCAGATGATCCACACAAACGAGAGAGTCTGTCAGTCTTGCTACATCAAAATTAGCCGAAACCTGACCAACTCTATCATAGAAATGGACAATGGAATAGCTGAACAGAACCCTTTGGCAGCTGCAGCATCGCAATGAACTCTATGATATAATACTGAAATGGGCCAATGAAAACAGTTGATGAATAGTTATTATCTTTGTACCAAGGACTATAAAGGCTAAAATGAGAATCCATTATCATAACAAGTGCAGCATTTTAACCGTTTGCCAAAAAGACAAAGGTAGAGCATTCTGCAGATGATCAATTCCAGTTTGGAAAAGAATGAACTGAAGTTTTCGGAAAGGGTAGAAAACAGTGTGGGAAAAGAAAAAAATGCTGGTTACCAGCATTTTCTCCTTTTTCCGCAATGTTTTCAATAGGCTTCTACTTTAGGGTTTGTTAACCAATAGGATTGTTTGCTAAAGGATTGATGCTGTACCAAACAATCATGTGTTTTTCAGACCATGTTAACGGAAAATCTTTAAAAACAATGTAGGAAAAGGAGAAAATGCAGGTATCATTTACCAGATTTTTCTCTCTTTCCTACCATCCCATGTATGAATAACTTTTAGAAAGGAGGCTTTTGAAACAGTGGAGGAAAAGTAACATCATCGTCTCTTTCCCCCAGAATGTTTTCTAGACTTTCAATGACAAAAGCCATCGTTTGAGCAATACTCATTTTGTCTTCTGCACATCTTTTCAATGAAGACCAAGTCTAAAATTTTGTTATTTGATAAAGAGTTTAGCCTTTGCTGTAGATGGCTTTTGTAACTGTTGACCAGACAACAAAATTTTAGACTGGTCCACTGCTAAAGCATTGGCAGACGACAAATAAAGTGTGACTCAAATGATGGGATTTGTCCTTGAGTGGGTAGAAAACATGAAGGGGGAGTGTAGTGCTGTTCCCTTTCCCATAATGTTTCAAAAGCCTCCTCACTAAGAGTTATACATAGGGTTAAGTCTTTCATTGCCAATAACAACTTTCGTTGCTTTTTGCAGATGGATGTAGATCAAGATCAGGCTGCACAGAATGTGAAAGTCTGGTCTCGGATATACTTCATCAGCTATCTGATGCTAAACTATGACCAAAGTCATCTTCAACATTAGTGGAAATATTTTTAGATGTAAAGAAAAATGGAATTTCTGGAATTGGTAGTGAAAGAGTCGAAGATTACAACACTGGAAGGAACAGTTTTTCATGACAAGCCATTGCTTCCATTGTCATAGCAGTTTACATCTTCAAAAAAATAGTTAACCTTTGTTCAGATTTTTTCCCTGTATGTAAATTGTACTTGATCCATGCTCTGTGGAAAGGGGGCTTAATGCATTTCCGTGATTCATGATAACAAGCAAGCCATCACATAACTATTTATCCGTAACAGCCAATTTTTGTAACAACCAGCTGAATCATGAGGTTGATTGTTCCTTTCACATGTAGAAAACTGACCAATAGCGAAAAGTTTCAGCCCAGGTCAGCCTACGCGGACTGCACAGGCTGACGTAGGTCGATACTTTTCGCAGATGCATTAAGCCTCCTTTTCACAGAGCATGGCTCACTTGAAGGTGGTAGTTGTACGTCTTCAAACATGGACATGGTTATTTTGTCAAAAGTGTGCTGATAGTTATTATACTTTGCATTGTACAGGAGTCAGAAATACAGACTGAATTTGTTGTACCATTTGGAGATTTCATTAACTCTAATTAAGAAGAAAGGCTCATAAATTCCAACAGTGATGGAGAGTAGATTTTGTATAAATTTAACGCACATACTTAGATTTGTTAAGTACCATAAAGACATACTCCTACCATTTTATGAGTTTGAATAGAAATACATAGAGGACAATAATTTTGTTGCAAACTGGTGGAATATTGGTGGTTTTTACAAAATGTTTTTAGGCTTATAGGCGTGCTAATACTGTACTTGTTGTTGCATCACTGCTTTAACTCTTTACCAAACGACAAATTTTTTGGCTTGCCCAAATTGAAAGCATTTGCAGCAGACAAAATAAATGTATCTCAGAAATTGAAAGTTGTTTTTGGTAGGCTAGAAAATGTTGTGGGTAAAGGAGAAAATGATAGTTACCAGCATTTTCTCCTTTTCCCACAATGATTTCAAAAGGCTTCTTTCTCAGGGTTGTTAAAAGTTGGGATTGTGTGGTAAAGAGTTAAATAAACTCTTACAATCCTTAACCTTTTCCCATACAATCCCGAGGTTTAATGACCTGGAGGGAGACAGGCTTTGGAAAATATTGTTGGAAAAGTAGAAAATGCTGGTAACCAGCATTTTCTTTTTTCCCCATAATGTTTCCTACACTTTCAAAGAGAAAATCATTTGCACCACATCTAATTTGTTGTCTTCAAATGCTTTCAATTTGGACAAGTCTAGAATTTTGTGGTTTGGTAAAGGGTTAACAATTAACAAAATTGTAGACTTGTCCAAATTGCAAATTTTTGTAGACAACAAATTTATTGTACATGTATCTCAATATTGGGATTTGTCCTTCAAATGGTAGATGACATTGTGGGCAAAAGAGATAATATTCTTCTATGTTTTTAAAAGCCTTCTCTACAGGGCCATTGAAATACAGGATGTTTGTGAAGGTTAAGATGACGGCTGCATTTTGGGAGAATAAAGATCAGATTATAATTGTATGTAGATGTTCTGATCTTGAATCAACACTAATTTTGTGAGGTCTTCTGATTTGTAAATTATGGTATGGATATTTTTTACCAACTAAAAACGTCCTCAGTCTACTTTGCACCCTCGAGGTGTACGTTAACTTATTTTACCACATGACAGAATACAGAATTTTAGACATGCCCAGATTGAAAGCAGTAGCAGATGATAATTTAACTGTTGCTCAGATAATGGGATTTACCCTTGACAAAGTACAAAGTAGAAAAAAATTATGGAAAAAGGAGAAAATGCTGGTTATCAGCATTTTCTCCTTTTCCCACAATGTTTTCAAAAGACATCTTTCTTGGGATCATTAAAACTTGAGTGTGTGGTGAATGGTATAAAAGCAATATTTTATTCAAAAGTATCATTTAGTCTGACAAGACTCTTTGCTAAACAGCAAATTTTAGACTTGCCCAAAGATGATTTCTGTCATTAGAAGAGTAGAAAACCTTTTGGAAAATGGAGAAAATGCTTGTTACCTGCATTTTCTCCTATATCCACAATGATTTTAATAGACTTCGTTGGTCAGGAATGTTAAAACCTTGGGTTGTGTGGTAAAGTTTAAGCATATTTATTGCTTGGCCCCAGAGTGCCCTGCCAACTGTGATTGGATATGGGGGTGGTGCAGTTCAAATCAGACTGCATGTAAGATAGTTAGGCCAAAGCAGTCTTGAAATTTTAGTTCTGTTGACTTTTTTTTACCTACTTGAAATATCCAGTTCATGTAGCCTAAATCTGTTAAATCTCAAACTCATATAGATTAATCTTACCTCCGATTATTGTATACTTAAGCACTCTGTTGACCTTCTTACACCTTTTGCAACATGAAGACAAGACCAAAATGTCAGAATGTAAGTAATTAATTAAGGTATTTTTTTTTTTTACCTTGCTCTAATTGAAAAATTAATATTTCCATTATGAAAAAATATTCATATTTAGCTTTTTCAATTTTTGTTAGCATTGCTGGCTTAAGGCCAGCGAACTTATGTCATGGCTCTATGTCTCTTGTGTGTGTGTCTGTGACTGCTATCTTTTATTTCAAACAGTTCTTCTCTTTTTAACAAACGACAAATTTTGGACCAGAACAAATTAAAAACATTTGCAGAAGACAAGTGAAGTTCAAATGATGATTTCTGTCTTTGACAGGGTAGAAAACATTGTGTTGAAAAGGAGAAAATGCTAGTTACCAGTATTTTCTCCTTTTCACACAACAGAAAGCCATCTCTTTCAGGGATGTTAAAACTCGGGGTTGTGTGATAAAGGGAAAAACTTATGAACCAGTTTTGACAAATTGGAATCTTCTTGTTGAAAATCTTTTTGTCAGAGATCATAGATATTTGGTATGATTGATCTTTGGTGTAATCTGCCATTGTATTCATTGAACATCATGTTGGTCTGTAAAACATGGCTTTTCTGGGGATGAGGCATATTTTCTCTGTGAAATTTTGTTGCAATACGGGCTTCTTGCAGATTGACCCTTTACCACCCAATCCCGAGTTTTAACGACCCGAGGGAGAGGGCTGTTGAAAACATAATGGGAAAAGCAGAAAATGCTGGAAACCAGCATTTTCTCCTTTTCCCACAGTGTTTTCTACCCTTTCAAAGACAAATACCATCATTGGAGCCAAAAGTATTTTGTTGTTTGTAAATGCATCCAATTTGAACAAGTCGAAAATTTTGTGGTTTGGTAAAGAGTTAATCATGGCCCATTTATCTACCCGTGTAAGGCAGTAGAGCGATAAAGGGCTTTCATGAGCCAATTGTTATTTTTTTTTTTTTACCAGATTATTTTTCAGTAAATATACACAAAAGTCTGTGATTATTTGTTCTTGTATTGATGACAGTTGCTTTGATTTGAAATACATGTATTTGAGAAGACAAGAAATATAGGTGTTATACGCCAATAAGATACTAATACAGTGATGTTAAGAAAATATTGCAACAGATAGAGAAATGCTATCCCCAAGTGTGGCATCCTCAAGTTGTGTGCAACAATATATGGGAAAAGGGGAATTAATGCATCTCCTGTGATACTTTATTCCAAGCAATTCATCACATAATTATTGATCCACAAAAACCATTTTGTCTAACAACCCACTGAAATATGAGGTAGGGTGGTCCTAGAACATGTGCAAAACTTACAAATAGCAAAAAGTTTCAACCCATGTCAGCCTGCGCGGACTGCGCAGGCTGGCATGGGTTGATACTCTTTGCAAATGCATCAAACCCCCTTTCCAAAGAGCATAGCTTTTATGTCAAATGTTTCTCATTTATCTCACAGTCAGTTTTTGGTCTAATTATTAGCCTCTACTATAATAGGTCTAGAAAAGGTTTTGTGTAAGAAAGATAAAAGAGAGAAGTTGAATTTCAAGCATAACATTATCATTGAACGGTGTAGAACTGACCTTATTTTGTATTCAACTCTTTATGGCACATTCCCGAGTTTTAATGACCCTGAAGGAGAAGGCTTTTTGAAAACATTGTGGGAAAAGGAGAAAATGCTGGTAACCAGCATTTTCTCCTTTTCCCACAATGGTAACTACCCTATCAAAGGCAGAAATCATCATGAGCTACACTTAATTTGTTGTCTGCAAATGCTTTCAGTTTGGTCAACTTTAAAATTTTGTCGTTTGGTAAACAGTGTTAATGTGATGTAATCGGCCAGTTTTGTAATTTTTAGTTAATAATGAAAAAGATGGAGAGTTTTACACAGATAGTATTCAGACTTTTTTTTCAACCATTTACCAAACATTCTGGTGTCTTAAATACCCTATGTAAGAAGGCTTTTAAAAAAGAAAAAAAACAATGTGGGATAAGGAGGAAATGCTGCTTATCAACATTCTTTGGTAACTAGCATGTTCCCCTCATCCTGTAAAGCTGTCCATCATTTAAAAGACTGATTCCACTATTTAATTTGTGGTCTGCAAATGCTATGAATATGGAAGTCAAACTATTTGTCATCTGATAAAGGATTAATGCTTTTTTAGTGAACTATGAGACGAAATATTTGTTTATACACATATTTGGGGTTTAGAAGCAACAGGTCTCACTCAGTTTTCTTTTCACAAAAAGTTTTATGACTTTACTTTAACCCTTTACCGCACAATGCTGCTTTTTGACGCCCCTGGGAAAGAAGCCTTTTGAAAACATTGCGGGAAAAGGAGAAAATGCTGGTAACCAGTATTTTCTCCTTTTCCCACAAAGTTTTCTATCCTATCGAAGAGAATTTGCACCATTTGAGCCACATTCAAATTGTCATCTGCAAATGCTTTCAATTAGGACAAGGCTAACATTTTGTCGTCTGGAAAAGGGTTAAGTACAATTTTAGTTAATAAACAGAAAGAAATATATATTTTTCTTTAAACTCTTTACCACACAACAAAATTTTAGACTTGTCCAAACCTACAGCATTTGCAGATGAGATCACAAATGTGACTCAAGTTGAGGAAGTTGTCTTTGACAGGGTCAGAAACATAGTGGAAAAAGGAGAAAATGCTGGTTACCAGCATTTTCTCCTTTTCCTACAATGCTTTCAAGCCCTCTTCCTCAGGGTCGTTAAAAGTTGGGATGGTGTGGTAAAGGGTCAAGGTGCTGGATCTTCCTTTAGTTGCTGTAGCTGACAGACAGTGTAGATCAGTGAGAATGCACTGCATGTGTAGTCTGATCTTGAATCTACACTTTCAGCTGTATTGTCATACATTTTGGCCAAAACTGCCTTGAATAAGGAATATTTTGGCTATTTCCCCTATTTGGAAAGGTCCATTTCATTAATTCAATGTTCTTAACCCTTAAAGTGCCTTTCAGAACTATACATATAGTATCCTTTGCCGCCAGTGTAGAGCAAGATCAGATGGCACAAAACATGCAGTCTGATCTTTGATCTACACTGTCTGCAACCATGAAATTGCAATCGCCTGGGTCATATTCTAGACTGAAAATGTCCATTGGGTTTATTCTGCTATTTCAGGGTTAAGAGTCCAAAATTTGGGGCACCAAAACAATGAATGGATATAAGTGAATTGTGTCTAAGGTGAACTAGTTACTTTCATGTAACCCCTAACCCTTTCCCAAACGATAAAATTTAGACTGGTCCAAATTGAAAGAGTTTGAAGACAACAATTTTAAATTTGATAAAAATGACAGAAAGTTCTCCAAAAGGGTAGAAAACACTGTGGGAAAAGGAGAAATTGCTCGTCACGAGCAATTTCTCCTTTTCCCACAGTGTTTTCAAAAGACTTGTACTGCAGACATGTGAAAACCAGGGCTTGTTTGGGAAAGGGTTAAAGACTCCTGTAAATCCAACTAATTATTTCAGTGTAGAAGACCCAAATAAAGACAGTTTCAAGGTTGCTCTTGTCCACAATGTCTCAGCAGAGTGGATATTATAGATCAAAGGTCAGACTGCATGTTTTCAGTCTGATCTTGATCTACACAGGTCTTAAAAGCATCAGTAGTTCTGAAAGGTATTTTAACTCTTTACCACAGGACAAAAATGTAGAATTGTCGAAATTGAAAGTATTTGCAGCCGATAATTTAAACATGGCTCAAATGATACAGTTTGTCTTTGATAGGGTAGAAAACATGGCGAGAAAAGGAGAAATACTGGTTACCAGCATTTTGTCCTTTTTCCACTATGATTTCAAAAAGCTTCTTTCTCAGGCTTGTTTAAACTCTGGATTGTGCGGTAAGGGTTAAGGATTTAAAGATTGTTTTGGTCTGGATGCTGCTAAAATTCTTACTAGGTAGATATTTTATCAGACTGCAGATTCTTTGCAGTCTGATCTTGACCTTAACTGTCAACAAAATGAACTTAATTTCCTCTTCAGCCTTTGGACGGTTACGAAGTTTCTCTACACAAAAGGGTATCTTATATTGTAGTATACTTTTACTCTAGTTTCCTTTCCAAATTCAGATTATAAATTAGCTCTAGCAGCCCTCTTAACTCCTTACCAAACAACAAAATTTTAGACTGGTTGAAATTGAGAGCATTTGCAGACAGCGAAATAAATGTGATTCAAAAATTGAAATTTGTTTTGGGAAGGGTAGAAAACATTGTGGGAAAAGGAGAAAATGCTGGCAACCAGCATTTTCTCCTTTTCCCACAATGTTTTCAAAAGGCTCCTTTCTAAGGGTCGTTAAAAGTTAGGAGTGTGGAAAAGGGTTAAATCATCACCAAACACCAAAATTTTATACTTGGCCATATTGGAAGCATTTTCAGACAACAAACTACCTGGCAGGAAACATGGGATTTGTCTTAGAATGGTTTAAATAGAAAACATTGTGTGAAAAGTAGAAGAACTAGTTACCAGCATTTTTCTCTTTTCCCACGATGTTTTCAAAAGCTGAGTTAAGGGTTGTTGAACTTCGGATTATTTGGTTAAGAGTTCACCCATTACATCTTGCAGACAACTCTTCGTGCCTTGAAGCAGACCTTTTTTGAAAAAAACACTGTGTTGGAGAAATCTCTCTCCTTTTACCACAATGTTCACACATTGTGTATTCCATCTTAGCTGTTTACTAGGTGACAAAATTTTAGAACAGTACAACTAGAAAGGAATTACAAACAACAAAGTATACATGGTTTGTACATTTGTCTTTGAAAGGGTAGAAAAAGTTGTTAAAAAGGAAAAGATACTGGTTACCAGCATTTTCTCCTTTTCCCAAAAATTTCAAAAGCCTTCCTCCCCAGGGTCATAAAAAATGTGAATTACTTGATAATTGATTAATTCTTGTTTACTCATATTTTACAAGGATGTTTTCAAAGTCATCAACTGCAAGCATGTTTCAGGATGTAATCTCTTATCTTGTTGATGTACAAATGAAGAAGTAGCTAATAATCACTTTTCTCTATTTGTCACAATGTTTTTCTATGATCTCTAGACCTTTTTTGTGCTTTACTGGTAACTTATGCTTATTGCAAGTGTCTTCCATGAGAACTAGGTTTAAAACACTTTGGATTTCTTCACTACATATCACAGAATTATGTTGTATTACTAACCTAACAGGTGACAGGTTTTGAAACATTCTGGAAACAGAAGCAATTACTTGTAATAAGCAATGGCTCCTTTTCTGACAATGTTTTCCATAATATTTTTAAACCTTTTTTCTTTCCTCCTAATACATCTACATTAATTTTCTGTCGTAGTTTTAAGTTTTGTTTTAAATTTGCATGAATGGCTAATGAGTTATCCCCTGTCCAAACAATTTATTAGCAACTTACAGATTCGGATTTGGTATAAATGAGCGTAAGTTTTCTCAGAGTGGAAAACATTGTAGGAAAAGGAGAAAATGCTGATTAGCAGCATTTTCTCCTTTTTCCACAATGTTTTCATAAGCTTTCTTTCTCGGATAGAATATGTAAAAAATACAGGATTGTTTGGTAATGAATTTAAGGATAGCTATTAATCTTAACCACACAATCCCAAGTTTTATCGACCCTGATGGAGAAGACTTTGGATAACATCGTGGGAAAAGAAGAAAATGCTGGAAACCAGTATGCTTTTAATTTAGACTAGTGCAAAATTTTGTTGCTTAGTAAAGAGTCAATATAAATGAGCCATGCTCTGTGAAAAGGGAGCTTAATGCAATAGCAAAAAGTATTGACCCAGGTCAGCCTGCGCAGTCCACGCAGGCTGACCTGGGTCGAAACTTTTCGCTATTGGTAAATTTTCGGCATGTCAAAGGACCAGTCTACCTCATGATTCAGCCGGTTGTTAGACATAATGGACTTAATGCATCTGTGATCATGTGATGACTTGCTTGGTATGATGCATCATAGAGATGCATCAAGCCCCCTTTTGCCAGAGTATGACTCAATTATAATAGCATATACTTAACATACCCTCTGGGTGAAGAGTTCTTTACAAGTAAGTTCTACTGTACAACTGTCATCAATATAATCATAAATCTGTTCTTTGTTATTACTGATTCTCATTGGGAAAATTAAAAACATGAAAATGATAGTACTGCATGTTCTTTTTTTTTTTTGTCAAACATCTGTTTTGTGTCCTATCAATTTTTTTTTTTCATATGATTCATATCTTGTGCCCCTTTTTTGAAGCACTATCTTCCAAGCCTGGTAGCTCAGTTCAATTACACAGGGCTTGAATTCACAGGGTTACGTGTTTGGTCCCAAAGTCAGCCAAATACTTTCCCTGGATTGATGACAGTCATTTCAATGGAATTCATTCCTCTATTTACTCTTTAAACTGGTCCAAATTGAAAGCATTTGCAGACAACAAAATAAATGTGATTGAAAAATTGAAAATTGTTTTGGAAAGGGTAGAAAACATTGTGGAACAAGAGGGCCATGATGGCCCTGTATCGCTACACTGGCTTATAAACCATAAATACTAAACATTTCAATTCTGTGCCACATGGTTTCAAAATGAAGACTTACAAATTTTTCTCTGTAAAAGCCCATGTGAAAGTTGAGACCCGCAGGGCAAATCCATTTTTGATCCCAGAGCTATAATTACTTGAACCCTGGTAGAGGTCCACAAGATAAAGCCACATGCCAAAATAATACAGGTCTATGTTGTATGGTTATAAATAAAGTGATTTTCAATTTTTGTCCATATGAGGCCTCTGTAAAACATGAGACCCCTGATGCAAAGCTAATTTAAAAAAAAAAATCAAAACAGGAAGATTTCTTAAGTTGTCACTATGTAAGCCCATTTAAAACTTGTGACCCCTGTGGCGGGGCCAATTTTGACCCTAGGGCTAAAACTTTGGCCCGCTTGGTAGAGGCCCACTAGATATAGCTACATGCAAAATTTGGTAGCTCTAGGCCTTATGGCTAGGTTCAGGAAGATTTTTAAAGTTTTCTCTATATAAGCCTATGTAAAACTTGTGACCCCTGGGGCAGAGCCAATTTTGACCCCAGGGCTATAATTTGAAGAAACTTGATAGAGGTCTACTACATAAAGCTACATGCCAAATTTGGTAGCCCTATGCCTTATGGTTTCAGACAAGAAGATTTTTAAAGATTTCCAATATTTTTCAGTTTTGTTGCCATGGCAACCAGAGTTTTTGAAGGAATCAAATTCTTTCAAGAAATTCTGAAGAGGACCATGGCAGGATCATTTCTGTGAAGTTTCATGAAAATTGGATGGGTAGTTTCAGAGAAGAAGATTTTTGAAATAAAAGTTAACGCACGGACGGACAGACGCACGGACGGACGCACGACGGACACCGGGCCATGACATTAGCCCGCTGGCCTTTGGCCAGTGGAGCTAAAAAGGAGAAAATGCTGGTTACTTGCATTTTCTCCTTTTCCCATAAGGTTTTCAAAAGGCTTCTATCACAGGGTTGTTAAAAGTCAGGATTGTGTGCTAATGGGTTAAGGCTGTGTATTGTTCAGATAATGTTTATGTGGGAGTAGCTTGGAAACAATGTTGTGCATACTGCTGATAAAAGGAACTCGAGGAAAGCATGGACAGGTGCACTGGCTGTCCCAATATAACTGAAACAATATATGTCTTTTAAACCTTTACCAAACAATCCCTAGTTCTGACGACCCTGAAGAAAAGCCCTCTTAAAAACACTGTGGGAAAAGGAGAAAATGCTGGAAACCAGAATTTTGTCCCATTCCCACAACACTTTCTACCCTTTCTAAGACATATTTCATCATTTGAGACACATCTGTTTTCTGCAA
This sequence comes from Tridacna gigas, assembly GCA_945859785.2. NCBI lineage: Eukaryota > Metazoa > Mollusca > Bivalvia > Cardiida > Cardiidae > Tridacna > Tridacna gigas. Next base: position 16,903,550 of record OX244042.2, on the reverse strand, counting down.
ATTCTTTCAATTTGTTCTAGTCCAAAATTTTGTTGTTTGGTAAAGAGTTAAAGGATAGAAAACCGTGAAAAAAAGGAGAAAATGCTGCAAACAGAATTTTTTCCTTTTCTCTCAATATTTTCAAACATCTTTCTCAGATTAGTAAAACTATAGAATTGTTTTGAAAATTATATGAAAAAATATAATCTGGTCATGATAATAATATGTCTAATGTTATCTCCTTACCAAATGACAAAATTTTAGACTCATCTAAATTGAAAGCATTTGCAGATGACAAATCTTACAAAGTTTAAATGACAGAGTTGCTCCCTGAAAGGGTAAAAAACATAGAGGGAAAAGCAGAAAATCCTGTATTTCAGCATTTCCTGCTTTTCCAACAATGTTTTCAAAAGCCTTCCACCTCAGGGTTGTTAAAACTGGATTGTGTGGAAAAGGTTTAACCCTTTACCAGACGACAAAAGTTTAGACCTGTCCAAACTGAAAGCATTTGCAGACAACAATTTCAATGCAGCTCAAATGGTGTAATTTTTCTTTGATTAGGTAGAAAACATTGTGGAAAAAGGAGAAAATGCTGGTTACCAGCATTTTCTCCTTTTTCCACAATGTTTTCAAAAGGCTTCTTTTCCAGGGTCGTTAAAAGACGGCATTGTGCTGTATAGGATTAAGTATGTCATCACACAATAGTAAGAGGATCTTTGTCAACAGCTGATATGTCTATCTCCACACACTTATCTAGATTGTCCAACAATAGAGTTCTTAGTACAGATAAAAACCCTCTCTCAGTGTTACTATGATCACATAAAATCACCGTAGAACCGGTGTACACTGCATGTAGAACATCGTGGTGCGACATTTCACCTGTTACGTACAAATCTGCCTGTACATCACGTAATACACTTCCTCCGGAGCCAGCACAAACTGCTACACTGGACACAGTCGTCATCTCTGTGATAAACAAATATAATTTACATATACCTATACTTGACTCTTTACCACACAACAAATTTAAGACTGGGCCAAACTAAAACCATTGGCAGACACCAAATAAAATGTGAATATTATGATAAAACTTGTCTAAGAGAGAGTAGAAAACATCGGAGACAATGGATAAATGTTAGTTACCAGCACTTTCTCCTCTTTTCTCACTGTGCATAAAAAAAGTATTCTTCCTTAAAATCGGTATTGCTTGGAAAAAGATTAACTCTTTAACAGATGGCAAAATATTAGACAGATCAATTATGAAAGCTTTAGCAGACAAAAATCTAGATTAAGTAAAATACACCCTAATTCATCCCAGAAAAAAAAAAACTTAGACTTGTCTAAAGTGAAAGCATCTGAAGAAAATAAGTACTGTTAATCCTTTGCCGCACAATGCCGCTTTTTGACGCCCATGGGAAAGAAGCCTTTTGAAAACATTGTAGGAAAAGGAGAAAATGCTGGTAACCAGCATTTTCTCTTTTTCCCACAATGTTTTCTACCTTATCAAAGAAAATTTTGCACCATTTGAGCCACACTGAAATTGTCGTCTGCAAATGCTTTCAATTTGGACAAGTCTAAAATTTTGTCGTCTGGTAAAAGGTTAAATGATATAGTTTGTCTTAAAAAGAGTACAGAACATTGTGGGAAAAGGAGAAAATGCTGGTAACCAGCATTTTCTCCTTTTTCCATTATGTTTTCGAAAGCACCTCTTGTTAAGACACAAGTTTGTATGATAAAAAGAGTTAAAGCAGAGTACCTGACATTACCGGAAAAATGCTTATGTTAACTCTTGGACACCGTAAAAAAACCTTTGAGCCTGAATAAACCAAAAGACATTTTCAGTCTTAAAATAAGACCCAAACAAGAGATGTTTGTAAAACATGTATGCCCCCCAATGGCATCCAATTCTAAATATAACATGTGATTATAAACTGTTAAGTTCAAAGTGTAAAAACGAACAAAGGGTAATTACTCAAAAATTAGTAATGATAAATTAACAATTCTTGGGCACTGCACTTCCCATTTATGTGAACTATCAACTTATAAGGTTTCATGATTTTACCTCACATACTTTTTGAGTTATGCTCTGGAAAAAAATTAAGTACGAAAATCAACAAAGGGCAATAACTGCAAAAATATAATGGGCAGAGTTATGGTTCTTGTGCAATGCACTTCTCCCGAATAAGATCTATCCACATGTAAAGTTTCAAGATGATATCTGAAAAACCTTTTGAGTTATGCTCCGGACAGAAATTAAGTATGAAAATCAACAAAGGGCAATAACTCCAAAAATATGATGGGCAGAGTTATGGTTCTTGTGCACTGCACTTCTCCTTAATAAGATTAATCCACCTATGAGGTTTCAAGGTGATATCTGAAATACTTTTTGAGTTATGCTCTGGACAAAAATTAAGTATGAAAATCAAAAAAGGGCAATAACTCCAAAAATATGATGGGCAGAGTTATGGTACTTGTGCACTGCACTTCTCCTTAATGAGATCTATCCACCTATGAGGTTTCAAGATGATACCTGAAATACTTTTAGAGTTATGCTCCGGACAAAAATTAAGTATGAAAATCAACAAAGGGCAATAACTCCATAAATATGATGGGCAGAGTTATGATTCTTGTGCACTGCACTTCTCCTTAATGAGATCTATCCACCTATGTAGTTTCAAGATGATACCTGAAATACTTTTTGAGTTATGCTCCAGACAAAAATGTGGTCTACGGACCGACCGACCGACGGACCGACCGACCGACCGACAAGTGCAAAGCACTATACCCCCACTTCTTCGAAGGGGGGCATAATAATTGCAATTCAGGTTGCTTTTGTCCAGAATATCCCAACAAAGCAGCTGTACATATTTCAGATCAGACTGCACAATTTTGATCTATACTGGCAGAAAGGCAACTAAACTTATTGGAAGTCACTTTAACCCTTTACTAAGCTACAAAATTTTGGACTTGTCCAAATTCAAAGCATTTGCAGATGACAAATTGAATGTGGCTCAAATGAAGGGACTTGTTACTGTAAGGATAGAAAACTTTGTGGGAAAAGGAGAAAATGCTGGTTACCAGCATTTTCTCCTTTTCTCACAATGTTTTTCAAAGCCCTATACCTCAGGGTTAAAACTCAGGATTGTGTGGAAAAGGATTAAAGATCAATGTTGAAGAACATGCTTAATGAAAATACATGTATGAATGAATTAACAATGATGACATACACTTGGTTAACCCTTTACCACACAATCCCGAGTTCAACAACCCTGAAGAAAAAAGCTATCATAGACATTGTGGGAAAAGGAGTAAATGTTAGTAACCAGCATTTTCTCTTTTTACCCACATTTTCTACACAATAAGAGATCTTCGGCTAATTTGTACCAATTCTGAATTTGTCATCTGCAGATGCTCTAAATTTTGTTAAGTCTATAATGTTGTCGTTTGGTAAAGAGTTCAAGCATTCTGTGAAAATGAGTGCAACTGCTCCTTTTCCCATTATGTTTTGTGTCATTCAAGAACAACATATATCTTTTCGGTGAATATTTTTTCCCTGTGTATCACTTTCACAAGTTTTCTGTTGGTCTGACAAACAAGGACACAACGTGCTGGTGCCAATGCTTGGCTGCGGATGTTTGATTTTCAGTGAAAATTCCAAGTTGAACAAGTGGCATAACTGTCAAAACTACTTTGATGGTTATCTGCCCTTGTTGTACATGTTCCTTCTTTTTAAATAATTAAAAACTTAGCCAAGTTTGAAGCAAATACCTTCAGTAATGACAGATATATCATAAAATGTCATAGTTTTTGCATGATGACGACGAAGACAATGTCAATGCTATGACAATACCTTGATGTTTTCTTCGAAAACAACCAAGCTAAAAATCTTGATGGCAATGGGCTGATAGTGATAAGAAATCATTTTTCTTGAAAGTAAATATTACCTGGAGTAGACGCCAGTCTAACATGACTTAAATTTAGATGTTTCTTCACACAATCAACAGATTCTTGGACTGTCATTGATGTTCTTAACTTTCCTTTTCGGCCCATACCATATCCCATTTTGGGGACCTGAAATTATAACTACCACCTGTAAGTACCCCATGGCTCCTTTTCCAAAATTGTCCACTACAAGGGCATCACAAGCTGTATTTTAGAGGTTGTAGATAAAACCTTTACCACAAAATCCTGAGTTTTAACGACCTTGAAAAAGAAAGCAGCATTTTCTCCTTTTCTCAGAAAGTTTTCTACCCTATGAAAGACTCGTCTTAAACCCATCTTTGCTAGCCAAGGGTGACAATCACTATCTTGTTCTCATCACCCTTGGGTCAAAATTTGTAATCCATGCGATATGTGTAATCATTGGTTGCAGTTTTTTCTGAAAGAACCAATCAAATACTGCTTTACATTTGCTATCTATCATCTGACAGCAAAACGTAAATAAAAATTGCAACTGTAGGAGAAGTTGTCAAATATGCTGGAATCATTACCAAAAAATAGAAAAGCACTATTTGCTTCAAAATTCACTGTAACAAGTCAGTTGAATGAAGTTTTAGGATACATTCCAACACCAGATGATGACCTGTGAACAAACCTGTGTGGAATTTGCCGAAAGGGTCGTGTTACACAACTTTTGATTGGTGTTCAAAATCGAGCAGTTGGCGTATCCCGGGGATTACAAAGTTTAAGTTGAAGCACCCAAGTGTGAATATAGCAACATGGTAATCATCACCCTTAGATAGCAAAGATGTATTAACTCTTTAACTCACAATCACGAGTTTTAACGACCCTGAAGGTGAAGGCTTTTGAAAACATAGTGGGAAAAGGAGAAAATACTGGTAACCAGCATTTTCTCCTTTTCCCACCATGTTTTCTATCCTATCAAAGAGAAATTCCATCATTTTAACACATCAATATTGTCGTCTGCAAATGCTTTCAATTTAGTTATGTCTAGGTTTTTGTTGTGTGGAAAAGATTTAAACAGAGTTCACAGCAGACATTTTTGTAGGGTTCCAACAGGTTGTTATGGATATGTAGATTTTTGAAGGTTTTTTTCTTCCTTTTTGGTTTTGTTGCTACGGCAAACAAAGTTTTAGCCCTTTACCAAACAACAAAATTTTAGATGTGTCCAAATAGAAAGCACTTGGAGATGACAATTTAAATGTGGCTCATATGATGGAATTAGTCTTTGTCAGGGCGGAAAACAATGTGGGAAAAAGGAGAAAATGCTGGTAACAGAAAATGCTGGTTACCAGCATTTTCTCCTCTTCCCACAGTTTTCAAGAGTCTCCTTCGTCAGCGTCATTAAAACTTGGGATTGTGTGGTAAAGGGTTAATGATATTCTTTTTTGTACAGGTGCCATTGCAAGATCATCTCTGAAAAGCTTATAACTGATTCTATTCTTCCTGAAAAATGTTGGCAATGAAGATATCTCTTCACCACACAACCCCAAGTTTTAACACCTGGCCATAACATAAAACGGTTTTCTCTATCATAACTGTGGCAGAATCCATACCTTGGTCAAAAGTCCTACAGCCAGATTCTCTATGTCCGATGTTGACTGAAGTAATTTGGAAACAGTCTGCATATTTCCAATACACTCTATACAACAATGCCCATCTTCTCTGAGATGTAAAATATACAAAACAGTTCAATAAATCCATCTACAGAAAAACTTCACTAATGTCTTAACCTTTAAGTCTTTCCCACACAATAAAATTTGAGACTTGTCCAAACTGACAGCATTTGCAAACCACAAATTAAATGCTGCTCAAATGATGATTTCTGTCTTGGAAAGGGTAGAAAACATTGTGGGAAAAGGAGAAAATGCTGGTTACCAGCATTTTCTCCTTTTAACAAATTGTTTTCAAAAGCCTTCATTATTAGGGTTGTTAAAACTCGGCATTGTGTAGTAAAGGATTAAACTGTGTTGGACAGTGTAGATCAAAGAACAAACAGTGATTTCTGTCTAACTTTGATCTATAATGCCAGTGAGTCACAATAAGCAGCCTAAGGATTAGCCTAAATTTAACCCTTTATTAAATAATCCTGTGTTTCAATGACCCTGAATAAGAAAGCATTTAACACCAGTGAGGGAAAAGAAGAAACGTGTGTCACAAGCAAATTTCTCCTTTTCCTACAATCAAGTTCTCTATCTTACAGGAAAATTTTAGGTTGGTTGTACCAACTTCAAATTCTTCATCTGCAGTTGCTTTCAACTTGGAAGAGTCCAAACTTTGTTGCTTCAAAAATATAATTTGAGGCAGGGAGGAAGAAATGAATTGAAAATTTGTCAACTACATATACCCTGTGCTCTATGCCAGACTTTTTCATTTTCCTGACTTTTTTGGAAAATACTACACTCTAGATGCGACTCTGTCTCTATTAATCATACCTACAGTTTTTGCCTTTGTCTTTAAATATTTCCTATTTCAAATTGCTGACAAGTATGAGGTATAGTTTTCTGACAGAAAGCAATAAATACTTACAGAATTTTTCTATCAATGACTTTCATCTTGCTTTCAGATAGCAATGAAATGACTTCTGCTTGCTTCTCTGGGTCAACACTAAATGAAATTCTGTGAGTGAATGTATTTGGATAGTCACTGTGCTGTTCTATAGGTTCTGTATTCTCACAATCTGACATTAGAAACAAACAACCCAGCAATATAACTAGGTACTCAACAAATATGCGTGAGCCATGCTCTGGCAAACAGGGTCTTAATGCATCTCCATGATGCATTATACCAATCCAGTCTTCACATAATTATGTATCCTTACAAGCCATTTTTTCTAACAACCGACTGAATGGTCCTTTGAAATGTAGAAAATTTATCAAAAGCAAAAAGCGCAGACTGTGCAGGCTAAAATGGGTCAATACTTTTTGCAGATGCATTAAGCCCCCCCTTTCACACAACATGGATCATATGGAAGTGATACTCTGAAACTCTGTGAAAATGCATTTCATGCATCTGCAAAATTTATCGACCTATGTCAGCCTGCAAAGTCCATGGTTGGTAAATTTTTGCATTTTAAACAATTCTACCAAATGTGTCTACAGTATACCACAACTTGCTTCAAAAAACACCCTTCACATCCCCCCCCCCCCCCCCCCCCCCCAGCATCCATTTATTGGCTTGTTTTTTTCTGATTGACCCTTTCCTGAGCAATCCAGTTTAAAATTAGGACTCTAAGGAAGAAAGCATTGGAACATGTTGTGAAAATAGGAGAAAATGCTGGTTTTCAGCATTTTTTTCTTCTTCCCATAATGCTATCTGCCATATCAAAGACAAATCCCTTGATTTTCAGCAGCATTTGATAAGTTGTCTGCCATTACTTTCAATCTGGACAAGTCTAAAAATTTTGTCATTTGGCGAAAGAGTTAACCCTGTACCAAATAATCCTGTGTTTTAACAACCCTGAGGAAAAAAGCTTTACAATACATTGAGGGTAAAGGAGAAAATGCTGGTTACCAGCATTTTCTCCTTTTCCCACGATGTTTTCTACTCTTCTCAAAACAAATTTCAATTTTTCAGTTACATTTACTTTGTCCTTTGCAAATACTTTCACGCCCAGCCAGGTAGCTTATTGGTTTGTGTATCCGACTCGTGACCTGGTGGTTGTGGGTTCGATACCTGGTTGAGGCAAACTTTCTTTCTAGGAATATTTTACCTCTCACCTCCGACTCATGTGAGAAAAGCAGTCACCGGCTGAAAGAAAGTTGTGTCAGTACTGGTGTGAGAAAGCCAGGACACACTTGAGTAGGTACACTGAATGCCGTGATATGACCTAGGCAATTAAAATGGTGTTTAACTCCAACAAAAACAAACAAAATTCTTTTATTCTAGACAAGTCTAAAATTTTGTCATCTGATAAAGAGTTAATAAAAATCTTACCAAAGCAGCTGATAAGCCAATCATTGACCCCACCTTGAACACAATCATAACTAGTATGTGGTGAATATACAGCTATTCTGTTCTCTATACATTTTACAATAATTTCCTCCTTCCATTTTCTCTGTGTTAATCTTTTCAGAGCTGAGAAAATTGGTGGATGGTAGGAAATTATCATACTGGACTTTCTGTCTATAGCTTCCTGCATTACAGGTGGTGTTAGGTCATTAGTAAGCAATATCTTGTTGACACGGTGTGGGGGTGAGGGTTCTACCAAAAGCCCAACATTGTCCCATGAACCTGCTAGGGAGGTGGGAGCCATTGTCTGTAACCTGCAAGGACAAAAACTCTTTGTAAGATTGAACTCATTAGTCCATCCGCTCTTCATCAGTACTGTACAGTAACAAGTTTGTGCATCCCTGCAGTAATCAGCTTAAAAAAACATAATGGGGAGAGAAGCAACTGTCTGTATCAAAAGTTTTTATTTTCTTTCACTTTAAAGTTATGTATAAATTTCATTTGAGTGGTACCAAGTTTACTCATTGAGGACCAAATAAACAAAATTGGTACTGAGGTCTTCAAAAAGAGGATCTAAATATTGGTGAGCCATGCTCTGGCAAAAGAGGGTTTAATCCTTTACCAGACTACAAAATTCTAGCCTTGTCCAAATTGAAAGCATTTGAAGACAAAAATTTCAATGTGGCTCAAATGGTGCAACTTTCTCTTGATAGGGCAGAAAACATTGTGGGAAAAGGAGAAAATGCTGGTAACCAGCATTTTCTCCTTTTCCCACAATGTTTTCAAAAGACATGCTTCCCAGGGTCATTAAAAGGCGGCATTGTGCGGTAAAGGGTTAATGCATGTGTGATGTATGATACCTACCAAGTCATCATAGTATTGTACATCCCTAAATTCTGTTTCATATAAAAACCTACTGAATCATGAGATATACTTGCCCAAAAGTCGCAGAAAATTGACAAAAAGAGAAAAGTTTTGGCCAAGGTCAGCCTGCGCAGACTCCGCAGGCTGAGCCAAGTCAATACTTTTGCAGATACATTAAGCCCCCTTTTCAGAGCATGGCCCTGCTTTGTTTCAAGACTGTTTTTTTTTTTCCAGAATACCTTGACAGAGCTGACTGTGACGATGCATGGTCAGATTGCCTGTTCTGAGCAGCTTGACCTTTGCTGTCTGCAAAAAGAACTACCGCTGTGCTTGGCTATCTGTAGGTTAACTCTTTACCAAACAACAAAATTTTAGACTTGTCAAAATTGAAAGCATTTGCAGATGACAAAACGAATGTGACTCAAAAATTGGAATTTATGTTTAGAAGGTTGGAAAACACTGCGGGAAAAGGAGAAAATGCTGGTTACCAGCATTTTCTCCTCTTTCAACAATGTTTTCAAAAGGCTTCTTCCTCAGGGTCAATACCAAACGAAAAAATTTTTAGGCCAGTCCAAATTGAAAGCATTTGCAGATGAGAAAATAAATGTGATTGAAAAATTGAAACTTGTTTGGGGAAGGGTAGAAAACATTGTGGGAAAAGGAGAAAATGCTGGTTACCAGCATTTTCTCCTTTTCCCACAAGGTTTTCAAAAGGCCTCTTTCACAGGGTCGTTAAAAGTTGGGATTGTGTGGTAAAGAGTAAACACATCCAGCTTTAACTAAATCTTCTCTTCTACAGTTGCCTTAAAGACTTGGCATTCTAAATAGAGTGTTTCCCAGTATATGAATGAAGGTATGAGCTTTTGATCATCTAATCACATTCCTCTGAAAATGTTCTTACTTCCTGTCATTTTTCAGTCCATCAGATCTGGAACTGTATTTACCAACCATTCTACAGAATATTCTTTGTCCAATTCTCAAATATTTTCTAAATTTGAAAGTAACATAACTACTGATTGGCTAAACCATTTGGTTATCCAATCAGATGTTGTGTCTTTTTTTACATCTACAATATTATTGAGAACTAGAAAAAGAATATTCTTTAGAATGGTTGGTGAATATGGACACTTTACTGTTAAAATATACATGAATGTTTTTTAAAGGCGTAGCTAAAAGACTGACAAATAGAGACAGATTTAAAAAAAAAAAAAAAAAAAGCAATAGATATCACTACCTGTCAACAATGGTCTTTAATTCCATGGTAGCTGTAGATGCCCGTCTTACAAATGTTTTAAACATTGATTCAGGAAAATCTGAAATGTGATCTCCAGAAGTTGCAAAATATTTCAAACTGAGGTGTATCACATCCAAATGCTCGCATTATCTTGCTTAATTCTTACCACATAACAAAAATGTAGAATTGTCCAAGTTAAAAACATTTGCAAATGACAATGTAATAGTGGCTAAAAATATTAGACTTTGTTGGCAATAGCGTAGAAATAAGAAAACATTGTGGGAAAAGGAGAAAATTCTGGTTACCAGCGTTTTCTTCTTCTCCATTATGTTTTCAAAAGCTTCTTCCTCAGTCAGGGTTGTTAAACTCAGGATAAGTGGTAAACACTGAAGGCTTTATCTAATATGATGCAAAACAATTTAAAAGTGTCAAAGAGGGGGGTTTAACCATTTACCATACGATGCTGCCTTTTAATGACCCTGGGAACGAAGCTTTTTGAAAACATTGTGGGAAAAGGAGAAAATGCTGGTAACCAGCATTTTCCCCTTTTCCCACAATGTTTTATACCCTATCAAAGGAAAATTGTACCATTTCAGCCACAATGAAATTGTCATCTGCAAATGCTTTCAATTTGGACAAGGCTAAAATTTTGTCATCTGGTAAAGAGTTAATATCTCAGCAATTACAACCTGCACTGCAGTTGAGCTATCTTATACAGCGATATGGTAACAAGATTTGGTTTACTTCCGCAGTGATAGTTTAGCAATGTGTGCCATGGTCAATATTTGGATGGGTGACCAAGCCACTGCATAAATTATCAAAAAAGAAAAAAAAAAAAAAAAAAACTGCATGCTGGTGCCAACACTCTGCTGCAGTTGCCTGATTTTCAGTGAAAATTCCAAGTTAAAAGAAGGGGCATAACTGTGTCAAAATTATTTTGTTTATCTGCGCTTGTTGTATGGGTTTCCCTTTTGACAATTAACAACTTGTCCAAGTTTGACGTAAATGTGTTCATTTCTAACAGAGACATCATAAAATGTCAGGTTTTTGCACGACAAGGATGCAGACAACTCCCAAAAAACAATCCCAAAAAACCAAATAAACCTGACATTTCCCTGCGTGCAAATTCCGACCTTAGAATAAAAATTTCTCTGCTCCTACGTGTTGACAACACATAAAACGACAAGATATTAAACAACAAATAGTCACTGCCTGTGTGAATTTCTGCTGAGCTGAACAGGATAAATTAAATTCACTTACCATTCACAAAAATTGCTATTAAATTGCGGTCAACACGTTGCTAAAATCGGCAACATAAATGGCGACTATGCATTCAAGGGAAGCAACTTTTGTTTGTACACGAGCCATTACAACCCAAGGATAAACGAAATTAACCTTTATCCTGCCGAATCTGAATTGTTTCATGATTACGCATGTAGATTTAATTCTTAATTTCACAGGTCCAATATATCCTGCCGAATTTGAATTGGTTGGTGATTACACGAATAAGAGCTAACTCTTTATTATACAAGTCCAATATGGAAGCATTTGCAGACGACAATTAACGTTTAGCTCAAATGCTGGAATTTGTTCATAGGGTGCAAAACATTGTGGGAAAAGCATAAAATGCTAGTTACCAGCTTTTTCTCCATTTCCCACGGTGTTTTCAAAAGACTCTTTGCTCAGGGTCGTGAAAACTCCAGATTGTGTGGTAAAGGGTTCATTTAGTTTAAAGACATTGAATGTAATCATATTACAGAAACTAACTAGTGACAGAGCAGCGGAGTGCAGAGCAAGATCAGACTGCAGGTATATGTTGGCTGATCTTACTTTGCACCTTCTCAAAATACTTCCAGACTATAGTCTCAAACGGCAGGACAAGAGTTAAGAATTTGCTGTATTTGTTTCATTTTCCTGCCATGCTAAGCATTGCCTTTTTCCTCGTTTCTCTAATTTGTAGATCCACTTGCATTGGAGTAGTAAAGTTGAGCCTGTATCACAGGTGAAGATGCGCTGATTTGTCCAACTCTGTGAAACCTGTGCACTTTGCTGTGTGGTAAAGGGTTGGTAAATAATCATGATGGATTTGTTAACCCTTTACCAGATGACAAAATATTAGTCTTATCCATTTGGTTGTTGGTTGGTTGTATTGGGGTTTAACGCCACTTTAACAGCTAAAGTCATATCATGGCAGTCGGTGACGCACATGTGTTTCCTGGCTTTCTCACACCAGGACTAACACAACTTTCTTTCCAAAGCCACCGACTATAGTCTTATCCAAATTGACAAAATACTAGCCTTATCCAAATTGAAAGCATTTGCAGACGACAACTTCAAGTGGCTCAAATGGTGCAATTTTTCTTTGATAGGGTAGAAAATATTGTGGGAAAAGGAGAAAATGCTGGTTACCTGCATTTTCTCCTTTTCCCACAATGTTTTCAAAAGGCTTCTTTCCCAGGGTCGTTAAAAGGCGGCATTGTGCGGTAAAAGGTTAAACCTTTATGTAATGGAGGGCTTTCTTAAATGGAGGAAATTTCAAGTCTATTTTTGGTCTTAATTTCTGAGCATGTCTTACACTGTAAACCCAATATCAAACTCCACTTTGTACGCAGTCTGATCTTGGTCATCATTGTCCACAAAAGCTCCTTAAATTCATCATTCTGTGCAGTCTGATCTTAATCTACACTGTCCAATACAGTGAATATGAAATTGCAATAATGCGCTTTTTACTAATGGTTGGAAACTTTCATTTTCTGTGCAGATTTAGGTTCAGTTATGAAAATGGAGTTGTTCTATGAAATGATAAAAGAATGTTTTGCCTGTCCACATTTTTTTCTACAATTACACACTTGCATAGTGTGCATAATGGTTGCTACGCCCTTGAATTTGGTTGATTTGTATGATATTTAAACCTTACACTGCTAAATAAATGAAATGAAAATTTCACTGCAATAGTAAAAAAAAAAAAAACCCAAATATTGTGAGTTCAAAGATGATTTCACCAGAAAGAAAACACCATATCGGACAGTGTAGATCAAAGATCAGGCTGCACATTCTGTGCAGTCTGATCTTGATGTACACTGTCCGCAAAAGGTCAGTGAGTCGCGCTTAGCAGCTTAACCCTTTACCACACAATCCCGACTTTTGACGACCCTGGAGAAAAAGCCTTTTGAAAACATTGTGGGAAAAGGAGAAAATGCTGGTAACCAGCATTTTCTCCTTTTCCCATAATGTTTTCTGACCTTCCTACAACAAACTTTAATTTTTTAGTCACATTTATTTTGTCGTCTGCAACTGATTTCAATAGTTGGACAAGTAAAAAATTTTGTTGTTTGGTAAAGAGTTAAGGGTTAATGCCTTTATGGACATTAATTCTGTCATATTGCAGATGCCCGAGAACCTCCATTTGCTTTCTTCGAGCATCTTTTACCAGTACTTTGCATGATGTTCTTCCTAGGCCACTAGCTGCTTTCTTACATAATCATCATCCAACCAATGCTTAGCTGTGAGAGAGGAATAAATCCTATTGCAATGACTTATCATCAATCCTCGCATAAAAATTGGCCAAGCTTGGAAATCGAATTAGTGACCCCCTGGTTTTAGGTCCTGTGTGCTTCAAACTAAGCTAAACACCTGAACTTGCTAATTTGATAACATGTATGTAGATATCAGCCATGCTCTGTGAAATGGGGGCTTTATGCATCTGCAAAAAGTATCGACTAAGGTCAGCCTTAGCAGTCCATGCATGCTGACCCAAGCCAAAGCTTTTTGCTTTTAGTAAATTTTCCGCATGTTGAAGGACCCTCATGATTCAATTGGTTGTCGGACAAATTAGATTTTTTGGATCCATAATTATATGACTTGCTTGGTATAATGCATAACGGAGATGCATTAAGCCCCCCTTTTACAGAGTATGGTTCATATAAACTTTAACCCTAGATCTAAGAACCCCTTCCAAGCAATCTTGTGTTTTAACAACCCTTAAAAAAGGAGGGGAGGGCTTTCGAAAATATGGTAGCAAAAAGAGAAAATGCTTGTAACCTGTATTTTTCCCTTTTTCCATGTTTTCTACCCTTTCAAAGACATTTAAAAAATCAATCAAATTACACAAATTCAATATTTGTCTTTAAATGCTTTACATACAAACCAGCTAAGCCCCAAAAGCTCAGTCAGTACATACAGGACTTGAGAGCAGGGGGTCACTGATTTGATCCCCAGCTTGGCCAATTTCTTTCCGAGGACTGATGATAGTCATTGCGACAGGATTCATTCCACTCTCACCGCTGACCATTGTTTCGACAATGGTTATGTGGGAAAGCAGCCAGTCGCTTGGAAAGAATTTTGTGCGTAGTACTAGTAAAAGAAACTCCAGGAAAGCATGGATAGGTGCACTGCCCACCGCGATATAACTGAAATAATGTTGAAGACGGTGTTGAACACAATACAGTCAATCAATCCATATAAACCAGTCTTATATTTTGCTGTCTGGTACAGAGTTAACCAATTCACTGGCAACATTGGCCTGATAGTTGTTTTTCAAATGGAATAAAAGTTTAAAGAAAAAAGCGTTCATGAATTAGCAGAAATAATGTTGCCAATAAAAAAAGCCTCTGACAAAAAGTAAGAAAACTGAAATGGTTGTACATAACACTTTACCACGCAATCCTGACTATTAACAACCTTGAGGAAGAAGGCTTTTGAAAACATTGTGGGAAAATGAGAAAATGCTGGTCAACGGCATTTTCTCTTTTTCCCATAATGTTTCCTTCCCTTTCAAAAACAATTTCAACCATTTGAGCCAAATCTAATTTATTATTTGCAAATACCTTGGATTTGGACAAGTCCAAAATTTGGTCACCTGGTAAAGAGATAAATCAGCATGCAGTGTCATTTTTACCCTTAAAGCACCTTTTACATTTTTAGTTGCTTTTGCGGCCTGTGTAGACAAGATCAGGCTGCACAAAACATGCAGCCAGATCTTTTATCTACACTATCCACTCTGCTGAAACATTATAGACAAAAGCAACCCTGAAATTGCAATTATTTTGGTCATATTTCTAGGATGAAAATGTCTGATTGGTTTATTTGGGGCTCTACGGGTTAAGTGATCTGACATCACTATGTATCATGCCCCTGGCTCAATCAGACAGCTAACAAGTATTGTAAGTGCATAATAATTTATTGACAACAAGTAGGAAACATAACATCCTCTGGATAACAAATAATTGGCACTCCAAATGCATTGGTCTATAAACAATTGATATTTCAAATAGTTTAGGTCCTCCGGTTAATAAACAATTGTTACTCCAAATAATGTAGGTCATCTGGTTAAAAAGCATCTGTTACTCTAAATAATATAGGACCTCTGGTTTATAAGCAAGTGTTACTCAAAATAATCTAGGGCCCCTGGCTTAGAAGCATCTGTTACTCCAAATAATGTAGGTCTTCTGGTTTAAAAGCATCCATTACTCCAAATCGTTTTGGTCCTCTGGTTTATAAACATCTGTTACTCCAACTACAGTAGTTTAGATCCTTTGATTTTTAAGCATCTGTTTCTCCAAATAATGCTGGTCCACTGGTTTATAAGAATCTGTTACTCCAAATAATCTAGGTTCTCTGGTTTATAAGCAAATGTTCATCCAAATAATCTAGGTCCCTTGGCTTATAAGCATCTGTTACTCCAAATAGAGAAGGTCATCTGGTTTATAAGCATCTGTTCCTCCAGATACTTCAGTTCCTTTGATTTACAAAACAGTTTTTATTCCAAATAATCTAGGTCTTCTGGTATCTCAAATTGTTTGTCAATAACAGAGTCTTCAAAACAGAACTTCTTCTTGATCCAGGATTTTGTGGAAAATATGTTATCTAAAATTGATTGAAATGTTTTGTTTATATAATAGCTTTCTGGAGTTTTAGGAACTACTGGGAACTACCTTTTATTAGCACCCCACATGTACTTAATTCTCTACCAGACAAGAAAATCTTACACATGTCCATATTAACCCTTTAAAACACAATTGCGAGTTTTAACAGCCCTAAAGAAGATGAATAATGAAAACATTGCCGGAAAAGGAGAAAATGCTGGTAACCAGCATTTTTTTCCTTTTCCCACACTGTTTTCTATCCTTCCACAAACAAATTTCAATTACAATGTATCACAATCTAACCTTGTTTTTCCTCTCTCTTTTTTTTTTTTCTTTGCTTTTTCTTTTCCTTTTTATATTCATTTACTTTATTTCACCTCGCATCATAAACGTTTTAACACTTTACCACACAATCACACCCTTTAAACTTTTACCACTCAATGCTGCCTTTCAACCACCATTGGAAAGAAGCTTTTTGAAAGCATTGTGGGAAAAGGAGAAAATGCTGGTAACAATGTTTTCTACCCTATCAAAGAAAAATGGCACCATTTGGGCCACACTGAAATTGTCAACTGCAAATGCTTTCAATTTGGACAAGGCAAAAATTTTGTCGTCTGGTAAAGGGTTAATAACCATGACGAAAAAACATTTGAAAATATTATGGAAAGAGGAGAAAATGTTGGTACAATTACCTAGCATTTTCTCCTTTTTTTCCAAAATGTTTTCTACCCATTCAAAGACAAATCTTAATATTTAAGTTACATTCGATTTGTTGTCTTTCAGTTTGGGCAAGTCTAAAATTTTGTTGCTTGGTAAACAGTGAAATATCCAATAGATGAAAGGCACTAGAGTCAGCATAATCTTGGTTGCCAACCATTATGAAAAAAATAAAAAATATGTGTGTGTGTGTGTGTGTGTGTGTGTGTGTGCGTGCGTGCGTGCGTGCGCAGACTGTGCAGCCTGATAGAGGTGGATACTTTTGCAGATACATCATACCTCCTTTTCATAAAGCAAGACTCATATATGTATGTTTACCAGTTTACCTCATAATTCACTATGTTGTTAGACAAAACTGATTTTTTTTAACTATTATTATATGATGATATGCTTGGTACAATGCATAACAGAGATGCATTGGACCCACTTTTGCCAGAGTGCCCCTCATGTATATACAGGATTATCAATTTAACTCTTTACCAAACAACAAAAATGTAGACTTTTCCAAATTGAAGGCATTTGCAGACAACAATTTAAGTGTGGCTCAAATTGTAGAAGTTGTCTTTGATAGGGTGGAAAACATTGTGGGAAAAGGAGAAAATGCTGGTTACCAGCATTTTCTCCTTTTCCCACAATGTTTTCAAGAGGCTTCTTTCTCAGGGTAGCTAAAAGTTGGGATTGTGTGGTAAAGGGTTAAGACTTAGCCAAACATCAACTATTTTATGTGACGACTTGCTTGGTATAATGCTCCATGGAGATGCATAAAACCCCCTTTTGTCAGAGTGCAGGCTCATATGTATGTACAGGTATATCACTTTAACCCATTACCACAAAATTTCGACTTTCAAGAACCCTGGAGGAGAAGGCTCTTGAAAACATTGTGGTCACAAGGATTTTCTCCTTTTCCTACAATGTTTTCAACCCTAT